>CM035229.1:50477408-51677408 GCA_020226215.1 Sindora glabra
CACTCTTTTTTTTAGTTATAGGTTCATTGAACTTCTTGCCACTTCTTAAACTAATAACTTTCACATGTTTACTTGGATTTCATTTAGTATCGCTTGGTAGAGTGCCTAATTATTTGGAATTCAACATGTTTGCAATTTGACCTATTTGCACCTTCACATTTTTTATTAAGGATGCCCGACTTTGTAAAATTGCTTCATGGCTTTTAAGTGTAGCATTTGTTCTTACCATGAATTAAGAAGTATTGATGATTAATTGAGCCAATGCATCTTCCAAGTTCACTTTTTGTTGCAATGGAGGTTGATAAACTTGTTGAAATTTACTTTATGGCTTGAACATATTTTGATTATTCTGCTATCCTAGATTAGGGTGATTTCTCCATCTTGAATTGTTTGTGTTTAAGAATGGGTTATTTTAGTGGTTTTGACTCCTCACGTAATTTGCTTATTCTAGATAAGAAGGCATGAATAGGATTCCTTGCTAACTTAAGTGCTCATATAAGGGCCTCCACATAATTCATAAGCTTCAATAAGAGTTTTGATTACATTTGCATGAGCTATTAGTGAGCTTACTTTGTTAGATATTGAGGCCACTTAAGAAGATAAAGTTGTAAGCACATATAATTCATGAACTCTAAGTGTTTTCCTTAGAGTATTTCTTTTAGACGACCATTGATAAGCATTAGTCACTATCTCCTCCAATAGCGGCTAAGCATCTTTTATGTTTTTCCTCATTAATGATCCACCAGCTATAATATCCATAAGTGTTTTGGCAACTTTAGACAATCCATGTAGAAAGTCAGTAACCTGTAGCCAATTTGGTAGCCTATGATGAAGACATTTTCATAACAGCTCTTTATACCTCTCTCAGGCTTCATAAAGACTTTTCACATCATGCTAAGTGAATGAAGCAATCTCATTCCTTATTTTTGCAGTTTTGGTTAGAGGAAAGAATTTTGCTAAGAATTTTTGCTCTAACACATTCCATATAGTGATGCTTCCCACAAGTAGAAAGTGTAACTAACTTTGAGCCTTATCTCTAAGTAAGAAAGGGAAAAGTCACAACCATATGGCATTAGAAATGCCATTATGCTTGAATATATTACAAATTTCTAGGAATTTGGCTATTTATGCATTCTGATCTTCAGTTGGAGAACCATGAAATTGATTTACTTATATCATATAAATGATAGTCGGCTTAATCCTAAAGTTATAAGCTAGTATAGGTGGTCTCTTAATCACAGAAATGGTACCCATAATTATTGGTATGGCATAGACATAGAGTGCTTTGGTGTCTATTCCCTCTTCTCTTAGATTTGCGATTAGATTACTCTAATATAAAGTTAACAACTTTTGTACTTTTCAATTTCTTTGACAAGTTTTCTCAATCTCATAATCATAAGCTAGTAGCTTAGTTCGATTTGGTCATACACCATATCAAAACTTGAAAGGAGACAAGAGACACCGAAAAAACTATAAAATAAAAACGAAATTGGGATTAAGATTACTTGGTATTGATATTATGATAACGATCCCCAATAACAATGCCAAAAACTTGTTACATGTGAAATGGATTGTCTATTAGCGCAAGCGTACACTATCATAAACAAGTAATAAAATGATAAGTAAAATATTATTCTTATGAGGATTGTTTCATAAAGTATTAAAATTAATAATCTTAACATTATTTAGTAAATCAATTTGTTAAGAATTGTAGTAACTAAATAAAAATTTAACAAAGTAATTAAGATAAATATGAATACAATTGGTGTAAAAGTAATTATGAATAAAAGCCCTAAGGATCAAACTTTGCTTAACAAATTTGGATTGAATTATTTATCTACTATAATCTAATTTTAATCTTCCTCATTGATAGTTAAGTTTTTCTAAATTAATTATTGGCCTCTTCTAACGTCAAGTAATTATATCATTAAATGCTAATTCACTAAATTTCAACGTGAATTAAACAACTAATAATGCATTACGATTTATGAAACTCATTAAGACTACATTAACCATATGAATATATTCATATTTCACGTGCAATTTATGGATTTAATTATAAGATCCACACATATGCATCTCCTCATGCTCTTAACATACATATTGAAATCATTCAAAAGGTGGTCAATCAATTGAAAGCATTAAAATCAATAATTGAAACTTAATCATGGAGAAGAAAACTGAAATTAGATTTAATAAACTAGAATTCAATCCATTATTAAGCAACATCATCACCCTAGGAAAATGAAGATTTAATTCATAATAAAATTAGAAATAAACTCAAAATAAAATGAAAACATCATAACACTCATGGTCAAGATATAAAAATACAATTATAAATGGATGAAAATAGAAATTCTAGCCATCCACGTAGGAAGCAAAATCATCCATATAGGTGGCAACCTAAACCATCTATATAGGAAGACTACGTAGGCTTCCATTAAGAAGGCGTGCAAGAAGAACTAAAAATGCATGAAACTAAACTCTAAATTCTCTCTACTTCCTCTCTAAAATTTGTTGTCATGTGCATTCTTTGTATTTATAGACGAATGGGTATAAAAATTTCAACTTGCCAAGCCACCAATCTTAACCTTTTAACAACTACACTTTTGGATTATTGGCCTATTTTGTTAATCAAAAGGGTGGATTCACATTTCTTAGTCAACATGAAAGTTCTAGAGCAAGATTTTAGCCTTAAAACATGCTTAAGAAATACTAGTTTTGACATTTATAGCTTTAGTTATGGCCAAACTAGTAGGCAAAGGTCAGAGTTAGACAAAACCATTATTTTAGCTTCTAAATAGATTTTGAAGTCCTTAAAGATAGAATTGGACTTTAGTTGCAATAAATCTTCTCTTAGATTTTGATCTATATAAAGAATAACCCAATCCAATATCTGAAGCTCCATAGACAACCTAAAACCTAAAATAAGGTTTAAATCCAACATTATCTTAAAAATCTAATTTCATCTCAAAATCCTAACCTATTCATAGAAAGCAACTAAATTTATTAAATTAAGCTTATATAACATGCTAAAATGTATCATGTAAGGGAAAATAAATATGCAAATATTTTACTTATCACATATGAACTATGAAATTCATCCAAAGTATCATCAAGTTTAGGGATGAGATATATATACTTTACAATGATTTTGTTAATTAGCAAACAATCAAATATATTCTTCAAGAACCATTCTTTTTAGGCCTCAGCAACATTAGTATTGTTAATGTATATGCCCTAAAACCAATTATATGGATAATTGTAAATTTGAATTATGTTATTTTAAAAGACAATTTTAATTATCATATTTATACATATATTTTCTATATAGTATATTTAATTATGATAATAGTCATAAAATAACTGTATTCTTAAATATCTCTAGTTATATATCATTATGGATTAGGTTGTATTGATATGTTAAGACTAGCATATGTAATTACTTATATGAGATATTAAGTCTACACATGAGTACAAGTTAGACAACTTGTGTACTGGATTGACTCATCCTAAGAACACTATATGGATTGTTATATAAGTGTCATGAGTTATTCTTAGTGATCATCAACATGGTCCTATAACCTAAGATCGCCAAGGTTCCCTACATATGAGTTCCACATTTTAACATTACTCTATATCACTCATAGTTGAGTGAATGCAAGGATAGTTATTGGATATATCACATATCATGCAGAGGGATTTGTATGATCAAGATGAAATTTGTCCCACCTATATAATAAGAGTGACATTTGTGGGCCCTTTAATTAAGTAAGATTAAGAAAAATGCATAGCTATGCTCAGATGGATTAACAAAGGATGTTAATTACATATGTCTTAATCAACTTACTTAGGAATTGAGAAACTTTTGAATTAGGCTATACAGGAATGACACAATCTATGTCTCGTGCTCAATCTAAATGTTTAGGACAAAAGGACATAGATGATGACCATATGTAAAAGTTCAATTGAATCACTAACTTTCTTATTACTTAGATAACAATGATATATTACTAAATACTACTCATTGTTTATGATCATTAATTGATTTATGATCATTACCATTGTAATGATTATGATCATTACCATTGTAATGAGAATCTGTAAGATCGCACACTCAGAGCCTAGCAGATTTGGAATTAATGGGCTAAATTGTTTAGGCCTAGTATATGGGAATTTCATGTTATAATTATTAAGCTCAATTATAAGGCCATAATTATGCATGAAACAAAGCCTAATTAGTTAAGGTTTTTCTGTGCACATATTTAAATAGGTTTGTTAGGTAATAATTATAGATTATTATTCACACATCCCAAAAAACCTTAGCAGCCCCTTTGACCATAATCTTTGAAGAGGCGTAACTAGCACTACGAGGTAAAGAAGTGAATTCTAATAAGTGCATATGAGATGTTCACTGGTGATTCGTAGGTTCTTGATCTAATTGTTTCACATGGATCCTTGGTTGGGATCAATTAATTTTGCCATATTTGTTTAGTTCCTGATCCCATCAAGTACAACACATAAGCTCATACTCTTTTTAATGTAACCTTTAGGCATAATTGCTGGAAATCACGCATCATACATGCACAGCGGAATAAAAATTTTGCACGATTTTCACCAAGGATCCATGCGAATTTAGGACACCATAGATTAGGGATTAGGGTTTATACCTTTCGACAAAAATCTTTTGTCCGTTACATAGTAAATCCGATCTGCTTCTGTTCGTTTTCAATCCAATCCGATTTCCAAATCACGAATCGGAATAGAAACTAGAAGATCAGATCACTAGTGCAGCGTTTAATGTGGCTGCACCTTTATGGTATCCACACGAACCCATGAATCACCGATGAATGTCCACACAAACACCGGTTGGAATTGATCTCTTTTCACCTCGTAGTGCTAGCTACGTCTCTTCAGGGGTTTTGGTCAAGGAGAGGTGCTAGGGTTTTTCTGTGCCTTTTTGGGGTAAGTGAATAATGATAATAATGTATATTATTATTACCTAACAAGCCTATTTAAATAGGTGCATAGAAAAACCTAACCTATTTGGGCTTTATTTCATGTACAATTATAGGCTTACTATTGGGCCTTATAATTATAACATGAATTCCCAAATATTAGGCCTAAACAATTTAGTCCATTAATTCCAAATTCACTAGGCTCTAAGTGTGTGACCCTACAAGCTCTCATTATGTTGGCAATGACTATTGATCATATTAATGATCATAAACAATGATTGGTGTATAGCAACACATCATTGTTACCCAAGCAATGAGAAAGTCGGTGATTTGACTAAACCTTTACATGTGATTATCACCTATGTCCTTTTGTCCTATACATCTAGATTGAGCACGAGACATGGACCATGTCATTCCCGTATAGCCCAATCTTAAGGTTTCTTGATTCCTAAGTAAGATGACTAAAATAAATGTAATTGACATCCCATGTCAATTCATCTGAGTATGGCCATGCATTTTCTCAACTTTACTTAATCAAGGGGCCCATAGATGTTACTCCTATTATATAGGAGGGACAAATCCATCTTGATCACACAAACCCCTCTGCATGATATGTGACATATCCAATATCTACCTTGCATTCACTCAACCATTAGTGACATAGAATAGTATCAAAATATGAAACTCACATGTAGGGAACCTTAGTGATCTCAGGTCAAAGGACCATATTAATAATGATCACTAAGAACCACTCATGACACTCATATAACGATCCATGTAGTGTTCTTAATATGGGTCAGTCCAGTATACAAGTTCTCTAACTTGTACTCATGTGTAAACTTAATATCCCATATAAGTCTTCACACATGCTAGTCTTAACATATCAAAACAACCTAATCCACAATGATATATGACTAGGGACATTTAAGAATACAATTATTCTAAAGTTATTATCATAATTGAATATATTACGAAGATAATATATATAAATATAATAATTGGAATTGCCATTAAAATAACATGATTCAAAATTACAATCACCAATATGATTGGTTTTAGGGCATATATACTAACAATAATATCCTCCACTTGCCTTTGGATCTTTTTGGTTTCTTTTAGATTTATCCTATAAGCAAGATGGTTTGGAATAGAAGCACCTAGAATGAAGTCAATTTGATATTTAATACCTTTTTTAGGTGATAATTCTTGGAACATCTTTAGGATCTCTTCAAATTCTTACAAAAAAAGTGAATAGCACTAGATAAAACAAGAGTTTCTGGGTTAGTAGTTATGTAGGTTTTTTTGTACAAGAGTACAAACATTAGCCTATCATTATAGTAGGCACTCCTTACAACACTCATTCTTCCAAAGACATTTAATTTTTTTCCTCTCCTTTGTTTTGAACATCCACCTTCTTCATTTTTTCTCTTTTTGTTTTCTCTCAAACTTTCTTTGTTTTTCTTATTTTAATTCTTTTTCTTATCTTCTTCTTCTTTCTTCTTTTGCATTTTTATTTGATCCTTTTGTACTTCTTTCAGTGACAAAGGTAAGGTCACCTTTTTACCTTTCATCTCAAAGCTATAACTATAGAGAACCTTATCATGAGTAGCTTTCCTATTGAATTGCCATGATTTTCAGAACAATATATGATAAGTATGCATACAGACCATATCATATAATACCTCATCATAATATCTACCACTGGGGAATATAACTAACACTTGCTTGATCACTCTAACTTTTCCATTATCATTCAACCATTGTAATTTATAAGGTTTTGAATGTTTCAAATTAAGCAAACTCAATTTCTCAACTATGATAATGCTAGTCATATTGGTACAATTACCACTATCAATGATCAAGTTGCATATTTTTCCTATAACTTAGCCTTAAGTATGGAAGATATTCTCTATTGAATCTTTATTCTCTTCTTTGGTTGGAACACTCGATGCTTTTTTAACCATTAAAGCATTAATATTCATGTCATGTTTCAACTTTCTTATTATCATAAGTGGATTCTATATCTCCATTTTTTCTTACCATCATTACTCTCTTATTAGTGCATTCACTAGAAATGTGGCCACACCCCAAGCATCTAAAGCATTGGACATTAGCATGTTTTTAAGGCATTTAATTTTCTTTTTGCCTTAAAATTTTCTACTTTAGGTTTAGATGATGATTCTATTGGGATCAAGAGCCAAACAAGTATAGTAGAATTAACTGATCCCAGCCAATGGATCCATGTAAAATGTTATATTAGAATAAAGATTCAAGGAATACCTTTGCGATAACTCAAGGCCTTATTTTTTAATCATTACTTCGACTTCCTTTTAGTTGAAGACTCCAAGGTATCCACACGAAGCCACGGATCACCAACAAATGTCTCATGTCCACTAATGGAATTCACCTCTTCTTGTTTTGTAATGCTAGCTACGCCTTCTAAAGGTTCAAAGAGTTCCTAGATTTTTCTATGTTAGGGATGTGTGAATAATCATATATTATTACTCAACAAACCTATTTAAATAGGTGCATAGAAAATTCTAACTAATTGGGCTTTGTTCCATATATAATTATAGGCTTATTATTGGGTCTTATAATTATAACATGGAATTCCCAAATATTAGGCCCAAACAATTTACTCCATCAATTTCAAATCCACTAGGTTCTAAATATGTGACCTTATAGACTCTCATTACATTAGTAATGATCATAAATCACATTAATGATCATAAACAATAAGCAATGTCTAGCAATACATCATTGTTACCTAAGTAATGAGAAAGTTAGTGATTTAACTGAACCTTTATATGTGATCATCATCTATGTCCTTTTGTCCTAGACATCTAGATTAAGAACGAGACATGGACCGTATCATTTCTCTAAAGCGTAATCCAAAGATTTCTTAATTCCCAAGTAAGCTCACTAAAATAAATGTAATTGACATCCCATGTCAATTTACTTGAGTATGGCCATGCATTCTCTTAGCCTTACTTAATCAAGGAGCCCACAGATGTCACTCCTGCTATATAGGAGGGACAAATTCCATTTTAATTATACAAATCCCTCCGCATGATATGTGACATATCCAATAACTACTCTTTGCATTCACTCAACTATGAGTGACATAGAGTAGTATCAAAATATAAAACTCACATGTAGGGAACCTTAGCGATCTCAAGTCAAAGGACCATATTAATAATAATCACTAAGAATCACTTATGACACTTACATAATGATCCATATAGTATTCTTAGGGTGGGTCGGTCTAGTATACAAGTTCTTTAACTTGTACTCATGTGTAAACTTAATATCTCATATAAGTCACCACACATGCTAGTCTAAACATATCAAAGCAACCTAATCCTCAATGATAAGGGATATTTAAGAATATAATTATTCTAAGGTTATTATCATAATTAAATATATTATATAGATAATATATGTATAAATATGATAATTAGAATTTTCATTAAAATAACATGATTCAAATTTACAATCATCAATTTGATTAGTTTTAGGGCATATACACTAATAGATTCAACCTTATACTTAATGACTTTGTCCTTTTTCTTTTCAACCTTTTTTATCCCAAGTTTTCTATAAATCATCAAATCATGCCACACTTAGAAGAACTCTTCCTCTTAAGTTATTTTTCCACCTTCATAACCATAGGTACCATTTCCTTCAAATTTACATAATGTTGAAGCTCCACTATATTGGCAATATTTTTATTTAACCCATAGAAAAATGTAATCATAGTAGCTTCTTAGTCTTTCTCTATATTAGCTCTAATCATGGTAATCTCCATCTTTTTGGGATAATCTTCCACATTCTTGAACTTTTTAGTAATGCACTACAATTTTTTATATAATTCTTTATAGCAATGGCTTAGACTAAATCTCTTCTCATGATAAACTTCAACTACTCCTAATTTATTATTCATCTTTCATGATTCCTTCGGACATTGGTAATAATTTAATTCCACCAAATGAGGACATTATCAATGAACCAATAATGGTAAGCTTACCTTTCTTTTCTTCAAAATAATTATGATAATTAAAGATCATTTCTATCTTTTTTTCCTATTCTAAATAAGTTTTTGGATCACTCTTATGTCAGAATGAAAAAAATTTCATCTTGATAAGCCTTTGGATCATTCTTGTGTTAGAATGAAGGAATCTTCATCTTAATGTTATCAAGTTTAGAATTGACTTGATCTTTTCTTGGTCTATCACCTATTCTTCTCTCATTCTTTCATTCACCTCTTGTTCTCTCACTTCTTTTAGATTCATAAGAACCTTCACTTCCCCTATCATTACTACTTACCTCTTCATCTTCAAAGTTTCTTTCATTTTGTCTCCTATCTCTCTTTTCCCTTATTTCTCCCCCAACTCTACTAATTCTATTTTGAACTTCACTAAATTTCAAACTTATTCCCTTGTCATCGAAGAGTCATAAGAATGAACTCAAAATTATTTATGCTTCCTCCTAACATCTTAAAAGATTATCTATAAGAAAAAGTTAGAAGAAGAATAAGACCTCATAAGAGAACTTTTCTCACTTAATATAGTGGAACTCACACTCATGTTTGCACTCTAATTTTCTAAGGTTTTTTTCCTTAAATAAACTCACACATTTTTACCTTTATTCACTCTCCACTTTTTTTACTCTTGATTTTCTTTAGTGAATTAAGAAGATATAATAAAAAATCATCAATTGTGATAGTCAATTATCATAAATCACATCTATTGATTCAACAAGGAATTTTAAGATACAAACTAGATAAATAAAGAAAAGATACAAATACAAAGTGCAAACTTAGTAGGAATAGAAGAAACAAGAATGAAACTAATAAGCCAAGAATGGAAGAAGCAAAAAAAAATTTAATTCAAAATAAAAAGTTCAAGAAATTGTAAAGCAAACAATATACTAACAACCTCTATTGCACACACTTTCTTTTACTTTTCTTTCTTTATTTTTTCTATTTTTGCTTTTGATTATTCTTTTATTCTTCTCTTTTTTTATCACTTTGATTTCTTTTGATTCTATTGTTTTTGATTCAATTGCTTTTCTTTTTGTTTGGCTTTCTTTTGTTTGAAATTCCCCTAACAATGTTGTAACACTTTTGTTATGTTCAAACAGAGAAGTAAAGGACTACAATAGTCTAATACCATAAGTATATGAAGGTCTACTCAAATATGGCAGTTAACTACCATGATTATAGTTGTCTCTACCTTCAACTAATTAAGTACAAGATTCAAGTATAGGGCAATTTCTCAAGGGGTACTCAAATACTAGAATTGAGTACATCAAATTTTGGTTCTCTCTACCTTTAAGGATTGAAATACAATTGCTAAGTAATATGCAAATTTATGTAGCATTCAAGTATTGCAAGCAGAACTTCCAATTTTGAACAATAAACAATTTCAAAGCACCTTTCAAACTTAAATTGGAACCACAAATTTGCATGCAATTAAACATAATTTTGACATTAACTTTTCATTGATTGAAGCATAAAAATGAAGGATAACAAGAATAACAACAATTAAATAGGAAAATAATACACAAATAGTATCAATTAATAAAGCAAATTGAATCAAAATGAAGAACAACACAAGAATCGTAACAAGAATTATGTAAAAATACAAAGAATTAAGCATAATTGACACAAAAACATGATGTACAAACTCAATTAGATAGCAACAAGAAGATTTAATGAATTAGACCAACAAAACAAAAAATCAAATACAAGAAATTTGTAAAACAAAATGGAAAATGCAAGAAACAAAAGTACACATGGATAAACTAGAAGACTAGGAAAAAATACTTTAATTGCTAAATGATGTAAACCTAATATAAACCCATTTTCAAACCCATGAACAATCTAGAAATATTAAGGATTGTCCTAAAAAAAATAAATGAAAATGAAAAATGGATAGAAGAATCATGTCATACTTTAAAGAAGTGATAAGTGATAAAGGTAAATGCACAAAGGATTAATCATTTCATAAGTGTTAAAATATTTTCAGAAATCCTAGAGATAAACTCTTCTCTAAAATATGATCTTGGATTAATCATCCAAAGTTATGTTTAATAAGGAACAAGTCTCCTTCTATAGCTAAAAATGTAATTTGGCCAATAAGGTTCAAATAGACATGAATGGGCCTAACATTAGCACACTAATTAAACTATAATTTGTCCAAAATAAAATATTAAAAATAATGGGCCAAGTATACAAATTAACATTAGGTCTAAATGGCTTAACTTATAAGAAACAATTAATCCAAAACCTAACTAGCTAAAATAAATAGATTTTTCAACAAGATACTCAAGTATTATCTATAACTGAGGCAATACTTGAGTACTTATAGTCAAAGATGAACTCTAAGTGTAGCATTCGAGTATGGTATTTAACTTCTAGTCTTTAGTCACTAAAATGCAAGAAATTCATTTGTTAGATCCTTCCAAGCCTCCATCCTCATGCTTCCAAGCTCCTTGAACAAGATTTTGAAGGGCTTTTTTCATCCGTTTTGCTTTGCTCTTTGTGATTGGTCCCTTTAGCAAATGTAAGTGCTCATAGTCCTTAAGATTGCATCACTTAGCAATAGATTAAAAATCAATAATGAATTAACCCATCACTAAATTTAAAATTAGCAATGAAAATTTTATTAGGGTTATAAGAATGTGTGATGGAAAAAAGCATTGCCATCATTAATTCCTTCTGTTGTTTCATTTTTACTCATTGTAGGTTCGTAAAATCAGCAAAATATGTTACAAATTAAATTACTAATGTATTGTTTGCTAATACTCCTTGCTCTATTGGTAAATATTTTAATGACAAATTTCCCTAAATTAGGGGTGGAAAAATTCATTGCTAATTAATGCTTTTTTTTAAAAGTATTTAAGGAAGCTTTGACAAGGTTTCAATGTTGAAGAAAAAATAGAGAAGGTATTTCTCAAGAATAAGAGATGGTATTTATTTTGAAGGCAATTATATTTAGAACTTCACATTAGAGATTTGATTCATAGAACAAAAGGATGCATATTTTTAATCTATAAGAGCTTTTGTTCTTTATTTTGAAGAAAATAGTGTGCTTGGGGCTTTTTTTATGTAATTAGACCCATTTGATAGCAGTTACCTAAGAAAGCACCATCAAATGTAGCCTGTAATAAAGGTAGCACAATTAATCACCTAGAGCAATGAACATTGGAGGCAGTTTGGCTAACTACCATCGGTGAAGCATTGCCAAGCAATACCCCTATTTTGTTGTGTGCATAGTTCCTAGAAATTAATAAGGTAATGATAACATGTCAAACTCCAACATTTCTACTAAAAGGCTATGAAAATTTCAAGAATGCTAACTTTAAGCAACATGTTCAATAATTCCATTTTAAAGAACTTGGTTTACATAGATTTGTAGGTAAAATATGAAAATACTATAAAGACACATTATATATTGATTGGAATTTTTTTTGAAAAAATAATGTATTAATATACTGCTTTATATTTAGTAAGTAAAATTTCTTTTACTTGGCCAATTCTCAAATGTTGAGTTTAGGAGACTAATTTGATAAGAAAATTCATACACATTCTCACACACAACCTTTTCTTGTTATTTTGAGATGGCAATAATTGTACTAATGCTACTAGAATTCTAAGACTTGATATTTGATTGTGAGGATGTAATAAATTATGTGTTGGTAATTTATACGTTATTTTTTAAGAAATAGAAACTAATGACTATGTATAGACTTATCATTTTACTTTTGCTTAACGAATAAAACTTAATTAAAGGCAAATTTAACAATGTAGTGAATTTATTCAAATAGATGATTGATAAATTTAGTAAATAAATCAAAGAATCAAAACTTACACTTTTCTTTCAACTCATCTTCAAAGACAATGAAGTAGGAGCAGAGTCTATTGGATTCAATTAATGAGAGTATAATGGAAGATTTTGAGCCAAAATCATACATTATATTATTTCTTGAACAAAGCATGGAAATCAAATAGTCTGAGACAGAGATTACAGGTGGAAAAATGGATGGACATCTATGAACCCATCCAATCTATTCATCTTTAGATCGGTCTAAATATATTTGCTATCCTTTGCTAGTCAAATGAATGGGTGGAATATTTATTAATTAACAAAAAGTTCATTCATGACCCATCCATAAATATCCATAGGCATCTGTTATCCATTCACTCCATATTTTTTATTTTATAATTAAACCAAATTTAACAAAATTCACCCATACATTGCACCACAATATAAATATATTACTATCCCTGTCTCAATACAATGTTGAGAATTATAATTCTCATTTAGCATCTTGGGTGTATGCCTCAACCCAGTGTATAAAGATTTTTATATATTGTCACAATTCTGTTATGTAAATCTTATTAAGGACAATCTTATTATGTATATCCTTATTGGATATTGTATATTGTTAATGATGTATAAATGCATAGTATATATTTTATTAATATCCTTATCAGATATTTTGTTTTATATTGCTGAACATTTATGATCTCAATTTAGACTAATGGGCATAAAGATGTCATAGTTTTCTTTTACACCTTATTAAGATGGTCATTATTATTGAATTACATGGTTCAAGTGGGAGATTGTTAGTTTTTTTTTGTGGGCCTATTAATTTAATAATAAAATAAGATGTAAAAGAATTTAAGCCAATATTAAAGTGATTGAATAATTTAGGCCTACTAGTAATCTAACCTAATATGGTAATGGGTGGTTATTAGCGATAGATTGACCTATTAATGATATTAATATAAAAAAAAGTCACTATTCTTAAATCACAAGATTGATTTAGAAGATTCCTTATCGGTGTTAGAAAATCTCCCAAATCAAGTTTATCACCTAAGGTTAATAGGAGTAACAAATCCTTATCAGAGTTTATGATTAAAACTGATTGTAAATAATTTATGGTATACAACAAATTCTGATTTAACATTCATCACAAATGGAGGATCCATTAAGTAAAAATAAATTATTTTATCCACATTTACTATTGTTCTTTTCACATGTTTCAATTGAAAAATTATTATTTTATCAAACTTTGGTTTCATCAGCTAGTTCTCCACCAAGTTATGATTCTTGGCACTTCGTGATGCAGAAACAAACGTGATCCTGGCAGAATCCCTTAATTATACCCTCAGTTCCCTTGCACATGTTAGTGCATGCTTCCTCATCAGAACAAATTCCATGGAATAATGCACTTGGTGGTAAACAAAGATCTTCATCCCCTTTAACGTTATGTTGATCATTTGCATATGCCAGAAAAGTAGAGAAAAAATATTATTAGTTTTAATCCTCGAAGAAATAGAGAGATACATGGTTATATACATTAAAAATATAGTCTGATTATTATTTCAAAGATGTGATAAAGTTAATTTAAGACTAATTCACATTTACAATCCATTTATTTGGGTGGAAAATGATTTTCGTAGGAATATAATTATAAATTATTAAGATTAAATCTTCAATGTTAAATTTAATAGCTTGGTAGAAGATAATTTCCCTTCTTTCAAAGAGAGAAGCTATTTTTCTCCATTATCATCACTCCATGGATCAATTTTTTAATTATAAGATATAAAAGCACATGATACTCCTTCACTTGCACGCCGAGAAATGAGATTTTCTTTTAGAATTTATCTTTTGAATAACAAACAGAACCTTAATTTGGTACCGGTGTTCATAATGCAGTAAGGGATCAATCCTTAATTTTTTCTTTTCCACAATCTCTTCATTGAAGTTAAATTCTTTTGTAAGATGAGATGGACGTGAGCTGTCTTCATACTTCAAACCTAAAAGGCTTCTGCATCGGAGCACATCAGAATTGTAATGGAATTATTTTTTTCCTACTTGCAGGGTTCACGAGTGGAGATAGAAGAGGCCCGTTTTAAAAAAAAATTAATTTATGTATAGTAATTCCATGTAACTCTTAAAAATGTATAAATTCTAAAAAAGTTGATATTTGGTCCTTCTAGCTAACAATAATGACTCTGCTATTTTTCACTTCTAGTAGTTCTTTTTGGAGTTTAATCAGCCTGGTTATATGGTCATAGGGAAGAATTAAGATCAATGTTGGGTGGTCATGTGCTCTATCCTACTTTAAGTTCAATAGATTTTAATGTAAAGGTCAAGGTTTCAAACTGTAATTCAATTATAATATTGTAATTATCTTAAACTTCAAAATTATAGTTTTCTCAGTTTTATTTTACAATTAATACATTTTTCTCTCATTTTTATTCATCAAAACATTGCATAAAATGATAATTCAGAAAAAGAATAAAATATAGTAAATTTATTATCCTTCTAAATTTAATTAGAACTTTCATGATAAATTATCCCTCACTGGAGAAAAGAAAAGCAAGGCAAACGAAGCCAACAAGGGCAGAGAATTTGCAGATAGAGGAAGCCATGCTTTTAAGTGCAGAAAAGCTTATATTGAAATTGATGATAGAGAAGAGTTAGGTTTGTATGTGGGGAGCATGGATCACCGATGAAGGCTAATTTGGACTTGACTTGTTGAGAAGCGGAATCATAGTCGATTGAATATCCCGCGGACAACTTAATTTTGAGAGCGAGATTTTCAACGTATGAATATGTAGGCTCTGTTCCTTTTTTCCTTTTTTATTTTTTTTCCTTTCTCTTATGCTATTATGCGGCTTTCCTTGGATCGACATCTTATCTGTGTAATGTATATCTTTCTACTTTTGGATCACATTTTACTCTTCATTCTTGTTTAACTTCAATGATTGACTTATTGATTGATTTGTACGAATATACTTGGATTCATGTGTCTTCTGTTAATATTTAGCGGCAACTCATATTGATCTCCTTCCAACTCATCAACACGAATGAACATATTACATATAATAGGAATTTAGATCTCCTTTATCTCCCAAGGATTTTGAAAGTGTGAATGTAGACATCTTGTAGCTAGGTTTATGAGAATAAAATCCTCTAGTGTTGTAGTAGGATTGCTTAAGTCATGAAAAGATAAAGTGGGAAAGTGTACTTAGACTTGTAAAATGAAAAAGTGTTAGTGGTACTATCAAGATTTGATTTGGTATTGGGAGAGTGGAGTACACCTAAAGGAACAGTTCTTCCTTTGGAAAATCAAATTATAATAACACCATTACTATCTTCTCTTTCTATTACTCTCTACTTTATGTGTCTTATTGCTTATCTTTGCATATTATTTACTTAATCTTTCAATTTATATTTAATTTCTCTATGGAAAAATTCATTAAAGATTAAATTTACCTATAAATATTTTAAACACCAATTCACCCCCTTGGTATACTTATTGTCCTATCAATTGTACCTACCCATCAATATGCTTGACCTTCAATTGTATCTTTATTTTGGTACTTGGATGGATTTATATGATGATGAATATTAATATGAAAGAAAATAATTACAAAATTACTTAATTAGTAGAGTATGCAATGAGAACTAGAGTAAAGATGGAAGAACTAGGAAGTAAGATTTGTTAAAAAGGATGTTAGATCACTTGCAAATTTAAACAAAATTTATTAGATATCTTAAGGTATGATTTGATTGGATTACTAGATCTGCTCAAATTAAATTAAATGTTGAATACAAAATATGAAAGTTAGAATTGTAAGATTTAGAACATGATAAGTACTATGTAATGGAGAAAAATGGAATTAAACTTTTGGCACAACAAAGAATAATAATTTGAGAAATTCTTAACTACACATTATGTATTACATGAAGCTATTTTAAAAAATTTTTAATTGTTAAGTTATTTATGAATTTTGATCTAGTATAACAAATGTAATTATAATTGTTATATATGGTCATCCAAATGATTGAATCTTTACATTTTTTTTAGGTTCAACATTAATTAAAGATCAGACGAAGAATTCATGATAAATTAGGATCAACAAAGGACCCATAAAAATACAGGGGCCTTACTCATTTAAACAATTAGATGCAACAAAAGCTATAATTGTTACACAAGATCGAAACTCAAATAATTTAGTATTTAAAGTTATAATGAAGTCATTTTATATAACACATGATATCCATTTAAGAATTTCTCCAATAATGTAATGGTATATATATGTTAGATTCAATGTACATGATGGTTAAAAATATGAAATATATCATAATGTTGTATGGAAATGGAAATTGTTCCATGTATATATGAAATGTAAGGTCACATAACTACTAGATATATATATTACTTAAGTATGTACATATGAAATTTTTTATCAAAATTTTTTAATTTAATAAATTAATTCTCCTTTACCATAATAATAAAAACTAATTTCAAATTTTTCTCTTCTCTTTGCATCATTATCATTATTTATTTTTCCTTGTGTCATATGTACCTCGTCTCTTACTAGAAAGTGGTTAGGCTAACTTAACCCATTGTCTATGAAGTGTCATAAGTTGGCAATCATGACAATTGGATAGACAAATGTCCTTGGCTTAAGATAAAGCTTGGTGGAAAAATCCAATATGTTGTGGTAGTCCAGTGGTTGAAATTTAGGCTAAATCCAGCTAGTGAACTATTTTTCCTGATTTCTCCAACTTTGGAGGCATTTTAGTCATTTTGAAATGGTTCAAAATTTAAAGGATTTTAAGAAACCTATATTTGTGATCCTTACATTTTTACCTTTATACCAATTAGTTTTTAAGTGAATTAGATATTAGTGTATATGCCCTAAAACTAATTATATTGATGATTGTAAATTTGAATCGTGTTATTTTAATGGCAATTTCAATTATCATATTTATATATATATTGTCTGCATAATATATTTAATTATGATAATAACCTTAGAATAATTATATTCTTAAATGTCCCTAGTCATATATCATTAAGGATTAAGTTGTTTTGACATGTTAAGCCTAGCATATATGGTGACTTATATGAGATATTAAGTTTACACATGAGTACAAGTTAGAAAACTTGTATACTAGATTGACCTACCCTAAGAACACTACATGGATCATTATGTGAGTGTCATGAGTGATTCTTAGTGATCATTATTAATATGGTCTTTTAACTTGAGATTGCCAAAGTTCCCTACTTGTGAGTTTCATATTTTGATACTACTCTATGTCACTCATGGTTGAGTGAATGCAAAGGGTAGTTATTAGATATATCACATATCATACGAAGGGATTTGTATGATTAAGATGGAATTTATCCCTCCTATATAATAGGAGTGACATCTGTGGACTCTTTAATTAAGTAAGGCTGAGAAAATGCATAGCCATGTTCAAGTAAATTGACATGGGATATCAATTACATTTGTTTTTGTTAGCTTACTTAGGAGTCAAGAAATTTTTGGATTAAGATATACGGAAATGATACGGTCCATGTCTTGTGCTCAATCTAGATGTCTAGGATAAAAGAACATAAATGATGATCACATATAAAAGTTTAGTTGAATCACCAACTTTCTCATTATTTAGGTAACAATGATGTGTTGTTAGACACCACTTATTGTTTATGATCATTAATATGATTTATGATCATTGCTAATGTAATGAGAGTCTATAGCATCGCACAATTAGAGCCTAGTGGATTTGAAATTGATGGAGCAAATTATTTGGGCCTAATATTTAGGAATTCCATGTTATAATTATAAGGCCTAATAATAAACCTATAATTATACATGGAACAAAGCCCAATTAGTTAGAATTTTCTATGCACTGATTTAAATAGGCTTATTGAGTAATAATATATGATTATTCACACATCCCTAACATAGAAAACCTAGCAACTCTTTGAACCCTTGGAGAGCATAGCTAGCACTACGAAACGAGAAAAGGTGAATTCCAATTGGTGGACATGAGACATTTTTTGGTGATCCATGGGTTCATGTGGATACCTCGAAGTCTTCAACTAAAAGGAAGTCAAAGAAGTACAAACAAGGCCCTGAGTCATCGGAAAGGTATTGATCGAATCCTATTCTAATATGATATTTTGCATAGATCCATTGGCTGGGATCGGTTAATTCTGGTGTACTTGTTTAACTCCCAATCCTAACATTAAACACCTGGAATTTTGAGAAAAAGGCTTATAAGAGTTCAACAAAAGTATGTTAACTCCTAGGGGGAGGTCTTTTGCTCAAAATGCTTTTTAAGAAAGTGGAATGTTATGAAGGCCTAGCAAGGTGCTTAGACATTGAGATAAGGACTCAAGTGTGTTGGCTTATGGCCATCCCCTAAGCACTCAAAGCTATGGAATAAGACATATACTAAGTGAATGAAGCGTCCCTCTTCCTATGCAATTCTCTCTTTTGTCCTATTTTGCATAAATGCTTCATGTATGGAAGGATCTTATGGTCTAGAATATGCAAGCATTTTGGCAGCATTTGATTATGGCTTGCAAACTTGCCAGTTTCATTATCTTTACCAAGAAGACCTTAAGTAGGTTTAAGTCAAAAGGCTAGCATGTTTGCTAAGAATAGCAAGCATGCACTGCATAATTTCAGCTAAAGAGTTGTTAGCCCATAACAGATGGTGTTAGAGCCTAGTTTGTGCCAAAGGTGTCACAACCTAACTTTGATCATGACCAGCATTGAACTCATTATTGGTTTTCACAAGCCTTAACACTTTTCACCTTCTATCTAAAAAGAGTTTCCAAATTTTTTAGGGAACTCAAAATTTTATTAAAAAATGAATAGAATCTTTCTTGTTTTTGGACACTTTCATAGGGCTACATGCCCTAAATATATAAAACCTATTTGATTTCTAGATATGACAGTGACAAGCATCTGCATAATACAATAGATTGTCAAATTTATACACACATAACAATTTAACACATCATTAATCTCTATTTTAATGCCAATCCTAACTGTTAAATCCTTTAGTCCAGGTGGCCTTTGTTTCCCCATAGAATAGATGATAAAGGAAACGAGTATAACCTAAACTCTTAGATTTTCTAAAGTGTGCAAAATTGAACCTTAGACTAAGCCTTCCCCCTATACACAACTTAGGTTTTATATTTCACATTTCAAATCATAACAATACTAGCCATTTGCTAACACATAACATTAGGATCATATCACTTACTACCTAGTCTAGGTAAACATTATGATCACAAAGCCATTAATGTTCAAACATAAACAAATCATCATAAGCACATCAAATCCTTTCAATCACATCATACAAAATGTTTGTGTTTTCAAACCAACGTTATATCCTTCATAAGCTATTTGCTGGAAATTTTCCACTGATTTTCAAGTCCTATTCATATTCCTTACGATAGGAATCCTCTATCTGGCTTTCATATTGTCCATCACTGCTCACAATTTCTAATGCTATTATGATCCATAAATAGTATCCATAGGAAAGCTCAACTCTCATATCATAATAATCCATAAGACTTTCAATGCAAGATCATTAATTTACCATTGAACAATATCAAGCATAGCACAACACACAATATTAATGTCATAACATATAAATATTATAGAAACTGACCACAATTCATCACTAGATAAAATCACCACAATCATGCTTTCACTACACACTTTGATCTATTAACCTTCATACAAATAGCCAAGTACTATTATTACACAAAATTGAGTTTACCTATGAATATGGGTGTATATACATATATATATATATATATATACATATATACATATATATACATATATACATATATATATATATATACATATATATATATATATATATATATATATATATATATGTAAACAAAGATGTAGAGTTGGTACCAACAATAAGAAGAATGTAATTTGTAATATTTAAATCATATTATTTAAATAAAACTATAGTGATGAGATATATACTCACCTAATAGTGTGCATTCACTATAGGAGCTTAGAATGGTTAATCCTTTTCTTCCTCTTATCTTCCTAATTCACCATGTATAATAATATTATGAATATGAGAATACCATCTACTTTCCTTTCCAAATGTCATAAACTCAATTTCCAAATCATAATATGATAGTATCTCTTATGATCAATTTCTTGTAATTTCTAATATAGGCTTATATCATCAATCACTATACAAAATTATACTTATCAACTTATATATATATGTTCTAACCATATTATTTTAGTCGTTCACAATTTGAAAATCATATGTTCCTTTTACATCACCATATACCTCAAATTTATATGAATGGGTTTCCTGAAAATAACAATTAATCAACTTAGGTATTTAAACATAGTGTTCTAAATACTCCCATTATATCATGTAGTAATCTATATTATAAAATTATATATCTCAAAAACTTCATTTCACTTGATAATTTAACTTATACAAGAATGGAGTCCTCTAAATTATTTCAAACTACTAGAAATCTTAAGATGTATTATTTCAAAAACATTATCAATATAATAACTCATCATTCTATGGCATAAATATCAATTTTCCAAACCTTTATCATAATTCCAAAACCTTGTAAAAATGGGTTTACTTGTATCAGTCTAAATTATCATAAAAATGAAAACTTTTCTAAGTTAATCTCAAACACCTACTATCAATAAAGTTAATAATATAAAAGAACCTAATCATGTTGGTTTTATCATGCTACAATGTGAAAATTTTCATTTTTCCAAAACAACTCCATTTATCCAAAAATATACAGAAATGAATTTCTTGGATTCATCTTTAAATAAACATAAACATAAAATATTATGATATATATTTGCTCACCATTATTTAGAGGGGTTGTTGGTAGCTCGTCAGCATCGGAAAATAGGTGAGCTTACTAGAAAAAGTAGCAACCCACTTCAAAGTCCTATTACTATTGTACTTGCAAACTAAAACCTCCTATTATTTCTTAAGCTTGCCATAGCTAGAAGAAGGATATTGGTTATTGGGATGGCAAGTGGTGGTTGGAACCATGCACAACTGATGAAGTTGCTTCAATCTTGCCACTATACATAACTTCTCCATTGCAACTAGATGACAATGCCACAAAGGAAGCTGCACATGCAACGACGACGAGACAAGACTAGTAGGAGGTGGTGGCATGGCTCTAGTGGATGCGCATGGAGAAGGAGCTGAGAGGAATAAGAAGGAGGAGAAATGGAATGCTAGGTAATGGTTTGTGAAGAAGAGTGATAGAGGAATTTATGGAGAGAAAGAGGGGATAGCCACAAAAAATATATAAAAAAAGAGAGGGGCTGACTATTTTTCTAAGAGAGAGGTTCTAGGAATAATATAGAAATAGGGGGAGGAAATCAACACATTAAATTGAGAAAGAGTGAGATGTTAATATTATTAAAAAGAAAAGCATTCGGACATGTTTAAGAGGGAAAGAGAAAAACCAACTTTCATAAAGAAAGGAAAGAGAATGTACTAGGTTTACATAAAAATGAGGGAAAAAAAAAAGTAATGAACTGAGTCATAGGTAATGATATTGTATTTCTCACCCAACATGTAATATCCCCAGTTTAAATTTAAGAGATTTGGGGATAAAATTATTTATTTGATTAATATTAGTTTTAAATTTATTTTTCATATTACAAATTTTGAAATTTTGAAAATGATATTTATGGTAATATTTGAAATTTATTTACTTTTATATATGCCTATTATAAATTCATGATTAGTTAAAATAATTTTTATATGTAATTTTCTACAGGTTGAAAATATTTTAGTAATTATGATTGGAAGTATTTATGAAATAAATACTTGTAATTAAATAATTATTTTTAAGAGGTATTGAAGTTTGAAATAGATTTATTTTCAAATGACTATTATCAATTTGAAGTTTCTTTAAATATTCTTATAAGAATTTTCTTATAAGTTGAAAATAATAATTATAGGTATAAAATTTTATGAATTTAATTATTAGCAGGATAAATTATTTTTGGAAGTTGCAATATCTTTGCATTGAGGGGAGATTAAATATAATAATTTAATCGAGAATCAATTTTATAAAAATATGAGTATTAAGATTTTAATTATCAAAGGTAATATTAAAATAAATAATAAAATGGAATAGAAATTCTCAGCTCTCTCTCGGTTACCGCACCAACCCCTTTTTAAACTTTTCTGCTGGTAGCAGCCCCACTCTCATTTTTCGAGCCTTCTCTTTTCTTACACAATTTCACCGGCTTCTCTCCCCGTTATTTTATTTTTGGTTGCTGTGTTTTTCCAGCATCTTCTTTTTTGCTCTCAGCAGAAATAGAAAATAGTACCACCACCTCATCCTTCCCCCTCTCTTCCTCTTGTGTCGATGCTTCTGTTCGAGCACTGTTGCACGTCAGCTCAACTACGTTTTTCCATTGCTGGTGCTATTTCTCCTCCACCTTTTGTCTCAATTCAGCTACTGGTTGCGGGTGCGAGATTGGAAATGGCAGCGAGTTGGTACGGAGCTTTTATGGTGAGTCTCTAGCCCCCACGTTAACCGCATCCCTCCCTCCAGCTCTACCTTGGCCAATCTCAGCTAGTGGAGACTGGGAGGATTCGTTCGGCTGCAGCTGAGAACACCATCAAGGAGCTGCTGTCTAGCCTCAACCCCCAGTGACTCGACAAGCTTCTACCGCCGGTAAAGCTCCGGCAAGGCCAACTTACTGAGATAAGTTGATTTGTGTCATGAAATTTTTATAGTTTTGTTGTTAAAGGCTTGAATTAGAACTCATTTTGTAGATATATATGATGGAAAAATAGAAACTTTATGCTATAGGATGATAAAATAGGATGTTTTATCCCATTATTTCGAAGGATTTATATTTGGCTTAGGAAAACTCATTTTTAAATGTTGAAGATTTTTACTAATGTTTTTAAATGTTGAAGATTTTTACTAATGTTTCTAAAAAGTAGCATTTTCTGCTATAGAGATAAAATATTATGGTTAAAGCTTTTCTAAAATATTATATTTTAGGAATATGTATACTTTGAGCTTAATTTGTAAAACTTATTTTATTATATTATTTGGACATTTAATGTAACAATGATCAAATAAGGATTTTATATTCAAGAGTTTCATATTAGTATTTTAAGGTTAGACTCCGATTTGGGACATTTCTAATTAGTATGATTTTCTAATTATTTAAATTAGAATTAAAAATATAAAGAAATGAGCGTATAGCTTTATCCACTTGTGTGAATAGAATCCTTTAGAGCTTGTGATTTTAATACTTGATTTATTTTATATTTTAAGTTGGAAAGCTTGTTATTTATGAAAATTCTTGATTTTCAATGAAAGAGTTGAAAAAGAAAAAAGTGATGATCAAGGATTATGGAGTATTAGAAATCAAGCTTTCTTTTCTTTTATAATTTCAAATTCTAACAATTTAATCTATATGATTTCAATCTGAAAGTTCTTAAGTAATAGTATATTGAAGCTAAAAGTTAACCTTAGGAATTATGAAAATAAGGAGTAATAATATGAAGTACTATTATATTGTGATTTGAGCATGGATTTGGAATATATGAAGAGAAAATAAGTAATGTGTATATAATTATAATTTATTATTATAAATTGATGAATAGGAAAGGACAAAAGGTGAAAGTAAGAGAGTTGAGGATCTTTGAAACTGTGAACGATACTAGGTGAGTATATATCTTATCACTATTTTTATTTTAATAAAAAGATAATTTAGATATGGTGAATTATATTTTTTTATTAATAATATAAATTTTACATTCACACTCACATCTATTTTTATATATAAACTCAATTCTTTAAGTAGTTAGGTGTTAAGTGATTATTAGTTTATCAAAGTGCGCAGCAAAAGTATTATAATATTATTAATGATTGCCCAATGTTTATGGTTGAGTAGTTTATCACTTATGTGCTAGAAATGATAGCTTGAAATGTGATTTGAGAGTTAAACTCTCATGTATATACTATTTATGTGTCCTACCATGGATGACTTAGAGTGATGATATTAGGAATTGTGAGTTGTATTGAAATGATACTTTGGAAGTTGGATGGAAAATTCTTGGCTAATAATTACAAAGGATATAAGATTCATCCAAAAGCTGAATGGGAAATTCTTGATGAGTGGTCAAGTGTAGACTCGATCCTAAAATAAAAGAGTAGTTACATATATGTTTGCTATAATTGAGTGTGTGATTCAATGTGATATTAGAACCTTACTTGTGATTGGATGTTACTATTTGATATGATTGGAAAGATATAATGTGACTATGATGGTTGTTTGTATTTAAGCCTTAATGGCTAATTGTAAAAATGATGATAACCTAGAATAGGTGATGCGTGATTAATTGAGTTTACGATAATGTTGCAAGACATGAGATCTAAGTTGCTTGTAGGTCAAATTCCAATATAAAGTCGATTGTGCATATTATAAAGATCTAGGAAAAATGGATTTGCTTATATGATTAACTTGTGATTATTATATATAAAATAGATCTCTTGTACAATAGTGAGAGATATATGCTCACTGAGTTCACGTAACTTACTTCATTTTATTTTAATGTTTTCATGTTAAAACTTGAGTTTAATGCATCCATGGAGTATCAAAATTGCCTCAAGAAAGGATTTGATAATTGGGATTGTCTTGAATTAGGATTAACATTTAAAATAGAGTTATGGTTGATCCAATAGTAGGTATGTTAAACTTGTATTTATGTATTTGTCTTGATATTTGTGTTGTATGATGTATGTATATGATTTTATCGTATCTAGCTAATACAATTTTTGTATTATAAGGCATGTGGCCCTCGTGAAGTATCCAAAAATAGGTGAAACTCTATTCATTTTTCTATGAAATTTTATTGTGAAAATCCAAGTTGCCCCTTAAATTTGAAAACTCCCATTAGATAGAAAGAGTGAATAATAGTTAAGGTTTGTGGAAATTGGTAACATGATTTACACTGATCATGATTAGGATAGGTTGTGACACAACATGTGCTCATTTTCCTTTTTAAAATCTCAATTTTTCATTTGTTAAAACTTAATCTTTATTTTATAAAACTTATTTTATTTATCATTTTATCTCAAGTATTTTCAATCCTCCCCTTCATTATTTTTAATCTTTACCTAATATATTTATATGTGTTTATATTTTATAATAACTTGATAAATTTAAATTTTCATAATTCTAAAAAAATAGCTTATTAAGTATAAACAATTTATTTCATAAACTTTTATACTCATGATTACTCAATTATTTTCAACTTTTACAATTTCAAAAATAATTTATCAATTACCAATAATTTATCTTATAAAACTTTTATCCATAATTATTATTTCCAACTTAAAAGAAAATTCCCATAAAAATATTCAAAGAATTCTCAAATTAATATTGACCATTTAAAAAATAGTCTATTTCAAACTTCAATAATTTTAATAAATAATTTATCCACAAATCTTGAAATTTATATGACTTTAAATTTAAACCTGGGATATTATAAAAGGGTTAAGATTAGGTAGGCTATAATTAGTTTAGATGCAACTTGTCCACTGCCATTTGAGGGATGTGCAAAGCTATTATTCTTAAAAACTCGATCATATCATTGCCAAAAACATGACCAAAGGGTACAAGATTGAATCGGCCCAAGAAGTTAGTATATAGGACGATAATGTACTCAAAAGAACATAAATTGGTACATCAAGCCCTAGTATTTATGCCAGAGAGCTATCTAGTTTGTTTATGTACACGAGACATTAGTTATGTGCTTATTCATAGTTATGCTATCAAGGGATGCAAACCACCATTTAGAAAGTCTAGTGAATTGATAGCTTATCCAATGGTAGAAGCCTTAATCCTACCAAAGGGCTTGACTACTTCCTAAGGGATTAGTAGAATTAAAAGGTGAAACCTTTGGTTGTTTAACAATACATGATCATAGTTGGAGGGCATAAGCAGATTGTTCTAAAGGGAGTAGTTCAAAATCATGTCAAGGCAATCTAGAAGGATTGTTCATTTTACTTAAAAGAGTATCACTTGTGGAAGCATAGCTAAAGGGCTTAATAGAGACTTAGAGGAATTGATGCTATATACATAATCTATGGGTTAATAAAATGCGCATAATCTTCCCATATGATTCTTTGATGTAGTGGGCTAGGCTACATAATTACTTTATGAAGTGACAATGATGACTTGGAGGAATGGTAGTAAACTAGAACTACATTAGTCATATTGTTGAAAGACTTTGTGACAATGACCATGAGTTCGCATTTACTCATGCAAGGCAAAATAGAGCTTGAGCTAGAATAAAGGATGCTCTATGCTTAACCCCTTTCAAGGTGTTGATGTGAGGAGCACAATCTATGGGCATAATTTATGGGTTAATAGAATGGGCACAATCTTCCCATAGGATTCTTCGATATAGTGGGTTAGGCTACATAGAGAGTGCATGCAATCTTCCTGTATAATTCTTTGATGTAATAGGTTAGGCTACATAATTACTTTGTGAAGTGACAACAATGACTCGGAGGAGTGGTAGTAAACTAGCACTACATTAGTTGCATTGTTGAGAGACTTTGCGACAATAATCATGAGTTCACATTTACTCATGCAAGGTAAAGTAGAGCTCAAGCTAAAGTAAAGGATGCTCTATGCTCAACCCCTTTCAAGGTGTTGATTTGAGGAGTCAGCAAAGGATATGCTCGTGAAGCGTTAGAGGACACATAGAGGAAATGTCGTGAGGACCATGATGCTACAAAGCATTAACTCTGAGTAGGTTGTGGCAGTCGAAGAGATGTTAGAAGTTATTGATGAGAAAAATATTTACTATTTTATTTCCCCTTATTTTACATCTCTTAGGTGTTAATATGCTTAATTTTACAGAATAAGCCTTTTTTTATAATTTTGGATTAATTTTACAAGTTTCTAAATTTATTCGGTAAATGTTGGATTTTGATAATTTCTATTTTTTAGTCATATCTTGGGCTTTGGATGTCAAATTGAGGCAAAATTTATATTAATGGAAAGATAAAAGGAAGATCTACAACTTTTATATTTTGGTCAAAGCCTAGTTTAGACTCCTTCAAGCATTTACTTGGCTAACAAGCTAAAATCATATTTTCTATCCTAGCTAAACCCATTTTTGTATTTGGACCATATCTAAAGCTATAGTGGTTTGATTGGCCTAAAATCAGTGCCCAAATTCTTAGACAACACAGGCCTACAACTTTCATGTTTATGGATCTTCCAGAATTATCGATTTTGTGGTCAAAATTAGGCTGGAAATCAGACCTGTAGGAATTCCTTAATGCTACTTCTAGAATTTTGATGGCTTCTAGAATTTGACTTAAATAGGTTTGAGCTTCTAAAAAATTTGAAAAGCCTTATTATTGTAATTCTAACTCTAATAGACATCTAATCCTAGTCCAATAAGGTTTTAGGCAAATTATGTTATATAAATAGACAAGAGAGCTGAAAAGAACAACATAATTCAGAATTATAAGCAGCCTTCTTCTTCTAGCTTTTTTTGTTCTTCATCAATGGAAGCTTAAATTCATGATTGATTTAAGAAGTTGAGGCTCTTTTCTTAAGAATTATGATATCATGATTTGTAATGTTTACTATTCTTAATTAATTTTCTACTTTCTTTATTTACTTGTGCTAAAAGTCCTGAGATTCATTATGTTAAATGTTGATTTAATATAATTGATATTCACCCTTTTAATTTCTGATTTCTTTACTATTTTCTTATGAAATTATGGTTGATAAATCATAGTTTTATATATAGGGATAGAGGGTTGAGTGATTGATTTGGAGATGTCTAAGTTAGTTTCTCAAATCAACTGAATTCTATTCATAAATCAATTTTAATTTAGTTTAGGGATTATAACGATTACTTAATTCAAATAATCTTAATTAATCAAATCCTAAGCAATTGTCTAGCATAGAATTCATAAATTATTCTAGGGATTCTAGGCAATTCAAGATTGAAGAATTAATTAAAAAAAGTTAAATCCTAATTAATCTATGATTAATCTTATTTAGGGCTATCAAATTCCTTGAATTAGCTATTTGATTCCATTAATTTTTTTTATATTTTATTTTTTTTTACTTATGTCTTGTACTTTAATTTCGTGCTTATTACATTGTTTAATTCATGTAACTAAACCCCTCCAAATTTAATTGTGTTCTGCATACAACACAACATTCTATTTCTATGATAGCATTCTATTTTATTACATTGCATTCTATTTTCATATTTTCACTACATAAAAATTTCAATAATTATGTAGGTACTATTAGAAAATCATTTAGGAAAGATAAAATTAAAAGATCACTAGGGGTATGACCTAGTTGTGTTACTATACAACATTATTTTTCAGCAATTAATTTTAATATAATTATGGTGCATTGCAGTTTACACATCAACTATCACTTTAGAAAGGATCAAAGGTTCCAATTGAGTGTGAAAGTGGCATTGTAAAGTGTAATGAATTGACTAAAAGTAAATAAGCAAATTTGGGAGCAAGGTTATAGGACCTTTGCACAGATCAAGTGTAAGTCTTGTCTCTTGTGTTAGTGGCATAGGCATTAGGTGCAAGATACCTGTTATTAGGTAATTCAAAGTGCTAAGCATTATTTATAAGCTAAAGAGTTAACACACTTTTGCTATCGAGGTGGCATTTGTACAAGCTACAAAGGCAGTGAGCACAAAGATGCAGAGGCAACTACCTATCAAATGAGTTATAGAGGTAATGAGTTCAAGAGAGCTAGTGAGCAAGTAGCATTAAAGGATATTGAGACACTTTGAAATGAGACTACAAAGATAGCCCTTTGAGAAATTTTGTGAAGGATGTATTTTGTCAAGAGAATACCAATGTTACAAAGCCAATAATCCAAATTTGAGATGGGGAACATTCATAGCACTCAAAGAGATAAGCATTGAGTGGTTAAGAAAGTAGCTCAAAGTAGTAGGTTAAAGACTACCATGAAGTTTTGAGAGAGTAAATGGATTCTTCATGAAGTTATGTCATATTAAGGCGTCAATAAAGGCATTGACATTTGTAATAGGGGAGAATATTAGAAGCTACCAGTTGTGATAGTTCAATAAACAAATATGCTTAGATTAAGATCAGACTTAGTGGAAAAAATCCAACATGTTGCAATGATTCTATGGCTAAAATTTGGGATCAATCTGGTTAATGTATTATTTTTCTCAAATTTTCCAAATTTAGGGGTATTTTGGTTATTTCGAAATGATTCAAGAATTTGGGGGAGTTTGAGAAGTCTATATTTGTGATCTTCACATTATTATCTTCATGTTATTTGATTTTCGAGTGAATTGGACATCCGAAGCTTTAAGAAAATGACTTATAACAATTTGGAAAAAGTATATCAACTCCTAGTAGGAGGCCTTTTGCTCAAAATACTTTTTAAAAGAATAAAGTGTCAGGAAGACTTAGTAAGGTGCCTAGAAATTAAGTTAGGAACTTAAGTGTATTGGCTTATAGCCATCTCCCACACACTAAAAACTATGGAATGAGGCATATATCAAGCGAACGGAGTGTTCCTCTCCCTATTTAATTATCCCTTTCAACCTATTATGCATAAAAGCTTCATGTGTGGAAGGATTTTATAGCCTAGTATGCCGAAGGGGCCTTTTGTGACATTCAATTATGGCTTGTAGAGTTGCAAGTTTTGTTATTTTTACTAAGAGGACCTCAAGTAGGTTTAAGTGGGAAGGTTGACATATTTATCAAGAGTGACTAGAATGTGCAACATAATTTTGATTAGAGAGTTGTTAGCTTGTGGCACAAGGTAGGGAAAGAAGAATTTCAGCAAACTTTTCATCATGGTATTAGCTGGTCTCATGATTCTCCCCAAAGGAAGAGTCTAGGTCTATTTGGACATATATATATATAATTTTTTAGAAATTGTGCTTAAAATTTATTTTTAAAAATTATTGTTTTATTTTTAAATGTTATTTTCAAATTCAAAGAAAACAAAGAATAAAGGATGTTTAAATAAATAATAAGAAAATGATTTATTTAATTACAAACATTTATAAAAAAGATTAAGTTAAGAAACATAGAAAAAACTTATTTCTACTTTTCTCCTTTGAAGTTACATATTTGGAATTACAGTTTTTAAAAATAAATTTTTAATATAATTTGTCAAATAGAAACTTCAATTTAAAAAAAATACAAAACTATTTTTAAAAATAGTAAACAAATATACCTTTTTTTTTAGACGCTGTTTTGCTTCATATATTGCAGCCCCCATATTCCGTCCAGTGGCAGCTTTTTTCTGGTGTTTACCCAAAAGACATAGCTACTACGCGAGACTAAATGTTTTGTCTATAGATTTAAATTGTGGCTAGCTTGCGATTTAATTACAATACGTATATTGTAATCAGCATAGTTTTAAATTGTAGATCACAAAATCTGTTACAGCTGTAATGCTGTTCCTGCGATATCTTCTGTAATTGTAATTTTTAACAATTATGCTACATAATAATTACACATTGTTTTGTATTTGTTTGTAATTTTTTATTCGGAATGTAATAACTATTTATTATCATAGTGCATAGTGTGAAGATGCCATTATGGACGAAAATGAAAAAGATTTTTATATATGCATATAAGAAGATTTGCGATGCTCTAGATTTATCAGGCGTGTAATTTTTGCTCATTAAATGAGTTACATAGGGTGCAGCTTTTGGAGGGCGAACATATTATTATCCCATTAAAACTTTATCAAAGTTCAATATTATAATCAACATTGCTCCCCACAGATAAAAATGGATTTAATACATTTTTTATTTTTTATTATAGAAATATTAAAAAAAATTGGCATATGACAAGTTTTTTGGCAATAAAATTGGCATTTGAATGATTCTTATATCCCCATTATTTATTTATATATATATATATATATATAACTCAATTATAGCTTGACTAATCAATATCATCTTAAAATACATTTTTGCATTGTTTATACGTAATTCAACTAGTCAAAAAACGATGTATAAAATAATCTTATGAAAATGGATCACTTGAGAACAATATGAATATATGTCTAAGAAATAAATATAATTTCAGATTGTGATTGCAATTACTTTGCAAAAAAAAAAAAAAAAACATAATACAGACAAAGGCAATGGTGTTACACAGAAAAAATTACAACCCCAAAAAAATGTACAAATTGCGTTTTATAAAATCACAGCAAAATGTATATTATAATTCAATCAATATAAATACAAACAGACATAGTGGCAAATGTAACGGACAATAAATTTACACTGGCAATGCTAGCTAGTGATTTAGATGAAGCTTGATTAATATTAGATCTTGAAAACTTTTGAAGAACTAGTGATAGCTAGCAGCATATTTATTCATTGAACACAAACAGCAGAACAAAAAACAAAATAAGATCTATCTTTTAGTTCCCACAATCGTAGAAGCAAAGGCAGATAACATTCTGGTACATTCCGTCAATCGCACTTTTTGATGCAGATACACATAAAGTCGGCACAGCATCCCGAACTTGAACTCTCAGCTCCAATGCAGAGGTTTTTGCATGCCTCATCGTCCCAACATAATCCATGAAACATTGCACTTGGTACTCCACAGAGGCCTTCTTCTCCATTGACGTGTTCAACTGCATATACCAGAAAAGTAGAGAAAGATAAATATTAGTTTTATGCACTTTAGGGGTTCAAGTGAAACACCAGAATCCATGATAAGAAAAACATAGTGTGGAAAATTATAAATTTATAAATTGTTCTTTTAATTTATTATTATTTATTTAATTATGAATTTTTATTTTTTTTCATAAAAAATTATGATGTCTCATTTTATTCTCTAAAGTGTGTTAGCAATTCAGAGGAGCTGGATCCAAAATTAAACATATGATAAGGAGGACCTTACGAACAAACCTTACGAACAAAGTTGCACTTAAGGTGATCGTGTGTTCTGTTTATATAGTTACATTCAACTGGTTCTCACGCAAGAGTTATAGTTTTAGACTGTAATTCGTAATTTGTTATTACATTGAATACTAAATTACAATTTTTCACAATATCACACCTATCTATATTTATTCGAATTTTGCTAGTTGCAATCCCGATTCAATGTGTAACAGGGTACATGTGAATATAATAAAATAATGTATAGTTTTTCTATAACATAAAATTTTAATATAAATTTTTTATCTTAACGTTCAAAACAGTATAACTAATAGTGTGTGATGGGTAGACCCGTTCGTGTGAGGGAGAGAGAGGGAAAATGTTTACATACTTTAAATATATATCTTACTTCTATTTAATAAAATAGAATCAATTATCAATTTTACTATTCATATGTTAGTTTTATGAAATTCATATCTATGAAAAATTGCATATATATATATATATATATATATATATATATATATATATTGCAATTTTTGAAATATTGTAAATTGTAACTAACCCTTTCTTATTAAATAAGAATACATATTTTGATGGGAGCATAAGTTTTCTCGAAGACGAGAGTATTTCTCTTACCGCAGAAAGGAAGCGCAAGGCAAATAAAGGCAATCAAGATAGAAAATTTAAGAGTGTTAGCCATACTATTTGGAGAAGAAGGATCAGCTTTCATTGAAGTTGGAGATTGAAGCCAGGAGTTAGCTTAATATAGTAAGAGCAAGATTGAATGGGCATTTGAGTAATTCTCTCTTGCATGCAGAGTTTGATCTCGTGATCATTTTCAACCTATGAAGGCTATGTTTCTTTTTTTCCCCCTTATCTTTCATATTTGTCTTTCTTTGTATCCTGCGTGTGTTCTCCGGTACCTATAGCACTATCCCTAGATTGAAACTGCCGCCCTATCACATGATACAGCATAGTACTTTGATATCATTGATGTTTCAAATTGTGATTTCCAACCACAACATTTCTCAGTTTTTTTATTTTAACATCACAATTTCTCATATTTATTTGCATTTTTTGCTAAATGCAACAAAATCATAATAATGACCGTAACCACAATTTAGAATCATAAATATCACGAATAGTGCAACCATATTGTATTGCTATTACTATACTATTTTTTCTAATACTTATAGACACAATCATAAATGTTAATCGTGACAATAGCATGTTGCACATTTGCCACCATAACAATCACAGTACATCTATTTATTAAATTTTCTAATATAATAAATGTTATGTGTTAACATTTTTTAATGTGATATGATAGTTTATTAAACTAAACAAATTTATATCAAATAATATAAGTTTTATTCTATATGGTGCAGAAAAATAAAATTTCATACTTACAATATTTATAATTTGCATTCTAACTTCTACAATATACACCATAGTAATATATATGCATATGTGTGTGTATATATACCATAACCACGATTGCATAGAATCTTAACATTATTTCTTTAATGTCCGTTGAAAAGATCGAATGTTATTATTATTATTATTATTATTATTATTCTGAGCCTCCAACACTGGATCCCCATTTTATTCTTCGTAGAATCAGAGAATGTTGAACATAATATTCCTATTTATTCGATAAGATATATATATATATATATATATATATATATACAGCTAGATTTTCCTTGTTCCGTATTTAAGGCTCTCGCTGATCATGAGCCGTCCTTTGAACGAACCCAAATGAGCATACATAATTTTGGCGTATAGCAGGACATTACCTTTTAACCTAATTCTATGGATATGAGGATTTCGAGAGATGTAAAAATCAATAATATTAAGACTCTACTTATTTTGAAAGATATCTTTTATTGAAAATTTTATTTACTTATATATAAGTAAAAGGATGTCACGTCAATTACATATCTTATAATCTATATTCTAACATATAAAACTCGCCTTTACAAGTAACATATGTCAATCTCTTAACAAATGGACCGTCAAAAGAAGTTATGTGGCAACAAACGCAATTTCAAGCATATAGAATTTTACTTTTAAAAAATGATTTTTTTAATTCTATCAGAAAAGCTATAAAAAATCCTTCCTAAATAAAAAAAATTGTCTACTTAAGAATTCATAAAAAATAAAAAAAATTATAAAAAAATCTGTAAGGGATTGATGTTTTCTTTTTTTGTTTTGAAATTCTTGTCTATCATTGATGCAGGTAACTAATATATTATTTAATAAGTGATAAGTTACTAAATTGTGATAGAAGCACTAGGTGAAATTAATTATTAAACCAACAAATAAATATAAAATGGTATGATATGTTAGTATCAATTGAATATGTGGTAAATTATTTCATATCTATTTTAATGCTAACATAATTAAACTGATGTAATTTAAATATTTAAAATAAAAATATAATTATCCAAAATTTAACTATGTATATCTTTTGGTTTTATATATTTTTTATGTGCATACTTATTTTGTTTTATTTGTTATTCAAAATAAAAATATAATCACTTTAGATATAATAAATAATATTTTATGCCATTTATTATACAAAATACATATGTAACAAACTAAACTTTATTTAATTATATTATATGATGTCACATATTTATTATATTTTATTTCTTGATTATTCAATATAAGATTATAATTATGACATAGGCAGTCAATTAATTAAATGAAGAGGGATTAAATTTGTAAAAATATAAAAAATTAAAAAATGAGAAGTTATAAGATATAAACTACCACATGAAACTTAATAAATCAAAACATTTTTATCTCAAATATGCTAGTGTGCTAAATATCTCTAGGCTTTCTGGCTTAGTTATTGTACCAAATGTTAGAATTTAACCTCGATTCTAATAGTTACCTATTTGAGTATTTACTTGTTTGGACTATTCTCCTATTAAAATTAGGTTGATTATCAATTTATAATTATTTTCTATTTTAAATTAGGATTCTTTTATTTTAGTAAGTCTTCTAGGCCTATAAACATTTCATATTTAGGCATGAACAATTGATCAAATTGACCAATGTAAGGCATGAGGAAGTTTATATTCTATAATCCCCTATAAGGATTACTTGAGATCCTTTAATTTGCTCTTACTCATTTAGTGAGATTTTTAAAGTGAAGAGCAAATACACTATAAGGCATTTTTTTGGTTTATTTAGGGCATGAATTTTGAAAGTAGTCAAGCACTTTCTGAATCCTTTTAATGAATTTTGTTTCTCAACTTTGGCCATGTAGTAAGCTAAAAGTTGAACCATGTTAAATTGTCTTTGTTTCATTTTAATTAACTACTTCTTTGATCTTCATTTATGGCAACATGTTTTTTCCTCATCATTAATTTTTCCAAACAAGTAATATTAGAGCTTGGTTTTATTGAATTTTGGGTCTTGTTCCTTAAAATGGTTTTCGTTAGTTTTGCTCTTATGTTTAGATTAATTATAGAATTTTTAACATAGATTTATTTTGGGGTTTATCAATCTTAGATTTTGTTTGTTTTGTATTTCTAGTGATTTCATTTAGAGGATTCTTTTGTGGAGAAGATGAAGCAAATTTGACACACACATAAAGTGCTAGTGCTCCATTGCAGATGGTGTTTTGAATGTACTTGCAGTATTTGGATAAGATAATCTAAAATTTATAACTTGAAGAATTTTGATAGTAGAATTTATGTCAAGGTAGATATTTTTAGGATTTGACATAAAGTCTAATAAATTCCAATTTTAAATTTTTTACTATTTTAGGTTATTCTCCTATTTAAATTGGAATTGCTATCAATTTGTAATTATTTCTTATTTCAAATTAGGATTCTTTTGTTTTAACAAGTCCTCAAGGCATATAAATATCTTATATTTGGGTATGAACAAATAGTCAAAGAAACCAATATGTGAGATGTGAGAGAGTTTGGATTTAAAATCCATTATAAGGATTACTTGAAATCCCACAATCTGCTACTACTCTTTTGGTAAGATTATTAGAGTGAAAAGTATATACATTATATTGTTCCTAACTTTCCATAAAATCTTAGTAGCTCAATGGAGTACCTTTATTTAACCAAATGAGGACATTAAAGTTTGCAAGGACATCTCATGCTTTTTTTTTTTTGTATAATAAAAGGATGGACCAAAGACTAAACTAATGATGGGTAAGCTAAAATATGTTGGGCAAAGCTTGACAAGAATGTATCACTAATAGGAAACCATGGATAGTTGCTTCCTATTTTATAGGTTAGCCCTCATATCATGTGATGCTGGCAAAGTCAGTCCACTAACCCACTTTATTGTGGTAACCACCCATTTTTAGATATCAAGGATCATGCAATGTAGATCTCGACCTCTAGGCCTTTAGTTTATAAATATTTGGGAATTAATAAAGAAGAGAGTCCATTTTGCCAAATTAGCTACACTACTCTACATGCATTCTGCTAGCCACTAATTTGCAACCACACATAGAGCAATTCTATGCAAGATTCCTCTAGCACTACCTTTTAATATATAAGCAAGGTAAGATCTTGGAGTTTCCAACCTAGATTAAAACACTTTGTCCTATAGGAAAGCTTATCTTGGTGAGAGTGTATGTCTTATACTAGAATTACTTCAATTTCACATGCAATTTTGTGTAATCTTTGTATGTTTACATATTTTTGCATCATGTACCTCTTTTCTTTAATGTCACATGACTTTTTGCATTAAAGCCTTACAACCCCACCAATATACTATGTACATGAATCTTGATTTACTTATTATAGTTAAAGTGGCTTTTATTTATTCATATTACAATCTTAACTAATAAGACAAAACTAAGGTTTCTAGCTACCAATCTTTTAATTTATGTGATTGAGAAGCAATAAGTTTATATTATCAAAAAATATGACATAACTCTTTTTACTTCTTGTCCTCTTCATGACAATCCCTAACTCTAAGAAGGATTCTAGAAGACACCAATGAGAACTAACAATTGAAAACTACATTGAAAATGTTGAAAACCTAGATCCTACCATGTGTAATGATCAAGTAATGTCAAATCAAATCAATAGATTCAAAATCAAAGTACAAACCAAACGAATGGCCACCAACTACTATGGCACCTACTTTTTCAAGTGAAACTCCAAGTTAAGGAGTTACTTAGAATGCAAGAATGCTACCTTTAGTTGGTTGCTTTCTTTTATGCTATATCAAGTTTCTAAATTTTACAATCTACAATTGTAATGTTACCATTTTAGATTGTATCACAACTATAAATTTACACTTCAATGATCAAACTTCCTACAATTTTTTACATTTGCCCACAACTTTTCTTGTCACAATAATATCGTAACTATGACTACAACTGCAAATTAGAACCATGTTTTAAATATTATATAGTTGTGAATAAGAATGCTAATTTACTTTTATGATAAATGACTAGTTTAATTAGTCAAGTTTTCCTCTGTGTAAATCAATTAGGTTTATATGAAATTAAATGTATTTGATGCTAATTCAATATGCTCAAGGTGGTATGAAGACTCTGGCTAATTCCTAACCACTAAAAAAATGGTAATTTCAAAACCTTATTTTTTTAGTGACAGTCAATAAGAATTGTCATTATGTTGAAATTTTAATAATGGTCTTTCAAATGCCATAATCTAAAAGAATAAATTAATCTTTAGCAATGTTTGTGCAATTGTAGAAAACTTTTAAAGTTTTTTAAGTCAAATTTTGCTAAAACAATTTGTGCTTAGACTTTATGTTTGGAGTTAATTTTCACACAAGACATAAGTAAATAAAAATAGGGATGTACCTTTCAAAAACTCAAAAATAACTTTTACTTTTCTCACTCTTCACCTTTGCTTGACTTCTCAAAGCTTCAATTTATTAGAACCATTAAAGTGAATAATTATGATTAAGCTAAACAACTCACTTCCTAATCTACCATTAATCAGAACTCTTCAAAGCTTTCACCATTTGGAACCTTAATTTCACCCCTTCCTAGCTGGTATATATATAGGTTTTACTTAAGGAATGATTTATTTCTTCTTTTGGTTAATGATTTGTTGCTTTGATTATTGATTTAGACCTCTGCTTTATGGCTTAATTGTTTTGCCTTTGCTTGTTAATTTATACTTTTGTTTTAGGGCTTAATTGTTGTCAACTAATCAATAACAATCTATTCATCTTTTCTCATTCTTTTAATGTGATCATCTTTAATTTTCTTACTCCTTATCACTAGCCATTAGATTTCATATATGCATTATTGTATTATTTTTATTTTTGTTATTCTACTATAGAATTTAATTTTTCTCTCTTGTAAAAGAAATTTGAATTCTTTAGTGCTTTCGTTATAAGTATTTGTTAAAAGAGAAGATGCTTGTTAATTTTTTATGCTAACAACAATAGTAAATTGCATGTAAGTCTATATCCACCCTTCTCCATAGAATGCTTGCTTTTAGGGGCTACCAGAGGTTATGTTACAAGATTGATACATGTATCCCTCAGTCTACGATTGAAAATTTCTTACATAATTATTTATTACATTAAGGAAAATGGCTTATTGTGTAGTGTTAGTCACTTGCAGAAGGTCTTGTTATTTTACTCTTCATGTTATGCATGTTTAATTTTAGATATACTTATTAAGGAATCAATAGTTTAAATGGATGTTGTTAATGCTTTGATATTTATAAGGGGAAAAATATTTAAAAGTGTCCCAAAGCTGCATATTTTATAATTCATGGGGACATATCCATATTTTGGAGCTTGCTAGTCCTTTAAACTGATTTTTTCATCTACTCGTATTGTTCTCCTCCTTCATAAGTGATTAACTTCATATGTGAACAAAGACAAAATATATTAATCAATAATAAGTAACTCTAAACTCAACATTTGAAAATTTATGATAGTTCATATCAATGAGAATTCAAATAAGAATGCTAAATATTGTTGGCCTTTCCTATCATTCCATCAAATGTGGATTTCTTAATGTGAGAAAGCTTTGATAGAAGTAGCTAAGCATATACTCATGTGGCAATATATGTAAGAATGTATATTCCAAAGCCCTCACCATTTACCTTATTTCTATTTTCTTTTTGTCCCTTAATTACATTTAAATAGTGAGAACATCTACCATTGGTACATAAGCTATTGGAAATACTACCCTGGATATTCAACCTAGTACTACTACTGTTTGGAATCATATTTCTCATGTAATGTTTTTGTATATACCATTATTGGTTGTTTTTTATCTCTTCTTTTTTGTTGCAAAATGTGTTGAGGTCAATATAGTTGAGTGTGATTGTGTGATAGAATTACTGTTGAAGGTGCTGGAAATCGTGCATCATACATGCACAGCGGAATAAAAATTTTGCACGATTTCCATCAAGGATCCATGTGAATTTAGAATGCCATAGATTAGGGATTAGGGTTTATACCTTTCGGCCAAAAATCTTCTGTCCGCTACACAGCAAATCTGATCTGCTTCTATTCGTTTTCCAATTCAATCTGCTCTCCAAACCACGAACTGGAATAGAAACTAGAAGATCAGATCACCAGTGCAACGTTTAATGTGGCTACACCTCTATGGTATCCACACGAACCCATGAATCACCGATGAATGTCCACACAAACACTGGTTGGAATTGATCTCCTTTCACCTCACAGTGCTAGCTATGCCTCTTTAGGGGTTTTGGTCAATGAGAGATGCTAGGGTTTTTCTATGCCTTTTGGGGTGCGTGAATAATGATAATAAAAATCCTATTATTACCCAACAAGCCTATTTAAATAGGTGCATAGAAAAACCTAACCTATTTGGGCTTTATTCCATGTACAATTATAGGCTTACTATTGGGCCTTATAATTATAACATGAATTCTCAAATATTAAGCCCAAACAATTTAGTCTATTAATTCCAAATTCACTAAGCTCAAAGTGTGCGACCCTATAGGCTCTCATTATGTTAGCAATGACCATTGATCATATTAATAATCATAAACAATCATTGGTGTCTAGAAACACATCATTGTTACCTAAGCAATGAGAAAGTTGGTGATTTGACTAAACCTTTACATGTGATCATCACCTATGTCCTTTTGTCCTATACATCTAGATTGAGCACGAGACATGGACCGTGTCATTCCTGTATAGCCCAATCTTAAGGTTTCTTGATTCCTAAGTAAGCTGACTGAAATAAATGTAATCGACATCCCATGTCAATTCATCTGAGCATGGCCATGCATTTTCTCAGCTTTACTTAATCAAGGGGCCCATAGATGTTACTCCTGTTATATAGGAGGGACAAATTCCATCTTGATCACACAAACCCCTCTGCATGATATGTGACATATCCAATATCTACCCTTGCATTCACTCAACCATTAGTGACATAGAATAGTATCAAAATATGAAACTCACATGTAGGGAACCTTGGTGATCTCAGGTCAAAGGACCATATTAATAATGATCACTAAGAACCACTTATGACACTTATATAACGATTCATGTAGTGTTCTTAATATGGGTCGGTCCAGTATACAAGTTCTCTAACTTGTACTCATGTGTAAACTTAATATCCCATATAAGTCTTCACACATGCTAGTCTTAATATATCAAAGCAACCTAATCCACAATGATATATGACTAGGGACATTTAAGAATACAATTATTCTAAGGTTATTATCATAATTGAATATATTACGCAGACAATATATATAAATATAATAATTGAAATTGCCATTAAAATAACATGATTCAAAATTACAATCATTAATATGATTGGTTTTAGGGCATATACACTAACAGAAGGTACACCCATAAAAACTTTTATATTATTCTCCTTGTCATTAATAGTCATTCAATTTTTCTTATTTTATTTACTCAAATTGGTATAGTCAGGGCCTCCATTTACTTTTGCAAATAACTAACTACATGACATAAGAAATAAACTTTTTCCTTAAATATTAGGAGGCCATGAATTATCAATGAAAAATTACAATCTATATTTATTAATAATAAGTTTGGAATCTATTTTAACATGCTCTTTTTCCAAAAAAAAATTTAAAATATGACACTATATTTTGTTTTTACATTATACTTATGGAAGTGAAGATGAGGCAATTGTAAATGCATCAAATTAAACCAAAGTATGTGAATCTTTAAGAAAATATATAAGCTAAATATGTTTTGTGAGATATATTTTGGTAGTTATAAAATAATAAATTTAGAGTCTATTTGCCATAAGTTTCAAGACAATGTCATGGCCTATGACTGTGATCACATTTTAGGATTGCAATCTTAGATTTTGAGACTTATTTTCCTCTTTGTACAGTGAATGTGATTTCCATTTGTTCTTGTGGTTAAGCTACAATTAACATATTGAGAAGTTACATGTATTGTTAGAAATTTATTTTTATTTGATTATGTTATATACTGCACTTTGGTGTTGCTACTAGATAGCATTGATGTTTTTGCTTAGCTAGAACGATCTTTCAATAGTAGTTTTCAAGTATGTATAGTTCTCCTCTTTTGGGTTTTGATATGCATTGGTTATTTTCATTCTTACAAAGCTTCTTGACAACTCATTCACTAATAAGTTTGATGCTTTCACATCTCTAATTGTAAGCTTTTAAATTTCGATACTCGTTATTAAACTTTGAAAAAGCCACTTACCATGCATTAGAACAGAACCCAAAAATTTTAAGCAAATTGTATTTTCTTATAAGAATATCATTACTAGAAAATTTTCATAAGACATGCCAAATTGTCTTATGAACTTAATTAATCTTTTACCCTGTGTTAATTCAAAGTTATGGTTTTAAATTAGTTAGGTGAATATTATATGAAAAATTGCATTTCATTTTATTCTATCTTCCTTAGTGTGCCACTATTTGATTTATGGTTAAGTATCATTCACTTTGATTTGTTAAAAAAAAATGCACCAAGCCTTTTAATAATTCATGAGCTTAATAAATTGATGGTATTAGACCTTAAATTTTACTTATTTAACCAATGAGTCATACTTTACTCATTTATCATTCCCTTTGAACTTATTTCACTAATCTTTAGTATTTTAAATTCATCAACATATACACTTACATATTTTTTTCTTTTCCCAAATAATCTTGAAGATTTTTCATTAGATTTTAGCACATGTTAGGCTCATCTAGTCTTAGTTTAGGGTAGAATTTTTAGGATGTATTATAGATTATGATAAAAGTAATGACTAGGCTGCAATCCAAGGTGTACCTAATCCATCTAAGGTGGAACCATCCATTGAGAAATGAGAACAAACAAAATACCAATGTCATCTTGTTCATGGTACTATCACTTTTAAGTGCTTACAAGTAGCATAGGAGGGAATGAAGAAGTAATCCAAAGCTTTGTGTTCATGCGACTAGCAAAGATTCACAAAAAGATTCAATCAACAGCAAACAAAAGTGGTATGTCCATATAAAAATAAGATTTTTAATTGTTATACAAATTAAATATCTAAATAAAACTAATATATTATTTTAATTTTAATTTTTTATTTATATGTATTTACATGTTTAATAGTTTAAATTTTAGAAAAAATTTAATTTCTAAAGTATCTCATTTTAAAAATGAAGTGTTCTACTTTTAAATAGTAAGATTATGATATTAATGTTTTCAAGATAATAATGCCTTCAAAAAATTAAAAAAAAATTAAAATTTTAATTAAAATAAAAAATAAAAAAATTATTTATGTGTATAGAAAGACTTGTATAAGAATTCCTTTATAGCATTTTTAAGACATATAATTTGGTTATTTTTATTTCTTAGGTGTTCACAAATGATGTATCAAGTTCCATATTAGAAGATTTTAAAGTCTTGGCTTTAAGCCTTTGTACAAATGCAACAAGATTTTTTGTTTTCAATGTTAATGGGTTCAAATTTCATACATCAAATCAAGAGCAAGGGTTGAAAACTTAAAATAGTGCAGTATTCTTACCTTCTACGACAAAATGCATTTCAAGTCATGATGGCAAAAATGGGCAAGATGCAAAGCTTCTATATTATGAAAAATTAGTGGATATAATTGAGCTTAACTATTATGGAATATATGTAACTCTTTTTGAATGTAATTAGGATGATACCACTAATGACAGATGGCTTAGAAATGATTTGTGGGGTTTTAATAATATCAATTTTTCAAAATTGATATATATTAATCAAAAGGATGATCATGACATGCTAACACTAAGTTTTTACTATGATCCTATCTGATCTATTATGACTTAATATTCATATTAGTCACTTTGTATTTTTTTTGTACATCTTTATATTAATAGAACTTAGTAAAAAATGCTTTTCTATCCCTAACAACAAAGCATAAAAATATCCACTAAATATAGAATTGGATAAGGAAGTTCACTCCCTAGCGCTTGCCTTCTTTCTCAAAGAAGATATTTATTTTTAAGTCCTCTTTTACCAAAGAAGTCACTACTTAGGCTAACCCTTCTAAAATGTTTCGTGCCATTATCCAAAAATGTTATTTTATTATAAGGAATAAATGAAATGGATATTTGCCTACAAGGTTTCATTATGTATTTGAACTAATTCATATTTTATCTAACAAGAAGGTAAGGGTAGTCATCTTATTAATCATGGAGAATTGTATGATGCCACTCATAAAAGGGCATATGGATCTTACGTTAATGAAGTTACTATTGCAATAAGGATAATCACAAAATAGACTTAAGTTAAATTTTTTAGTGGAAAAATCTAAGTTAGATTGGTTTTGTTGGCTAGAATAAATGTATATTTAAGTCAACAAGATGTTTTCCAAGCTACTATTGTATCATCTAATGATACTTCTAGAAAGGTGTTGGGAAAGGAGCACTTTGGTTGAGTTAGAGGTTTAGGCTTTAACCCTTCTCCTTCTTCAATGTTTGAATATGCTATGAGACATTTTAAAGAAATAAGAAATAGCTTGAATTCCAAGTTACAAGAAGAGGGCAATACTTTTAAATCTTAAGTGACTATTTTGCAAAAACTTTTTGAAGGATTATTTCGAAGAAATAGAAGGGGTATTGCCAATAGCACTTCACACTACATTATGCATTCCTCTAAAGGTTAATTAAGTAATGCAACAATTCTTTTAATCATTTGTGATGTCTTTGTTTTTATTTTATGTGAATATGTCTTGCAAGTTAGTTGGAATCATTATATGCTCTTATGATTAAATTTTAGAAGCATTCATTTTCTATTGCATTGCCCATTACTCTTAAATCTCAATTACTTTAGGATTTTTCTATGGTATGAAGGTGAACATGAAATTCTAATGTTATGCTAAAATTTCAAATAGGGATTACAATTCTAAAATTATATTTACCTGTATAACATTTCTTGCATGCAAATCTTTTGACATGTTTCATAAAGATAAATCAAGGTATATGGTGACCATCTTTAAATCTAAAATAATATGAAAATTGTACATATCATAAAAAATAAGCATAGTAATGTTGTGAATTACTAAATAGTTCACTTGTAATGCACAAATGAAAAGGTATCGAATAGAAGATAGAAAAATTATAAAAGGATGAAATGTTGGATTCCTTCACACATACCTATGAGTGTGTGAATGATAGTGAATTCTAGGTTGTATTAGGCCACTACATTCTAGCTTGCATTGCCAAGTGTTGTTATCTATCACATGTCATAGGCTCAAGTACCTAGTTGTAAATAGGTTTATTCATTAAGAAAAAGATATTACTTAAATTGTAAAGACTCAAGTTATGAGTCTAAGTGAAATAGATAGTAATTGAAATTGACAAATTGATGAATATATTTGGACCAAATTGGTTATTGAATGCTAGTGTTTGTTATCATGTTATCAAACTTAAATTTCATTTTAAGTTTTTTCCTTTGAGTTAATGCTAGTTTTGCAAGTTGACCAATTGTATTATGTTTGTCATCATTAGCTAAGTGATAAGGTAAGTGAGCAAAATCAAGTCACATATGTGGAAATAAGATCATCTAGAGTTAGTGCTCATGGCGAGGATTTTACTAGTCTTAAAGAGAATAATTTTGATAACATAGAGAGTTTAGATAATATTTAGGAATTTTTTTATTTGACATTTAACAAAACATGATGGATTACTTGTTATCCTGTGATTTTGTTTAAGTTTCTAATTTAAACAATATCTAGCATTTCTTATTCTATTTTGCATATGGTAAAACTTGTATAGAATACAAAATTGATTATGAAATTATGTTAACAAAAGTGCATTTTAGAATTTGTTAGTTATGATATATTTTTGGTAGGATATTTTTATTTATTGTTTTAAAAAAAGAGCTTAATATTTATATATTTAAAACATTAATGGCAATTAAAAATTTTATTAAATTAAAAATAAAAATTTTTACTATAAATTTGTGGCTATTAAAACCTTTGTTAAATTAAAATTAACAAAATTTATAATCAATTAGTGATAGTTTCAACCCTTACTAAAGTAAAAGTTAAAACGTTTGCAATAAATTATCAAAGGTTTCGCTCACTAAGTTAAAGGTTAAAATTTAAGGATCAATTAGCAATGGTTATAACCTTTACTAAATTGAATTAAATAAATTTTTTTTATTTAGTGAAAGTTGTAACCCCTACTAAATTAAAGGCAAAAATTAACTTTATAGGGGTTGAAACTGTTACTAATTGATTATTACTTTTCTGATGGTTAGAAAATTTTTTAATGGTGGTTAGAAAAACTACAACTAATAACTTTACTACTATATCAAATCACTTCTATGATGGTTAAAAAAATGCTATTAGCCATTGTGCAAGGTAAAAACCATTGCAAAATTCAATATAAAGATTATGACAAATATAACCAATTTTTTTGTAGTGAACTCCTCTTTGTGTAAAACACTGTATTGAGTTTTATTTCTTACATTGATAATCTTAATTCATTTAAAGGAAGTTTCACACTTAACTGACTACTTAATTTTACTCTTACAACACTTCTAAGTAGGTCATTATTACTCTTGAACATTTGACACTTGTGGAAAAGACTCTAACTAATTCCTAACTCACCTCTGTCATTATCTTTATTCCTTATTCCGTATTATACTCAGACTTCTACATATTTCCCAAACTCACAATCCATAATGTACCTACACACTCTCATGTAAGAGTTTGTAAATATACCTAATATTATGATTAGTCACTATAAGAAATTGACCAATAAAAATGACATTTATCATTAGTATAGACAAGAATATCATCAATATATACCTATACTAATGACAATATCATTAGGAACATGTTGTTGCTAATAAGTTTTACCAAGAAACCTCTAAACCCTATATTGACAACATGTGTGATTGGAGTGTAAACCTGTGCATGTTTATGTGTGATACAATAGAACCTCTTTATCAATGACAATTTGTCATTGCTATAGAAGTTGTCAACATGGTGCACCTTATATTAATGACAAGTGTAGCTAATGTAAATAACCTTTTTCAATTTCAATTTGTGAGATAGGTTGTTAAAAGGATTAGATATCTAATTTCATTTATCACCTTATTAAAGGTCGTAGCAAATACTTTATAAATTTAGCAATAAAACCATTGCAAATAAAAAATATTATGTTAGTTTTTTAATAAATAAATGATCGTCATTTCTTGTAGGTCACATCACTTGGTAATCGATCACATTTGACAATGTCCATTTTATCTCTATAACCATCATTAAAAATTGTAATTTAACATGGGTCATTCTATTAACTAACATCAAATGTGTGATATGTCACTTTAGTGATTCACATAACTAATATTATATTATATTCCAAAAAAGAAGAAGCTTGTTCCTTTCACTATTTCAATTTTGTACAACATTTCATGTTGATTTCTAATGCACTACTTCCAACTAAAATACATCTAGAACCCTTCCCCCAAAAGCCACAATACTACAACTTAATCTATAATATATACAGACAAAGTACTAAAAAAAAGCAATGTATATTTCATCTTAATTATAGTAAACAATCCTAAATTTAGCATATGCAATTCATAAGAGAAAGAATACTCATATTTTTCCTTTACATTAATTTCACATAATTTAGATATAGGATTAGGAAACACCTAATGATTTGCACTATTGAATCACATACATCCAAAGCATTTTCATGCTAGCAAGGAACAAAGAAAGCAAACAAAAATTTGAGTGTTGTAACAAATATAAAGAAAATGATTATCATGGTGAAAGAAAAAATTCTCTTATAATTTGTCATAGATATTATTCTAAGTATGTTTAATTTATTGTTAATATGCATATCTCAAATATGACTTGTATTAACCAAATATTTCAATATATTTTATAAACTAAAAATCAAGCAATTATGTATGTAAGCATAACTTCAAAAAAGAGATTGCATTACAAGAAAAAAAAATAAAAGCTAAAAAAGTTCTTACATTTATATTTTCTACTTTTTTAATGAACATACAACCCCACATTTTTTTTGACAAGTTAACAAATTTTCAATATTACAAAATAATTAGTAAGTATAAACATGAAAAACTAATGGGAATTATCTTAACATTAGAATATAAGCACACCTTGGTAAAGAGAGAATCATTTTAAGGTTGAAAAATCAGTAAAAATTTGCAAATAGCACCATAACTTCACCTTTTTTATTTTCATTGTGCACCTTATGATTTGAACTATTTTAATGTTAAATGTTAGTTTCTAAGAAAAAATTTTTTGTATAACAAAAACACACCATTGAACTATGAAGGTTTAAACATTAATTTTTAAGAAAATATGATGTCATAAACTAAAATATTTTATATAAAAATATGTTTCAAGTAAAAATTTTATAATTTTACAACTTGATAGCGTTAAAAAAATTTCATTGAATAATCACATTATTTATACAATTGTATAGATATAAATAACAACAACTAGAATATAAAATGACTTTAAATGAACAATCTAGCAATAATAATAGATATGATAACAAAAAAAATGCAAAAACATAATAAATCAAAAATATTTTTCTTATACAATTATACATATACGACCACCAATAAATTGAACAATCTAACAAAGTATGAAATTATAATTTATAATGAACAACAAACTTTAGATGAAAGGAAAAAATAAGATATATCTTCCTATAATTCCTTTATATTACTTGAGGGATTTTGAGTTGGATGACATTCTGAATGGCAAACTAATGATAATTTATAACAAGATGAAGTAACATATCCTTTTTTTCAATAAACTCATGCCTTTCATTACAAAAATAAATATTTTTCTTCTTCTCACTATAATTTTCATCATTTTTATCATTTATGTGTTTTCTTAACATATCTATTTCTAGTCATTTGCTTTAAGTGTCTAAGTGTTCCTATTTTTTAGTGTGAGAATAATGCTAGTTGCTTTTTGTGTTTCAAAGTTTAACATAGCACATAGAACAACCACTATGTCAATTCTCATAATGAAACATAGGAACAGTTAAATGCTTATAACAAATAAAGCAATCAAGACCTTAAGGAAAGTTATCTTAATAATTGCTTCAAATAGGCAAGAAGTACCTTATTTATAGGTTAAAAGCAAATCAGTGATGAACTATTTTGACATATAAATTATTGATGAATTGTCATGATATGAAAACTATTGATAAACCATTACGCTATGCAAATTGTTGATGAATCATCATGATGTTTGAAATAGATTACCAAACTTTGGTCATCATTTTTTTCATAAAAATCCAATGTCAAAAATTGACTTTCTATGACTAGAGGAAAAAATCATCCTTTATATGTCACTTGTTAAAAAAATTGATGTCATATACCAATACCTCATAAATGCCATCCTTGGTAATTGCTTATGGTAATCATTTATTAGAGTTAGGTGGTGAGTGTTATACCTTTATATGTTGGTTTGGTCAAATAAATGACATAGCACCATCCCTATTATAAGCGTGATAGTTTTCATAAGAAATAATCAAAATGAATTTCTACGATTACCAAAAAAATGATTTTCTTTTTTTCCTTTTACAATTTTTGTATCCTTACATTTCTCTAAAAAAAGATACAATAACAAATCAATATTCTAACAACATTATCAATATTAACTATTAAAAATTGTACAATAACATTGGTATATTTTAAAAATAAAGTAAATTTTTTTATATTAATTAGTATTTAATTCCAAAATATAAAATGATTAAAATGTCATTTTACTTGTTGAAAATGATGTTGTGGAGGCCTAAAATTCTAATATAGCATTTTCCCACTCTTGTAGGTTAAAATGGCATCATATTAAAGGAAATTATGAATCTTAGCACATTCGTGGTACAATGACACCTGATGCTACTTTAAATGCAAGAATTCGCAATATTTTAGTTGTGGACAACATTACATTTGTGAATTTTTTTTTTGTAATTTTACATTGTGATAGATGCATTTTTTGGCATTTACCTAAAATTTTACTAATTACAACAAAACTACAACTTTGACCACAATTGCAAATTTAAAACCTTGCTTAAGGGCTTTTACTTCTCACCATGTCTAGGGTTTGAACCCTAAACCTTATGTGTATACATGTTAAGTGGATTACCATTCTAGTTATTACAAATGAAAGGAAAAAAAGGGAAATATAAATTAATAAAAGTAATTATCCTATACCTTTTCTTGAGGGCTTCATATTAAATTTTAGGCATGCAAACTATCATTTTTGTTAAACAGAGTTAGAAGAACAAAACAAAGAATTAGAATTAACAAAATTGAAAATAAAGGGCATGGATTCAACACCAAATGATTCTCATAAGAGAGTCAAAATTTTAAATTGCAATCCATAACTTCAACACTATTGTTTTATTAAGTTTCATAATTACAATTATTTTGAAATTTTATTAATAAGGTTGCATTTTTTAATTTATTCAAATTTTACTAGTTACAATCACAACTTCAATTTGTAAAAGGACGCTTGTGAATATAATAAAACAATCAATGTCAAAAGTATTTAAGTAGTAAACATTGTTATTTGATAGTAGTTTTATCTTCCTTCATGTCCTATGTTTGATTTTAGAAACTTACCTATGTATGTTTATTGGCTTAATCACTCCATCTATTATCAAAAAACTTTTAAAAATATTATTTTAAAACTTAAAATTTTTAGAATAAATTGTGACATTCATAATAACTTAACTATATGTGCATGTGGTTGGTAGATGTGCACATAGGAGACGTAAAAAGAAAAATACTTGTATATTTATATGTGCACATAGGTGAGGGAGATAGAAAAATACTTATAAACTTAAGATATAATACATGCCCTTATTTTTATTTAGCAAGAACGTTTGTTGTTAATTTTGTTATTTATCTAACAACTTTATAAAATTCAAATAGAAAAAACATTGTATTTTGCCATTTTTTTAAAATATTGTATATTATAGATCACTTTATCATATTAAATGAAGGTAATAACATGTATTATGTTCGGAATATAGAAGCAAGGGCAGAAAGTCTAATCCCATGCTAGAGGAAGGGCAAGGCAAATGAAAGCAAGCGAGGTGATTTGGTGAAGAAGAACTAGTTTTTATTGATGTTGCAGATTGAGGCCAAGAGTTAGGTTAAAATAGGAAGAGCATAATTGAGAGTACCTCACGTAGTGATGGAATATTCCTCGCCTAAGCTTTACATTGTAGGAGAATGATTAAGAATATCTTGGAGCATTGGTCGAAAGAGCATAGTACGTTTGACCTCGTAATTTTCAACCTATTATGGTCGTGTTCTTTTTCTTATCTTTGTTACTTGTCTTTTTTAAGATCCTCTTCAGCACCCATAACATGATCCGTTACCCATACATTCAAAGTACAAGTTTTTGTTGTATTACCAATGTTATTTTGGAGGCTATACTCCTTATATAATAAGGAGTTCAAGCTTAAGACGTGTGTGTTGGGAGGGGAACTACCTTATGATTTGGGGCACAAAATATTGCCACACATATTGTATATTCCCTCTCTAAATTTTGATATTGGCCCCTTCAAATGAAAGATCAAATCAAATTTTTACTATTAAATTAATAGAGTGCTGAATTTTAATTACTTATAATATATTATATTCTTTATGTTCACTTCTTTTTTAAAAATTTATCACAAATAATTTTTTTTAACATTCATGAGCTTATAAGAGTAATTTTGAAATAAAATTTAACTATAATGTAACAATGACAACATGAAAATTATAGTTAAGAAACTTATTAGATGCAAATTTTAAATTGAAAATATATAAAATACTATCCATTTTATACATTATACATATTCCTTAAATCATGTTGACTAGTTCTAGTTTTCTTGAATTATACATATTTATACTTTAGAATTTTATGTAAAATACACTCTAAATTTTCACCGATAAATTCATCATAATTTATCTTTCTTATACTTTATTTTTTAGTTAATTTTTATTAACATATTTTAACAATAAATATTTTTATGATACAAAAAAGTCATGTATTCATTTTAAACTGATGAGTTATATTTTAACATTTATGCATCCAATCATTTAAATTAATTCTATGTGGTATATAATAATTATCTACTTCAAAACATTTAATTTGTTTGTATATAAAATTTAAAAGATAATTAAGAAATACTATAATTAATTGTCTTTAATTTATTTAATAATAATTTTTCAATAATATTTTGGATGTGTAAAACTTTGCTATTCACAAGAAAAAATTCCTTAAAAGTGGGCAAAATGCTACCATTTGAGGTAAATCGATCGCTTGTAATGTAAAAGTTATTAGTTCAAAATGGTTTTATTGATGCATTTGGATGGCATTGGCTTCTAAAGAGAAGGTTTTACTGGGTGTTGGACAAAGGTAGTTTGAATGAATATTAACCAAATTCAACCAAAAATCAATGGAGCTTATCACCTCCAAAATTCCTAGTTTTATCTCTAGTGTGTGTTAAGTGAATTACCATTCCTTTTATTATGACAAAAACTATGTTAAGTCTTAAGAGTAATTGCATTAAGTTTTACAAATACATTCATATATAAATTTACAAATAATTGCATTGAGTCTCAGAAGCACAAACACATATATATTTTCATTTATAATTAAACCTAATGATGTGCACCCTTAAAATTATAGAATTTTATTTCAATTGTTTATTTGGTAATTTTCATATACATAACAATAATTAGAAAAATATTATGGAAAAACTTAGGATAAGTATTTAATTATTAAAATTAGAGTTTTAATATGAAATTAAGTATAACTACATTAATTACATGGTTGTGTGATAAGAGAATAAGGTGTGTGGAGGATATTTAGGATGTCATGTTCTAAAAATGCCCCTAGTTATCTTGGAATTTACAAAAATGCCATTATCATCTTCAAAGCCATCAAACACTCGCCATTTTACCATTTTCCCCTAAAGCTGCTAAAGACCCTTTTTGTTGCCATTCTTCCATTTCAATTCTTTAAAGCACAAGAATTTGATCTACATGTATAAAACTATTTGTAATTCTAGAAATAAATTGAGGTAATTACTTACTATATTCTATGATCCAAAGATTTTCTTGCTAGGTTTTCTACATAGAATGGGAAATTAGGGATTTGGATGGTAATTTGATGTTTGTCTCTTTCAATAATTCACTCCCTCCTCTTTTTTACTCATTCAAATTTAAGGTAAGTAAATAATTTACTTAACCTATTAGTTTGGTTGATGATATGTATGATAACTGATGGATTATTGTTAAAGTGTCCTTGTTAGAGCAGGTTTGTACTATTTAAGTTGGAAAAAATGTTGTTAGATGATGATTGTAATGATAATAATTGGCTAAGGACATTGCATGTGGGTTATGGATTAAGTTTGGCTTGTTTAATTCTACATTCCAAACATTTTGGAAATTTCCAAATCAGTATTCAACTATAATATTTAAATACTAGCCTTCAAAAGGCTATACTCTAACACTATATTTGAATACCAAAATTTGAATTGGCCTCTGAATGCAAGCATTCTACTACTTTATTTGAGTACTATTTATGTATGAACATGGTATTGGAATACAATAGTAGAATACTACCTCTATATAAACTTGGTATGTGAATATAGTAGTCGAATACCATAAGAGAATTCATTTCTAATTGCAAGTAATCTAATACTATAGTTGGTTACTTTAATTTGAGGAACCTTGTAATGGACTACAATATTAGAGCATTACCTAATTGTAAACTAATTAGTGGGATATAATAGTAAAATACCTTAAATTGTAAAATAAGTAATGGAATATGGTAGCAGAATACTATATATAATTGGAAACTAAGTAATGGAATACCATAATAGAATACTTTTGGATTTTATGTATTATAGAATTATGTGACAATATGATATTTGTATATGAATATCTAGATGTCTATTGGTGTCAATTAGTATAAAAAAATTGCAAAGGTGAATGTGTGGTGATTAATTTAAATGGTGAATTGCTTTATAATAATAACTAATCATGGATAGTAAACATGAATGGAATTGTTTTGTATAATAATAATTATGAGGAGGTATTTATGAAATTATGTATGAATTATTGTATAATTAAGAAAGTTTGCTTGATGATTGTAAATGTGGTTGAATTTATGATGAAATTATTAATGTGATTGTGTGGATTATTGTATATCTATAAATAAATTTATGTTGATATGAATTGTACAATGCGAGATGGTAATCTTATAATTCTTGAATACAATTGCATGTATGAGTGAGGATATGAAGAACTGTGAAACGATTTCTAAAATGGAAATAATTATGAAATAGGGGACTGATATATCTATAGTGACAAGGATGGTTATTTGTTTATTTATTTATTTGAATTATTATAAACTAGAAGGATAATTATATTTGAAGGAACAAAGTTAAGAAGGGACTATTATTGTAAAAGGGGGCACAAAGTGGCTTAAATGTCTAATATCTTTTATTTTATAATAATTTTTATGATATTCCTCCATGGGGATATAATGATGTTATGTGGTGAATTTGTAAAATATATGGGATTATGTGTATGATTGTGGTATTTTAATTAAATAGATTATCCACTTATTAAGAGACTAGTTTCACTATTTTTGTTTTAAATGTTTTACAAGCACTTGTTCAGAGCTTCCTATCCACAACTAAATGTTCAAAAGTATGGTTCCTCATGAAAATATAGAATAAGAGTTTGAAATGACTTTTGAATTTTTAAATAGGTAGAATGCATTCCTTTATACATGTATAACACAAATGTAAATATTTTAATAATGATTATAAAAGTTTCCTATTTTTAAGAGTATTGTGTAACGATACCAATGTTAGCTTTCATTCAAGCTTGTGGCAATTAGAAAAGTATTTTCATGCCATTCACATGTAGGTGAATTGTGACAAGTTATATATTTGATAGTGTCTCTTCATGCTAATGCTTGCATCTCTCTTTGTCAATATATAAGTAGCCTATTCCTATTGCAAGGCTACTATATCTTTTGCACTATAGGATGACGTATTTCCTTTGATAAACTATATATTTACATACAAAACTTGATAAGAAGATAAAACAACATGTTTCCATAAGTATTTACCTAATCAAAATTTAAACAAGTTACCACTCTTACTATTAAAAAATATATACATTTGCAAGTAATCGCACTAGGCAAGTATTAAAAAATTGTATGCAATCACAATATTATGGACATTGTTGTAGTTATGGACCACACCACATTTATGATTTTTTGCAATTTTGCATTGCAATAGCTGTATTATCCTACAATTGTTTGTAGTTTAATTGCAACAAAATTGCAATAACAATCACAACCGCAATTTAAATCCATGGCACTAAGTTGTACAAGTACAAGCATACTTACATTTTCATTTATAATTAAACTAAATAAGTTATATATTTTGTAGCACCCCTTGTGTCAATGCTTGTATCTTTCTTAATATATATGCAATCCATTACTCTTGCAAGGTTGTTATATCTTTAATACTATAGGGTGGTATTTTCCTTTGAAAAACTTTATCTCTACATGTAAAACTTGATATTAGGGCAAAATTGAATGTTTTTCATAAGTGTTTATCTAACTAAAATTCAAGCATATTACTTTATCAGGTTTTTCATGTTAGAAATTTTAATGTGGACCTCTCATTAATTTATAAATAACAATTAATGTTAAATTTTTTCATATAGGCTCTAAATAAAATGTGATTAAAGGAATTGAGCCCCATATGATACTATAACCTAAATGTGGGTTAGTTGGATATGGATCCCATGATGGGTAGGATCCATGACTTAACACAATGTATTTAATGAGGTCTCTTAACTCTAGTAACCTAACCTTAGTTTGTGTTGTCCCATTAGTACTTAGACATTATTATTCTTCTCTTAGAGAGTAAGAATCAGGGTGATTATAATAGAGGAGGATTGATCTTGTAATATTGTAGAGTAAATAGTTTTGCAAGAATATGAAGAATCAGAGAATTCAACATTGAATAAAATCTCAAACTTCAAGTATTTAATTACATAATTCTTTATGACAATATATTTATGTTATTTACTTTAGTTCATCTCATGCTATAATTCAAAGCTAAGATTTAGGAAATATATTGTACATTAAAATTAATTTTTGCAATTAGTATCAAAGCAAGGTTTAAGGCTTTGAATTATGGTTGATAATTTGTGATGATATTTAATGTTCCCTTCTTAGTTTTGGATATATGTCTATTTATTTTGATTATATATACATCTGCAAATTGTATGTGTGTCTTGATTTCCCAATTAAAAATATGAATTAACCACTAATGATTATTCTATGGATAAGAAAGTGAGAATTAAGGAATCATACTTGATAGTTTTATGCTTTTATATCCTTTTTGCTTTGTGCTAGAAATTAAGTGTGCATGCCACTATGAGTATTTTTGTTTTCTTTCATTTGTTCATATGGATTAATGAACTAATGATTGAAAAGCATAAAATGAAATGAAAAATTGGTCTATCTCAAATTCTAGTTTATATGAGTGATATGTACTTATGTGAATTTGGATGAGAAAAGTGTGAATATAGCTCATTAAAGGTTCTATTAAGTTTTTAAAACTAGAATGCACTAAATTTTGGTTTTGCATATTTGCAATTATGTCACCCATTTATAAGTTTGGTTTTGGGCATATTACCATTTTTTCCTAGAATTTTGATTGAGTGCATCTAGATACACCTCAAATGAAATTAGGAAATATCAAAACAAATTAAAAGCCATTGATGGCATGTGAAACCTCCATGAATGTTTGTGACTTGCATCAAACTAAAGAGAAAGAGAGAAATAGGTAATTAACATTGGGCTTAGAGGGAATAATGGTGAGGAAAATGATTGTATAATGTGCAAAAATCCCATAAATATTAAAAACTACCATAACTATAGCTTAGAGTTTTGAAAATTTTGAAATATGTGAAACCCACCAAATTTTGGATGAAAAATGATTGACAAAGATTTAGGTAGGATAAACATGAAATTTTAGGCAAAATATTTGGCTAAATCACGAAGAAATATGGCAAGAATCATGTTGGGTTATAGTTGAGTTTGACGCGGGTCAAGTCAGACCCATCAATTGCAATCTGGGCAAAGAAGATGATCTACAGGAGCTTCATGTGCAAGTTTAGTTACACAGCCAATGCATGGTGGCTACGTGATACTTGGCCATTGCAACTAAAGGTGATGATTACATCTATATGCTCTACTCTTCGAGCACAATTTTTTAGACATTTTTCTATAATTTTATGAAATAAAAATTATTTATAATAACTTTTGCCTAATTTATTTAAGTATTTATTTGATATAATTTTGAATTGAAATTTTTCCTAGGTAATTCCTATATTATGAGCTACCTATTGAAATTTTTTAGTAATTTTGGAAATTATTTGCATAATGTAATAATTTTGGAGAATTATTGCATTAAATAGGAATTATTATATAATTATATTATGCTATAAAAAATTTATATAGTTGTGTACTTACCTTCGTGGGACCAATTACATGAAATTTGGTATAATTTTTTTTAAATTTTTTTTTTAAATTGTACAAGGGAAAGGCCATATTTGTAATATTAAATACCCTTTAATATTATATTATTAATATGATAAATTGGCTATAATATAAGTGTAAAGTTAGATATTATATTTCTAAAAATTTAAACACCCTTTAGGATTGGATTTTAGAAGTATGATATTTGATTCCTGTGTTATATTGTAAGGACTTAAATACCCTTCAATATTGGTCTTTATAATGTAATACTGACTAATATTGCACAGTGTAATTTTATGAAGAAATTTTTTGCAGGATTAAGATTTTAACATATGTCAAATTATTTTAATATTTTCCTAAATTTATTGTCCATACAATATAATTTTAAAATGGTAAAAAGGACAAGTTGTATTTAATAAGGCCTAGTTTTATAAAATGTATCTAATGATTTTAAATCTAGAATCCATAATGTGTTTGAATATGAGTATAGGGTAATATTGGAATGCAAAGAATGTTTTTACTCAAGTTAAGTCAATTAATGATCATTTTGGATCGAATCATCAAATGAAACATCCTTAATTGATAAATGCTTGTCTATGAACTTAGATTGAGCAGGAAAGTGTCATTAATTAAGAAAATGATCAATAATGAAGGCAAAGGTCTGTTAAGGCTCATTAGGGATATTATTTGTCATGACCCATCTTGATCGTAACCAGTGTAAATCCCATTACCGATTTCCATCTATCTAATAAGAATCTCTAATTATAGGAAAATTTTTAAAATTTTCACTTTGGATTTTAGTAGAAAAATAAATAAAGGTGATGTTTGGTAAATGGCTTTTGGCTGATTGAACAAATTTAGCTGGTTGATAGTTGAGTAAGCTGTTTGGTAACTAACTTTTTGAAATAACTAGTGGTTGTGAATCAGCCGAATTTCAAAATGCTATAGCATGCAGTGTTTTCAAACAGCTGTTGCATATAAAAATTTCAAATGATCGAAATATCCTTAATAATTTTTCATATTTTCTAATTTATCCTCATTAAGAAAATCATCAGCTCACCCTGCTTTTCTTGTCTTCTTTTCTTTTCGTTTGTTTCTAGGGTTCGCAGACATCTCTAGAGCAACTGTCGCAACCGTCAAACTGAAAGAGAAGTTGAACCTGAGCTAAACCGGTGAGGCCGATTTTACATTGTTCCTTTAATTTTAATTTTACTTTTCGTACCTAATATGACTTTTGATAATGGGAGGAATTCCATATGTTTTGTGTATCATTCTATGCCTGGGCAAGGTTATTGACAAGTATGTGAATCTCCGATTAAAGAAACAAGATAGATGGTTTGATTTCTTTGTTCCAATAGCTCTATATATTTTGGCATGAAGCAACCTTTTGTGGAATCATTATAAATTGAGGAATTAGATGTATTAGGAGAAGATTTTTTATTTCCTTAAGCCTGTTATTGGACTGCTTCGGCTACTATTGTGAAATGCAGGTAATTGATTGTAAAATTAGTTTTCATAGTTGGTATGAATAGACAATAAATGAAATTCTAGGGTGCTATGTAAAGGACCGTGCATGGGCAAAGGTTATTGGGTTATTTTTGGTTGTATGATTGTGAATCTCTCATTAAAGAAACAAGATAATTGATTTGACTTCTGTGTTTTGATTGATTGCCTTTTCCTTTTCATAGACTGAAGTGCTTAATTATTTGATATTTCTATTTATAATTTTTATTCTTGTTGGTCTCTAGACTCTAAAGTATAGATATGTTATGTTACTTTCTTGCAATGGGCTTGATTGGAGACGTGACTTTGGTTATTTTGAGTAATGTACTGCTCGTGGCAAAGGTTACTGGTTTAGGGAAGTTCATTAGCTTAAGGTTAGTAATTTGAGAAGTTTAGTTAGTTTGATTTTTAATTGATAGTTCCTGCTTCATTGGTCTTTGATAGAAGTATATATATTATATCTTCTATTAGATTATAAAAGTGATTTTTTTTTTCTTTTCATATGCTCTGCACATCATGAAATCTTGATCTCTTTGCATTTAGAGGACACTTAACTTTGCTGTTTGCTTTTAGATCTCCTAGTTCATTCAAAATATTGAAATTTGTTATCCTTGTTTGTGAATGGATGATGATGTGCTTGCAATTCTTATATTTGCAGTTCTTAAAGTCTAAACTCATTCTTAGAATCTTTTTCCCTTTAAATGGTAAATTATAATGAAGTGCCGCTTGATGGACTTTATTTCAAAGAGGTGGTAGCACTAGACTTTTTTCAAAATAGGTTCCAGATATGACAAAATCAACATACACATAGAACAATCCAGATTTACACTTATACATATACAATTAATCCATCACATCATATAATTCATCAAAACTCTATTTGACTGTTGATTCTAATCCTAACTATTAAATCCTTTATAAAGGCGATCTTAAATCTCCATAGATGAAACAAGTTTAAATAAGCTCATCATAACCTAAAAACATTGAAGATACAATAGAATGAGTTACAGGAACTTAGTGAGTACTATCTTACAAGCGATTAACTTAGATATATTTAAAAGTAATAGCAAACCATTTTCTAGATTCCTAAAATATATAAAACCATATCTTGAAATGGAGATTCACCTGCACATGACTTGAACTTTATTTCTTGTAGCACAATCATAGGAACCCTAACTTCCTATCAAAATGCAAAATCATATACTACCTATTCCGGGTAAGCATCACATACAAGCAACTATTAAGGCTCAAATACAAATGAATTGTCATAATCACATCATCAGTATACATCAATCACAAACAGTCACATGATGTCACATATTCAAATATAATAAACATACATATAATTACTCTACAATATCAAGTTCAATTCTATGCTTTTCTCAATTGTTTGTCGAGAATTTCTCATTCACCTTTCATATCAATTCTATATTCTTCATAATGATTTACAAAGAATTCTCTATCCGGCTTCTACATTATTCATCACCATTCACAATTTTCCAAGACCTCATAAAACTCAATTCACGACATAGTAAGTTTATTAGAACTTTATTCTAATCATATCACCAGTTTCAATATAGTAAGTTTGTTAGAGCTTTATTCTATTCGTATCACCAGTTTCAATACAAGCACGCATGGACAACTAAGGATAAATAAAGCATATAATATAATTATAACATGATTTGTTACAATCAATCAATCAATATCTAATACCCACAAAAGAGCTCAACTCTCATATCATAATGATCCAAAAGACTATTACTGCAAGACCATTAATCTATCATTGAATAATATCAAGCCTAGCACAACACACTATTAACATCATAACATGTAAGTGTCATGGATATTGAACCACAATCATACTTTCGTTATGCACTCTGATCCATTAGCCTTTGTTCAAGCTCCATCAATAATCACGATTACCATAATCATATCTTTCAAGCATAAGCCATCCTATTCACACAAAGAAACATTTGTACTTATATCAGAAATAAACATTCCTTGCTTGTCCTGTCTGACCTCAAAAGAAAATCAATCCTAATTTATCAATAGGAAAAATATAATTCACAATATCTAAATTTAAAATAAGAATAATTGTGAGATATATATTCACCTAATAGTGTGCATCCTTCACAAAAACTTGAAATGATTCTCTTTTTCCTAATTAGAAATTACGATAGATTATAAATGCAAGGCATCACCCAAATATCATATTTCATATTTAATTCAACTTTGATTGCCAAAATATTTACTTTCATGATGAGAATGTACTCTAGACATAGTAATTTAATATGTTAGATTCTCTAATAATACTTTACTTTTTATTCAATCATTTCAATTAAGAATTATCTACAATTGGCTTGAAACACTAAAATATTCCATCTAAAGATATGGATGTACTCTAATCTAGTATTTTTAAGCCTAATAATATTATTCTATCAATATTGGATAGAGTATCTAAATAATATGATAAAATAAGGTTTTCTTAAAATTTGATTATTATAGAAAATATTATCATAAGATATTTTAAAATGATTCTACCTACGATATTTACATACTTAATAACATAAAATTTATATTTTCTAAGATAACATTTCTTATTTCAAAATATGTGCAAAAGTAGATTTTCTTTAATTTCTACATAAATCTATTCTAAAAGTAGAATGAAAGGTTCCATTTATATTCCAATTTACTTTTTTTAGCATATTGCAACATAAAAATTATCTCTCCATATACATCATCATATATATTTTATTTTTCTAAGCATACAAATGGATTTGGTATCAAATACTCATAATTATAAAATTTTATGATATGAATATTCTCACCTACATTCAAGATGCCTAGCCAGAGCTCATTGGCAGCAGGAACCAGTCAGAACACCGGCAAGACAACGTAACTTAGCAACACTTCATAACTACAACTAATGGCTTCTCTTCCCGACAGTAGCTGATGGCAACAGAGAAGAAAAATGCACACTCGACGCCCTTGCAAGCTCGCCGATGACTCATCGGAATAGTTCACGAGCTTGTTGCCAACCCAAGTTACGACATGAGACCCAGCACGCAGCCACCCCCACAGTGCTTTTGTTCATGTGCTGTTTCTAGCTGATCCAAGCAGCTTCATCTCCAAGGCCCACCGCAGCTGACTTGGCGACGTAGGGCAACAACTGTTCCGGGAATGGAAGCTAGCACAGTTTTGATGAGTGGAGAGGTGGCGCTATTGAGAAAAAAGAGAGGCGGTTTTGTTTTTTTCATTTTGGAATGGGACTGGGTGCAGAAGGGCGTCGCCGGAAAACTTCCCTCCTTCGCAGCTATAGGTCAACACTGAACAAAGCTATCTCACAGTGGTAGCAATCAGAGAAGACAGCTCAGTGATCAAAAAGGGAAGAAAGCACGGTGAGGTACTATTCTGGTTCACTGGAAAATAGGGTAGAAAAAGAGAAAAAGGAGGAGAAGGGGACTAGAAAAGGAGAAAGAAGAGAGAATGGCGACGAGAGTAGTGAGAGAGAGCTACGTCCCCAAAGGCAGAAAATATCAAAAGAGAGTTAGCATTGTGCGTTTATCCAACAAAAATGAAATAGAAAAGTAGAGAGAGAAGGGCGGTGGAGGTTTCAAGAAGAAAAAGTTGCTGCAACTGCCTTTTCTTTTGTTTTGTTTTGTTTTTTTTCCTGACAAAATGAAAGCTTTCCATGTAAGATAAAAGGAGGGGCGGTGAGTTAGCTGAGAGAAGTGGCGGAAATGTACTGGAAAATTTGAGAAAAAGGTGACGGGAAATAATTAAAAAAGAAACAACAGCCAGACTTATAAAAAAAAGAGACCGACTTTAAAAAAAATCAGACAAAGGAGAGAGGAAATTTGCTGTACAAATATAATATGAGAAAGAAGAGCCCGTAAACACGTATTTTTATGAAAATTAATTTTTATTTAAAATCTTGCTTTATGTATTCTCAATCCTACACTAATAAGTATTTATATTTTTTAAAATAATTATTTCAAACCTCCATCCCTCTAAAAAATAATTAATCAACTATAAACAATTTATTAATAATTCTTGCTAAAAATTATTTAAATAACTCTAAAAAAGTAATTCATCAAATACAACAAATAATTTTCATAAACTTTTGCATCCATAATATCCATATAAAAATAAATGAATTTCAAATATTACCATAAATCTTACTTTTAATAATATTTTTAATGAATAAAATCTTAATACTCACATTTTATAAAGTCAATTTTTATTTAGAACCTAAAAAATTCCAACCTTTAATAATTCTCAAGAATAATTTATTAAATACGAATTTTAACTACAATTACTAAAATATCCTTAACTTATATAGAAAATTTCTTTATAAAAATCAATTCCACTATTCTCAACTTAATAATGGCCACATAAAAATAATAAATAAATTTCGAATATTATCATAGGAATAATTTTCAATACTCCAAGTCCGTTAATATGAAAAAATATTTAAAAATCAAGTATTAACTGAATAGATACTTCATTTTAAGTAGCCAAAAATTATAAAACTTGAAATTTTAATTGGAATTTTACAAATTTTCTCACCTAAAAAAAACTCATCCTCAAATTTTCAAGAAGGTGAGCATGATTGCTTAAGACTGTCAATTGCCTATTGGTCAATTCAGTGCATTGTCATGTGAACTAAACCATTTTAAGCAATTTCACTCACTACCTAATTCAAATACAATTTCCTAAATTCTTAATACTTTAATGACCTAGCAAATCACTATCCCACGACTTAGGCTAACATGCTTACTTGGTTACCAAACATATTTAGGCAAGCACCCTCAACACAATTTAAGGTTCATTATGAAATCCTTAAACAAGTATCTTATCTCTTATCTAATTAAATAAGAAATGTTATTTTCATCAACATTGGTCATTCACTATTATCCTAATATATTCCACTCATAATCATTAAATATTTGTAGCAATCATTGTGGAAACTAAGCATGGTTAACAAGCCAATACCAAGAATTTCAACTAAATTCAATATAAGTCTAGAATTTGGCTTTATTCCAACTACAATCAGACTCACACTTCATTTGATCAACCAATAAAATTTACAATCAATATATCCGTATTTACATGATGGCAAAGCACACATATTACTATAGCAATCAACATTGCCTAATCATTCCACTCGGGTGCTATTCAACTACTAGTTCTTCATAGCAAAAGCTAAGAGTAGAAGTAGTATAACCACAACTAATGCTGCTCGATCATTCACAAAACAAGGATTCATAATCTATTTTTGAAAAAAGAAGCAAAGCATTCCCTATTGATCTAATCTTAACCACAGGCAACTTTCATGCTGCCATGGATCACAAATCACTACACATGATAAAATTATAATCTAATGTATAACAACTAAAACATACAATTTCCATATCACACTATGTCTTTTTTCATATTGTTGTAAGATCTCTATTTTGGTATGAAAGACGATACAATGGTCTAAAATAGAAGTAGAGGAAATTGAGAAACTAAAAATAAGCAAAGAAATCAGGCAATGGAAGCTTATATAAAGTAAAGAAATAATGGTGGGAAACCAATAAATAAACTAAATGATAAAGGCTAATAAAATGTAATGGAATGGTGATAAGGAAGCCGAATTAGGAGGAATATAAAGAGATCAAATAATAAAAGAGATGAGGGAGTTTAGTGGTCATAAAGGAAGGAAGATGATAGGGTGATAGAGATGTAAAGATAAAGGAATAAAATAAGATAAAAAGAAGAATCCAAAAAAGAGAATCTAATGCTCTTGGCACTTGTTATAAAAAAATAACTCATAACCATCCATTTACAATTAGGAATCTCAATTAAAAATTTAATAACAAGTTCAGCAAACAAGTCTACAATTTGACTTCATCTAAATATACAATCAGACTCGTACTTATTCAATTAATTAATCAATTGTACAATCATTAACTATCAATCACATCTGTATATGCCCAATGGTGAATTCAATGACAATCATTCAGGAAAACACAAATTTATAATCATATACACATCAAGTATTATCACAACATTGATTCACACATAACCCTTCTTGGGTATTCATCCATTATTCAAACAATCATTGAATTTCAATCATAACCAACTAAGCTCACTTCAATCACATCATATCAACAGAATCATCTAAGGCCAACCAGACATCAATATCAAAACACAATGCATACAAGTATAGAAAATGGCTTATATTAATAGCTTTTGATAAAAATTCACTAAATGGTCATAGTTGATATCTAAGGTTTCTCCTTATATCTTCGATCCAGCCTCATCCCATTCACCTCCAGCCTTTTCTCTCCACTTCTTGCCGCCCTTCTCTTTCCATATATCAATCTCATATATCAATGATCAATGATAGAACACCATAGGAATTGCATCACCACGATGGGATACCATAGGTTTTAACTGTTCTTGATCACATATCACAGGGTATGGTCGAAACATCAATTGTGCCATAAGGGTTTTACTTAATAGAACTTTCCATTCTCATGCCATCAACCATTAAGCATTCATGAACCACATAATTCATCGCATAGTTTCAAGCACATTCATTCCTCAATCAACAAAAAAGAAATATCACACTTATTAGCATCAGTCACAAATCACAACTCATATTTAATCCACACAATTCAAACCATTTCACACAACATCAATCACAAATCACAATTCAAATACATGTCACATAATTTAACCAGTCATTTCATATAATTCCTATCATCTAATTCACAAAACTCAATCCATTATACACATTCAAATTTCAAACCCAAACAATTCACTAGAAAATAGTTCATCCCACAAGATAAACTATACAAAGATTCAATTGATTAACAAACAATGAGTGACATACATAACAAGAAATCCATGGAAATTTTCAAAGACATGCCTCATAATATATGTAACTTGCTTACTCAGATTTGATAGTTGGATCATTCTAGCCTATTTACTACTAGGAACCTAAACCATGCTTTGATACCACTTTTGTCATGACCTATCTTGATCGTGACTAGCATGGATCCTGCTATCAATTTTCACAAGTCTTAACTATTTTTACTTTTTCTATCTAACAAGAATCTCCAAATTATAGGAAAATTTTAAAATTTTCACTTTAAATTTTAGTAGAAAAACAGATAGAATCTCCTCTATTTTTGGATACTATCCAAGGGATACACACCCTGTGATTTAATATCTGTTTAATTTCCAAATATGACAAAATCAACATACACACAAAACAATCCATATTCACACTTATACACATTCAATTAATTCATCACATCATATAATTCATCAAAACTTTATTTGACTGCTGATTCTAATCCTAACTGTTAAATCCTTTACTAAAGCGGTCTTGACTCTGCATAGATGCAACAAGTTTAAATAGGCTTATCATAACCTAAAAACATTGAAGATATAATAGAGTGAGTTACAGGAACTCAATGAGTACTATCTTACAGGTGATTAACTTTGATATATTTAAAAGTAATAGCAAACCATTTTCTAGATTCCTGAAATATATAAAACCATATCCTGAAATAGAGATTCACTTGCACAAGACTTAGACTTTATTTCTTATAGCACAATTATAGGAGTCCTAACTTCCTATCAAAATTCAAAATCATATACTACCCATTCTAGGTAGGTATCACACACAAATAGCTATTAAGGCTTAAATACAAATAGATCGTCATAATCACATCATCAATGCATATTAATCACAAACTGTCACATGATATCATATATTCAAATACAGTAAACATACATGTAATTTCTCTATGGTATCAAGTTCAATTCTATGCTTTTCTCAATTGTTCATCAGAAATTTCCCATTTTCCTTTCATATCAATTCTATATTCTTCATAATGATTTACTAAGAATTCTCCATCCGACTTCTATATTATTCATCACCATTCATAATTTCCTAACACCTCATAAAACTTAATTCATGACATAGTAAATTCATTATAGCTTTATTCTAGTCACATCACCAATTTCAATACAAGCCCGCATGGACAACTACAGGTAAACAAAGCATATAATATAATCATAACATGATTTGTTACAATTGATCAATCAATATCTAATATCTATAAAAGAGCTCAACTCTCATATTATAATAATCCATAAGACTATTAATGCAAGATCATTAATCTATCATTGAATAATATCAAGCCTAGTGTAGCACACTATTAATATCATAACATGTAAGTGTCATGCAAACTGAACCACAATCATACTTTCGCTACGCACTCTAATCCATTAGCCTTTGTTCAAACTCTATCAATAATCACGACTACCATAATCATACTTTTCAAGCATAAGCCATCCTATTCACATAAACAAATATTTATACTTATATTAGAAATGACCATTCCTTGCTAATCATATTTGAGCTCGAAAGAAAATCAATCCTAATTTATTAATAGAAAAAATATAGTTCACAATATCTAAATTTAAAATAAGAATGGTGGTGAGATATATACTAACTTGGTAGTGTACATCCCTTATAGAAACTTGAAATGATTCCCTTTTTCCTAATTAGAAATTACAATAGATTATAAAAGCAAGGCATCACCCAAATATCATATTTCATATTTAATTCAACTTTAATTGCCAAAATACTTACTTCTATGATGAGAATGTACTCTAGATATAGTAATTTAATATGTTAGATTCTCTAGTCATACTTTACTTTTTATTCAATCATTTCAATTAAGAATTATCTACAATTGGCTTGAAACACTAAAATATTCTATCTAAAGATATGAATGTACTCTAATCTAGTATTTTTAAGCTTAATAATATTATTGTATCAATATTGGATAGAGTATCTAAATAATATGATAAAATAAGGTTTTCTTAAAATTCTACTATTATAGAAAATATTATCGTAAGATATTTTACAATGATTTTACCTATGATATTTACATACTTAATAACATAAAATTTATATTTTCTAAGGTATCATTTCTTATTTTAAATATGTGCAAAAGTGGATTTTCTTTAATTTCTACATAAACTTGTTCCAAGAGTAGAATAAAAGGTTCCATTTATATTCTAACTTACCTATTTTAGCGCCTTGCAACATAAAAATTATCTCTCCATTTACATCATCATATATATTTTATTTTTCTAAGCATACAAATGGATTTGGTATCAAACACTCATAATTATAAAATTTTATGATATGAATATTCTCACCTACATTCAAGATGCCTAGCCAGAGCTCGTTGGTAGTAGGAACCAGTTAGAACACTAGCAAGACAACGTAACTTAGCAACACTTCATAACTACAACTAATGGCTTCTCTTCCCGACAGTAGCTGATGGCAACAGAGAGAAAAATGCACACTCGATGCCCTTGCAAGCTGGCCAATGACTCATCGGAATAGTTCACGAACTTGGTGCCAACCCAAGTTACGACATGAGATCTAGCACGCAGCCACCACACAGTGCTTTTGTTCATGTGCTATTTCTAGCTGATCCAAGTAGCTTCATCTCCAACGCCCACCTAACTGACTAGGCGACGCAGGGTAGTAGCTATTCTAGGAATGAAGCTAGCATAATTTTAATGAGTGGAGAGGTGGTGCTGTTGAGAAAAAAGAAAGACGATTTAATTTTTTTCATTTTGGTGAGGGACAGGGTGCAAAAGTGCGTCATCAAAAAACTTCCCTCCTTCGCAACTATAGGTCAACACTAAACAAAGCTATCTCACAATGGCAGCAACCAGAGGAGACAACTTAATGATCGAAAAGGGACGAAAGCACGACGGGGTACTATTCTGGTTCTTCAGAAAGAAAGGCAGAAAAAAAGAAAAGGAGGAGGAAAGTGATAGGAAGAGGAGAAAGAAGAGAGAATGGTGATGAGAGTAGTGAGAGAGAGCTATGTCCTGAGATACCTTTCCGCTGATTCAAGAACTTGTTCGTTGATCACCTCTTCGACTTCCTTTTGGCTGAAGACTTTAAAGTATCCACACAACTAGTAGATCACCTATAGGGATCGGAAGCCAAATAAGCGCAGCGGAATAAACTGATTCCAGCCAATGGATCCATGTAAAATGTTAAATTAGAATAAGGATTCATTCAATACCTTTAATGATGACTTAAGAGCTCAGTCGTTGATCACCTTTTTAGCTTCTTTTTAGCTGAAGATTCCAAGGTATCCACATGAACCTATGAATCATCGATGAACATTCACACGAACATCGGTTGGAATTGTTCTCCTTTGCCTCGTAGTGCTAGTTACGCCTCTTCAAGGGTATTTTTTCAAGGAGAGGTGCTAGGTTTTTTTTTATGCTTGGGATACGTGAATAATAATCCTATTATTGCCTAACAAGCCTATTTAAATAGGTGCATAGAAAATCCTAACTAATTAGGTTTTGTTCTATGTATAATTATGGGCTTATTATTGGGCCTTATAATTATAACATGGAATTCTCAAATATTAGGCTCAAACTATTTGGTCAATTAATTTCAAATCCACTAGGCTCTAAGTGTGCGACCCTACAGACTTTTATTACATTGGCAATGATCATTAATCATATTAATGATCATAAACAATGAGCGGTGTCTAGCAACACATCATTGTTACCCAAGTAATGAGAAAGTCGGTGATTTGACTAAACCTTTACACGTGATCATTATCTACATCCTTTTATCCTAAATATCTAAATTGAGTGCGAGACATGAACTGTGTCATTCCCATATAGCCGAATCTTGAGGTTTCTTAATCTGTAAGTAAGCTAACTGAAGCAAATATAATTGACATCCCATGTCAATTCATTAGAGCATGGTCATGTATTTTCTCAGCTTTACTTAATCAAAAGGGCCACAGATGTTATTCCTGTTATATAAGAGGGATAAATTCCATCTTGATCACACAAACCCCTCCGCAAGATATGTGACATATCCAATAACTACCCTTGTATTCACTTAACCATGAGTGATATAAAATAATATCAAAATATGAAACTCACATGTAGGGAACCTTGGCGATATCAAGTTAAAGGACCATATTAATAATAATCCCTAAGAATCACTCATGACACTCATATAACGATCCATATAGTGTTCTAAGGATGAGTCAATCCAGTTTACAAGTTCTCTAGCTTGTACTTATGTGTAAACTTAATATCTAATATAAGTCACAACACATGCTAGTCTTAACATATCAAAATAACCTAATCCACAATGATATATGACTAGGGACATTTAAGAATACAATTATTCTAAGGTTATTGTCATAATTAAATATATTACACAGATAATATATGTAAATATAATAATTGAAATTATCATTAAAATAACACGATTCAAATTTACAATCATCAATATGATTAGTTTTAGGGCATGTACATTAACAATCTCCTCCTTGCACTAAAGCCAATCATCCATGTATCTAATGCCTATGGATCTCATATGATTATCATGCTTTTACTGCGTCAGGACATTTGTTAGTGGATCGGTGACATTATCATCGGTCGATATTCTGCATATCTTGACATCATTTTTGTCAACAATATCTCTTATAAGATGATAGCACCGGAGTATATGGTTAGATTTTTGGTGAGATTTAGGTTCCTTAGCTTGCATAATAGCTCAATTATTATCATAATAGAGCTCTATTGGATCAATAATGCTAAGAACAACTCCAAGTTCAATAATGAACTTTTTAATCTAAATAGCCTCCTTTACGGCATTTGATGCTGCAATGTATTCAGCTTCTGTTATAGAATCAGCCACTGTCCTTTGCTTTGAACTCTTCCAAGTCACAACGCCACCATTAAGGCAAAATACATATCTTGATTGCGACCTAAAATCATATTTGTCGGTTTGAAAGCTAGCATCAAGATAACCACTTACAATGAGCTCTTCCTCACCTCCATAAATCAAGAATATGTCTTTAGTTCTTCTTAAGTACTTAAGAATATTCTTGATAGCTGTCTAGTGACTTTCACTAGGATTTGATTAGTATCTGCTCATCATACTTAAAGCATATGAGACATCAAGATAAGTACATAACATGGCATACATGATAGACCTAATCACAAATGCATAAGAGATCTTACTCATGCACTATCTCTCACACTCTGTGGAAGGACACTGAGTTCTTGAGAGACTTATGCCATGTGACATCGGTAAGAATCCTCTTTTAGAATCTTGCATGCTAAACCTTTTTAGCACCTTATCAATGTATGTACTCTGACTTAAGCTAAGAAATTTTCTCGATTTATCTTTATAGGTCTTAATACCTAATACATAGGAGCCTTACCTAAGTCTTTCATAGAAAAATAATTTCCTAACCAAGTTTTTACAGACTATAGTGTAGGAATGTCATTTCCAATGAGTAGTATGTCATATACATACAACACCAAAAAGACTATTATGCTCCCACTAACCTTCTTGTACACACAAGGTTCATCTTCGTTCTTAATAAAACTAAACTCTTTGATTGCATCATCGAAATAAAGATTCTAACTCCGAGAAGCTTGCTTCAACCCATTAATGGATCGTTGCAATTTGTAAACCTTTCTAGCATTTTTAGGATTTAAAAAACCTTCAGGTTGTGTCATGTACACATCCTCAAGAAGATTTCTATTAAGGAAAGCGATTTTGACATCCATTTGTCAGATTTCATATTCATAATATGCAGCTATTGCTAGAAGAATCCTGATGGATTTAAGCATGAAAACTAGAGAAAAGGTCTCATCATAGTCAATACCATGGATTTATTTGAAACCTTTTGCAACCAATCATCCCTTAAAGGTAAATATATTACCATCCATGTCAGTTTTCTTTTTGAAAACCCATTTGTACCTAATGGGTTTTACCCCTTCAGGTGGATCAACCAAAGTCCAAACTTGGTTTGAATATATGAAGTCCATCTCTGATTTCATAGCTTCTAGCCATTTCTCAGAATTTAGGCCTATCATAGTGTCTTGGTAGGTTATGGGCTCATCTTGTCCATAAGCAGCACATCACCTGATGAGTCACGAGAAATTCATATCTCTCGGGCTCACAACATGTCCTATTAGACCTACGTGGGTTCTGTGTTACGTGAGTAGGTTTTTCCACAATTGGTTATGGAATCGGCTCAAGTTCCATCTCAAGTTCAATGTTTTCTCATTGATCTTGAATTTCTTCAAGTTCTATTCTTCTCCCACTGATTCTTTTAGAGATAAATTCTCTCTCTAAGAAAATACCAGTTCGAGCAATAAACACTTTTTGCTCAGTTGGATTATAGAAATAATATCCTTTTGTTTCCTTAGGATATCCAAAAAAAAATATTTATCATATTTAGGTCCAAGTTTATCAAAAGCATGACATCTTACGTAAGCTTCACAGCCCCAAATCTTCATAAAAGATAAACTAGGATGTTTCCTAGTCCATATCTCATATAGTATCTTTTGAACTGATTTTGACGGAACACAGTTTAGTGTGAAAGCCATAGTCTTTAGAGCATGTCCCCAGAAGGAATTTAAAAGGTCAACCTAACTCATCATTGATCAAACTATGTCTAACATGTTTGATTCCTCCTTTTAGAAATACCATTCCATTGAGGTGTTCCTGGTGGAGTGAGTTGTGATACAATGCCACACTCCTTTAGATGATCAAGGAACTCTCGATCTAATTATTTACCACCTTGATTTGATTGAAGTGATTTAATACTTTTACCAAGTTAATTTTGTACTTCATTCTTGAATTCTTTGAACTTTTCAAAAGATTCAAACTTGTGTTTCATAAGAAACACATAACCATATCTATTGAAATCATCAGTAAAAGTAATGAAGTACTAATAACCTCCTCTAGCTTGTGTGTTTAAAGGTCCACATATATCACTATGTATAAGGCCTAATAAATCACTAACCCTTTCACCTTTCCCAGTAAAAGGAGCTTTAGTCATCTTACCTAATAAACATGACTCACATGCCTCATATGATTCAAAATTAAATGAGTCAAAAAATCCATCCTTATGGAGTTTGAAGATGCATGTCTCATTTATATGGCCTAAATGACAATGCCAAAGATAGGTTAGATTTGAATCATTAGTTTTGACCTTCTTTATGTTTATGTTATAGATTGGATTTTTAAAGTCCAGAACATAAAGACCATTAGTTAAGTGTGCACTACCATAAAATATTTCATTTAAATAAATAGGGCAACATTTATCCTTTGTTATAAATGAAAAACCTTTCTTGTCTAAACAAGAAATAAAAATTAAATTTCTACTAACAGTAGGCACAAAATAACAATTTTCCAATTCTAAAACTAATCTCTTAGGTAAAGATAAATAATAAGTCCCTACAGCTAATACAATAACTCTTGCTCCATTTCCAACACCCGGGTCCACTTCACCTTTGGCTAATAATCTACTTCCTTTAAGATCCTACAAATTTACACAAATGTGAGTACCGCATCTAATATCTAATACCCAAGATGTAGAAGTAGATAAATTAATTTCTATAATATAAATACCTGAGTTAGAAGTCCTACTTCCCTTTTGCTTCTTAAGCTTTTCTAAGTAAATCTTGTAATTTCGCTTCCAATGTCTTGGTTCTTTGTAATGGAAGCATTGCCCTTCCTTGGCCATGCCACCTTTGGGTCTTAGTACAGAGAAACTTGACTTGGACTTTCCATTAGTCTTGTCCTTTTTTTTTTTATTCTTGGCCTTAGACTTGCCCTTTCCTTTACCTTTTTGAACTATCATAATGGAATTGGGTTTGGACTTTTTCAAGTTCTGCTCAACAGTTCTCAACATATTAAGCAGTTTAGGCAAAGTTTTATCAATTTCATTCATGTTGTAATTCATGATGAATTGACTATAACTCTTAGGTAACGATTACAGAACTATGTCAGTAGCCAATTCTTGCTGCAAAGGAAAACCCAACCTTTCAAGGCTACTGATGTATCCAATCATCTTAAGCACATGTGTAGCAACAAGTGTTCCTTCAGCCATCTTGCACTGAAACAATGCTTTAGATACATCATATCTCTCATGTCTTGCTTGCTCTTGGTAGAGCTATTTAAGGTGATTAATCATATTGAATGCCTCAATGTTCTCATGTTGCTTTTGAAGCTCAGAGTTCATGGTAGCACGCATGAGACAACTGACGTCTAGAGCATCTCCTAGATGCTTTTTATAAGCATCCTTTTCTACGCAAGAAGCATTGGCAACAAGCTCATCTGGAGTAAGTTGCTTTAGGACATATTACTTTTTCTCATGCTTGAGGACAATCCTCAAGTTTCGATACCAATTGAGAAAATTCATCCCAATCAATTTATCTTTCTCAAGGATAGATTGCAGTGACAAGTTTGATACATTTGATGCCATGGTTATCTACAATAGAAAATATGCAGAATGAGAATCATTATTTTATTTATTTAATAAGGTCTTTTATTAAATAATACTCCCACTATTTTGCTCAAAATAATAGCCTTCACTATTATTTTGAAAAACCTTATCATCAAGGTTTTCTAGTGAACCAAGATTCATATTTTACCAAATCTTGAGTTAGCTTTGGCTAATCGCCCAAGAGGTGGCTATTTAGGTAGACAACTCTTTGTCAATTGCATTTTATACAACTCTTGGATAGTTAGATGAATAACACTTATTCAAATTCATCTTATGAATTCATAACTAACTCTATGCCACTAGACCCCAATCCTATTGGTATAGCCTAGTTAAGTCAAACCCAATAATTAGCAATTTGAATATCACTTTTATCCCATTGCATCTTACTGAGATAGACTTTAGGTATTTTGCTTTGCCAAACTCACCTATAGTCAACCAAGATCTTGATGAGTGGTATTATTGGAAGGCATCCCTTTGACTTAATATTTTGTTTGAGGGATTTTAAAGTTATTGATCTCACTATTATTGTATTTTTTTTTATTTAGCATGCATCATATACATCTATTATAGGCATCTCATACATATATCATATGCATCTCATACATAAAACATAATTTAAACGTGACATGATCATGGCCTAACCTAAGTGATATTTTAGAGCTTAAGAATCTCAAATAAAACTAAGAAAGAAAAAAAATTCTTCCTAAGAATCTTCTTCTTTCTTCATGGTTTAATCTCCACTTCTATTGTTGCCTCTTCAGATACTCTAACAAAATTATTACATAATAATAAAGAAACTTGGAGTTACATTCGAAGGGAGTAAAATGAGAAGAGAATGTACAACCAAAAGTAATAGAAAGGCATGACACGTAGGCCATATTTTAAAATTGCAACAAAACTAAAGGACATAATCATGCATCATACATCAAGCAACAAAACAACATGATAAGTGAAACATATATTCATATATATTTTTAATATCAAAATATGAATTAATTAATTAGTTACTTAATGTTGCGCTACATGAAGAATTTACGACGGTCTCGCTAGCTAGTTAGTGGGTGGGGTCAAGAGGTAGCACGCCTGCGGGGGGTGAGGGGGCAAATTTCCCAGCCTGAAAAATTGATTATATCTAATATTTAGATTGCAATTCAATTTGTTAGCAATTAACACACCCCTTTAGTCGAGCAATTCAACAATAGGATTTATGTCAAAACACATTAAATAGATTTAATCACATTAAACCATTCATGCATATACTTCATACATGAGTTTGGATTTACTTTAAATCACATTAAACATGTTAATTAGATCCATATATGAAAACTATTTCAAAAGTAATTGCACTAATTTTGTGCAAAATAGATTCAACATTTGAATATAAGGTATATCACATATACAAAATAGATCCAAGGAGTTAATTTGGTTAATTCTAATTCATAACAGAACCTGAGTTTTAATCAGAAAATATTTTTCACATATAAAATCATATTCATGTAATTAATTCTTTTGATTCTATTCAAAACAGAACCTAAAAATCAGTTTCAAATTCAAATCAAAACCTATAATTATTGCAACATATTTAAATTTAAAACCGAACCCAGAAATAGATTCGAATTTCAATAAAAAACCTAGAAACAAATTCAAATTCAAACCAGAAATAAGAATTAATCATGAAACACATTTGAATTTAAATCAAGATTCAAAATTAGATTCAAATTTGAAACATAATTAGAATTAATCATATTAATTTTACTTGAACTAGAATGCACGAAATCAAATTCACACTAATCCTAATTAGAAATCATTGAAGCGTGATATACAAAATAATTCATCAAATCATAATTACGCAATTAACAAACAAAATAGAATCCTAATTTAACATTTCACAAGTAGCTCTGATACCACTCTTGGGATCGGGAGCCAAACAAGTGTAGTGAAATTAACTAATCCTAGCTAACGGGTCCATGCAAAATGTTATATTAGAATAAAGATTCAAGGAATACCTTTCTAATAATTCAAGAACTCGTTCGTTGATCACCTCTTCGACTTCCTTTCAGCTGAAGACTCCAAGGTATCCTTATGAACTAGCAAATCACTAATGAACGTCCACACAAACATTGGTTGGAATTCTTCTCCTTAGCCTTGTAGTGCTAGCTATGCCTCTTCAAGGGTTATGGTCAAGAAGGGGTGCTAGGGTTTTTCTATACTTTGGGATGTGTGAATAATCATATATTATTATCCAACAAGCCTATTTAAATAGATGCATAGAAAACCTTAACTAATTGGGCTTTGTTCTATGTATAATTATAAGATTATTATTGGGCCTTATAATTATAACATGAAATTCTCAAATATTAGGCCCAAATAATTTGGTCCATTAATTCCAAATCCACTAGGCTCTAAGTGTGTGACCTTACAGGCTCTCATTACATTGGCAATGATCATAAATCACATTAATGATCATAAACAATGAGTAATGTCTAGTAATACATTATTGTTACCCAAGTAATGAGAAAGTTGATGAATCGACTGAACCTTTATATGTGATCATCATCTATATCCTTTTATCCTAGACATCTAGATTGAGCACGAGATATGAACCATGTCATTCCCGTATAGCCTAATCCAAAGGTTTCTTAATTCCTAAGTAAGATGATTGAAGCAAATGTAATTGACATCCCATGTCAATTCACTTGAGCATGACCATGCATTTTCTTTGTCTTACTTAATCAAGGAGTCCACAAAAGCCACTTTTATTATATAGGAGGGACAAATTCCATCTTGATTACACAAACTCCTCCGCATGATATGTGACATATCCAATAACTACCCTTGCATTCACTCAACTATGAGTGACATAGAGTAGTATCAAAATATGAAACTCACATGTAGGGAGCTTTGGCGATCTCGAGTCAAAGGACCATATTAATAATTATCACTAAGAATTACTCATGACACTCATATAAGGATCCATATAGTGCTCTTAGGGTGGGTCAGTCTAGTATACAAGTTTTCTAACTTTTACTCATGTGCAAACTTAATATCTCATATAAGTCACCACACATACTAGTCTTAACATATTAAAGTAATCCAATCCACAATGATATATGACTAGGGACATTTAAGAATATAATTATTCTAAGGTTATTATCATAATTAAATATATTACATAGACAATATATATAAATATCATAATTGGAATTACCATTAAAATAACATGATTCAAATTTACAATAATCAATATGATTGATTTTAGGGCACATACACTAACAAATAGGACTCACAAATATGCAAGCCATAATCGAATGTTACTAAATCACCCATTCATGCCAAGTTAGAAAAACACCCCACACTAAAAACTTCTAAGCATGATAGGTCGAAAGGGGACAATTTTGAATAGGGAAAAGGAACTCTGTTCACTTGATATATACCTTATTCCATAGTTTTACATGTGTAGGGGATGACCACAAGTTAACACACTCAAATTCCTAACTTTTTTACCAAGGTAACCTATTAGGTCTCTTAACATTTCATCCCATAATAAACATTTTGAGTAAAATTTACTTCGTAGAAATAAACATACTTTTTTTTAAATGGTCATAAGGCATTTTTGCCATGCTCTAGGTATCTAATTAGCATTATAATATATCAAAATAAAAATAAAAATGTGAGGATCACAAATAAAAACTTATTTAATCCTTTCGAATTCTATAATCATGTCAAAATTATTAAAATACCTTTATACCTAGGAAAATTGGGAAAAATAGTCATAAGTGAAATTAATCACAAATTTTAACCAGATGACATTTACAACATGCTTGATTTTTACACCAAGTTTCATCCAAAATTAAACATGTTTATCCATTGAACTTGTCATATCTGTATGCTTGTGACATTTTCCCCTATTTTCAAATGCCAATACTCTCATTAGTGCCTTAATCTGATATGATTTTATAAAGAATTTACTTACTCTTTCGAATCCTCATGCTGATCTTTAGCCTATTTCTTTAGTTTACTACCTTGATCATTTATGCTTACCTTTTATAGTCCTATGAATGTTCCTATCTCAAACTTAAGTTATTGCCTTTGTAACACTAGTATTCTCTTAGCAAAATACATCTTCCACAAATTTATTAAAAGGCTACTTTTATATACTCCTTTGAAAATATCTTAACACTTTCTAGGGCTACTTTCCTATCAGCTTTCGCTAATTCATTATCTTTATAAACTATTTGATGGATTATTGCCTTACCAACTATGTGTTTATTGCCTTTATAGTTTTACATAAATGCCACCTCTAGGGCAAAAGTGCATGCTAGCTTTATAGCTCATGAGTATTGCCTAGCATTATAAATTACCTATTAAAAAGGTATCTCATTCTAATACTTATAACGATGACATAAGAAATAAAACATATTCCTTTATCTACCCATAAAAATCTTATAAACTTGCTCCTAAAAGAGTTAGTATTGCTTTCAATTAATTCATTACACTTTGTAATGCCATTTTTATACTTGATTGGATTTTGTTATCCCTTTTGAATTCATACCCTCTAGCATCTTATTAACTACCATAACTAACTTAAAACTAATGCTTTTTAGCATTATGGTCTTTACACCCCTTTTATCTTGAATAACATCCACTAATGTCTAAGTTCTTACAATCTTATCCTAAGTGTATCCTCTAATGACTTCTTTGAGCACATCATTTGATAGCTATCCCATTTTAACATCCTAAAAGACAATGAGCATAAAGCATCCTCTACCTTAACTCATGCACTATTTACTTGTGCACTAGCAATATGAGCTTTAAAGTCATTATTGTAGTATCTTTTCATGACTATAGTGCACTAGCTCTCTATCACTTCAAATTAATCCTTTTGGACTAGCTCAACATAATTTTAAATTCTTGACTCTAGAGTAATCTACTTGCCATATCACTCCGATATGCCACTTATTAAGATGTATTCTTTAGCTATGGCTATGTATTTCTACATAACTAAAATGCTACACTTTCATTCCATTGCACCCTTTGGAAATGGTAAAGCATTTTCCAAGAACAAAGCTTTTCTTTTTGGATCGGTTATCAATTTATTCATTCTTATAAATAGTTATTTTGCAACCTTTATGCCATTACTTTGAACAAATGCATGACTAAAATCTTATGCATTATAAACTAGCTCTCTAGCATAAATACTTGCACCCATTGCACTAATTAAATATCCCTTGAATGCATTTTTTTCTTGTATGCTAGTTTTTTGAGTCGATCTGACCTCTTGCACTTTCTAGTCAAGTCTTTAATAGTGTCTCTTTTTAGTGTAAGAATGAAAGTTTCACACATCACTCACATAACATTAGACAAACTAGAACTGAACTAATTGTAGCCTACTTAATCTTGGCTCTTTGGCATGGACTAAGCTCTAATATTGTCTATCATAGGCTAGTAGCTCTCTAATAAGAACTATATGGCACATGCTTGCCATTTTTAACAAATGTGCTAACCTTTTTATTAAACCTTCAAGACATGGTTAGAATAAATAGTGGGATTTGTAAGTTTGTAAGGTAAAATTGAATGTCATTAAAGCACTCACACATGTTAAGCTGTAAGAACACCCTACACAAAAAGCCTTTAGATATAATAGGCTAAAAAAGAAAAATTTTAATTAGGGAAAGGAACACTTTATTTTCTTAATATATGCATCATTCTATAGTTTTAAGTGTGTAGGGGATGACTACAAACTATTACACTCGACTCTACAGCTCAATGCCAAGGCACCCTACTAGGCTTTCTAATACTCTACTCTCTTAAAGAGTATTTTAAACAAAAGCCCACTTGCTAAAAGTAGGTATACTTTTTCCTAGTTGTCATAAGGCCTTTTCGTCACGCTTTGATGTCCAATTGATACTATTATGCACCAAAATAAAGATAAAAATGTGAAGGTCACAAATACATATTTTTTAAACCATACCAAAATTATCAAAATACCACTAAACTTGAAAAAATTAAGAAAAATAGTACATAAGTCAAGTTGATCTTAAATTTTTGCCATAGGATCTCTACCATATGCTTGATTTTTCACCAAGTTTTATCCAAAACCAAACACCTTTACTTGTTGAACTTGTCATAATTGCTAAATTATGACCAATGGCTAGCGATGGTATAATACTTGTTCTAAATGACAATGTTTGGCCAAGAAACTTTTCGACATTCCATGACCTTAGGTTAATACAGGTGCCATCCTTTGACAAAATCTTCAAAGCATAAAAAATTGAGACATGATAAGTTTTTGAAAACTCATATTATAAATTTAATCTTATAAATGAATGATTTCCATCAATTTATAGATTATGAGTAATAGATTAAATTAAAGTGAATTTGCACTTTGATTATACAACTTTAAGAGCAGTTATATAGGCTCTAAGAATATGATCATTACATATGTTCAATGAAGTTGTTACTTTCCACCTTTACTAATCCACTAATTCTAAGTGCCAACAAGAATGCAATGATAGTCTAACTTCCACCAAGCAATTTAAAATTTACCATCAGCAATGTCCCACATAAAATCTAAATATCTTTAATTTGTATCAAAGTATCACTATGACATGACGTCTATTTCTAAATTTGAAAAGGTGAAGGCTTATATTTAGCAATAGGAATTCATAAAAAAATTTGAAATAAGTTACTAATAATAACAATATATGACACACAAACATTACATATTCATTTTATATGTTTTCAAATGCACTAGCCAATATGAGCAAACACAATAAAGTGAAAAAAAAAAGAAAGGGGATCTTTAGAAAGATTATATTCAAGTTATGTTGATGAGTCAACCTGAAAGGTAGTTACAACTTGTCTATTAGGATGCTAATAGTGATTAGTGAATAGTTTTGAAAGACTATTTTCTAACCATTCCAAGGCATAAATACCTTTATAAAAATGTCAAGGAGCCATGCTAGTAGGATGCATATAGTGAGAAATAATCCCAATTGACACTGTAGATGTTGCAAGGTTAAGTATAGAATTTAGGTTAACAGTAAAGTTTTTTCACTTTTTTCTCTAAAAAAGCATAATTACATAAAGAAAATATTTTAACAAATATAGATGATATAATAAAAGATACAATTAAATTTTACATTCTCACATGAAAAACTCTTCTATAGGAAAAACATTGTTTAAACAAGAAGAACCTACAATTCTTACCTTAAAAAAGTGTGTTTTTCAAGTAGTATGTGTTTATACTAAAGTAAGCAAGAAATAACATGCTAACCTTGATTTTACCATGAAACATAGAGCAATACTCTTTTGTCCAAGCTAATAAAACATTGTAGATAAGTTAAAAGTCAAAAGAATATGTAACAATAAGAATGATAAAGAGCAATAAAAAAATTTAGAAGATGCACCACTAACCTTCCGTGCAATTATCAATATGATGATTAGTCATCAAAAGGATTGCCAAACCTAAGGCACGTGTTATAATGGTAGCAAAAAAATTTTCAATGATACCATTGGTGCTACCTACTTAAACAATATTAACCATGATCATTGGTCATTATGATAATGAAAAAGTAGTTAATATATTATAAATTTTTTAGAATAATTTAAAGTCTAACCCTAACATGCAAGAAAGTGTATGGATGCTATCTCAATTAAGTACAACAGACTTTGTTCATGTTTACATAAGTGCTAGAAATTTGCATATGATATCATTAAATATATAAATAGAAATTCTATTATAACTACAAGATAAAAAGACAATAAAAAGATGTCAAGAACACTCAATGGCAATATTAAACTTAATTTAATAATTGGTTATGATAGCATACAAAGATTAAGCTAATCCATAGCTTATAATTCATCTATGTAGATGACAGCTTGTATGAATTAGTGTGGATCAGTTTTTTCTTTTTTTCTTTTTAAATAGGGAAGCATGTTGTTTAGAGGCCGAACATTTTCACCTATGTGAATTACATAATTAGGTGAATATTCTTTGACTAGAACATATAGTTTTTCCCAATTAAGGGGAGTTATGCTTATAACTTTGCTCAATATAATTGGTTAGAAACTAAAAAAAATGGGGATAGTAAATCATAAGGAAATGAGTTAACTATTTAAGGTATTATTGAAATTAACAATTTAAGACTCTTGAAATTTCTAAACTCGTGTATAGTATTTCTATGTTCTTTGAATAAGTTTATGTGATTCATGTGCTAGAAAAATGTGATTCATAATTAATATATCTAGATAAGTGTGATTCATGTATAAGACATAAATATTAGGATATGAATTTAGTCATTCTACGAGCCTATATAAACCTCTTGTACTTGTGATTTAGTGGAAGCTAATTTTTTGTATAAAACAATTAGAAATAGAAAGTGAATAAATACCCTCTTCCTTCTAACAAAGTGGAATCCAAGCTTGGTTAAAAAGATGAGTAGTTTTCCACTAATTCTTAAGCTTATAAAAGAAAAATATTCCTTTTAGTGTGTGCAAGTGAAGGCCTTGCTTGGCAGTCAGCAAGCATAGGATATTGTAGAAAATGATTATCAAGAATCAACAAATGAAGTAGTTTTAAATCAAAATCTAAGAGAGATCTTGAATAAGAATCCCAAGTTAGATCAACTTGCATTTGCCATGTTTCATTTGACTTTGGATGAATGCATGCTTCAGAAGGTGGTTGATGTTTCTACTTCATATAAAACTTAGGAAATTATAAAAACATCTCTCTATGGTGTTGACAAAGTAAAGAAGGTGAGACTTCAATCACTAAGGGTTGAGGATAATGGAATCTAAATTAATTTTTCATTATTGTTCAAGGGTGAAGACGATTGTGAATTAATTAAAGAGGTATGGACAAAATTTTGAAAATGTTCATATGGTGTAAAAGATGTTTGCTCTTTGACTTCCAACTTTGATTATGTTGTGTGTGTAATTGAAGAATAAAAACAATCTAGACACATTAACATTTAAAGAATTAAAAGGTTCTCTATAAGCCCATGAATTAAAGATTAAAAGAAGACAAAAAGAGCCATTAGAGGAAGTTCTCAAAGCTAAAGCTTCATTAAAGAATGATAGAGGAGAAAAAATTCAAAGAGGACATGGTCTGCTGGAAATCGCGCATCATACATGCACAGCGGAATAAAATTTTTGCACGATTTCCACCAAGGATCCATGCGAATTTAGAACGCCATAGATCAGGGATTAGGGTTTATACCTTTCGGCAAAATTCTTCTGATCGCTGCAGCAAATCTGATCTGTTTCCAAATCACGAACCGGAATGGAAACCAGTAAATCAGATCACCAGTACAACGTTTTGTGGCTGCACCTCTGTGGTATCCACACGAACCCGTGAATCACCGATGAATGTCTGCTACACACACCGGTTGGAATTGATCTCCTTAGACCTCATAGTGCTAGCTACGCCTCTTCAGAGATTTTTAGTCAAGGAGAGTAGCTAGGGTTTTTCTATGCTTTTACTTGGGGTGCGTGAAGAATAATAGTAATCCTATTATTACCCAATAAGCCTATTTAAATAGATGCATAGAAAAACCTAACCTATTTGGGCCTTATTCCATGTATAATTATAGGCTTACTATTGGGCCTTATAATTATAACATGAATTCCCAAATATTAAGCCCAAACAATTTGGTCCATTAATTCCAAATTCACTAAGCTCTAAGTGTGCGACCCTACAGGCTCTCATTACATTGGCAATGACCATTAATCATATTAATGATCATAAACAAAGATTGGTGTCTAGCAACACATCATTGTTACCCAAGTAATGAGAAAGTCGGTGATTTGACTAAACCTTTACACGTGATCATCATTTATGTCCTTTTGTCCTATACATCTAGATTGAGCACGAGACATGGACCGTGTCATTCCCGTATAGCCCAATCTTGAGGTTTCTTGATTCCTAAGTAAGCTGACTGAAACAAATGTAATCGACATCTCATGTCAATTCATCTGAGCATGGCCATGCATTTTCTCAGCTTTACTTAATCAAGGGGCCCATAGATGTTACTCCTGTTATATAGGAGGGACAAATCCCATCTTGATCACACAAACCCCTCCGCATGATATGTGACATATCCAATATCTACCCTTGCATTCACTTAACCATTAGTGACATAGAATAGTATCAAAATATGAAACTCACATGTAGGGAACCTTTGGTAATCTCAGGTCAAAGGACCATATTAATAATGATCACTAAGAACCACTTATGACACTCATATAACGATCCATGTAGTGTTCTTAATATGGGTCGGTCCAGTATACAAGTTCTCTAACTTGTACTCATGTGTAAACTTAATATCCCATATAAGTCTTCACACATGCTAGTCTTAACATATCAAAGCAACCTAATCCACAATGATATATGACTAGGGACATTTAAGAATACAATTATTCTAAGGTTATTATTATAATTAAATATATTACGCAGACAATATATATAAATATAATAATTGGAATTGCCATTAAAATAACATGATTCAAAATTACAATCACCAATATAATTGGTTTTAGGGCATATACACTAACAATCTCCCACTTGCACTAAAGCCAATCATCCATGTATCTAATACCTATGGATCTCATATGACTATCATGCTTTTGCTGCGTTAGAGCTTTTGTCAGTGGATCGGCGACATTGTCGTCAGTCGGTATTCTGCATATCTTGACATCATTTCTGTCAACAATATCTCTTATGAGATGTTAGCGACGGAGTATATGTTTGGATTTCTGGTGAGATCTAGGTTCCTTGGCTTGCGCAATGGCTCCGTTATTGTCACAATAGAGCTCTACTGGGTCAGCAATGCTAGGAACAACTCCAAGTTCATTGATGAACTTCTTAATCCAAACAGCCTCTTTTGCGGCATCTGATGCTGCAATGTATTCAGCTTCTGTTGTAGAATCAGCCACTGTCCCTTGCTTTGAACTCTTCCAGGTCACAGCGCCACCATTAAGGCAAAATACATAACCTGACTGCGACCTGAAGTCATCTTTATCGGTTTGAAAGCTAGCATCAGTGTAACCATTTACAATGAGCTCTTCCTCACCTCCATAAATCAAAAACATGTCTTTAGTTCTTCTTAAGTACTTAAGAATGTTCTTGACAGCTGTCCAGTGACTTTCACCAGGATCTGATTGGTATCTGCTCGTCATGCTTAAAGCATACGAGACATCAGGACGAGTACATAACATAGCATACATGATAGATCCAATCGCAGATGCATAAGGGATCTTACTCATGCCCTGTCTCTCATACTCTGTGGAAGGATATTGAGTTCTTGAGAGACTTATGCCATGTGACATCGGCAAGAATCCTCTTTTAGAATCTTACATGCTAAACCTTTTTAGCACCTTGTCAATGTACGTACTCTGACTTAGGCCAAGCAATTTTCTCGATCTATCTCTATAGATCTTGATACCTAATACATAGGAGGCCTCACCTAAGTCTTTCATAGAAAAACAATTTCCTAACCAAGTTTTTACAGACTGTAGTATAGGAATGTCATTTCCAATGAGTAATATGTCATCTACATATAACACCAGAAAGACTATTGTACTCCCACTAACCTTCTTGTATACACAGGGTTCATCTTCATTTTTGATGAAACCAAACTCTTTGATTGCATCATCAAAACGAAGATTCCAACTCCGAGAAGCTTGCTTCAACCCATAAATGGATCGTTGCAATTTGCAAACTTTTCCAGCATTTTCAGGATTTACAAAACCTTCAGGTTGTGTCATGTACACATCCTCAAGAAGATTTCCATTAAGGAAAGTAGTTTTGACATCCATTTGCCAGATTTCATAATCATAATATGCTGCTATAGCTAGAAGAATCCTGATGGATTTAAGCATGACAACTGGAGAAAAGGTCTCATCATAGTCAATACCATAGATTTGTTTGAAACCTTTTGCAACCAATCGTCCCTTAAAGGTACACACATTACCATCCATGTCAGTTTTCTTTTTGAAAACCCATTTGCACCCAATGGGTTTTACCCCTTCAGGTGGATCAACCAAAGTCCAAACTTGGTTTAAATACATGGAATCCATCTCTGATTTCATAGCTTCTAGCCATTTCTCAGAATCTGGTCCCATCATAGCCTCTTGGTAGGTTGTGGGCTCATCTTGGTCCATGAGCAACACATCACCGTGATGAGTCACGAGAAAACCATATCTCTCGGGTTCACGACGTATCCTACTAGATCTACGTGGGTTCTGTGTTACATGAGCAGGTTCTTCCACAACTATTTGTGCAACCGGCTCAGGTTCCATCTCAAGTTCAATGTTTTCTCGTTGATCTTGAATTTCTTCAAGTTCTATTCTTCTCCCACTAATTCTTTTAGAGATAAATTCTCTTTCTAGAAAGACACCAGTTCGAGCAATAAACACTTTTTGCTCGATTGGATTATAGAAATAATATCCTTTTGTTTCCTTAGGATATCCAATGAAAAAACATTTATCAGATTTGGGTCCAAGTTTATCAGAAGCCTGACGTCTTACGTAAGCTTCGCAGCCCCAAATCTTCATAAAAGATAAACTAGGACGTTTCCCAGTCCATATCTCATATGGTGTCTTTTGAACTGATTTTGATGGAACACGATTTAGTGTGAAAGTTGCAGTCTCTAGAGCATGTCCCCAGAAGGAATTTGGAAGGTCAGCCTGACTCATCATTGACCAAACCATGTCTAACAAAGTTCGATTCCTCCTTTCAGAAACACCATTCCATTGAGGTGTTCCTGGTGGAGTGAGTTGTGATACAATGCCACACTCCTTTAGATGATTAAGGAACTCTCGGTCTAAGTATTCACCACCTCGATCTGATCGAAGTGCTTTAATACTTTTACCAAGTTAGTTTTGTACTTCATTTTTGAACTCTTTGAACTTTTCAAAAGATTCAGACTTGTGTTTCATAAGAAACACGTAACCATATCTACTGAAATCATCAGTAAAAGTAATGAAGTACTGATAACCTCCTCTAGCTTGTGTGTTTAAAGGTCCACATACATCACTATGTATAAGCCCCAATAAATCACTAGCCCTTTCACCTTTCCCAGAAAAAGGGGCTTTAGTCATCTTACCTAATAAACATGACTCACATACCTCATATGATTCAAAATCAAATGAGTCCAAAAATCCATCCTTATGAAGTTTGGAGATGTGTGTCTCATTTATATGGCCTAAACGACAATGCCAAAGATAGGTTGGATTTGAATCATTAGTTTTGACCTTCTTCGTGTTTATGTTATAGATTGGATTTTCAAGGTCCAGAACATAAAGACCATTCATTAATTGTGCACAGCCATAAAACATTTCATTTAAATAAATAGAGCAACATTTGTCCTTTATTATAAATGAAAAACCTTTCTTGTCTAAACAAGAAACAGAAATCAAATTTCTACTAACAGTAGGCACAAAATAACAATTGTCCAATTCTAAAACTAATCCACTAGGTAAAGATAAATAATAAGTCCCTACAGCTAATGCAGCAACTCTTGCTCCATTTCCAACGCGCAGGTCCACTTCACCTTTGGCTAATGATCTACTTTCTTTAAGATCCTGCACATTTACACAAATGTGAGTACCACATCCAGTATCTAATACCCAAGATGTAGAAGTAGATAAATTAACCTCTATAACATAAATACCTGAGTTGAAAGTCCCACTTTCCTTTTGCTTCTTAAGCTCTTCCAGGTAAATCTTGCAATTTCGCTTCCAATGTCCCGGTTCTTTACAATGGAAGCATTGTCCTTCCTTGGCCACGCCACCTTTGGGCTTCAGTGCAGAGGAACTTGACTTGGACTTTCCATCAGTCTTGTCCTTTTTCTTTTTATTCTTGGCCTTAGACTTGCCTTTTCCTTTGCCCTTTTGAACCATCATAATGGAATTGGGCTTGGACTTTTTTAAGTTCTGCTCAGCAGTTCTCAACATGTTAAGCAGTTCAGGCAAAGTCTTGTCAATTTCGTTCATGTTGTAATTCATGACGAATTGACTATAGCTCTCAGGTAATGATTGCAGAACTATATCAGTAGCTAATTCTTGCTGTAAAGGAAAACCCAATCTTTCAAGGCTATTGATGTACCCAATCATTTTAAGTACATGTGTAGCAACGGGTGTTCCTTCAGCCATCTTACACTGAAACAATGCTTTGGATACATCATATCTCTCATGTCTTGCTTGCTCTTGGTAGAGCTGTTTAAGGTGATCAATCATATTGAACGCCTCCATGTTCTCATGTTGCTTCTGAAGCTCAGAGTTCATGGTAGCAAGCATGAGACAACTGACATCCAGAGCATCTTCTAGATGCTTCTTATAAGCATCCTTTTCTGCTCGAGGAGCATTAGCAGCAGGCTCATTTGGAGTAGGTTGCTCTAGGACATATTGCTTTTTCTCATGCTTGAGGACAATCCTCAAGTTTCGATACCAATCGAGAAAATTCGTCCCATTCAGCTTATCCTTCTCAAGGATAGATCGCAGTGATAAATTTGATGCATTTGATGCCATGGTTATCTACAATAGAAAAATATGCAAAATGAGAATCATGTATTTCATTTATTTAATAAGGTCTTTTATTAAATAATACTCCCACTATTTTTTCTTAAAATAATAGCCCTCACTATTATTTCAGAAAATCGTAGCGTTTGAGATTTTCTAGTGGGCCAAGATCCATATTTCACCTAGACTTAAGTCAGCTTTGGCTGATCACTCAAGTTTTGGCTATTTAGGTAGGCAACTCCTTGCCAATTACATCTTATGTAACTCTTGGATAGTTGGGTGAACAACACTTGTTCAAATCCATCTTATGGACTTAAGCCCAACTCCATGCCTCTAGGCCCCCAATCCTATTGAGATGGCCTAGTTAAGTCAAAACCCAATTATTGGCATTTGGATATCACTATTATCCCATCGTGTCTCACCAAGATAAACTAGGCACTTTGCTTTGGCAAACCTGCCTTATGTTGATCAAGGCCTTGACAAGTGCCATTCATTGGAAGGCATCAGTTTTATTACTGACTTAATATTTGCATTGAGGGATTTAAATGTCTATTTTAGATCTCACCATTATTTGCCATCCATACATGCCTATATCTAACATATCATATACATTAATATAAAGCATGCAATAAAGCATAAAATAAATGTGCATAGTTATGGCCCAACTACTTTGATTTTCCCAAGCCAATGAGAAAACCAAAAGGTCAACCTAGGGTAAAGATATCTTCTTTAAGCATCTTCCACGGTTGTCCTCATATTGATTTTGGCTCCTTGTCTCCATGGCAGCAAGCTCCAGGCTTAAACATATTGTACATTTGAAAGTAAACTATTCTAACTTTACAATACATAATGAAGGAGAAAACTCGAGTTACATTCGAGGGGAGTGAGGTGAGAGAAAGAATGTACAATTAGAATTTATAGAGAAAGGCACGACACGCAGGCAGTATTTAATTACAATAAAACCAAAACCAATAAATGAAATATAACCATACATTATGGTTTAAGGGCCATAACTATGCATCATGCAGCAAACATCACATGTAAGCATACAAACAACCATAGGTATTTATTGAAATTGATCTTGTTTCCAATTTTAACTTATTTAAAATTAGAAGGTTATGAAAAGATTGATTTTAAAACGCAGCTTAGATTTAGGCAATCAATTATTGCGTTACGCAGAGTTAGAGAGTTCCCAAAAAATTTTTATACATCTTACATTCAAAATTTTGAGGACTTTCGGGCAAAAATCCAGAAAATTTTGAACGTTTCGATTTCTGTTTTAACCATTAAAACAATCGGCCAAAATTAGAATTTATCAAGAACCCTAATTCCAGAACTGTTCCGAAATCCTACTTCTTGATGTTCCGCCATATTAACTCAAACAGTAGTCCATGTTCTATTTAATTTAATCTCATTAAACGAAACAGAATGCATACATCACATGTATACAACCAGACATGTTTCTGATCGAATTTTAATCTCATTAAAACAGAAACTTCATCAGCTACGTTTCCAATTTTTTTTTTTAATCTCATTAAAAAAAAATGAATCATTAATTATGTATGTTTCAATCTAATTTTAATCTAATCAAAATCGATTCATCAACATACAAAATTACATTGATCCAGAACTCTAATTGCATCATGCGTGATCTGATTAAACACCAATTATCTAGATTTAAACGCATAACACAGAAAACTAATCTATGGATTCGCAAGTGGCTCTGATACCACTGCTGGAAATCGCGCATCATACATGCACAGCGGAATAAAATTTTTGCACGATTTCCACCAAGGATCCATGCGAATTTAGAACGCCATAGATCAGGGATTAGGGTTTATACCTTTCGGCAAAATTCTTCTGACCGCTGCAGCAAATCTGATCTGCTTCCAAATCACGAACCGGAATGGAAACCAGTAAATCAGATCACCAATACAACGTTTTGTGGCTGCACCTCTGTGGTATCCACACGAACCCGTGAATCACCGATGAATGTCTGCTACACACACCGGTTGGAATTGATCTCCTTAGACCTCGTAGTGCTAGCTACGCCTCTTCAGAGATTTTTAGTCAAGGAGAGTGGCTAGGGTTTTTCTATACTTTTACTTGGGGTGCGTGAAGAATAATAGTAATCCTATTATTACCCAATAAGCCTATTTAAATAGATGCATAGAAAAACCTAACCTATTTGGGCCTTATTCCATGTATAATTATAGGCTTACTATTGGGCCTTATAATTATAACATGAATTCCCAAATATTAAGCCCAAACAATTTGGTCCATTAATTCCAAATTCACTAAGCTCTAAGTGTGCGACCCTACAGGCTCTCATTACATTGGCAATGACCATTAATCATATTAATGATCATAAACAAAGATTGGTGTCTAGCAACACATCATGGTCATGGTCAAAGAGGAAAAAGAAGAGGAAGAAGTAATGGTGAGAATTCAAGCAGTAAAGAAGAAGTTCATTAATCATCCAGAGGTCATGGTAGATCAAGAGGAAGAAAACATGCCTACTATCAAAATACAAATAAAAGAAGGTATGAAAAATCTAATGTTGAATGCTACAATTGTCATAAATTTAATCATTATTCTTAGGAACATCATAGCTCGGCTAGTGATATTAAAGAAAAAGCTATTTTTTTATGAAAAACAAGAAGTTGAGGAGTTAACTTTGTTGCTAACATTAAAAGAAAAAGAAAATAATGCTAGTAGTTTATGGTACCTAGATAATGGAGCTAGCAATCACATATGTGGTTTCAAAGAAAATTTTTTTACGCTAAATTAAAAAGTGAAAGGCAATGTGTCCTTTAGAGACTTTTCAGAAGTCCAAATTGAAAGGAAAGGTACAATTCTTATCTCCTTGAATGATGGTAGCCATAAGTTAATTATTGATGTGTACTATGTGCCTAAATTGAGAAGTAGCATTTTAAGTTTGTGCTAACTTCTTGAAAAAGGCTATGAAATTCTCATGAAAGATGAGTCTTTATAGCTTAGAAATTAAAATGCTAATTTGATTGCTAAGGTGTTTATGTTAAGAGATAGAATGTCATTTTGAATCTTAAGATAATTGAAACAAAGTTCTTGAAGGCTAGTGCAAAAGATGATGCATGGGATTGACACATGAGGTTTGGTTATTTGAAGTTTAGAGCACTCAAGGCTATGGGAGAAAAGAAAATGGTGAAAGGAATATCTTTAATTAACCATCCTAATCAAATATGTGAAGCATGTCATATTGGAAAGCTTACTAGAAAGAGCTTTCTAAAAGAAGCCTCATCTAGAGCCACTAAGCCATTTCAGCTTGTACGTGTTAATGTGTGTTGATGATTTTAATAGAAAGACTTGGATTTACTTTCCAAAGCAAAAATCAGAAACTTTTGTTGTATAACAAAAGATAGTGGTTATGAGATTAAAACTTTGCAATTTAATCAAAGAGGTGAATTTATTTCCAAAGAATTCAATGAATATTGTGAAAATCATGGAATTCAATATCCTTTAACTATTTCAAGATTGCCATAACAAAATAAAGTAGCTGAATGGAAAAATAGAACCATTCTAAACATGGCCAAATGCATGTTAAAAGCTAAAAGTATGCCAAAAGAGTTTTTGGCCAAAGCTATTTCTTATGCTATTTATTTGTCCAACCGCTTACCAACATTAAATGTTAAAGATCAAACTCCTCAAGAAGCTTCAAGTGGAGTATAGCCTAATATCAATCATTTATAAGTTTTTAGGAGCATTGCATATACTTAAGTACCGCACCAAGAAAGATCCAAGCTTGATGATTGAAGTGTCAAACATGTATTCACTGGCTATGATTCAAATTCCAAAGGTTATAAATTGTATAACCCAAGCAATGCTAATGTAATAATAAGTCAAGATGTTGAATTTGATGAAGAAGCAAAATGGAATTGGGTAATCTAAGAAGAAAAAATCTATAATTTTCTCCTATATTTTGAAGAAGATAAGTTCAAGGCACTAATGCAACCAACAACCCTACCTTCTTCACTAGCTCTAACTAACGAGACATTACTATCATCTGCAAGAAGCTCAGGTGAAGGCCATGAAAAATGAGAAGTCTTATAAACTTATACAATATAACTGAACCTATTGATTTATTTTTCCTTTTTGCAGTTAGTGAGCCTTTCAATTTTGAAAAAGCTATAAATGATTACCAATGGAGAAAAGCTATAGATGAAGAAATTAAAGCAATAAAGAAAAATAGAACTTGAGAATTAACAACATTTCCTAAAGGTTATAAAACTATTGGAGTCAAATGGGTGTACAAGGTAAAGAAGAATGCTTTTAAAGAAATAGAGAGATATAAAGCAAGGCTCATTGCTAAAGACTACAAGAAAAAATAAGGACTTGATTATGATGAAGTTTTTGCACCAGTTAGTCGAATGGAGACCATTCATCTTCTCATTGTATTAGTGACTCAAATGAAATGGAAAAATTTTCAACTTGATGTGAAGATTACTTTCTTACATGGTTACATTGAAAAGAAGGTTTATATTAAGCAACCTCTGGGTTACAAAGTCAAAAGATATGAAGATAATGTTTTAAGATTAAAAAAAGCTTTGTATGGATTGAAGCAAGCTTTAAGAACATGGAATAGTTGGATTGACAAATACTTTCAAGGTAATGGATTTGTTCATTGCCTTAATAAGAATGCTTTATATGTTAAATCTCATGATAATGGAGTTATTTTAATTGTTTGTCATTATATGGATGATATCATTTACACTAGCAACATCCAACCTTATTTGAAGAATTCCAAAAGATTATGTCACTTACACTTGAAATGAATGATATGGAATTCATGTTACACTATCTGGACTTGGAAGTAAAGTAAGAGGAAGGCATTTTCATCATTCAAAATTGATATGCAAAGAAAATATTAGAGAAATACAAGATGCTTGATTGCAACTTTGTAAATGCACCCATGGAAGTTAGAGTGAAGGTGTCAAAATTTAAAAAAGGAGAAAAGGAAGACCCCACTCTTTTCAAGAGTCTTGTGGGAAGCTTAAGATACTTGACCTTTACAAGGATTGATATTCTTTATGCAGTTGGACTAGTGAGTCATTCCATGGAAGCCTCTACCTTCACTCACATGAAAGTTGCTAAGAGAATTCTTTGTTATTTGAAAGGTACACTTCACTTTGCAATACATTATGTTATGTTTCACATATGCTTAAGCACATCAATTTCTCAAAAAACAAAAAAGGAAACCTTCCTAAAATCAATGCATAGGGACATAGATCAAGAATTATCTATAAGGATTAGAATTACCTCTTGGAGTGTAGACCATGAATCACAAGCACAATCAAGTGATAGTGCCTTTACGATATCCACATGGAGTGAATGATAACTTCTTAGCCTTTTCGAATCTGTTAGGAAACATCTCTTTCACAAGGGACTAGGATTTTGTGTTATTTTTCTGGTGATAGTTTTATTCCATCAGCAAAGTGACACCTTTACACCCTTTTTATAGAATAAAGGCATGCCACTTTTATAGTCTCACTAGAAAACTACTTACGCTTTCTTAATTTCATTAAACCACTAATACCTTATCCTTATCATGGCAAGAGTAAGGAGAGATAGGAACATTAATAACTAAATATTATTAGATAATAACTTTATCCTATAATATAATTATCTAATATTACTTTAATATTAGATAATATCACATAATATACTATATATTATGTGAATATATATAAATATTATTACTTTGATAATATATATAAACTAAATAACAAGCCTAATTAATTGAATTTTAGCTAACTAAAATCTAATTAATTACTATCTCATTCTTACTCCTTTTGTGTGATCATGTAGGTTCTTACTACGTTAGTAATGACCCATCAATAGATGATAGATAGTGAGTGGTATATGGTAATATATCACTACCACCTAAGTAGTAAGAATGTCTATGATTTGACATCCAGCTAATGTGTAAATAACATTTTGCAACATAGTTCCTTTTGTAACGATATCCAAATCGAACTAGGCATGGAATATGTCATCCTTGTCAATGTTTAATCCACATTTGTTGATATTAAGTAGACTAAAATAAATGATTAATATTACATATTGATCCATTTGAGCATGATCATGCATTTATTAGTCTTATTTAATCAAAGGACCTAAGGATATCACTCCTTCTATATAGAAGGAACAAAATTCCATCTATATCACTCACATCTCTAATTAGTGCCCTACATGACATCTTGGTTAAAGGTGACATAGGATGGCATCAAAGTATATAACTTCTCATGTAAGGAACCATAGCAACTTCAGGTTAAAGAACTATATGTAATGTGGCCACATGAGAAAAACTAATGTCATATGATAATCCATGTAGTATTTTCATAATAATTCAATCCAATATATTTGTTCACTAATAATATACCCATATATTGACTTGATATCACATATCTATGATTCACAATCATCAATCATGATACATATTACTCTTGATGTACTATTGCTATCTTTTTTGCAATATTACTTAACTAGAGACATTTTAGGAATAATAAAACTATTCCAAGGGCAATTATTATCTTAAGTTATAAATTATGCAAATATTAAAACAAAACAAAATATAATAATTGCATTGCCTAAAATAAAATATAATATATTGTGCATTATTACAATCATCTTATGATTAGCTCCTAAGACACACATACCAACACATTACACTTCTTCCAATGATTTCAAGCTTGTGGAATTTTATGATAATGATTTTGTTGGAGCTATTTTTGGGTTTCACATGTATCATATAATATGGTGAAAAAATAGATTTTCAAAAATTATGTGAAACCTTCCCAGAATTAATGCACAGAGATATAGATTAAGAACTGTACTTACAAAATTTACCTTTTGAAGTGCAGATTGTGAATCATAAGCATAATCAAATGATGGTGCCTTTATGATATCCATATGAGTGAATGACAGCTTCTCTAACTCCATGGATCTACTAGGAAACATCTTTCTCATAAGATATTAAGGTTTTGTGCAGTTTTGGTTACTTTAGGGGCGATTTTTATTATTCTATACAAAGTGATGCCTTTCATGCTCCTTTATAGAACCAAGGCACATCACTCTTACTAGGAAATTGCCTCCATTCTTTTAATTTCACTCAATCACTAAAACCCTATCCCTATCATAGCGAGAGTGAGGAGAAATAGGGCTTATCCCTTAGTTATCCAATATTACTTTAATATTAATAATTAGATATTATTAGATAATAACATTATCCCATAATATAATTATCTAATATAACATGGCATAATTATCTAATATTACTTTAATATAAGATAATATCACATAATATATCATATATTGTGTGAATAATATATATTATTACTTTGATAATATATATGCACTAAATAATAAGCCCAATTAATAGGATTTTAGTTACTAATTCTTACAGTGTGACTTTATAGGTTCTTACTATGTTTGTAATGATCCATTAGTGGACCATAAATAGTGAATGGTATCTAGCAATACTTCACTGCCATCCAAGTAGTAAGAATGTCTATGATTCGACATCTACCTAATGTGTGAACAATACTTTGTAACACAATCCCTTTTGTAATGATATCCAAATTGAACTAGAGGCATGGAATGAGTCATTTTTGTCAATGTTCAATTTATATTTTTTGATATCAAGTAGACTAACTTAAATAAGTAATCAATATCACATATTGATCCATTTGAGTATGGCCATACATTTCTTAGTCTCACTCAAGTGGCCTAATGATATCTTTCCTTCTATATGGGAGGAACAAAATACTATCTATATCACTCATATCCCTTTGCATGATTTGTGACTGACCGCAATCCCGCAAGTGCACAGGTTAAGTCAAGTTATAGTATAAAAGATTATCGTCTCCACAGGGATTACACATTGAATACTAACTGAATTTCAAGTAAAATTATCTAGGCGTATCAATTGATACTGTGAATTAAGGATAAAATGTAAAACAGAGCTTAGTTATCAAGAAAAGGTTTAATTCAATGAAATAAAAGTGTACTCAGCTTAAGGTTCCCTTGTACATTTCATTATGGAATGAATGTAATCCTCTAACTTAGTTTACTGTTAATTTAGATTGCTGGATTACCTAAATTAAGCTATACCTCATTGCAAGGCTACTAGCTACTAACCAAAAGATTAAGTGCCCAGAATTACTTTAGTAATCACTCATCTAGGTTGCATTAACTTGCTTTAGAATCCATTTTCAGACATTTCATCCTGTGCAAAAGAATCTAATTAGCTTAATTCCTAAGTCTAATTGATATTCCCAATGATCATGCAAGGTCCGATTAATTAATTGGTCATTTCAACCTAGAATCAATTAATCCATAACACAAATTCAATATTCCGGATATATTGGTTTGTTCCAGCACAAATAGCATAATCAAATCATAAATCAACAGTAAATCAAGCTAGATTATATAAAATTCAAATCCATAAATCCATGAACAAGTTCACCCAAGCTGAGCACAAGGGTTTAGTGTGAAAACATTACAAAATCAGAAGAAAATAAAAAAATAGAGAGGGAATTCAAACAATTCATGAAGATCTACAAATTCCTTGTTTGAATCTTCAATTCCTTGCTTGAATCCACGTTAGAAGGTGCCCTTGGTGAGTTTGGATCTCTCCTAGGGTTTCTCCCAGCAGCTCTCCTTGTTAATTCTCGGTTTCTCCTCCCTTCTTTTCTTTATTTCGGGCAAAACTTATATGGGAAATGTACACGGGGTGTGACACGGCCCGTGTTCTACCCGGTGTTTCTCAGCGAAAGTTGAGCAGCATGATACATGGTGTGTGACACGTCCTGTGTTCTTCTCTGAAGTGTCAAGCAGTAATGTACACGGGGTATGACATGTCCCATGTTGTACCCCGTGTTCTTCTCTGAGCAACTCAGTGAAGCCTTGAAGCAGTCCAGAAGGATACACGACCTTCCACACGGGGTTCCCATACCCCGTGTTCTTTGTCAAGTGAGCAAATTTGCTTCGATTCTCCACTATTTGCATGGTTTTGCTTTCGGATCCTTTTCTAATGCTCAAATGTGTCCTTTCAAAGCCTGAAAACAAAATATCGAGCATCTAAGTATCCTTTTTCAATCAATTTGCACAAGATACTAAGTAAATGAGTGATGAAACACATAGAATTTAAGTGCAATTGTGCATTTATCAGTGACACACCTAATCAATGCCTTATATGTCATCCTAATTAAAGTGATACGGGACAACATCAAAATATATGACTCCTTATGTAGAGAACCATAATAACTTCAAGTCAAAGGATTATATGCAAGATAAACCATGTAGTATTCTCACAATAAGTCAATTTAGTACATCTATTCACTAACAATGCACTTATGTATTGACTTGATATCACATATCCATAATTTATAATCATCAGTCGTGATACATAGTAGTCTCAATATATTATTATTATTCTTTTTGCAATAATACTCAGTTAGGGACATTTTAGAAGTAATAAAACTATTCCAAGGACAATTATTATATTAAGTTATAAATTGCATAAATATTAATATGAAACAAAATATAATATTTGCATTGCTTAAATTAAAACTACTCCAAGGACAATTATTATATTAAGTTATAAATTGCATAGATATTAATATGAAACAAAATATAATATTTGCATTGCTTAAAATAAAGCATAATACCTTATGCATTATTTCAATTATCTTATGATTGGCTCCTATAACACACACATACCAATAATATTGATGATAGAAAGAGTACTACTGGGTTTGTCTTTTTTATGGGAGATTGTGCAATTTCTTATAATTCAAAGAAACCTACTGTCACACTCTCATCATGTGAATCTGAATATGTAGCAGCAACTTCTTGTGTTTGTCACACTATAAGAAAAAAGAGCAATAACGACGACATTTTTAGTGATGACAAAAATTCAATCATTGCTAAAAGTATTTTCAACAACATAGTCATTGATGATGTCTAAATGACTTTTGTAGGGGGTCAAAAACAGGAAAAAATAAAGCATTATTAATGACATTTGTTGTTGTTAAAAAGGTTCAAAAAATTTTGGCGAGAACATTGACTCTTCAGTGATAACATTATTGTCGCTGAAAGGTTAACCTTTCATCGACAACAAATGTCATCCCTGAAAGTGTGTTTAGGAAATTAGGCCAGGCCTTTAGCGATGACAAAAGTCATCGGTGAAAGGTTGACCTTTCAATGACGACATGGCTTGACCCATTTTCCGAGATAGGCCTTCAATGACAATATTTAACGTTGGTGAAAGGTTAACCTCCCAGCTACAACAAATGTCATTTCTGAAGGTCTGTCTCAGAAATAAACAACGCCTTCAATGACAACAATGTCATCATTGAAAGTTAGGACTTTCACTGATAACTCTTCAGTGACGATCGAGATTTTTTGTAGTCGCTGAAGAGTCTATCTATATATACCTATCGGTGCCTACTCTGAACTCTCATTCGCACGGTTAGAAGGAAGAAGCAGTGGACCTTAGGTAAGTTTCTTTTATAAATTTTTTATAATTTAGTATATTTATTTTTTATATATGTTAATGTGTATTAATTTTTTATATTTGTAATTTTAATTTGTTAGTTATTGTTAGCACTTATCATTATTTGTGGGGAGTATTCAAAGTATATTTGATTAGTAGATTTTTGCCATTAAGGTATGTGAATTAAATTTTATAATATTTTTATTGTAAAATGTTATTTGTGGGACTAATAGCTTGCAATGAATTAATAGAGTTGATAGTATATTTAGTTTAATGTGAAACTCCATGTTATTTAGTTTTACATGTTGTAAATATTAAATTTGTTTACGTAAATTTGTCTTAGCATAAAATTTGTAAATATAAATTTTGTTGTTATTATGTATCCCTTAAACTATAACTTTGTACTATATGATATATTTGTAGATTATTCAGTTAGAGTAATGTAAGATAGGGTTATTATAGTATTTTATCCACAAAATTGAAAATTTTGTATGTAATTTAGGAAATTTCAAAATTATTAGTTTTGTTGAAATAATGTAACATAGGAAATTAGAATAAGTATGTAAATATAGTTTAAAAAATAAGAGATTATAATAATATAATCTCTTTCTTAATTAAAATTGAAATTGAAACCTAACAATCCAAATTATACTATTTACACCACATAATAAGAAAAAGTCAATTAAATTTGAGACCACATGAAAATTAAAGCTAACAATCCAAATTATACTATCTATACTACATAAGAAGAAAAAGTCAATTAAACTTGAGGTTATATGAAAATCACCCCCTTTATGGATAAATTAAATTTACTTTTTACTTTTAAAAATAATAAAATTTATAATTGACCAATTTTTGAAAATTATTTGTCAAAATTATTTTTAAAGCAAGACCCTGAACATAATAAAAAATAAATAATATTTATATTTTTTTAATTATATTTTATTTTTTTCAATGTCAATTTTATAATTAAGTGAATTATTTTTTTATTTACAATTTCCACTGCTATGTAATCTAATTTTTTTCTTGGAGTACAAATTAATTTTCAAAATAAGGAATATAATTTTTGAAGATTATGAAATATTTCTTAATTATTTTAGAAAATATATGTTATTTACATAATTCTAATAGCTAAAATTACAATAACATTACATTAATGAATAACTTATGAAATTAATAATAAACGTACAATGAAATATTTTTTAAGCTTAATCTACTAATGCTATAATCTCTTGGATATTAATTTAGTGTTGTTTATTCTAAAGCTGCTTAGAATTTGCTGAAATTTTAATGAAAAAATAGAATTATAAAATATTGAAAAGATGAAAAATTATTTTATTTGTTTAGTATTAGATTAAAAGAAATATTGACAAACAATGATTACCTATTTTATGAGTAGAAACTTACTTTCTTTGAATATTATAATGATAAATATTATTATTTAGTTATAATAACATGTGAAATATTACACTAATATAAAAATATATATAATATTTTTTATGAAAAGGCTTCTTAACAAAATAACTAAAACGACCATACAATAAGAGAAATTTGAAGATTTTGAACATCTAATAATTTACAAGTACTCATAAAATGCATGTCTCTCTAGAAAAGTTGAATTATGCACCTTATAAATATAGTAGAGTAGGTTACATGTTTGAATTCCCACAAATTTATTGTGAAACATAACAATTGTTGTAGATATTTAAAAAACCAATAATCCAAGTAATAAGATACTTAAATAACAACACTGATACATAAATTAACGATACTTATAAAATGTCATATCTTTATTTTTAATTATTATAAACATATTTTTACAATAATTTTAAATAGAACTACGTTTGTATTTATATTATAAGCTTAGACTCGTTCAAGGGTTGGTTAATCTCTATACATCAACCAACCTTTGAATTATCCTAAAAAATTAGATAGTTTGAGATATGTCCTATAGATGTTATTAACAATTTATCTGGCTCTTATTTGATATTGTAGAAATATCTTAGCATCATAACTGTTCTCTGGGTATAAACTCTACGGATGTATAGTTTACACACTTGGAGAACTGTAGGGAGATGCTGCTAAAATTTCTAGACGAAGTAAATAATGAGCGTGGATAAATTGGAAAAAGTCATAACTACAAAAATATTTCGAATGGGATAGGACCCTATCCTTCAGAGTTAGAGTAATACGATGTATTTAGGGTACATTTTAAATATTAATCACAGCACTTTATTCCACCTAAAGCTATTTTCTTCCTATTCAGTGATACAATGTCTATAGATAAAAGTTTGATACATATACCAAATCACTTATTAGATGAGTATTGGAATGGTGTAGTGGAATTTGTTCAAAGAGCTAAAAACTTTATTGATGAAAGGGGTTTGGTGAGATGTCCATGCAAAAAGTGTGTGAATTTAATATTCCAAACATTACTAACATTGAAGGCACATATTATAGATAATGGATTTCATCCATTATACATAAATTGAGTACACCATGTTGAAGCGGATGTTTCAACTTCTAGGATAACTTAGGGGCATTACCCAACAATGATATTATACACAATTTCATCAAGCCTAATGTTCCTGAAAGAGTAGTTCGCAATGATGTGGAAAGGAATGAGAATGCACCTGACGGAGACATTGTAATGTGATAACTTGTTCAAGCAAGTAGAAATAGAATTGTATCCAAAATACACAACGTTTTTAGCCTTGAACTTTCTGGTGAAACTTATGCACTTGAAGGCTCTGCATAAGTGGACAAATAAGTTATTTGATTCTCTTTTGAGGTTGTTAAAAGAGGCACTTCCAAACGATAATAAATTGCCCAAATTGTACTACGGTACAAAGAAATAGCTCAATAAGTTAAGATTGGGGTATGAATCAATCCATGTGTGCAAACATGACTGCGCACTTTTCTGGAAAGAACATGCTTCCGAGGATAATTGTCCAATTTGTGGGGAGAGCCGATGGGTAGATAAAAATATAAAAAGAAAGAAGGTACCTTAAAAAGTGGTTCAATATTTTTCATTAACTCCTTGGTTAAAGCATTTGTATGGGTCAAGACATACTATGGAGAATGTGATATGACATCACACTGGAAAGTCAAAAGAGGAAAAGGTAATGCGACATCCCATTGATGGAAAAGCCTAGTAGGAGTTCGATAAAAGGTATTCTAATTTCTCTGTTAACCTATAAAATGTTAGGTTAGGTTTAAATGTAGATGGATTTAATCCTTTTAGTGATAGGAACATGTCCTATAGCATGTGGCTAGTGGTGATGACCACTTATAACTTACCTCCATGGATATGCATGAATCAATCTTTTTTCATGTTGACCTTATTAATCCTAGGTCCGCAATCGCCATGCAAGGATATCGATGTCTTCTTACAATTGGTCGTAGAGGAGTTGAGGCATCTTTAGGAGAAGGGTGTTGAAACTCAGGATGTGAATACAAATATGATGTTTGACATGTGGGTAGCTTTGCTATGGACTGTAAATGATTTTCTTGCTCAAAGTAGTCTCTCTAGGTGGAGCAGACAAGGATATAAAGCATGTCCTATATGCAATCTGGATACTCCATCAATTTGAGTTAGAGGAAAAATAGCTTATGTTGGTCATCATCGTTGGCTTCCAAGAAGTCACACATGCAGAAATAGGAAAGAATTCAATGGGAGGTTGGAGAGGAGAGCCTCTCCTCGTCCTCTTACTAATGACATTATCATGGATCAATTAAGAAAGGTGGCATAAAGACTTCTTGGAAAACATGCTCAATTTGGTGGTGTAAAGCGAAAGAGAGGTGCCGATGAACTTAATTAGAGCAAGAGAAGTATATTTTTTGATCTCTCGTATTGGCCGACAATGAACTTAAGACATAAAATTGATGTGATGCATGTTGAGAAGAATGTATGTGATAGCATTCTGGATACATTATTGGATATTAAGCATAAAATAAAAAATATGGACAATGCAAGATGAGATTTGACAGACATGAAGATAAAGCCCAACTTACATCTATATGAGCAGAGGGGTTAACTTTTCAAGCCGCATGCTGCATATACGCTTAACTTGGAAGAATGAAGATGATTTTGCCAATATATAAAGAATGTGAAATTTCCAGATGGGTTTGTTGGGAGTATTTGGAAGAATGTCACAGATCATGATATAAAATTGAAGGGGATGAAATCACATGACTATCATGTCATTATACAACAGTTGTTAAGACCAAGAATCTGAGCTTTTTTGCTAAAGGAATTATCATATCCACTTGTTGACTTATGCAACTTCTTCAATCAAATATGTGCTAGAACTCTTAACAGGAAGGATATTCTGCAAGCCAAACAAGACATTATCATTATTTTGTGCAAGCTTGAGAAGATATACCCTCCAGCATTTTTTGACATAATGGTTCACTTGGTTATCCATTTTCCAGATGAAACATTAGAAGGTAGACCCATTCATTTTTTATTGATGTAACCATATGAGAGATATATAAAAGAGTTGAAGGATTATGTCCGAAATTGTGCTCGACTGGAGGATTCAATTGTAGAAGGGTATATTATTGATGAGGCATTAACATTTTTTTCTATGTACTTGGAAGGAGTGGAAACTAGATTCAACCGGCTTGATAGAAATCAAGATGTAGCAGGTGGTCAAATAAGAAAGGCATTGTCGATGTTCCGATCCCAATGTCAACTAGTGGAGAAGAAGATTATTTCTCACTTCGATAGGAAGGATCAAGATGTTGCAGTATGGTATATCTTGAATAATTGAATTGAGATTGAAAAGTATCTCCAGTAAGTTTTTATGCCCATTTATGTTTTTCTCCTAAATAATTATAATAGACTAAAATGCCTATGTCTTATAGTGAGCATCGACTAGAACTCGAATGAAGTGGTGCTGAAAATATTGATAACTTACAGAAAACTAAGCTTGTGTTTGGAACAAGAGAAGAAACGGGGGAAAGAAGTGGGAAGAAAGAAATGGGACGGACCGTACAAAAGTTCTTCCGTTTGGAACGGAAGAAAGAAATAAAAAGGGAAAGAAGTTTCAGACATGAAGGACAGGTGGGGCCCGCAACTGTTCATCGTCAGACTTCTCTCCCAAAATGGAGAGAAGTCGAGAGAAGTTGAGCAGCTGATATTGTCTTTCCGCAATTGTCCTTGGAGCTCCCAGGAAAGAAGCACGATCGCCTCCGCCGCCTCCGCAGCTCGCATCGCCGAAAGCCGATCTGCTCGCAACGCCGCGCTCGACCGAAGCAAGGAAGGGAGATATCCACTGCGTCACCGTCCTCTGCTCTCGCTTCAAGCAACCCAGCCACGTTTGAAGTGTGTCGCGCCCGAGTCTCCGTCGCAGGCCACCGGAGGTCGCAGATCGGAGAAGGTAAAATGGGTTTGGGGTTGTGCTGTTTGTTGGTGTTTCTGTGCCGTTTCTGTCTGCAGGAGAGCTGGATCGGAGATGGGATTGTGCCCCCTGCTGCGGCGAGCTACGGACTGAACCTGCCACCGATCTGCCGCCATGCTACCGTCGTTCTGGGTCATGTGGACTGAACCTGCCACCGGACTGAAGCTGCCGCCGTTCTGCCGTGCTGCCACCGACTGGGTCGTGCGGGTCTGGGTGAAGCAGAACCGGGTCATGGTGGGTCGACCCGGTTCGGCCCCGACCCGATTCTGACCCAACCCGAAATGTTTAAATTTTGTCCGTTGCTGCCATTTTTTTTGTTATTTTTTTTTTGTAATTCGTTACAAATTTTAGGATTCTTCATCCCTACCGCCCTTTCAAATTGGAATGTACACGATTTAGTTAATTTGTTATAGGTTACAGTATGTTTTTACTTGATTAACAATATTGAATTAACTTTCAAAAATTAATAAATTTTTATCAGCAATTTCCATAACATTATGTCAACATTCTACGGGCTATATTAGCTGATTATTGATCCAATAGTCCAATGGCCATAAAAAAATCTTTTGTTTGAATAATTCTTAATTATTATTAACACTAATCAGCACAATAATGATCAATAAAAGTTGATTAAATTTCTCCGCACTTTATTTAATGTATAATCTTATATGTGATATACGTAATAAATTGCGTAATTAATTCCCTATTAGGTTTTCTCTCCAACTTCATCAATTGATCTATCATTTATTCATAACTATTAAATTAAAATAGTTAAGTATTGGATTTATTTGTAATATGACATTTAATTTAATATTTAAAATAATATTTTTTAACAATACAAAATTTAAAATATTTGCTTGAGTTCATATATTATGCATAAAGGTACAAAAATTATTTTACAGAAGAATTTGCCATTCCTTTGTTATTGTTTTTCATATGTTACTCTTGATAATAGGTGCTGTATTGGAGGCATTCTCTCATTTTGTACACTTTCAAAGGACTCACATCTACGCAACTAAAGAAGTCAAGTTCGTAATCCCTGCTTAAGCCCAAAGGTATCTTTCTACTAATTTTATAAATCTCATTGCATATACTTATGGATGCGAAATTTTCTTTTGCAGTTTTTTTTCAAATTAGGTAAATAGTATTTAAGTAGTGCATATACATTGAAGTTGATATACGTGGTTACATTTGTTTGAAACTTATGGTTTGTAATTTTTTATTAGTTAGAAGTTAGAGGTATTTCACAAGTGACTATGGAGGATATTGGGGATGAATCATATGAAGATCAGTTGGAATTAGACGAGTTGGAATTAGATGAGTCGCCTATTATTGAATTGATGGAGGAATGGGACAGATTGTGTCAAATGTGTGTAGTTCAACTTGTATGTTATATTGGTTATTTTATGTACCTACTGGAGTTGCAAGCCAATATTGTACCTAGAGGTATTGGTGGAGTCAGGGAAGTGAGAGATCAGATGCGGCAACAACTATTGCAGAACCTCCTACATTCAGAAAAAAGTTATGACGTACTACGCATGCGTCCTCCCGCTTTCCTGAGATTATGTGAAAAGATCAGAGCAACGGGTAGAGTAAGGGATTCCACTTATTCGACTGTGGAGGAACAAGTGGCTAAGTTCTTGCATATCCTAGCACATAATGTAAAAAATAGAACTATGTCATTTTTCTTCCATCGGTTGGGAGAGACAGTTAGCCGTCACTTTCATAACATTCTACGGGCTATCGTATCTCTCGGAGATGAGTATCTTGTGCAGCCGTCTGGATCAGAGGTTCCCCCACAAATACTCAATAACAGTAGATTTTATCCTTATTTCAAGGTAACATATTTTCATTTTTGTATATCACTGCTAATAATTGGATTGTTGTTCTTTATTTGTCCTTGTTGCGTAAATATATTAAAAGGAAATTATTTACAGGATTGTGTGGGAGCTTTGGATGGAACACATACACGAGTCAAAGTTCCCAGGAAGGATGCTCCCCGCTTTCGAGGAAGAAAGGACTACCCCACACAGAATGTGTTAGCAGTGTGTTCTTTTGATTTGAAGTTCACATATGTGTTATCTGGTTGGGAGGGAACTGCATCTGACTCCAGGGTCTTAAAACATGCTTTAGCTAAGAGAGGAGATAAATTGAGGATTCCAAGAGGTAAGTATCAATTTTGTTATGCCTTGCACAATAATAGGTGTATTAAATTAAAAATTAATGTGTTTGTCTTTATGGTTATGTGTTCTGATGTTTATCTGTATCATTATTGTGAAATAGGTAAATTCTACTTAGGAGATGCAGGATTTCCTTTGAAAGGAGGCGTTCTTACACCCTACAGAGGAGTGCGATATCATTTGAAGGAGTACACTACCCGTGGACCTCAAAATGCAAAGGAATTATATAACCATCGGCATGCATTGTTGAGAAATGTAATCGAAAGGGCTTTTGGGGTGTTAAAAAAGAGATTTCCAATAATTGCTACGGGCACGGAACCACATTACTCCTTCAGGACCATGACGGACATTACTATTGCATGTTGTATATTGCATAACTTTCTGATGGATGTTGATCCCGATCCACGATTGATAGATGAGGTCGATCGTGAGCTCCTAGATAGGAATGTAGAAGATATAGGAGATCATGAATCCAGGACCACAGAGGAAGACTATAGGAATGGGTTCATCACGAGAGAAAACCTAGCATCCCATATGTGGAGTGATTATCAGCAGAGCTTCTCATAGTTTTTATCATTTATGCAATAACTCTTTGTACATTATCTCTTGATGCTTATGAATCCTGCACTATTGATGTGACTGAGAACTAAATTTAGAATCTTACATGTATGATTTGAATTTAGCAGATTGTTGCACTTTCCTTTTGTAGCATGAATTGAATATCTACTGTTGAGGAAGTGATTGTGCATAGAAAAATTTATTGGAATTGCACATGATTTAAACAATTTACAGCTGAGAAGTTTGTGGCCAAATACATGTACCACTCATGATATAATCCTTTTGCATCCGTTATACTGTCACCACTTATTGGGTTGTGTATTTCATTGCAGTTTTTATCATGTCGAAAAATAAAAAGTCTGATAGTAGGGGAGATGGATCTTCTAGGGATTTACTACGTTGGACCCTAGATATGGATACTATATTGTTGGATTTATTACTGGAGGAGGTGCAAAAAGGCAATCGACCAGATGGCACATTTACATCTATGGCCTATGCTAGCGTGGTGGCACAGCTTAAGCAGACTATAGGTCCATTCTTTCAGAAGCAACACATAAAGAATCGATTGAAGACATTGAAGGAAAACTTCAATGAATGTTATGATCTGTTCCATAGATGGAGTGGGATTGGCTGGAACCCATCCACACATATGTTCGAGGCGGAACCAGAAGTGTGGAGTGAGATATGTCAGGTAAGGATAGAATAACTCATGCACTATACATAGATGTAATACTTAGTTCATTTCTTAGTATGGATTACACCAAAATGTGATATATAATGATGTGATTGTGTGTGTTATTGCAGGGTAAGCCTGAGGCCAATAGATGGAGGCGTTCACCTATACATAACTATGACAAGCTATTGGAGCTATTTGGAAGAGATAGAGCCACAGGAAATTATGCTGAGAGTGTAGCAGATAAGTTGAGAAGATGGGATAAAGACAGGCCAGACTTGAATGATAGCTTTGAGCACATGTCAGATTCTGATATTAATTGGGGAAATGATACTCCCAACTACACTGGCCATTTTGACTCATTCAGTCCTGAATGTGCTCCCTCAAACCACTTTCAAGAGTATCCTAACTCAAATCAATCCCAAGGAACATCATCATCAAAAGGATCAAAGCGGAAAGCGGCCACAGTTGATTTAATTGAGAAAGGTTATGAGAAGTTGAATATGGGGATCAACAACTTAACTGATGTTATGAGAGATGCGGCGGAAAAGCATGTGCAAATTGCTGAAAAGCATGTAGAAATAGCCGAAAAGAAAGGTCGGATAGCAGAAAGACAACTTTCCATCATGGAAAGTAGTAGACCTCGCCACTATACTGAAGCAGAAGTCTGGACAGAGCTTGAGAAAATAGGAGTACCTGAAGAATATCAGTTGAAGTGTTATAGCTTCCTTTGTGAAAATGAGAGGGCCAAGAAGCAGTTTTTTGGGGTACCGCCTCACTTAAAATTACAGGTGCTATATCAGCTTATGGCCAGTGCAGGACTTGGTTGATCATCCAGTTTAGGTATATACTAATGCATTCTCTCAACTAATCTTTTTAAAGTTATCAGATGGTATCTTAGTGTAAAGAATGATATTGAGCATACTATAATTTTTGTCCTTGCATAAGCAGAGAGTCTAATTAAAACTAAGTTCTGACAGTATGTGTTGAGTATCTTGTTATGTCTATATCTTTACACATATATGACGATGCTGTAGAATAATTGTAAAGTTGCAATGCCATTTAAAATAATTATTTGAATTGATGCACAGGTAAAGAGGAGAGCAGACACACTTGTTGCCATAGCTGTGACATAGTGTCAAGTTGATCGGGCTAACCATTTGGAAGGGAGAAGTTGTTTTCATGTAATTTGTGTTGGATGGCAATAAATCTTGTATTAATTGACTAAAGTGAACCTGTGATGTTTTATATTTTGTATGTGGACATGAGATCCTGAATCATCATTTGGATATTTATGAGATACAATTAAGCTATTATGTATAACATGCAGAACTTATGAACCATGTTGGTAGCTAGATAATAGATATTTGTGTAGAAATTACGTGGACCCCACATAAAGTGATTTATCTTATTCTAAACAAAATTTAAAAATTTTGTTTCAATATATATTCTTCAACATTCCTTGTAAATTTCAAATTTATAAGGAAATTTATATAATTATGAAAAATTAATTATTACTACATCTTATTTTTAATTTATTTTAAATGACAAATTTTCTTGTATAGGGATTGAAGGAGTATATAATAATTATTTGAGATAGTTTTAAAAGAATAGGATTATTTTATAAAATTATTTAATTTTATATATAAGTATGCAAATTTTTATATAATTACTTGAATATGTATTTTTTTTAGATATTTGATAATTAGATTAAGATATTTAATTTAATAATCAAACTTTTATTTTTTACAAATGCAAAATTTAAACTATACACTTGAGTTCATATATTATGTAAGGGTATAAAAGTCATTTTACAAAAATACAACTTCTTTCTCTCCTAACTTCTCCCTTTCCAAACAAAAGAAATTACTTCTCCCCTAACTTCTTTCTCTCCTAACTTCTCCCTTTCCAAACAACACAAAAGAAATACTTCTTTCCTCCCACTTCTATCTCTCCCAACTTCTTTCTTTCCTAACTTCTTTCTCCTCCTACTTCTCTCCCATCCAAACAAAGGCTAAATTCCCCTCGTGGTTTTACTCAAAGGTAAGGGTTTGCTCTTCCTAAATGCATTAAACCAAATCCCAAATATTATTCATTACTTTTACTGATCTTTCAATTTAATTCTTGAAAAAATTGTTATTTTCATAGATGTACCATTTACATAGGAATAGTTCTCCAAAGGCCACCAAAGAGCTATTATCATTAGCCTCCAGTCCTAGTTCTACTATCATGATATACTCTGTGTGTATTGTAAATGGAGTGCGCTTTGTAGTCGAAACTCGGGATGCAAAGCATAAAACATAAAACAATGGCAGTTCTGTTCCGGGTACTAATGGTAACATGTTCTATGGTGTACTGGAAGAAATCATAGAGTTAACTTATTTAAATAAGTGTAGTGTGACTTTATTTAAATGCAAGGAGTATGACACTGATCCTACTGACATGAGCCTGCAAGTGCACGGATTTTGTCGAGTTATAGTATAAAAGATATCGTCTCCACAAGGATTGAGTGTTGAATACTAACTGAATTTCAAGGTAAATTATCTAGGTGTACTAATTGTGATTGTGAATTAAAAGTAAAATGTGAAACAAAGTTTAGTTATAAAAAAGGAAGCAAATGGAACTAGTATGAATTAAGTAAAGATTTAATTCAAATGGGGTGGAAGTGTACTCAGCTTTAGCGTTTCCTTATGCTATTCATTATGGAATGAAGATAATCTTCTGTTTCGATTTACTGTTAATTCAGATTGTTGGATTATCGAAAATAAGCTATACCTCATTGCAAGGCTACTAGCTATTAACCAATAAATAAAGTACCCAGAATTTCTCTAGTAATCACTCACCTAGGTTGCATTAACAGTGCTTTGAGAATCTAATTTTAGACATTTCATTTTGTGCAAAAGAATCCAATTAGCTTAATTCCTAAGTCTAATAAAGATTCCCAATGATTATGCAAGGTCTGATTAATTAATTGGTCATTCCAACCTAGAATCAACTAATCCTTTACACAAATCCAATATTCCGAAAGTATTGGGTTGTTGAATTACAAAACAGCATAATCAAATCATAAATCAACAATAAATCAAGCTAGATTATATTAAAATCAAATCCATAAATCCATGAACAAGTCTACCCTAGTTGAGCACTGAGGTTTAGTGTAAGTTCATTACAAAACTAGCAGAAAACTAGAAAATAGAGAAGGGAATCAAACTAGTCATGAAGTTCTACAAATTCCTTGCTTGAATCTTCAATCCTTTGCTTGAATCCAATCCTTCAAGGCTAGCAGTCACCCTCAATGTCTTTAGGTCTCTCCAAGGGTTTCTACTGACGGCCCTTGCCCTAATTTTCAGCTCTCCTCTCCTCTTTAGCAAATTCTCCGCATAAAACTTATATGGGTAAAGTACACGGGGTATGACACAGCCCGTGTTGTGACTTGTGTTCTTACACAAAGGGTCAGACAGTATGGTACACGGGGTCTGACACTCCCCATGTCGACCCCTATGTTCTTTTGCGAGGAGCTTAGTGAGGCTTTGAAACACACAGAAAGATACATAGCCATCCACACGGGGTTCCCATACCTCGTGTTGTTTATCAGATGAGCAACTTGCTTTGATTCTCCACAATTTGCATGGTTTTGGCTCCGGATCTTTTTCTAATGCTCTAGTGAGTCACTTCAAAACCTGAGAACAAAATATTAAGCATTTAAGTACCCTTTTTCAATTAATTTGCACAAAATACTAAATAAATAAGTGATGAAACATATAAAATATAAGTGCAAATGTGCATTTATCACCTACAAAGAAGAAACTTTACATTGATAAGAATATCACAAGCATCTCCATTAATGGGTGATGGTACAGAGATGATCCTTACATACTTGCTACCCAAGCAAAACAAGTATTTTATATTGAGGATCTCCTTAATGGGCTAAATTGGAGAGTCATCCATAATTTGGTACATAATAGCATATAGGATTTACCCAGTGATGGAGACAGTGTATAGGACTTGTTATTTCTACAGGATAGTAACTCATCCAATTTCAACCTCATAGTTGATCTTAAAGATTTCCATTTAGTAGATCTAAGTAATCAAGGAAATGGTCCTTCAATTGTTCTACTTTTTAGGAATGTTGGATTTGGCGCTTATGGAGAAGATGCCTTCATCAATGATGATGGTAGTTTCAAAGATGAAATGATTGAGAATTACATGGAGGAGGGGCCTCTACAATCTGATAATGAAGGAGAAACTGATGACCATGAGTTTGTTAGGTTCACCGACACTGATTTAGACTAGGGAAAAAATAAGATATTCGAACTACAAGTCGTAATTGTGTAAGCATGATTGTTTAAATAATTTATATGATTGCAAAAAATTGTACCCTTTAATGTTCAATTTGACTATGGATTTTTCATTAACTACTTGTATAATGTGTATTATTTCAATCATGGTGGATGTCGAGGCATGACATTACGGAGGTGATGCTAGAGGCGACCCATCGTAGCAACCCAACCACATTCTATCATAATGTGAGGGATTAGGTATCTGTTCTTAATTGTGCATACTTAAGATTGATCAAATATCCTATTTATGGTATTGATATTTTTCTTTATCTATTGAAGTGGCAGTTGCAAGAAAGAGGGGTCTGAATAGGTCCCTCAGGCTGCACGAGAAGATAGACAAGGGTGGGGGGGAGACTGGTGTTTGTACAATTCGATATGACTGGTACATGGCATACGGTTGGTGAGAATGCTAACCATCTTCCTCATGATATTGGCAACATAATCCGAACCCACGTGTTGCCTTATTATAAGTCATGATGGGCTATACCTTAACAGATCTGAGATAGAGTTGCGTTGAAGGTTTGCATAAGAATTTGTTTCCTCTATTTGCTAAATTAATCCTTCTGAGATTAAAATTTCCAAATATATTACTCATAAATTTGTTAAATGTCTTCTAATGCAATCTCACTTCGAGTTCCAAAGCATCTCTGAGGGTGACTGGGATAGAGTGATCTTCGATTTGATGTGGACTGCTGTAGACCTGTACAGAGATTGGAAGTACAAGTTGAACAAGCATTTTTTAGAGCATAGGAGTGATAGGGACTAGCACTATGATTTGGATTATGTTAAATGTTGTGTGCCTCGATCTATCTCACCGCAGACATAACAAAGGTGTGTGAACTTTTTTTATAGTAACGAGTACAGGGTAAGTATGACATTTTATGGGATTAGGTCATTATTTCTCATATCTAAATTGTAAACATAAAAATTTAATATTATTTTTTTTAATTTGCAGGAGTTGTCTAGGAGGAATGCAAATAATAGCGCGCAAAAGGTGATGAATAATCGATATAGGTCAAAGTCTATTGCTACACATCATTTTGATAAGGTAATTTAACTTTTTTATTTATTTTTTAAATGCACATTTTGTTAGTTAGCTTTTTGTTCATTGTTTATTTATTTTCATCTTTTTTTTTCTCTTACAAAAAATGAACAAACAAATAAAGATATTGGTGAGCTACAGTCGATTCCTAAGAATTTTAGGGACTAACACATGTATAGGTCAGGGGAGTGGTGCATCCGATCCCCTAGGGGCAATATGTAAGTTAGTTGAATTTTATATTTTAAATAGAATTTTACCAATATATCTTGTAATATTTTTTATTAAATTTTATTTTAATAATTTAAGATGAGAATGATTGAGCTAGTAACTCAACACACACAGTCTAGTATATCATCCACTAGCTTGCCTGGGACTCCTATATAAATAGATGAGGCTACCATTACTGATGAGGTGCTTGGCACTCGTTGAGGGTATAGGAGGGCTGTTGGGTGTGTGCTAGCTGGTCAATCTTATCATTCAACAGGCACTTCTAGCGCTAGGGGGAGTTCATAGTCCATATCTCAGGTTGGTGAGTTGCAGGGGCAGTTACAGCATAGTCGAGACCAATTTTAGCAGATCCAACGGTTGATTCAGGAGCAGTAGTAGCAGATTACTTAGCAACATCAAATGCAATAGCAGCTCGGGACTTACCTTACCGAGATCACCTCTATTCTTAGACAACAGGGTATTGTCCTATTGCCACCTTCATTCATTGCTACTACATTGCTTGGGCCAAGTAGATTTGCGACTGCACCTGCCGCTCAGCCACCTGGTCCTTCTCAGGCGTCACCATCATTTTATCGTCCTCGTTGCCAAGATGATAATGATGATGATAGTGCTAGCACTGATAAGGATGCATAGACATACTTCCACCTCCCCTCCCCGTAGTATATTATGTATATGTATATATATATATTTTTCATATGTATACATTTACATGGACTGTGTATATATAATTTATTCATATAAATATTGTTTATACAATTGCTTTATGAGCACTCATTCTTTTTATGTTAGATCAAATTGTTAGACATTATTATTAGTACTATTGATGTATTGTAGTTGTATAATTTATATTAAATTAAATTTAAAAAAGATAAATATAATTCAAATGAATTCAAATAAAGAATATTTTAGATTATGTTATTAAATATAATATATCATTTGAAATATACTTAATTATAACAATAGTTTCAATAAAAAAATTTTTAAAAAAATTCAAAAACCTTCAGTGACAATAATGTCATCACTTTTAGTGACGATAATGTCGTCGCTATTCTTTCAGCGATGACAATGTCACCGCTATAGGTGGAAAATGTTGTTGCTGAAGCTCAAACTTTTAGCGATGACATTGTCATCGTTAAAGCTTGAACTTTCAACGATGATAATGTTGTCACTAAAAGTCAACTTTCAGCGACGATATTTTGACCTATAGTGGCGACAATGTCGTCACTGAAAATCAAATTTCAAGATTCAATTCAAAATTTTTTGAATTTTGAAATTATTTTCTACGACAACAAAGTTGTCGTAGAAGGTGGTACTTTTAGTGACAATAAATTGTCATCAGTGTTGGTTGTTTCACCTACAAAGCTAAAGCGACGACATTTTTATTGATGACTTTTGTATTTATCGATGACCAAGCGCTCTACACCGATGAAAATTGTCATTGCTAAAGGTCTTTTTTGCTGTAGTGTCATGCTCTTTAGCTAAGACAATCATTGAAGGAACTTCTTATGCTACAAGAGGAAACAACAAAGATTTGCATTGACAACAAGTCCGCTATTGCACTTAATAAGAACCCAGTATTTCATGATCGAAGCAAGCATATTGATATAAGGCTTCATTTCATCAAGGAGCATATTGCTAACAAAGAAGTGAAGCTCAAGTATGTGAAGACTCAAGATCAAATTGTGGACATTTTTGTAGAGCCACTGAAGTTTGAAGATTTTCATAGACTAAGGTCATGGCTTGGAGTGAAGAAAGAGTCTTAAATTAGGGGGGAGTGTTGAAATTAATAATTTAAGACCCTTAAAATTTCTAGATTCATGTGTTTAGTATTTCTAAGTTCTCTAGATTCATGTATTTAGTATTTCTAAGTTCTTTGAATAAGTTGTGTGATTCACCAACTAGAAAAATGTGATTCATAGTTAATATATATAGATGAGTGTGATTCATGTATAAGACATTAAATAAAAGGGTATGAATTTAATCATCCTGTGAGCCCATATAAACCCCTTGTACTTGTGATTTGGTGGAAGCTAATTTTTTGTATGAAACAATTAGAAATATAAAGTGAATAAAAAATATCCTCATCCTCCTAATAGGTATATCATTAGTTATCATAATCTACTATTTCATCATGATAAGAATGATAATATATAAGTTTTCACGAGATCAAATGAATACAAAAAATTCTTTTAATCTATACTACAAGCATAGAGATGAGACGAGTGTGCTAGGCACGGGTCAAGGTGAATCATTCCGATCCCTCATTCTTATGCTTTCAATATGTAATATTATCTTTCAAATTATCAATATCTTCTGTTTACTTCAAATAGCAAGAAAAAAGATAGAAATTATTCTAACTAATAGTTTGCTCATCCAACTTGAGAGTTTGGTTTAAATTAAACTTGAGGGTTAGCGTACAATCAGCTTCTGATCATTGTGTGCTAACTTAGGTTTATTCTCAGCAGTTTAGGGATTCCCAGTTGCAGGGTTTTGAATCCTCTCGGATTTTGGTTGCTTGGATGAATGAATAGATGTATTATTTTGTTCGAGGGTCAGTTAATGTGGTTGAATTTTTTCACAGTTTTCACGATGATGTAGCGATCAAATTACAGTGAATTTGAAACTCACATACTTACCCTCTCCTTCTTGTTCTGATTTTATCAATAGCATGTACTGCATTATGGATTTTAATTAGAAATCTATTTTTTGGCCTATTAACTACAAAATCTGATTCTGGGAAATGAAGTGCGCGCACTGTTTGCAAAAGAGCTTTTGGCGTATGCAACACCATATGTTTTCCAGTGGTTTAAAAGCATTCTTTTTCTTTTAGAATCAATTCAATTTAATAAAAGTTATTCAATGCTAAATTGATAATATGTATTCCTTATTAAAGATACGTGAAATTGATCATTAATCTTTGGGTAATTGTTTCAATTTAGTGTCTATTGTTGTAAAAATGCAAAGCACGTGAACAAAAAGCTCAAAACCATTTCTCAGACATCAAATTAAAAACAATACTTTTACGTTTGATTCAAATCTACCGTTAAGACTGAAATTTTATTATGATATAAGGTGGAACAGACGAGGGCGATGTCCATGCCTTGGGCTTAAATTGCTTTGGCCTGAATGACTTGTAAAGTATAAAATGACTAAAATATTCTAGTTCCCGAAAATGATGTTGTGAAGGCCTAAAAATAAAATTTGGCGTCTTTCAATTCTTGTGTTGATGCAAATTACGATTGCACATGGCTAAAGTTTGTTCTAACGACATCAAATTACAGGAAAATATGATAGAATTAAGGATGCGTTTGTTTTGGCAGAAAACTTCTGCTAGGAAAAAGGTTTCATCAAAGTTCTAATGTTTGGAGAACGGAAAAGATCAATGACAAAGGAAAATTGAATTTTGAATCACTTGAAAATGTGCCCTCCAAGGCGGAAGTCATTTTCCGGCCCCCCAACATTGCAATATCAAATAGTAGTAATGTGCACTGGGCAAGTTTTGCACTTATTTTTGTTTTATCAATATTCGTTGCCATAAACACTCAAATAATATCAGAAAAATATATTTCAAAACACAATACTAGTTTTTTCTTAATTATTTCTGAAAATTTGATATAATCGAAGGGTATAGATGCCCAAGAAATTTCATATTAATACCTACTTTTTTAATTTTAGTAAAACATTTTTTATAATTTTTAAAAAAATTTAATAATATTCAAAGGGTTAACATACTCACGAAAAATCATATTAGTATGTACTTTAATTTGTAATTTTAGTAAAATATTATTTTATAATTTTCACAAATTTTTAATAAAAGTTGTATATTTTATGAGAAATTTTGAATTTATGAAACTTTAATTAATAAATTTGCAATTGCTTGAATATATGTTACATATAATATGCATAATTTTTCAACAATACTATGTGCTGAAAAAATTTACAGTTTTTTTTTTCAAAATTTATCATAAAAGTTTCTATATCTATTGTGACACTTATTTTCATATAAAAATGCAAAAATTTGGAAGATATTTTCCATTGAATATATACACTATTTTAAATCTTTTTAATATCTTATAATTATACTCATATGAAATATATTCTCTAGGAAAAAAAAAACCTAACGTGATTTTACTATGTCTTCACTTTTTTTAAATAAAGTGCCGTGATAAATAGATACAGCGGTGCCGGCCGAGCATTCAAGGTTTTCTGGTTAGATTTTAGATATCTACATTACCATTTTCTGTTCAACAAAGTTAAACAGAAGGATTAGAATGAACGAAATTGAATATATATAAGGGGATCATGTGTTCAATCTGTATTATAGTCCGTAACTCCAATATTATTGTTCTAAATTTTATTATTACATTTTTTGTAATTTTATTTAAGATCCCATTCTTTTGTATTATTCAAAATTTACTAGTTGCAATTGCAACTTCAATTTCCTAGACTTATGTGAGTATAGTAAAATAACTTTCCTTGGACGGCCGTAGTGGTGGAATATTCCTTGTACGGACGGTTCGATCTCGTTATTTTCAACTTATATATTAAGGCTATATTCTATTTCTTACCTTTGTTTATTGTCTTTCTTTGGATCCTGTTCGTGCTCTTCGGCGGCCATGGCATTATCCATGGAATACTGGCTGAAACATGTATTGCAATTGTAATATTATAGATGCAGTAGATGCCAAAATTTCATGATACTGTAATTGTGGTTCTTTTTGTAAAAAGTTAGAGATAAAACAATAAATTATGATGCGATAACCGCAACTTTGCACACTATATGTGACTGTTATTATGGCTGCGATATATTTATTTATAATTTTTTTAATGATATGAAAGTTTAAAATTTTAATATTTTACTTGCAAATATTTAATATGAAATGATATATATTATCTTAAATTAAAATAATTAATATAAAATAGTATAATTAATGGTTATTACATAATTTTTATTAAATTTTGTTTGTATGAAACAAAATTTAATGATACAAACAAAATTTAATGACCTCAATTACGTAATCTGCTTTTTTACTTCCACAATATTTGTGACCATAAAAAATTCATTATAACGACGACCTCAATCACAATTCGGAACAAGAATGTTAGCTTCATCTTCCTGATGTCCATTGTGTTTTACTTCTTCTGTATATCCTACGCTTGATTCACATTTTACTCTTCATAGAATCACAAGATTTCGAATATAATATTTATTTTTTTAATTAAATAAACGACTGATTACCCGTACAATTCGAATTACTTATCTGGTCCCGTATTTAAACTTTAGCTCTTAGTCAGGAGAATTCCTCTAAGCGTAGGGACCCAAATTATGAATATAAATAACCATAGATCTTAAATTGTGGCCTGAAATGCTTGGGATTGCAATATTGCAATTGCGGTGGGTGCTGCAATTTACGTTCTTTTAAAAATTGTTGATGCAACCCGAAATTGCGCACTACTGCTGCCGCAACAAGCATAATACAGGTATTCATAGAAGTTTCTGCAAAAATAAAAGCTGAAATACTTAATGTATTGCTTCCAAAGCCCTAGGCTGACGTTCGATTGGGATCTTCAGATTTGTTCCAATCAGTCTTTGGATACTGTTTTGAATCTTTTGATTCTTTCTTTGGGTATCTGCATTAAACCTTCCGGCAGCATCTAAAACCAGGTTGTAGTTTTTTCCCCCCTCCTACTTCACATTAGACCATGATTCTAAATTGTACATGATTGCGAGACAAACCTTGAAATAAACAACAATTGGAGGGAACATGTGATCATTGTGAAATAAAATTACAAAAAATTTCAATCACAAAATCTAAGACAAAAATGATATTAAATGTAATATTATGATTTTAGATCAGAATATAGAATCATGCATCCAATAATTGCTAACAAATAAAACATAATGATTTTCTGGGAAATTGTGATTTTTTTATTTAACTTTATTAGCTAGGATGCTTTAACAAAATTATATAATGCAATAGTGTGAGCAAATATTTAATTGTAAAATTATACGAAAAATGGACTATATTTTTTAACTCATATTCATCAACACGGCGATGGTAATGGGAAAGAAAAAAAAATCAACATTCGAATATCTTGATCACCAATTCTGTCAGCACCCAATTCCTCATTCCTGCATTTTGACACCTATTCCGTTGATTTTAATCTCTTTGTATTCTTAGTTTAGGTGTACATATTTCATTTCTTACGTAATTTTCTTTGTTTGGTATTGTTCTTAGTTTTTTATTTATCTATATTATCGTTTTTTGTGTATCTCCTTTCTTTTCTATTAACGAAATTTTTTTTTTTTTAAAAAAGATTGAATTGATTTGAGACTTCTTTAAATTGAACATTCACTCGGTGGTAATTTTTGGAAAACAAAATGAAAATTACAAGTCATTAATATTGAACTTTTCATTGACTTATTTTGATACTAGCAATATGGTTGAATATTGCCAAAGAGAGAGAGAGAGAAAAAAAAAACTCCACATGCTTCTTAAAGACGTTTACTCAAATAATTCCCCCTCTCCCTTCAATATGAAAAACTGCAAGCATATTTACAAATTTGAGTTCTCTTCATTTTCCTGCTCTGGAATGATATTTCATACAAAGTTTCCCTATAAAATTTACATAAATAAATTATATATTCAGGTAATAATGGAAATCATTTTTTAATACTAAACTACGTTAATTACCTGAAGTATATAATTGAGTAAAATAACTATGTGGCCATAGACAACTATGATATCTTGTTCAACACTAAAAATTGTACGTGATATGAGAGCATTTTTAGAGAATAATATACTTCTTTTTAAATTTTTACTTCAACGTAAAATTTTAAATTTCCAAACAATGCCTATATCTTTTTATAACTATATTCTTACAAATATATTTTTCCATCAAAATAAACATAGCCTTGGCATAAAACATGGAAGATTCACCATATCTGTGATCGAGGGTATCAAGATGAACGGTAAAATACTCCAAAGAGCACGGGATATATGTGTGTCAGTCTAGCGATATATTGATTTCCAAATTTGTGGAAGAAAATTAAGAAACTGTAAAACAAGCCCCCTATTTGCATAATCGTACATTGAACACTTTAAGGAGACTACATATATATGAATGTCATGAATTTCAGACTTCCAGTTGTTAATGACATTTGTAGTAGCAATTACATACAAACCAGTCACAACCACCGTCTACTGCACCCTCTCCCCCAATGCACAGCTTGCTACAAGCATCGCCGTCAAAACAAGCCCCATGAAATCTTCCGCTTCCTCTGATACAAAGGCCGTCTGAGTTACCTGCTTTCACAAGCTCCAACTCTGCGTATAAATTCAAAGCGAAAGGATCCATGTTACTACTTATCACGATTCTAAACTACGGTGTGATAATATTGCGATTGTAAAAATTATGGACATATGAGAAAAAATGCACTATTATAAAGAAAAATTACTGAAAATTATAGTTGCAGAATTGAACAAAACAACAATTGAAACTATAATTTAGACCCATAACACAAAGACAGATATTATATCCAAAATATATGGAAGAAGTTCATAGGAGACTGACCCATAGAGGAGAATAGGAGAAGAGCAAAGAAGAAGAAGGCAACGGCAGTACACAATTTACCAACCGAAGTAGCCATGGTTACTAGGATAAAGGGTGCTCTAGATGGTGCTTAATTATACGGAAGATATATATATATATATGAGGCTGATTAAGGTGCAGATATTCCGTATACATGGGGTTGCAAGTTTTCTTAGTGATTTTCGACCTTTAATGTCTTAATCTGTTTCTGGTGTTTGCTTTCTTTCTTTCTTGGGCAATCCGTAGTTCCGTAACATGTGCGCTGCTTGTAACCTATTTTTTTAACTTCTCTACGTTTGGCGGTAATTGGAAAAGTATTTTTAACAGAAAGAAGATTTTATTCAACAAAAAATGATCATCTATTTGAGGGAAGATGATTTCCCCTTTCAATTATATAAACAAAATCATTTTTCTATATTACCTTATATTACATATCCCACTTTTTCTCTATGCTTTCTTTCTTATCCTCTCTCTCTCACCTATCTCTAGCCTTTTCTACTTTCCTTTCCTTCCTCTTAGTCTTCTATTTTTCTCCCCTGCTATTTATTAACTCTCTATCCATTCTTCCTCCATACTCTTTCTCTTATTTCTTTCCTTCTATTCCCACAAATGTATTGGAAATTATATTATATTGAGTATGTATTTAGACAATTTTGAGACTTGACACATGTGATTATCAATTTTGAATAAAATCAAATGAATATAGATTAATTTTATGAAGAAATGATGAAGATGAAAAAGAAATATATAGATATTCCTTTTGGATGTTATTTTTATTGCAAAATAAAACTAATTTTTTATTTTTACTATTAAAGATTTTTTAGCTCCAATCTTGAAAACGTTCTAATAATATGACCATTATTGTTTGGCTAAACTCACTCCCATAGCTTTGCATAGATTTTTTCCTATATGCCTCCTATAAAGAAATGACAATACAAACAACCAAGTGTATTTGAGGTCTTCTAAAGAAACTTCCAAGGATCTATTCTCAACATCCAATGTTTACTTTTGACACAAACTGTTCAATATTAATTTTATTTTTCATATTAAACTATAAGTTCATAAAGACATTGATTATGAACCCTACACACCAAAATTTACTTAAACCATGCTTCTTTTTTTAGAAATGTTTGTGGGCTCAAAATTCTTATAGGGAAAAAATTAGGCTGATACCATTTGTTTCAATTTATTGCAGTGAGGTACTCCGAGCGCACTTTTTTTCATTTAAGTGTAGCAGCAAATAGCAATTTACCACAATGATGAAAAGATAAAATGATACACTTGCAACATGTCCCGAGAAAAACAAAAGCCATGAAATAGAAACCAACTAATCATATTCCATCATAGCATAGTCCTAGTGAAGAAACTTAACAAATCAAATGAAAACACCATAGAAATCATTGGAAAATTGAAGCAGGCAAACTCATCCGACATTGTATCATGAAAAATTAGCATTTCCTATTGGTGTATTACCCTAAAACTAATCATATAGATGATTTAAATTTGAATCAAGTTATTTTAAAGGCAATTCCAATTATCATAATTATACATATATTCTTTGCATAGTATATTTAATTATGATAATAAGTCTAGAATAATTATGTTATAAATGTCCCTAGTCATATATCATTGTGGATTAGGTTGCATTGATATGTTAAGACTAGCATGTGCAGTGACTAATATGAGATATTAAGTCTACACATGAGTATAAGTTAGAGAACTTATATATTGCATTGACACACTTTAAAAACACTACATGGATCGTTACATGAGTGTCATGAGTGATTCTTAGCAATTATCATTAATATGGTCCTTTGACCTGAGATCGTTAAGGTTCCTTACATGTGAGTTTGATATTTTAATACTTCTCAATGTTACTCATGGTTGAGTCAATGCAAGGGCAGTTATTGGATGCGTCACATATCATGCAAAGGGATTTGTATGATCAAGATGGAATTTATCTCTCTTATATAACAGGAGTGACATTTATGGGCCCCTTAATTAAGGAAGGTTGAGAAAAATGTATAGCCATGCTAAGATGGATTGACATGGGATATCAATTACATTTACTTTAGCTAGCTTACTTAGGAATCAAGAAACTTTTGAATTAGGCTATACAGGAATGACACGGTTCATGTCTTGTGCTGAATCTAGAAGTCTAGGACAAAAGGTTATAGATGATGATCACATGTATAGGTTCAGTCGAATCATTGACTTTCTCATTACTTGGGTAATATTGATGTGTTGCTAAACACCACTCATTATTTATGATCATTAATATGATTTATGATCATTGCCAATGTAATAAGAGCTTGTAGGGTTGCACACTTAGAACTTAGTAGATTTGGAATTGATGGACTAAATTATTTAGGCCTATTATATGAGAATTTCATGTTATAATTATAAGGCTCAATTATAAGCTCATAATTATACATGGAACAAAGCCCAATTAGTTAAGATTTTCTATGCACTCATTTAAATAAACATATTGGATGTTAAAACTTAACAATTTCATGCTTCCTAATGCATAGGAAAATTTAACAGCCCTCCTTGACCACAATCTTAAAAGGCATAGCTAGCACTATAAAGTAAAGGAAGACAATTCCGATTAGTGTTGTGAGACGTTCACTAGTAATTTGCTGGTTTGTGTGGATACCTTAGAATTTTTTATTGAAAACAAGTTGAAAAGGTGATCAACGAACACGCCTTTGAATCATCTGAAAAGGTATTGACTGAATCCTTATCTTAATCTAATGTTTTGCATGGATCCTTTACTTAGGATCAATTAATTTTTATTGTGATTGTTTGGCTCCCAATCTGTAAAACCCTTACTTATCAACACCTTAACCCTCATTTTAAGGTAATTAATGCGTACTACTTTGCCTTTTACTCCAAACTACTCGGAATATCTCAAGCTTGCGTATTTCATACAACATGATTAAGAGTCATATAATTATACATAAGTTCAACTTTACAAAAAATACATCCCATCATATACAATATCACTAACTATATCATTATTTACAACTTCAAACATCATTGCCCTTTATCATGAGAGCCTTTGGAAGCATCACCTGGAATGGTTAGTCACAATACAGAAAACATAAGAAACAAAGTTTCCCAGTAGCTAGCTAATGCCATAAAAACATTTCAAGCCATTCCAAATCCTTAAGCAATAAAACATACGTTTCAAAATCAGGTAATCATTTATCATCATGTTCAATACCATGCCATTGTAGAAAATGTGCATCACATAGCAATTCACAACAATCATCAAGCCCATTCAGGGGTTTATCACAATATCTAGATGGCCATGTCAAACAATCGTACCTAGGCCTCACACAGCATCACGCTGTCTTCCCAGGGGTAAACTCGAGCCCAAAGGCCTAACACAGTATCACACTGTCTTCCCGAGGTATCTGGCCATAGGTACCACACACAGCATTTGTACTATTATCCCCGAGGAACTCGAGCCATAGGCCTAACACAGTATCACACTGTCTTCCCGGGTTGTGCACAACCAATCTCATACACATTCCATAATAATCTCATACACATTCCATACAATGGCATAAAACACAGAAAATCATGTAATAGAAAACAGCTTAAGGATAAAGCTAGCTACCTTTTACAAGCTTCCAATGTGATGTTCCCTTTGCTCTCACTTAGAAACTTCTTCACACTTTCTTTTGCCTTTCCAAGTTGGCACTCCTCAGTCTATACAAATACACATCATAGCTTATATTAGAACATTATTACTTTCCCTAAACCTCATGTATTCTTTACTTTCTCCACTTAATTAAATGCATACTTAGATGCTCTATACTTTGCTTTCAAGCTTTAAAATGACACATATGAACATTAGAAAAGGATCCAAAGGTAAAACCATGCAAATCCTGAAGAAATCAAGCCAAAAAGTTCACTTAACAAAGAACACGGGGGTCCCATACCCCGTGTTCAGGGCCGTGTTCCTTACTGGTTCACTTCTGGGCTACTCGACAAAGAACACGGGGGTGAACACTGAGCCGTGTTCTACCCCTGTGTACCTTACTGTCCTTCAATCCTGAATTAAACACGGGGAGTGTTGCACCCCGTGTAGCACACTGATCAGCTTCGACGAGGAACACGGGGTACAACACGGGCTGTGTTCTACCCCGTGTACCTTGCTGATCCTCCGAAAATACACTAAACACTAAAACTCCTTCCTTCCTTCTTTTCCATTTCATGGTTTTGGCTTCTCAAAATAAAAAATACACACAAACACTTTCATAACTTCAAAGTTTCATCTTCCATAGGCTTTATAATTCATTAAACTTATTCTAACTTCACCAACTTAGCCAAGTTCTAAACATATCATGCCCATACTACACATGCACCATTATACCTCTAAAACCCAGGTGTGTAATCATGGTTTCTTGTTGTTTTTACACCAAACCAAAGCCATAAATCAACACTACAACATCTAAGACACCACCAAACATATTCAAATCATCCTAAACTCCATGTTCAATCACCCTTGGCTACATCAACCTCAAGATTTCAAGAAATCAAGAAGAGTACATTAAAGAGCTCTTAGAGAAGATCATTTTTACCTCTTGGTGCAACTTGAGAATCCTCACTTGGAGCTCCCCAAACTTGATCAAACTTGGGCTTTTCTTCAATTTAGGGACATCAAAGGATAGAGCTTGATGAGAGGAGCAATTTTCCCTTCTACACCTTAGCTTGAATCTTGGTATTTTGGGGTGAAAAACTCAAAAGAAACTTTCTCTCTCTTCCTTCTCTCTCTCACACATCCAGCTTGCTTTCATGGAGGATTTTCTGCAGCTTTTTGGAGAATGGAGAAGGTAGTAGAGTTTTCATGAAGCTCTAGGGGTATTTTGGTCATTTTTGAAATTTTCAAGGGTATTTTAGTCCTTTTTTCACCAAAAGTAAGGCTATTCTTGCCATTATTTTTCTAACAATGACACTTGTCATAAATCTATTGGTCACACTAATTAAAATCACATGTTGCACCCCAAAACTCTTGATTATTCATATTAGATCCCAATTCCTTAGTTATTTCACTTTAACCACACCCGATTCTGCACTTTTGCAATTTAGTCCATAGGGTTTCTGTCTATTTAAAATTCCTTACACTATCAGACTTAGACAACCTCCCCTTTTAGGGTTTTCCAACCTCCTCTGATCATTCATACTATTTAGGAAAATTAATTCTTTCCCTACTATCCTTTTCCTTCAAAATTTCATTTACCCTTACACTTAATTCCTTTCAACTTGAGATTCACCCACCAGGCTAACTCAAACATGCTCTTCGTTTCTACAGCCTCAAAAATTAAACATTCAAATAATAGAATTGAAAATTCGGGACATTACACAATCCTAACATTTCCATCCTTTGGCAATTTTAAACCAATTCCAAATAATAACTTCCCATGAATTAGACATGTCAAAATGGATCGTCAACAAGTAAACCTACATCCTCTTAAATGGTTTGAGTATAGGGATTATCCTGGCATTAACTTAATGGAAAATGTTATTGTTTGTGTGTGTGTGTGTATGTATAGATAGTATTTATGTTTAATTGAAACACTAGAAGTTAGAATGACGAACATGCATCTTACTATTTTATTGCATGTTACTGTCACTAATCCTATATAATAACTATTTACACAACTAATCAAGACGTTACTATCCCTAATCTTCATGTTGCTATTTATATACCAAACAAAAAAATAGAAGCATACATTTTTTTTTATTTTTTGGCATCTTTTTCACACAGAAGTAAACAAAAACATCTTACTCTTTTAATACCAAATAGAAACATGCAATCTAACATGTTTTTTTTGTGGAAAATGAGCTTCAGTTTTATCTTCATCACTCTATTTTATTCTAAATATCAAAAATAAATTTATAATAATATGTTATTTTAACCATATTACTGTTTGTATAACAAAGAGAAATATGGAACCATTGCATGTTAAAAATGTGCATGTTTTGCATTATTTAGCATCATGTTACTATTTGCATATCAAATAATACCATGTAAGAAATTATGCAATATTGGTGTTACATTGACTGATATGCTATTTTTGTCGATGTTACTATTTGGTTTGAAAATAGTAACATATAATTTTTAGCAATTTAATTATTAATCATACTTGATTTATTTATTTATTTTAGTTTTTTAAGTGACGTTACTATTTCTAGACTAAATAGTAATATGTCCGAACGAAAAAAAAACATGTTATTGTATCATATGCAAATAGTAACATGTTGTTTTCTCCTTGTTTTATTATTTATCATACTTGATTTGTTTATTTGTTTTATTTTTTAGTTGATATTACTATTTCCAGGCCAAATAGCAACATGTCACTACAAGAAAGTAACATGTTACTGTTTGCTCTAAAAATAGTAACATGTTATTTTTTATTAATCATGCTTAAGTTGTCAATTTATTTCTAGTTTTTGTCTAATGTTACTATTTCTAATAAAAGAGTAGCATATTTTTTAAGTTTCAAACCTTTACATGTTGCTGTTGCATGCAAAATAGTAACATGCTAATGATACTATCTTGCATGAAATAGTAACGTGGCATTATCTAGTTTTTAGTTTGATTTATATCAAATCTGACCAATGCATTTTTCTTTATCCTTAAACAAAAAGGTAGCAAGACATTTAAACAAGTAGAAGAAGTAGCTACAAGATTCCAGTAATATAGATTTAATATGTTGGCATGTATAAAGCAGATTAATAATCTTCAATTCAATGAGAGCCATAAAAGGGTTCTACAACAAAACCCTTTCTAGCTTCTCTTCAATGCCTAATGACAAAGGAGCTTGATCGCAATATGTGTTAGAAGAGTGATTAAGAAATACAAGCAATAATTGCCACCTTCTCATCAAAGCACAATGAATTTATAATTAGGGGCAAACATATGAGCATCACACCTATGTCAATGAAGCTCATTTTTGGAATAAGAGATGGAGACCACTCTACGAACATAATACCTAACAAGAAGTCATAATCAGATTTAGATGCCAAATGATTTTGTGGTCAAGGATGCCTTACAAAACTAATCATATTCAATGGACTTCAATGAGTAGTGGGGGGAACATCAAAAATCGATGTTCAAAATGTCTTATGCCTTGTCACACTAATACTGCTGGTGAACTTGTTTGTACTAAATAGGGTTTAGACACTGGCCTAGTCCTACTTGAAATATGTTGAGGACATAGATGACATTGCAGAATATTAATGATTTGGACACATACAAGAGCAACTAATGAGTTCCATTACAAAGGACAAGCTGCTAAATATCACCGGCTGTGTCATGTTATTACCAATAAGTTACCAAAGTCAAACTTGTATTGCTTCATGTCACTTTCTTTGATATTGTTTTAATTTTTTTATTCATTTAATTGCATTTTTTTTCCAGTTTCATGGCATATTTTTAGGAATTTTGATTGTTATTACTTTTTGAAGACTAAACAGTAACTGTTTGGTGTGCAGGCAATAACTCTATGTCTTTTGAAAGTTTGGTTATTAGTGTGACTTGATTTGTTAATTTATTTTAAGTTTTTGGTTCATGTTATTGTTTAGATACTAAACAACATGTAATTGTTTGTAGACTAAATAGTAACATATAGTTCTTTGATAGTTTTGTTAATAATTATAATACATTTGTCTCATTATTTTAGGTTTTTCATTATTAACTGTCTGAAAACTAAATAGTAACATGTTACTATTTATCCTATAAATAGTATAAATAGTAACATGTTGGTACTGAGTAATTTTGTTGTTAATAACACTTAATTTATCTATTTACTTTGAGTTTTTGGCTATATTACTGTCTAGATACTAAATAACAACATGTTACTATTTATTTTTCAAATAGTAACATGTTACTTTTTTGGCAAATTTCTTGTTAATGACATCAAAGGGGGCTTTTTTTACTCCATCTTTAAATGCAACTTCCATTAAAATTAAATTTGACAATATATACATTGTATTGTCGACAATATTAGCTATGTGATATAACAAACATATTTAATGGATATCAAATTCAAAAATATCTAAATGCCTCAAATGGGACCTAAAACTCCTTACACTAATTGAAAAATAAAGTGGCTAGCCAATTTCAAGTAACTTTTGGAAAGCATCGTTTCCTTTACCCATGTTACTGTTATACTGCCACATAATCTTTTTCTTCATGTTACTTTTTCTCATCAAAATAGAAACATGTCATCTAATTACACTAACAAGCAACCACTCTTACATTGCAAGTTGTTAACAAAGAACTGCAACTAATAGATGAATAAATAAACCTCCTTTACAACCATTACACACAAACAATGCCGGAACTACAACTAATGGAATACCAAGCATAAACAAGAACACAAATCACACTCTCTTAATTGGAGGAATCCAAAACTAATGGTGACACACAAATAGGATAGTACATAATACAACCCTGAATAACAACACTAAATCAATTCATAGATATTACACTATCACAAAAAGAGCATCACGAACAAGATGACAACAAAGTACAATGGTTGAGGGATCAGCTTCTCAACACAAACAACAAGATAAACTAACTAAACAATGAATGAATTCTTTAATAGAGAAAATTCAGAGGTTAGAATAATAACTATAACAAAACAAAGAAACAATCATAAAACTCATAGAGGAAAACACATAGCTCCAAACACAACTATCTAGCACAACAAAGTAGATAGGAAATCTCAAAATGATCATTGATACCTTGGAGAATGAAAATGCCAGTCTTGATAATAAAAAAAATAATTAACTGCACAACTCATAGAAATGACTATATAGGTGGTTGGATAGCAAAAAGTAGGCACCATAGAAGATGAAGAACAAAATCAAATTAAGCATATTCAAAGGTTAATGATTAAAGATATTTAAAGTAAAAACACGAAAAGTAAAACATGACATAGACTACACTTACTCAAGACCATAAAAAAACACAAAAATAACCATACACAACAACAACAAATAAAACTTGTTAAGGAAATCATTGATAAGGGTAAAAAGGCTCCTATATTCATCTTAGTGGAAATAGTACTGGAAATGGCCAAACAAAAACAAGCCAAAAAGTAAACTAAAAGTACAAATTGGTCGGGTGCAAAATACCTCCACTATGATCTTAAGAAGAAATTAATCTAAAAAAAAAAGATATATAATGTAACTCATGTCTTATTTTCTTGCTAATTTCTTTGATTGACTTATTATTATTTTCTAGTGTCTTAACTAATTTCTACACCACATCATCATTTGTAGGACTATTATCTAGACATCTCTTTAGCAAGACATGTACATAACATTAGACAAGTTACTGGATGTACTCGCAAAATAAGCAATAGCATCAAATGTATACTTCTCTAAAATTTTACAACATTATTGTTTTGTCTTATTCCTTTTATAGTAATGTTACTATTTTAAGTTAAAATAGTAACATGGAAACACAAAACATATTCAAACTTAAAACATGATGTTACTAATTGGAGTTTAAACAGTCACATGCAACTCCTCGTGCTATTATTTGTCATCGTTATACTTATGTTTTTCTACTCTTATTTTTTAACTCCTTTTTAGAGTTTAACTTCTTTTTAAATAATCTATCTAACAAAAACTAATCCTTTAGTTCCAAATCATAGATTGCCATGTGTCTATGCTCAGTATGGTTGGCAAATCCAGCAATAACAAGATAATTATATTTGATAGCTTATTTAGATAAGATCTTAAATCCATTTCCTAAATGTGAAATTTAGAAAATACTTTGATACTGACTCATGTTCAAAATATATTGACAGTCTTATATGGTGAACCCGATTACAGTATATAAAGAAACAAGGATGGTTAAGTTTGATTAGAAGATTGGGGTAAGCAATGGCTGTAGAGATTATTTTATTCTTAATAAAATCAACGGGTGTTAAGGATTGTACAAACCCCAGTCATTGCACACTGCTCATGCGCAATAATACAAAGTGCAAGTGGACTCATTATAACTCAATGATACTCAGAAGAGAGGGGATTGTAGATCCACACCTTATTGATACCAAAATAGCAGTGAGTGATATTTATATTATAATCAAATACAAACTATTATTTTCTATTGATGTTGCTATTTGCTTTGAAAATAGTAACACACTATTTTCTTAAAGTTTCATTATTAATCATACTTAATTAATGCTACTATTTCCAAACTAAATAGTAACATCTCAAACTAACAAAAATAACATGTTACTCTTTTGAATGCAAATAATAACACGTTGTTGACTATGAAAAAACATATCAAATGTGATGTTACTATCTAATATGTTATTTTTAGTTAATATTATTGTTTTGTATGAAAATAATAACATATTATTTTGTTGTAGTTTCATTGTTAATCATACTTCATTTATCTATTTATTTTGATTTTTTTTGTTAATATTACTATTTCCAAACCAAACAGTAACATGTTAGAATAAGAAAATAATATGTTATTATTTATTCTAAAAATAGTATCTTTTTTTGTTAATTTTTTTTGTTAATAGTGCTTGATTTTTAAATTTATTTTTCAATTTTCATTTGATGATACTATTTCTAGACAAAATAGTAACATATTCTATATAACTTGTTAATTTAATAATGGAAGGACTATTACAAGGAAAAGAAGAATGAAATCCTTTAAAAGAATAAGATGGATATAGGAGTAAAAATAGCAACTGCAAAGCCACTTTTTGATTTCATATCATACACAAGGTCACCGTAACAAGAATCTAAATCGTAAGTAACACCTTCTTTACTAATCCAAAAGTACCATAATTAGGAGGTACTAAACTAATGCATACAACAAATTTACAATTTCAAGCAAGACTGTGAAATTTTTATGTGCAAATAAATAGAAGATATATACAACAATAAAGAGTTTGAAGAACAATTTTTGCTGAATTTGTGAAGAAATACAAGGCAAAATTAGTGAATGAATTCCTTAAGGATTTTAATCCTTCCAACTGAAGATGATTCTTATGTATATATGTAACATTTTCCTTGTAGGTTGAATTCAACTGTATATAAGATTCAATTATATGTAACATCTTTGATTCAATTGTATCCAACATTCAATTATATGTAACATTCAATCATAAATGTTAATAAAAATTCAACATATTCTTTTTTCTAGTTTCTTCTAACATTCAGAGTTCATTTATCCTTTATTTACAACTTCTAACATGATGTTACTATTTTGAAATAAAATTGTAACATGCAAGTAAATATGTAGTTTTTTTTTCGTTAATGTTACTATTAAAACTAATTGAATAGAAACATGTTAACCACTAATGCTAACCATTAACTAGTTGCATTACTATATTAGAATGATGTTACTATTTCTTTGTACACAAGAAAAGAATTATAAAGAATACAATTGTGACACAGAAAGAATTGCATTCAAACTGGCTCCTTGTAGCTTTTCTTATTATGTGTCCAAGTTTGTCACATTTTCCACACCTAATTTTCTTAACACACTCAGCCCTCGACCCAATCCTCATCTTTTTAGGTCTACACGCTTGTTTTTTTTTAAATCGGAAGTAAGATAAATGCTTCCACACTTTGCATCAACCTTTTACCTCAGCATTGTAAGTATGGGGTGTATGACTTATTTATAAACCTTCTTATACTTGCTCATATGCAAATAATTTTCAACAACCTCATTCAAAGAAATCCCACTTCTTCTTATAGTAGCAACTGCATAAATATAAGGAAAGTCACTAATTGCCATTGGTGACAAGTGCAACTGCATTGAGAAATATCCATACACAAGTTTGGATTTGCTAACACTTCAAAAATAGTTTTTGATGACTTCTTAACAACCTAACCTTTGCACTTCCTTGAATGTCATTCTAACCAGATTGGACAAATAATACCATTCAAACATAATGATTCTAACCTCTGTTTACCAAATTACTTCATTAGCTTTGAATGAATATTATCAACCATATCCGTGATGGATAACTTCTTTGCATCATTGAATCCAAGAATTGTAAGATTCAGCTACATTTGATATCATCTCACCATAATGACAACTACGACTGAAAGGTTTGGCCAACATTCAAGTGTAAGCCCTGTGAAAAAATTTTAAGCAATCTGACCTCTTTCACATTTGAAAACTTCCAGGTTCTCCCTAAATGCACATATGCACACATTGCAAATAAGTGAATTATATGCTCCTTGAAAGAATTTGAAAATGCAACACCATTGAATCTATCCCTTAATTTTTGTTTTAGATAAAAGAGTGAGGTACCAATGGAAAAACCTTCAGCATTACTTCAAGCAACCCCTGAATTATGATTTGAAATAAAAGTCACTTGTTGGTCTGCATCAAGTACTGTGGACAACTATGAAAGGAATCAAAACAAATTTTCTTGAGTTTCATAATTAACCACAACAGAAGCTAGAGGAAACAACCTAAAAATAGAACAATCACACTAAATAGAAACATAAGCCATTAAAATAGAAACATGATCTGCATCATAACCTATGTTACTATTTGCATGAAAATAGTAACATCAAATAAAAAATACTATAAATACACAAATAAAGTCTCATTAATAGCAAAACTCATGAAAAACAATGACATTACTTCCATGCTACTATTTGATCTCTTAATAATAATATCAATCCAATAGCCAAATGAGTACAACTAATTATCAATCCAACTAACACAAACTATGAATAAATAGCTAAATTAACTCTCATTAATAACAAAACTACAAGAAAAAAATGCCAATGCTTACATGTTACTATTTGCTTTTCAAATAGTAACATTGATAAAATGCAAAGTAAAATATCTAAATAAGGGAACATTCTAGATGAAAATGTCAACAAAACAAAAAGGAAAACATAAAACCTTTCGTGTTATTATTTTCAAACTAAACAGTAATGAAGAATGTCATATTACTACTTGGCCTTCAAATAGTAACACCAATCGAATGGGCTAACAATCCCTTCTATGTTACTATTTTATTTCCTAATAGTAATATTAATCCAGCAGCTAAATGAGTCCATCTAATTATGAGTCTAATAGATAAAAACTAAGAATAAATAGCCAAATCAACTCTCATTAATAACAAATTTACAAGAAAACAACACCAATGCTTCCATGTTATTATTTAGTCTTCAAACAATAACTTCGATAAAATTCAAAATAAAATATCTTAATAAGAAGATAGTCCAAATGAAAATATTAATAAAAGAAAGGGAAAACCACAAGGACTTTCATGTTATTGTTTCAAGACCAAATAATAATAAGGGATGCCATGTTACTGTTTGACCTCCAAATAGTAAAAATAATAACACCAATTAAATTGCCAAACAGAATTATTCTTGATTGAAAAATAGTTGACAATAAACTCAAAATGAAAATAATTTACCTTGATTGCCATCCTTGCTGGTAACTAATAGGATAACCCCTCTAAACTTGGACTTTAAAAAAGTTTTATTAATAAGCAAAAGAAGCCTACAGAACATGAATCCTTCAATGCAAGCAAGAAATGCAACAAACATCCTTTTGAATCTCTTACTATTTTCATCCATGTCCACCACAATGCAACTACCAAGATTTACTTCATTCATAGCAGATACATACTAACTTATTTGTTTAAAGGTGTCATCAAAATCACTAAATACCATACCTTTTGCTTTCTTCATTGCATGCCATGCCTTACAATAAGGAATTGCCAAACCATAATTAATTTGAAAATGATTTACAACATTATTGGCTATCAATGACAGGGATCCCTTAACTAAATCCATGACTAATTCAAAAATCAATTTGGAACCCATCCACCTTGAAGTTAAACTATTTAACATAAGACCACAAGTGTGATAATTTACCAACTTCTTAATATAGAAAAAACCATTCATCTTAGGCAATAAAGGTGTAACAATCCACTCATAGCCTTCTTCATGCTTCATTTAGTATATAGCTATCATCTTCATTTTTGTATTCTTAACATAATCAAATGAAAAACCTCTCTTAATTGAATACTTGCACAATGCATTCCTAAACTTAATAGCACTATCAAAAAACCTCTGACCAACATAGCTAATTGCACCTCACCATGAATTGGATAATAAAGCCTTCTCACTGTTTGAAAAACATAAACTTAGAACAAAAGCACCATCACACTCCATAACTTCCAAAATAATAACTTGTCTATTCAAAACAGCAATACCATCATAGAGTGAATGTGATATAGAGCTTAAACTAATACTAACACTCAGATTCAAATATTTAAAGTCCAAAATATGAACAAGTCAATCATATTTTCCAATTCTGACTTGTTCCTCAACAAACAAATAAAATTGCTGGGAAGCGAATCTAATAGGGAAAATTGATCACCAAATAGATCTTTAAAATTTATACACATCATCCAAACTAAATTATCATAATCTGTACCAATGTTAATCTTCAATTCTATAGCTTTAACCTTATACTTATATACAAGCAATATGCACTATTCCATTGACGAAAAAATCATAATTACCTAATAACAATGCAATTGGAATAATGAGGCAATCAACACAAGCAATGATGATCGAAAAATGGAGGAGAATAATCAAAGGTAAACATTAAACAAGGGTCAAGATCCAAAATACACATACAAAGTTTTAAATCTGGATGCGAAAATAGAGATTCTCGCATAAAAAGGATAAGAATGGCACCTAATTAAAAGAGGGCATTTTTGAAATATAATAGTGATAATTCACTAGAACTTCTTTGAAATAAAGATCAATGCTGACACCTCTTTGAAAAAAAGTTTAGGAAGCAGCACCACAATGTAATTTACTGATTTTTCTATAGCATGGATAAAGCATATCAAAATTGTTTATGCTTATTGTTCATACTTTCAAATATATCATTTAAAAAGTCTTAATCTAAAAGAGCATTCATACTTTCAAATATGGAAAATACCATATGTATAAAAAAATGGATTCAAAATTAAGTTCTAAGTCTTTTATATCCCTTATATTGAGTTTTACAAATTTGCTCAACTATCCTATATTTAATGACAATCCTTGATTTTCATTTGAAACTCAATTTTGGATTCTATTTTTTGTGCATATAACATTATTTTTCAAATAAATTGTTTAAAAATTTTTGTGTGGATGCAAATTAATAAAAGATTGCACATGAGTAAAGTGTGTTATAATGACATCTTATTAGAGGAAAATGGGATACAACAGGCCCCATTAAAAAAAATCACATTTTCTTATGTATAAATAAAGAAGTATCATTTCTTTATGTATAAACTATATTCCTATGCATGATGTTTTCTATTGAAATAGACAGAACCTAAAAATGATTATAGTATATCTTTTTTTTTTCTTTTAAATAAAGTCACATGATAAGTGTAGACGGTGGCGTCCGACAAGCATTCGTGGGCTTCATATTAGATTGTAGACATTTCTGTTACATAAAGTTGCAATTAAGCGCATGAATTGGAGGATTCGATTGACCGAAGCTGAACATATATGAGGTGATCGTGTGTTATTTCTATACTTTAGTCATCTAAAATGCAAGATGGATAAAATAGATAATCATAGTTCTTAGTGAGAAAATCAAGGGGAGAGATAATTACAAAATAAAAAATTATTCATTATATTATGATTTATTATATATCAAATTTTCAGCTTTTGATTCTCGTATCAATGGTTATTATTATCTACTTTACTCTCTAAAATTTATCTTAGAGGACCCAATTTTCTATACTTCAATCTCAAATGATTCACATATACGCGAGACAGTCGTAGTTCTAAATTATATATGCACATGCGCTTGAGGGGTAGGAGGAGAAGAAAAACACCTATAACATCTACCCCTACTTCTATTTAATAAGAAAAAATATAGTTATTAATTTTGTTATTCGTATGCAAATTTTATGAAATTGAGAGACATTAAATATCAAATTTTATGTACTTGGTTGGAAGATTTATACAAACACTTACTGAGGAAGAGAGTCTCCCGGAGAAAAGAAGGGCAACGCAAATGAAAGCATGAAAGTCGAACATTTAGGTAGAGTTAGCCATGCTACTTAGGGAAAAGCTGGGTTTCATTGAAGTCGGAGATTGAGGCCAAGAGTTTGCTTAATATAGGAAGGGGGTACAGTGAGGGAGGGTGCGTTGGACTGCAGTAGTGGTCAAGTTGTCTTTGTAAATTGTCTTTTGGATCTTGCTTGTGCTCTCCGGCAGCCATTGCATTATCCCTGGATTAGAGGCTGAAACATATCTTGCAATCTTATCATATTGAAATAGTGATTCTTTCATAAAAATTACAACTACCAATATCTCGATCAACATTGAAAATTGAACGTGGTATCAGAAAATTTTAGGAGAATAATATATTTCTTTTTATATTTTTACATCAATGTAAAGAAGTTGTCGTCAAGTAGATGATCAATTATATTCAATAAATTTGTTCATCAAGTAATAATAATGTTATATTTTATGAACTCATCATTTTTTCAAATATATAACATGGATAAATAATGAATTAAAAGAAAAGAAATTAATAATTTTATAACATATCGGTAGTTGTTTTTGAAGGAAAATAAAAAAAATTAATGAAGAGAAACAAATAATTATAAAAAGAAGTAAACACAACATTTAGTCTCTCATTTATAAAGGTGATAACTATTATATCACTCAATTTCATTATTAATGTTATTAGTCTCTTATTTTTGCTTTTATTATAATTATCAATCCTTTTTTCACATATAATACTAAAATAAATGGTAAAAATAAAGAATAAAACAAAAAAAGCAATTATATATTTGACATTGATAAGATGTTATTTAACAATCATCTTCAATATTTTCCAAATCAAAGCATTTTGAGAGAATAATATATTTTTATATTTTCACATCAATATAAAGAAGTTATCATCAAGTGGATGATCAATTTTATTCAACAAATTTGTTGATAAAGTAATATAAATGTTATTTTCATATGAACTCATCATTTTTTTCCAAATATATACCATGTATAAATAATGAATTAAAAGAAAAGAAATTTATAATTTTACAATGTACAAATAATTATAAAAAGGAGTAAACACAACATTTAGTCCCTCGTTTATAAGGGTGATGACTAGTACATTGCTTAAATTTTATAACTAATACTATTGGTCTCTTATTTTTGCTTTTATTATAATTATCCATTCTTCCCTTGTAATACTAAAATAAATGATAAAAATAAAGAATATAACAAAAAATAAGTATATAATTGACATTGATAAGATGCTATTTAACAATCAATTTGAATATTTTCTATTTATTTTTAATATATTAAATGAATGTAAGGATGAATAATTTTAACAAAAACAAAAATAAGTGACTAATAATACTAATTATGGAGTTTAAGAAATGAATAGCCACATTTGAACGAAGTTTAAAGTTAAAAATAATAATAAAAGCAAACAGACATATTTGAACGGAGTTTAAAAGCATTTATGTTTAATAAAATTAATAAAAAAAGTTAAGGAAAATAGCCGTAACCAATTGTCAAGTGATTCTCTAAATTGGCAGCGGCATATTAAATGGTGGCTCGGGGCAGTGCTAAATAATATCCAAAATTTTACCTCGTATATGGGATTCAAGTCGAAAAATAAGATTTTATTTTATTTTTAAATAATTTTTCTAAAATATTAGTTTTAAATAAAGAGGGATTTCATTTCATTTACAAATCTTGTTTTAATTATTTTTGTTTCATTATAAAATACATTAAATTTATTAAGAATTTTACTAAAATTCATTTTATTTAGTCAAATATGTGTGTGTATATATATATAAATTTTGGTCCCCTGTATTTATCATGATATCATTAAATCAGCTTTTTAAATGAAATATATGTATTTTTCTATTCATTTGTAAATAATTGAAATCATTTTCTTTTGACATAGTTTTCCAAGTATGAAATTATTGTAAATGAATTAATATCATTTTTATTGAAATAAAATGAAATCAATTCTAACAAAAAATTGATTCCAAACAATGCCTATATATTTTTATAATTTTATTCTTACCGAAAATGTTTTTTTTGTCAAAAATATTGTGATTATAAAAATTACAGACAAATAAGGAAAATTGCAACTGTTATAGAGAAAAGTTACTTAAAATTGTGGTTGCTGAATTTAACAAAACAGCAATGTTACAGTTTGAGACCATAGTTTAGAACCATAACAAAGATAATTTATCCAAAATATAAGAAAGAAATTCAGAGGAGACGGACCCAAATGAGGGCAAAAGATGCACAATTTGCCAACCGAAGTAACCATGTGTACTCGAATATATGTCCTCTAAATGGTGCATAATTAAGGGAAGATAAATAAGATATATATATATATATATATATATATATATATATATATATATATATATATATATATATATATATATATATAACTGAGGGTGATTAAGTTGTGGATGTTGCATATACATGGTGTTGCATGTTTTCTTAGTGTTTCTATTACCTCAATATTCACAAATCGCACAGTGGAAACTTGGGTTGCCTTTTTGCTTAGATCACGATTCACATACACTTTGATTACTTCCTACTCCTAATCTATAGATCAATGTTAGATCTCCAAATTCTTCAATCAACCTTAAGTGTTCAAATTACAAAATATGTTGATAATATGATTAAAATATTAAATAATGTAAATTAATCATAATTGAATTCTGAGCGTACCTGATGCATGATTTGATTAATTCATGATTAGTTTAGATGATGATGAGTAAAGTTTACAACCTACTTCGTTCTTTAAGTTATTCAAAGAAGAAAAGAGATAGAGGATTTTTCAGGGATGGTAATCCTTATTGTTACTGAATGACAATCTTATCTCTTTATATATGATCAGACTTATGATAGGAAACTACTAACTACTAAAGGGTTACAGGATAGGACCTTTACTTATATAAGCTTATATATGATCCAACTTATCATGGACTACACATATTGAACCAAGGCCTAATTTGTTCTAAGTTTAATGTTAAACATAAAACTAATTGCTTTAAATAAATATTTCAATAAAATAAATAAGGCTAACCCATATAAACATATTTAATATAACAATCTCCCACTTGGATAGCATTAGTTAATTCTAATGGAATGTTTGAAACAACAAATTTTAAATAATAATTAAGAAATTAGTATACATTAAGCCATAAACTTAAATTAGAGAATGAAACTATATAGAATTACTAAATCCAATAAGGAGACAAATGATGTTAAACATAATGTCTCATAATCTGAAAAGAATAGAATATATAAAGTTAGTCTTTCAATCACAATTCAAAAGAGAAATAACTCAAAATTATTGAATCTGATAAGGAAACAAATGATATATAAAACACATTACCAATGTTTTAATATTCAAATTGAGTAATGATTACATAAGTGGTCTCAGACATCACCAAAATAAAACAAACATATCTCAGACTCCCACTATATTAAGGCTTCATCAAAAGATTTAATAAGAGTCATATGAGTTACATGATTTTTAAATACTATTATAGGCAAGCCTTTAGTTAACGGATTTGCTAGCATGTCTTCACTAGGGATGTGTTCAATCCGAGTATGAGATTCAACAATCTTCTCTCTAAGAACAAGAGTTTAACATCAAAATATTTAGTACAATTAGAATTCTTGTGGTTTTAATAGAAGTACACAGCAGAAGAATTATCACAAAAAAAATATTAGAGGTCGTGACATAGAGTCAAACAAATACGTGCCAAATATTAACTTCCTTAACCATATAGCCTGACAAGTGGCCTTATAACATGCGATATACTTTGCTTCCATAGTTGAGATAGTTGTGAGTGTTTGTTTGACACATTTCTATGAAATAGCTCCTCTAGACATCATAAAGATGTATCCAAATGTTGACTTGTGATCATCTATACATAAGGTATAATTCGAATATGAGTAACTAACAACCTTAAGGGAATTAGATTTTCTATAAGTTAACATGTGATTCTTGGTACCTTGAAGATACCTTATTACCTTCTTGGCTACTTTCCAATGATCCATCTTAGGATTACTTAAGTATCTATCAAGCACACTAATAGCAAAAACTATATTTAGATGAGTGCATACTTATGCATATATAAGACTACCAATAGTGGAAGCATAAGAAATTTTGTCCATTTTAGTCCTTTCAATATGACTTTGAAGGCACTGTGATCGAGATAATGTATCGCTTTTCTAAGTAGGCATTGGAATGCAAGCACAAGTATCCTTTTTGAATCTTTTAAGCACCTATTCAATGTAATTAGCCTAGGACAAACCCAAAATGCCATGAGTTCTATTATGGTGGATTTGAATTCCAAAAATAAAATATGCTTTGCTAAGATCCTTCATATCAAAATGGCATGACAACATCCATTCTGACTTATTAAAAAAATTTATTAAGTTGCTAGCCAGCAAAATATCAATAACATAAGGCACTAAGATGACAAAATTATTCCCAATAAATTTTTGATAGATACATTGATCCAAAGCATTCTCAATGAATCCAAGAGAGGTAATGACCTTATAAAACTTCAAGTGCCATTGCTTAGAGGCTTATTTTAACCTATAGATGAATCTGCATAATTTGCACACTAGGTGCTCTTAGTCAGGTTCAACAATACCATTTGGCTGAGTCATGTGAGCTTTTTCATACAAGTCCCTATTTAGAAAAGTAGTCTTAATATCCATCTGATGAAATTCAAGATTAAACTATGCAATAAGAGCTATGATAACTCTGAAAGCATCCTTAGTAGACATGGGAAAGAAGGTCTCTATATAATCAATACATTTTTTTTATTGTAGCCTTTAGTTATGAGTCTGGCTTTATACCTTTCAATTTCACCAATTGTGCCCCATTTGGTTTTGAAGACCTATTTACAACCGATTGGTCTGTATCCATCTGATAACTCTACAAGCTCTTATACATGATTGCGATACATGGAGGAAATTTCATCATTCATAGCCTCCTGCCACTTAGAAGAATGGGGACTTGACATTGCTTATTGAAAAGATGTAGGATCTATCCTATCAATATTATTTGATTCAAATTCTTGCAAGTACATGATATAGTCATTCAATATTGTAGGTCTATGGATACTTTGAGATCACCTTAATTCAATGGTTAGCTCATCAGGTTCTATGAGATAAGGTTCTTCATCTATCTAATTTGTATTTTCAATATTATCACTTCTAGTGGGTGCAAGTGTTAGAATAGGCATGGACTAAACAATGGTCTCATCACATAGATTAACAACTCTAGGTATCGGACTCCCACTATTCAAGTTTCCTTCAAAATAGAATGCTTAATCAGACTTGATGATCTTAATAAAGTGAGTAGGGTAATAAAATCTATAACTTCTGGGTCTAATACAATACCAAATGAAGAAGCCACTGATTGCTTTAGAGTCTAATTTCTTCAATTGGGAATTATTTGGTTTCACCTTTGCCTTACAACCCGATACTTAAAAATGTTTCAAACTAGGTTTCTTTCTAGTAAAGAGTTCATATGGAGCCTTTAGTACTGACTTATTAGGTACTTGATTCAAGGTATAGACTATAGTCTTTAAGGCTTTACCCTATAAGTATTCTGGTAATGAAGAATGGTTAATCATGCTTCTCACCAAGTCCATAGAGTACACACTACAACAAATTAATACTTGTACCATAGTTAAAATTGTGGCACAAGATCAAAATTTTCGTGGCTATGCTATTTAGCTATGGAAATATTAGTTGAGTAGTCTTGTGGTACAAGTAAACATGATAAGGAAATTGCCATGGAAAAAAAAGTCTTATGGCATAAATGATTATTTTTTTTGCTACAAGTTCATCTGTGGTTAATAGATTCTTTTAACCATGAGTATAAATATGGAAAAAAAGCTCATATTACCATGAATAAAATCATGACAAAAAATAAAATAAAATAATTATAAAAATTAATGTAATTAGCTAAAATAATTTTTATATATCTAAATTAAATTGATTATCTAGCTAATTCAATCAGGTGTTATCCTATAATTTTATTTGTATATCTGCTAAAATCTATTAATGCTTTTAACCCATATCTAGTTAGGATAAATCGTTGAAACTCTATTTATTTAGAAATTACAAATTACATTTACCAAGAATCAAACTTGAATCTTCAAGCTGATGAATGTCATGCCTTACCATTATACTAGTTTGCTTCTTTAGTATTATAATACAATATATTTTATATAAAAATTTAATTGACTGATTGACTTAAAAAATAAAACTATACTTATGTGATACTAATTATATAATAATAAAATATTACATAAATACATATAATAAAAATATAATGATACTAAAATATTTTATGATTTTATATTAAAAATTAATTTTTTATAAACTAAATTTCCATTTATTTCATTATTAATTTTGCTTATATCAAATTTATCATTTACAAATATCTTATATCAAATTTATCTCTTATAAACAATTAATTAGTTAATTTTATCCTTTTATTAATATTTTTCATTAATTCTTATTAATTGAGTTATTACAAAATAAAAGTAAAATTTTTATGTCTTTCAAGTAATTTTTTTTTATTTTCTAAAATTCCATCAATAAAGGTTAAATTATATGAAATAAATATGCATACAAATCATAACTTTTAACTATTATAAATATTTAAATTTTAATTATAAATTAAAATTTAAATTATTATAAATGATTAAGTTTTAATTTTTATTAATAATACATATTTTTTCCATTCATAAATATAAGTTAAATCATTTGAATCTTCATAGATTTTTATATTAATTTCTTCTCTTATTTGTTATTTGTATTTAATTGCTATTCTTCCATTTATTAATTCATTAACCTATCAATAAGATTATAAATAAATAGACTAAATTAATTAAATTATTATTTAGAAAGAAAGAAATTATTGCAAAATATATGTGAGAAATGAAATTAATACAATTGGAATTAATAAATGATGAAAATAAAAATTTAGACTATTTTATAGATATCACTCTATTAAATATAATTTTTTAAATTTTTTTAATATAATAATTTTATTATTATTAAATTATACATAATTTTATATAACTATTATTTTTAATTTTTTAATGAAATTTTTGTTAATATTACAATTATGAATGTAAAATTTATTATTACATATTTTTATAATAAAACTTGTTATAACTTATCTCATAAATAATACTATTTATATATAATATAATGATTTTAGTATTTTCATAATATATATCTTCTTTGTTAACACATTTTTTAAGGATAATGTGATGTGATAAAAAATAAATTATTATAATATTTTATACATTGAATGATTTTTTCAACTAATATTTAAAAAATTGGATATATATGTATTATATATATATATATATATATATATATATATATATATATATATATATATATATGTATGTATGTATGTATGTATGTATGTGTATATGTAAATCCTGTTAATTTTTAATTTTAGTATGCATAGAATTTAAATTCATTGAATAATTATATAATATAATCTTTAATATATTATAATATTTAATTTTTTTAATGGATATTAATTTTATTATATAAATTTAATTGATGGAAAGTTAAATAATTATTTATTATTTATGAAAAATATTTACATTCTAATTAATATTAAATTTGGTACATATATAAATAAAAATGCTTAGGAGCTTAACAATTTATCTTAAGGTTTGGGGTTCAACTTCAATTCAATCATTTTAAGAAAATTAATAAAAGTACATAACTATATAATTTATAGGTAGTTCTATCTTTTTACATATATTTTATAAACCAGCTAATTGAAAATGTTAAGTTCTATAATTTTTTTATTTTGAATGATAGAGCTGATCAATTGATCAATTGATGAATTAGTTATTTGTTAAATATCTATATTATATAAATATTAATATTTTTTTATTATCTATCGTATTACAACATATTACACTTATTATAAATAATATTTTTTATATGTATAGTTACAAAAAAATAATATATTTGACTATGATTTTATTCATAGAATTAATTCATGGTATAAGTAATGCTTTATTATAGATAAATTTTTTTAACTTCTATGATAGAATAAGTGATACTTTATCACAAGAAATACATACTTATAACTTAATTTATGGCATAAGTTACTTTGCCATAGGGAATATGTTCTCATAACTTAATTTATGGCATAAGTGATACTTTGCTATAAGTAAAATTTTTCCATAGCACAAGTGATACATTACCATGAAGGATATGTTCTTGTAGCTTAGTTTTGTGGCACAAGTAATATTTTGCTACGGATAAAGTTTTTCTATAGCACAAGTGATACTTTGTTACGAAGATTATGTTCCCATAGCTTTGTTCGTGGCACAAGTGATATTTTGACATAGATAAAGTTTTTCCATTGCATAAATTTTTTTAATTTTTTAGAAATTTGTTTGAATTTTTTAGTTCCCATGGCAAATGGTAAAATTGTCATAATTTTTGAATTTTCGTGGCATAATTTATGGCACAAGTATTAATTTGTTATAGTGATGGTTATGCCTTTTTACAACCTCATTTTATTATAGGGTGCCAAGCATTGTATACTAGGCTTCAGTACCATGTTCCTGCAAAAATAAAGCAAATGGATTAGGATTTTTGCCTGCCTTAGTAATCTTTCATAATACTTTCCACCCCTATCTAATCTAACACATTTTATGGCCTTGTCAATTTCAACTCAATTGCTGCCTTAAAGTTCTTAAAGGCATTTAGAGATTCTAAATTTTCACATAAAAGTTCAATCCAACCATATCTGGAATAGTCATCTGTAAATATAATGATGTATTTAAAACCACCAATAGTTATTGATGTAATAGGCCCACATATGTTAATATGTATTAGGTCTAAGATATTTTCAGTCCTTTGTGCCTTTTTGTTTCTAGCTTTAGTAGGAAATTTTTCTTTAATGCAATCAATGCAAGTCTCAAAATTTGAGAAATCTAACTCTGATAACACACTCTATTTGACCAATCTTTCTAATCTCTCTCTAGAAATGTGGCCTAAATGTTAATGCCACAAAATGGAAGAATTTTCATTGATTCTAGGATGTTTGTACCCAATCATAACATTAACAGGTACATCAAAAGATGCAACAAGATAATTATTCAAATTCAAATGATATAAACCATTTTATAAAGTGGTAGTACCAACAATAGTAGAATCATAATAAATTTCAATCCTTCCATTGCCTTGCTAAAAGGAATAACCATAATTGTCCAAAATAGAACTAGAAATCAAATTTCTTCTCACAAAAGATACATAAATGAAATTATTCAAATCCAAAATATGTCCAGAAGATAAACACAAAGAAACTGATCCTATATATTCAACTTTAACCTTACTCCTTGCTATTTCTAAGACAGTCTTCTCTCTCTCTCACTTGGGATTGGCTGATTTTGGAGCCCTTGCAAGGAATTTGCAATATGAACAGTTACACCGGAATTCAACTACCAAAATTTGAAAGATGTTTCAAGATTATTGGACTCGAAACACATTAGAGCTAGAGGGGTAGAATTGAAATATATACTTTCCTTTTCATGTTTGTTATTTAGCTTATAGCACTCAGACATTTTGTGTGCAAGAATCTTGCAATAATTGTACTTGCCCTTAAATTTCTTTAATTGTCCTTTACCTTTTTCACTACTTTTCTTGAAGCCAAGCTTTCCAGATATCTACGAGTTTTGGTTTCTTTCCTTTCTTATCATTACCATATGACTTACTACTAGAGCCCTGAGATAAGTGATTTACAGAAAGTGGCTGTGAGTTGCTCTTCATGGTCTCTTCTTCTTAAGCTACTATGGAAATCATTTGGTCTACTAACTACTTTGCCTCTTGTGAATTATAGGAAGTCCTTAACTAGTTATATTCAAATGGCAATGATTGAAGGAATCTATAGACTAAAGTACTCTCCCCTAGATCAAAGCTATATGATTTCTGTAACACCCTTACTTAAATGTAACACCCTTACTTATCAACGCCTTAATCCTTATTTACTAGATGATTATACGTACTCATTCGCCATCTACCTCAAGCTAATACGGAATATCTCAAATTTCTGTACTTTATACACATGAGTAAAAGTCATATAACTATACAAAAAGAGTTCAATTTACAAAACGCACATCCATCATTTACAATATCACAAACTATACATTCCTTTTTTTTTATATACAACTTCGAAATATCACTGTCCTCTGTCATGAGAGCCTTTGGAAGCATCACCTGGAACGGTTAGTAATAATACAAAAAGAAACATGAGAAACAGAGTTTCCCAGTAGCTAGTCATCACTGTAAAAATATATTGAGCCATTCCAGATCCTTAACCAAGTAAAACATACGTTTCAAAAATAATTAATCATTTGTCATATCTTTATCATCTCAATCCGTACCATTGTAGGAAATGTGCATCACACATAGCAATCATCAAGCCCATTCAAGGACTTACATTATCAAGCCCATTCAAGGACTTATCTCAATATCTAGCCCATTTAAGGACTTATCACAATATCTAGATGGCCATCACAAATAATCGTACCTAGGCCGCATATACAGCATCACGCTGTCTTCCCGGGGTCCCGAGCCACAAAGGCCTAACACAGTATCACACTGTCTTCCCGAGGTCCCTGGCCATAAGTACCACACACAACAGATGCACTATTATCCCCAAGGATCCCGAGCCATAGGCCAAACACAGTATTCTACTGTCTGCCCGGGTTGTGCCACAACAATTGCATTAACATTCCGAGGACTCGAGCCATAGGCCAAACACATACAGTATCACACTGTCTTCCCGGAATGCGTGCACAACAATCTCATACACATTCCATAACAATCTCATACACATTCCATAACAATCTCATACACATTCCATACAATGGCAAAGTACACCGCAAATCATGTAAATAGAAAACAGAGCTTAAGGATAAAGCTAGCTACCTTTACAAGCTTCCAATGTGATGTTCCCTTTGCTCTCACCAAAAACTCCTCTACACTTCCTCTCGCCTTTGCAAGTTGTCACTCTTTAGTCTATACAAATACACATCATAATTTCTTATTAGAACATCATCACTTTCCCTAAACCTCATGTATTCTTTACTTTCCCCACTTAATAAATGCATACTTAGATACTCTACACTTTGCTTTCAAGCTTTAAAATGACACATATGAACATTAGAAAAGGATCCAAAGGTAAAACCATGCAAAACATGAAGAGACCAAGCCAAAAAGTTCACTTAACAAAGAACACGGGGGTCCCCTACCCCGTGTTCAGGGCCGTGTTCCTTACTGGTTCACTTCTGGGCTACTCGACAAAGAACACGGGGGTGAACACGGGCTGTGTTCCACCCCATGTACCTTACTGCCTTTCAGTCCTGAGGTAAACACGGGGAGTGTTGCACCCTGTGTAGCACTCTGATCAGCTTCGACGAAGAACACGGGGTATAACACGGGCCATGTTCTACCCTGTGTACTTCACTGATCCTCCGAAAACACATTAAACAGCTATAACTCCTTCCTTCCTTCTTTTTCATATCTATAGTTTTAGCTTCTCAAAAGGGAAAATGCACACCAACACCTTCACAACTCAAAGTTCCATCTTCCATAAGCTTCATAAATTCATAGAAACCAATTTAACTTCATCAATTTAGCCAAGTTCTAAACATATCATGCCAACACTACACATGCACCATTATGCCTCTAAAACCCAAATGTGTACATCATGTTTCTTGCTATTTTTACACCAAACCAAAGCTATAAATCATCATAACAACATCTAAAACACCATTAAACATATTCAAATCATCCTAAACTCCATGTTCAACCACCTTTGACCACACCAACATCAAGATTTCAAGAAACTAAGAAGAGTACATTAAAGAGCTCTTAGAGGAGAACAATTTTACCTCTTGCAACAACTTGAAAATCCTCACTTGGAGCTCCCCAAACTTAATTAAACTTGAGCTTTTCTTCACTCTAAGCACACCAATGGATAGAGCTTTATGAGTGGAGCAACTTTCCCTTCTACCACTAAACTTAGATCTCACTATTTTTGGGTGAAAAACTCAAAAGAAACTTTCTCTCTCTTTCTCTCTCTCTCCTGCACGTTTTGGAGCTTTCATGGAGGTGCTGCAGCTTTTGGAAAAATGGAGAAGAAAGAAGACTTTTCATGAAGCTTCTAGGGGCATTTTGGTCCTTTTTAAAATTCTCAAGGGTATTTTAGGTCTTTTTCACCAAAAGTAAGGCTATTCTTGCCAATATTTTTCTAACAATGACACTTGTCATAAATCCATTGGTCACACTAATAAAAATCATATATTGCACCCCAAAACTCTTGGTTATCCATATTAGATCCCAAACCCTTAATTATTTCACTTTAACCACACTCGATTCTACACTTTTGCAATTTAGTCCATAGGGTTTCTGTCTGTTTAAAATTCCTTAAACTGTCAGACTTAGATAACTCCCCTTTTTAGGGTTCTCTAACCTCCTCTGATCATTTATACTGCTTACGAGAATAAATTCTTTTCCCTACTATCCTTTTTCCTTCAAAAATTTCGTTTACCCTTACACTTAATTCCTTTCAACTTAAGATTCACCCACTAAGCTAATTCAATCATGCTCTTCATTTCTACGACCTTAGAATTAGAGATTCGAATAATAGAATTGAAAATTCGGGATGTTACAATTTCAGCTTATTATAATGATGAATCACCTTCATGATGTGCTTTCAGACATTTAAGACTCCATCATAGCGAAAGCAAGGAAAGGTAGTAGACTTTTTGAGTCTTATTAAGCTTCCTAAATTTCTCTCCAATCGCTTTTATGTACTATACAGTAGTATCTTTGTTTGGGATACTTTCTCTAATTCCTTTTTTAATGGTGAACTTGATCACTGCTAGACAGATTTGATTTGACTCATGCCATTACTTGTGATAGTTCTTATATATAGTACTAGATTCAGGCAAGAGATCAATTTAGCTTTAGTTCCCTGAGAGCCAAATCTTCCTTAGAAATTGTTAGCATGTTCAAAAACTCTTTCTATTAATCATAATTTGTTCCATTAGGAGTCCTCACCATAGATAGTTACTGAAAAGCCAAGACTGATGCTACAAAATTAGAAAATATTAATTATGCATGCACAATATAATTATTATACAAAATTCCCAATTAAACCAAAAATCAGTCAAGCAACTATATGACAAAGTGACACCAATAAAATTACATATACCATATGATTTTGCTTGTATAAGAGTCTACACAAGGATGCAATCAATATGGCCATACCAATAGGGTACAAGGTACATTGAAATATTATAAATGTTGCATGCATATCTAAAAGAGTCCAACCCTTAAAATTACATCAACAACATCACATTAATAGAGTGGGACCTTTCAAAAGGATAACCTTTTTATTTATGTAAAATAGCCTTGTTATAATTCTAATCATCCACTGATGTAAACCAAAATAACTTTAGTACTCATATATGTATGAAAATTGCATAACTAGACACATAATGAGGGAGAGTGATTCATCACCAAATTTAGAAATATTGTGAAGAATATTCAAGAATTTTTATAGGCTAAAATTCCATAAATAAAATGCATTTTCACACAATACAAATATTATAAAATTTAAAATAAATATATATTGGCCATAAAAAATTTTAAAAAAAATAAATAAATAAGAAATTAAATTTTAAAGTGAATTGGCCAAAACCTGGGCTAAAAGGCCGAGCGTGTGAGCCACATGCGCTAACATGCATGTGGCCCACACTTAGGCTTGGCTAGACTGGAGGTTGCCATCAATCTCCAGCACCAGCTATTTTACAGTGGCATTTTCTGCCAATAATGCCTTTTCCAAAACTTCAAAAAAATGGTTTTTATCCCATTTTAATGCAGTAAAATACATCTACTCCAATTTTTTATACTTACCAATGTATTAATTAGAAGAAAAAAAGGCTTAAAATTATGCAAATAAAAGCCTATAAAATATTTAAATATTTAAAGACTTTCATGCCTTCTATTCGCAATATTTACGGAAACAAAATGTAATCAAGTAATAGTATGATGTTCTACATATCTATGCAAACACAATTCATGATTCAATTGAAAGAAAAATTGATCCAAATTATCTTGAAATCAAAATCCCCAATTACAAGGGTTTTATGTATCGAAAAAGAAGAAATTAGGAATTTTTTCCAAGATTAATCATAATTAGATAATTTATATAATCATATTGATAATTAATATTAACATACTATCAATATCGCTTTAATACCATCTGTTGATAATATGATTAAAATATTAAACAATATAAATTAATCATAATTGAATTATAAGCATACCTGATGCATAATCTGATGAAGCCATGATTAGTCTAGATGATGATGAGTAAATTTTGCAACCTACTTCACCTCTTAGATTATTCATATAAGAAAAGAGATAAAGAGTTTTTTAGGAGTGGTAATCCTTATTGTTATTAAATGATAATCTTATTTCTCTCTATATGATTAGACTTATGATAAAAAACTACTATCACTAAAAGGCTGCAAGTTATGGCCTCTACATATATGGGCTTATGTATGATCTAACATATCACAGGCCACACACATTGAACTAGGGCCTAGTCTATTCTAGGCTTAATGTTAAACATAAAACTAACTATTTTAAATGAATATTCCAATAAAATAATTAATGCTAATCCATATGAACATATTTAATATAACAAATTATGTTTCCTAATAGATGTAGGAGGACATCTAGAATCCTCTAGAAGAATTCCACAATTCACATCATTGGATTCTTTGATGGTAAAAACCTAAAAGATTAAAACAACAAAAGCTTTCATGTGTTTTCTTTTGGTGGATAATATGAGCATGATAGTTCTCTCCGAGACAATAATTGTTTCTCTCTTTTCTAATTTGGTTTTCCTTAAACGGAAAAAACTAGAAGATAATATGTTGTAATTATTTTTAGATAAAATAATTATCTTCAAAACAAATTTAAAGAAATGTGCCTATAAAATAAAATAAAAATAAATAATTAACTACCATTATAACTGCTCTTAGAATTTAACTATCATATTTATCTCTTGAATTAATTAAGCACATTAAATAATTAATGAATAAATAAGCTGATGGAACATGTTCATGTGAACACATCACATGTCATGTAACATCTACCACTAGCACAATTGGACATGCATGCTCTCCTTGAAGACATTGGGTAATCCTATCAATCATATGAAAAATGAATCATGCAACCACATAAGAAAGATACCATTAAGTAAATGACATACTATATCACTATATAATTAGCATGACATAACTCGAGTCTCATTATATCCATAATCATTTACTTATACTAGTTTTTTACATCATTGATCCCTCCTAAATATAAAGCCAAGCAAACCAATCTATGTCCTTTGTGCTTATGGTTATATCAACTAAATAAGTTTGTATAATCACATAAGTAATGAGCCATAAACTCATCGGTGTAAGATTAAATGATTTTTCTTTAGATGCTCATATGAATCCATTAAGTTTAAGCTACTTTCCTAGACATATTTTGCTAGACCACATAATTCATGAACCTTGGAAAATAAGTTAAAGTAGCAATACCTAACCTTAAATTCATGACATATGTCCAAGTCCTAAAAGGTACAAGTAGAGAACACTCACATGTCCTAGAAGGCTCACACAATGATGAATCAAGGATCTATCCAGCCACTTCCTAATATAAGTTGTCATATAGTTGTTAGGAATTCAGATTATCATACGCAGCAAAAATTCAAAATTTAATCCGAATTCTACCTAAGATCCATGTAAAAGATATAAATCAATGATTAAGATTTTACCTATTGGGCACTTGTGTTTCTATTGATTAAAACTTGAGAAAGCAAATGAATCAAGCATCGGCCGGAAGGTACAGCATCTCTATGGTATCCACACAGAGTGAACAACAATCTCTCACCCTCCATGAATCTGTTAGGATGCATTTTTCTTTCTAGGATTTAGGATTAGATGTTTTCTGAATGATTTAGGATTTTATGGAAGCTTATGAGCGTGTCTAAAGTGCTGCCCTGAAGTCCCCTTTTATAGAACTTAGACAAGCCACAATCCTAGTCCTACTAGGATAATGCCTCCAAAAATCCTAATCACACTTAACAACTCATCTTATCCTTATCCTAGAGATAATGAGGAGAGATAGGACTTATCTATTAGTTATCTAATATTAGATAATACTATTATTTCATAATATAAATATCTTAATATCAGATAATTGTATATAGCTATTAAATATAAAAATAATATTATCTCATAATATATTTATCTAATATATGATAACGTAATTATTTGATATTTCTTTAATATCAAATAATATCACATAATAATAATTATATTTATTACATGAAAAATATATTATTATTTAATAATATATATATGCACAAAAATAAGTGCAATTAATTAGATATTAATTTAATTAAAGTTTAATTAATTATTATTTTATTCCTACTCCTTTTGTATGACCCTGTAGGTTCTTATTATGTTGACAATGACTCATTATTGAGTTAAAGACAATGAGTGGTATCTAGCAATACATCAATGCCACTTAAGTAGTAAGAATATCTGTGATTTAACATCTACCCAATACATGATTAACATTTTGCATCATAATCCCTTTTGTACTAGAGGCATGGAGAGTGTTATCCTCATCAAAGTTCAATTTATATTGCTTGATGTTGAGAAGACTTTAAAATAAATCATCAATATCACATATTGATTTATTTGAGCATGGCCATGCATTTCTAAGTCTCACTCAATCAAGGGGCCCAAGGATATATCTCTTTTATATAAAAGTAACAAAATCCCATCTACATCGCTTACTTCCGTCTACATGATTCATGGCACACCCAATCAATGCCCTACTCGTCATCTCAATTAAAGGTGACATAGGATGACATCAAATTGAATAACCTCTCATGTAGGGAACCGTAGTGACTTCAGGTCAAAGGACTATATGCAATTGTGACCACATAAGAACTACTAATGACACAAGTCTTGTCCATGCAGTATTCTCATATTGGATCAATTCAGTACATCTATTTATATCCATAATTTATAATTATCAGTCACTATGCATGTCAATCTCGATGTACTATTACTATCCCTTTCGTAATAATACTTAACTAGGGCATTTTAGGAATAGTAAAACTATTCTAGGGATAATTATTATATTAAGTTATAAATTGCACAAAATTAATAAAATGAAAATAAAATAATATAATAATTGCATTACCTAAAATAAAACATAATACATTGTGTATTATTTTAATTATCTATATGATTAGTTTTTAGGACACACACCAATAATAGTACATATAGTATGAAATGTATACTATGATAGTGCTCCTATATAGGGCTTGTCATATTTAAATAATACATGTATAGAGTCATTACAAAATAACTAGCTTGAAACACTAAGTTTCAGAACTAACTTCATATAAGCTACATAGAAGTGTAAGCATTTTCTATACTTGATTTTTTAAAGTCTCTCATGTTAGTACATAGCTAAGGCAATATATTTTTTATCATAAATCCTTAATTGTCACTTAGATAATAAGGAGATCACTTGTGCATAGTACCTAGTAATCATTTAAGTTTTATCCCCTCCATTACTAGAGCATTAAGGTGATTCCCATATAAAAGGGACAATTTAAGCCTAGCGACAATGGACATATGCACTTAATAAACCTTTAAATCTATTTAATAATTAACAAATAATAAAAATATAACTTTATTTATCTCAAGGAAAATAAAGTACAATGAAAACATATCAAATCCTTAATAAATATGCTTGCAAAAAAGCACCCCTAATAATGAGTTTAGTAAAAGGATCATTAATCACATCATTGGTATAGATATACTTTAAGATAACTAATTCCCATGCAATGATGTCATGAACAAAATGATAATAAGCATTAATATGTTTGGACTTTCCATCGTACATGGGATCCTTAGCATAATCCAAGGCAATTGAGTTATCATAATAGATCGTAATAGCTCAGAGAGGATGTATAGTGTCATGGTCCAAACTAAGGGACATGGTTAACATGTGACACTTATATGAATTAGGCCATGCAAGCCTCTCTCTAACATTATCAAACTGATGATATTAGTCAAAGTTTTCAAATGCAAACTATATTTCCTGACATAATAACAATTTGGAAAATGTAAAAACATTTAATATTGCATTTGAGTACATTTGCAATGTGATTATAAATCACTAGTGTTGTAGTACATTGTGAACATGTTGTGACACTAATACAGTTTTTATGTTTGGTCATGAACTATTTTTATTACATTCTTACCAAAATCACAATTGACCATGAATTGATATAAAAGAACACATATAAGAAAAAAAACAATGAAAGTCTACATTTATGTGAGAGAATTGATTTTGAAAAAGAAACAATGAGTAAAAGTTTAAAAGAGAATAGAAAGCAGATGAAATAACTATAAGAGGAAGAAATCATGGGAAAGTGAAATGTAAGGGAACTATAAGCTTACTATAGAGAAAGAAGAAAAGTTTGAAAAAGAAACAAGATTGAATAAGATTTTTAAAAAAAGAAAGAATTGACTTGATAAGATTCCTACATATACTATATAAAGTAGAGTAGCTAGAGAAAAGATGAAATTCATGATGATCAAAGATAATCACAGCCCCTGGATTGTGGAAAAATAATGGTATATCATAGATGAAGCCAATAAATCCTACTGAGATCTAGACTAAAATTCAACATGCATATTATAGTTTATGAAGCCAATATTAAATATTCATTGAAAGTTAAGAAGGTTTTCAACTTTCCTTTTTAATTTATATTAATATTAATTAAAAAAATAATTAGTTATGTTATTTGAAGTATTCAACATGATTTTGCCATATCATTAGCATCATAATTACATAAATTTTATTTTTGAATTAATTTAAATATATCAATTTGCATAAAAATGTTCTTTAAAATTTTTGAAAATTTAAAATTATTTAATTTTTTAAATTAAAATGTAAGAAGATTTAAAATTTTCATAGTCACATTAGTTGCAATTTGTATTATAACACTCACAATATCTATAACCATGAAAAATGTAACATGACCGCATCTATGACTACAATTGCAATTTAAATCTTTGATATTAATAACTCATTATAACATATATGTATTTGTCATCACATAAACATTCATATTTCTAGTGGTCTTAACATAGATATCACATTTCCATCATCGATGCTGCATTCACATCATTAGCATCTTCATTGGTTTTATGATTGGCTTCCCTCATTTTGTTCTCATATAAATATTACTATGGTAAATCAAATTAAATAAACATATTCTTTTACAATCTAAATAAGTTATGACATAATGGAAAACAAGATCTTACCGTGGATTTTGAAGTAATCTTAAAAGTTCAAACATATGCTTTAATATAAAATAATAATTTTAACTTTTTTACCTACATGAACAATGTGTGCAATTTATCACTACATGGCACTCCTCTATGTATGGTGTTAAGGACAATGGACCTAGAATTTCATTCCTAAAAAAACATAGAAAATATAATAGTGAGTCATTAACTCAATGAGCTGGTAACACGTACCCCAACAAAAAATGAGATAAGCTAAGGCATGAGCTTTTCATAGAAATCTTAAAAATTCAAATTAGAACAATTGTAATAAGAATAACTTACAATAAAAAGATCATAATTATTAATTTAAAAACAAAAATAAATTAAGAAGCTTTCAAATATATAATGTAAAGATAAATACAAGTATTTGGATTTTAACTATATAAAGAAATATGAAAGTTCAACATAAGTATGCATTTAAAACATATCACTTAAACTAATTGCTTCTAAAATAATAATTAAGTGAAAGGTTTCTAGCCTATTGAGCATATAGCTTATACAATAAGCAAACCAATTTGAAATATTTTGCAATGTGACATATGGTGCACATAGCTTAAGGGTAGACCAACTGACCCATTGCATCTAATACCAATGTGATGTATGGGGCACAAAATTCAAATGTAAACTAACTAACCCACCATATCTCATTTTGATGTGATGTATGGAATACATAGCTTAAGGTAAATTTAAAAACCCACCATATTTCATCGCAATGTGATGTATGGAGTACATAGCTCAATCATTCATAATCCATCTCACTTACTAGGTTCCAATCCACATGTCTTAGTTAATACATAGGATTAGCAGTACTTTTACTAAGTGTGATTTCAAGGTGCACCAAGGCTAATTATTACTACCACTGGCCATAATTTCAAATTAGTCTCCTTCTAAAAATAAGTTTATAGAACAAATTTATTAAACAATAGAAGTAATAATCATGGAAAAAAAATTTAATAAAAAAATCTCTTGATAAACAATTTCAAATAACTAGTTATGGTTAAAACATATTTTAAAATCATAGAAATTCTATCTTTATACAATGCATTAGGTTCCATCTATGAACTATTAATAAACAATCTATCAAGGTTTGCAACCTTATGATCATCGCTCCATTTTATATTTCATTTTCAAACATTTCATTCATTTCATATTCCTCAATCCAAAACCATTTCATCACCACAACTTTTCAGTATACTTAAAGAAACATGTTCCAAAAGCATCTCATTTTTAATAAAACAATTCACATAAACCATTAGGATCATCATACAATCATTTCAACCTTGTTTCTCATAACTATTGCTTAAAAGAAGATTTTCAAAATGCTTGCATTAGGAGTACATAGAGCTCTACCATATATAAGAAAGTAAAATAAGGATAAACTATAATAAAAAAATTAATAATGAAAATAATGATTTGAAAATATAGTAGTTGAAAAACATAAAAATATGTTTGAATGCACATTATCTACTCACCTTAGGAAACTAGCAAAACTTCTACTTGCTATCTAATATCCAAAATGTAAAATGTAAAATGATATAGAGTAAGTGGAGAGCAATTAGAAGGTTTTTAGAAAATAAATAGAATTTAAGAGAGTTTAAGGAATGCAACCTCTTCCACGATAACTTTAATATTCTCATTGCTAGAATTGTAACTTAAACCTCTTAATTTTATGACTCCAGTATTCTTAATTTAGACACTATATGTGAAGAGCTCTTATTTATAAAGCCTTGAATTTATGCTTGCATGTCAAACATTATGCTTGCTATTTTTTAGCTTTTGTTTTTTTAGTTTGATTTTCTCCTCTAATCTTATCTCTCCCCAAGCATATTCTAAGATGTTTTCTTGATGCCCATAATAATTACAATTAACTTAATAAAACTCTTTCACTAATTAAATTACCTAAATGCCATTAATGTTCTAATTTCTCCAAAATAAACTTTTAATACACTATCACTAATAAATTATTTTATCAACCAAAAATGAGTAATTCTACTATTCTATAGCATATCTAAATTGCCTAATAACAATTAGGTTATTATATTCTTCCCTCTTAAGGAAATTCATCCTCAAAATTTCCAAAACAAGTTACTAACCTTAATTACTATACAACTGAGAATACCATTACTACAAAATCATAAGTTTATGTTAAATGTTAAGGGATTACACATCATTTCCAATCATCATTTTATCAAGTCACATGGTAAATATTTTCAAATGTTAGTTAAAAAATTGTCATAGAAAAGAAATAATATGCTAGTTTCCTTGTAAAAAATTGTTGTCATTTCTTTTAAGTCACACCACTTAGTAAGTGGTCACATTTATTAGCATAATTTTTATCTCTATGTCATTGAAAATTATAATTTAATATTAGATTATTATATTGATTGGCATGGAATGTTTGATTTACCACTTTAGTGATTCATATAACCAAATTGTTTTACATTCCCTTATAAAAAAAAGCCAATTTTTGCATCCTTTTCATTTTGTATAGCATTTAATGACACTTTCTACTGCACTATATCCAACCTAAAATACATCTAAAGCACCCAAAATTACAATACTACAAATTTATAATACATACAGACAACATATTAAATAAAAAGTAATGTACATTTTGTCTTTATTACCGTACACAATCCACATTTAGCATATGTAATTCATAATAAATAAAATAGCCTTATTTTTCCTCTACATCAATTTCATACAATCTAGATATGGGATCAAGAATACCTTATGATTTGTACTATTTAATGACATATATTTAGGGCATTTTCAAGTGGCAAGGAGACAAAGCAAGCAAATAAAAATATAAGTATTGTAACAACTATAGAAGAAATGTTTATCATCATATAAGAAAAATTACCTTCTAATTTGTAATGGATATCGTTTTGTTTAAGTATGTTTAATTCATTGTTCATGTGCATTTTCCAAATAGGAGTTGCATTATCCAATTCATTGTTCAAGCAATTATGTATATGAGCATAACTTCAAAAAAAGAGACTAAGTTACAAGACAAAACACAAAAAGTTAAGAAAGTTCTTATGTTTATATTGTACCCTTGTTGAGTGAATGCACATGAATTTATTGTTGGGCTAATGGATCTTCAATACTGTAAAATAATTGGCAAAAAAAAAAAATTGAAGAGAATCATCTTAAGGTTAAAATATGAGCATATCTTCGTAAAGAGATAATTATTCTAGTGCTGAAAAAGTTTTGGGATGAAATTTACAAATAAAGCTGTGGTTTCACCCTTTTTATTTTCATCTCACACTTTGTGACTTGAATTGTTTAATATTAAACATCCGTTCCTAATAAAAAAAACTTATGTCTCCAGTGAAAATGACCTCATTCAACTATACAGGTTTAGATTATAGTTTTTAATAACAATCAATGTTGTGAACTAAAATATTTTGTTTATAACCAAAATATATTATATCATACTTATACATCATCAAATACCAACCTTGGCAAATACTTACTGCCACCATTTATTAGAATTAAGCCATAGGTGCTTTACTTTTATACAACATTTTGGTCAAATAAAAGATGCAGAATCATCCAATTATAACCACTTGATTCTATAGTAAATAATTGACGTGGTTTGCTTATTTTTTATTTTTTTATAGCTTTTACATCCTTACATTTGTTGAAAAATAGATACAATAACAAATCATTGTTTTAACAACATTATTAAAAATAACTAGTAAATATTATAATTAATTATTTGATCTTATTACTTTGAAAAAAAGTGAGAGTGAATGTATAAAAAGTATCCATGAAATAGTCCCTTCTCCTAACTTTCATGTCCATGAAAATTTTCAATAACGTATGCCCTCATATAAATAATGCAAAACTTGCTAATAAAATCTCTTTATCAATGAACACCTATAGACTTGATTTACTTGATACTAGTACCCTTATATGAATGATGCAAGACTTACAAATAATTGCATTCACAAGTTGTGACTTGCAAAATCGATCTTGTATTATCCTTTGATACTATATAAATAAAATGTAATGAAAGAGAAATTCTAGCGTGAAACCCTAAATGGAAAAAAAGTGGAAGAGAAAATAATATCTAGACATAATTTATAGGCAGTTAGGATATTCTACATTGGTTGCTAACTAAAAGAGCCAATATTTTAAATAAACAATATCATTCAACTAGACAAATTTAAATGCAATTTATTATATTGGTAGATATATATTTTAGATATTACATGTTAGATGTTGGTTTTGATAAAAAAACTATCATAGTATAGGGATCTAATATCCACAAATAATGTTGGTATTATTAGATAATCGATGTCCTTTTTCCTATATATTTTTAATGAACATATATATTATATTAAGTTTTAGAAAATTACTTCTATTGTTAGAAAACAAAGTGAGCATTCTTCAAACTACCTAGAAGATGGATCAATTATGAAAAAGCTTAAAAGTTGTATAAATAAGATAGGAGGTTTACTCTATTCCAGAAGACATTAATTTTTGTAAATTTGAAGAAAAAAGAGGATTAGTTTCAAAATTTATAAAGAATAACTAATCAATTTTATTAATTATCATAAATTTGGGATAAGTTATATGTTCTTTTAGCATATTTTTCTTACAACAATACAAACATCAACACATTGAAAATGAAATATGAGAAACAAGATATCAGTACAAGAAAATTTATTCTATAATTCTATTCATTTTACACATTGTTACATCAATAAATGCAAACTTACAATAATATTACACAAAAAAAGGACTTTATTCTGCCATTGTCATTGCTAAAGTTAGTGCTAATTCGCATAGCCATATATCAAGTTTCAATATTAGTAAATCATGAATCTAAGGAATACATTTACCCTCATAACCATTGCCAGCTTGCATTTGAGAAGAAAAGCATAGCTCCCCTTTTATCTTATCTGACACATTTAGGATAAAGTAGCATTAATCAAATTCTATAATAGCTCCAAAGGTATTAGATGGGATGGAGGTGGAGTTTTGTTTCTTATTTTCAAACACACGCTAGGGATAGATAATGAAGATTAAGGCATCATTGACATGTTTTCAAAGGAAAAGTAAACATGAAATACAAAGTTAATAGTCTAAACTATAAACATTGAATATTAAAGCATAATTGCGATAGTAGTCTTGCTTCATTATAATTATGTGCCAATTTATTGCTTAAGAAAAACTTTTTAAATGCTTTTAAACACCAGTTAATAACAAAACCAATGTAGAATATTATCTTCTTCTTGCATGACCTTTTAAATGTCTTTTAGATGATGGTTTCCTAACTTAACCCTTATTGTCTTAAGTGCCCATTTAAATTTCAAAAAATGTCATTGATTAAATATGCATAATTTTTTTAAACCATTTTATATTAATCTCAATAACTTCAAAAATACCATCACATTTATATAGGCATCATCATATCCTCTGACCAATGTAGAATTGCAAATATGTCGTAGTGTATCTAGCACACATGATATCTTCATATTCCCATGTTGCTTCCTCACTGATATCATTTTGTCATAACACCCATACTGAAACTATCTCCTTGGAGTTAGGTTTTTTAACTTGTTTGTCTATAATGACCATATTTATATGAAACAAAGTTAGAAGCATATAACAAGGGATTAGATTGAACAAAATTGAACATACAGGGATTAGATCCAACATCAAATGATTCTCACATGATAGTCATAATTTCAAATTGTAATCCATAACTATAACATTACTATTATGTTAAGTTTGATGACTGCAATTATTTTAATTTTTTATTAATAAGATTGCATTTTTTTAATTTATTGAATTTTCCTTAGTCGTAATCACAACTTCAATTTGTAAAAAGATATTTGTGAATATAATAAAGCAATCAATAATTTTTTTTAAAAACTTAAAATTTTAAAATATATTGTGACATTCATACTAACATAATTATATGTGGGCGTGTGGTGGGCAGATGGGTATGTGTACATAAAGGAGAGAGGGAAATAAAAATGCTTACAATATATAAGTGCACATAGGAGAGTGAGATAGAAAAATACTTATATACTAAAATTATAATACATGCCCTTATTTTTATTAATAAAAAAATTAGTTGTCAATTTTGCTATTTATATGGGAACTTTATAAAATTCAAATGGATCAAACATTATGTTTTACCTTTTTTTAAGATACAGTATGTTTTAATTGACTTCATATATACTAGGTAAGAATAAGAATATGTATTATGATTAGAATATAGAAACAAAAGCCTATATACCTTACGTGAGCAAAGAAGGGCAACACAAATGAAAGCACTGAAAGTGAATATTTACAAAGAGAGTTGGCCATGCTATTTGATGAAGAAGAAGTAGCCCTTTGAAGTTGCAAATTGAGACCCAGATTTAGCTTAATACAAGAAAAGCATGATTGAGGGTTGTTTGGCCTGGTGCAGTGGTCAAAATATTCCTTGTAAGGAGGACTTGACCTCTTGATTTTCAACTTAAGTATGAAGGCCATGCTCTTCTACTTTGTTATCTATCTTTGTTGTTTTCCCGCTTGTATCCTTCGGTAGCCATAGCATTATCATGGACTACGACCAGCTTACGTAATGATTGAATATTCCTTGAGTTAGATTAACATAGTAAGAGGATGATTACGGGTACCTTGGAGTAATGGTCGAAAATACAAATTGCATTTGACCTCGTAATTTTTGACTAATTAAGTTCATGTTCTTTTTCTTATGTTTGTCACATCTCTCGCTTTGGATCCTTTCTAGTACCTATAGTAACATCCATTATCCATACAAGTCCTGTCGTATTTTGATCTTCTCCGGCACCAATAACATCTTCCAGTATTCATACATTTAAAGTAAAAGTTTTGTTGTTCGTATTGACATCTGAAGTTATTTCAGGGCTTTTATTTCTTATCATGTGAGAGGTTCAAGTATAAGATTGTGTGTGTATATTAAGTCAATTACCATCCCTATATTTATAACAAAAAGTATAGGTTTAACACTTGTTACAACTGCAATGAAGTAAGTGCTGCAAATGTTGCAATTGCATCATAGTTTGAATAGCTAATATCATGTATTTTTGCATTAATTATGTTTGAGTCAAATTGAAAAACAAAATAAAAGAACTAGACTTCTAAAAATGAATTCCTTCTAGGAACATTTGTCTTAAGATCTGTTATTTAGTTTTCATAGTTGTAGAGGCAAAATTACATGAAATCTTGGCACTTTTCACCAACTACACCCTCATTTCATAATATATCCACCTGCACATACCAAAATAGAAGAGGAAGAAAATATTAGTTTTACACCTTAAAAAAATGATGATTAGCTTAGGATATGTCAAAAACATAATAAATTATTTGAATGATATAGTAAAATTGTTTTAAGATTTGATTGACATTTAATTGAAAAGAATAAAATGATTAAAATATCATTTTACTTACGGAAAATGATGTTACAGAAGCCTAAATTTCTAATATGGTATTTTCCCAAACTTGATTGTTAGAATGACATCGTATTAAAGGAAAGTATGAATTAATAAGTGACTATCCTATATCTTTACTTGAGGGCTCCATATTAAATTTTAGAAATGCATATTATCACTTTTGCTAAGCAAAGTTAGAAGCATATAACATAGGATCGGATTGAACAAAACTGAACATAAAGGGATTAGATCCAACATCAAAAGATTCCTGCACGAGAATTATAATTTTAAATTGTAATCCATAACTGCAAAATTACTATTATGTTAAGCTTAATAACTACGATTATTTTAAATTTTCAATAATAATACTGCATTTTTTTTGTATTTATTCAAATTTTACTTGTTGCAATCCCAACTTCAATTTGTAAAAGGATGTCTATGAATATAATAAAGTGATCACTAATTTTTTCTAAAATATAAAATTTTAGAATAAATTGTGATAGTCATAATAGTGTAACTATATGTGTGTATGGTGGGTAGATGGGTGTATGTGTACATAGGAGAAGGGGAAAGAAAATACTTATATATTTTTATATGTGCATCGGAGGGGGAGATAGAAAAATACTTAAATTATAATACATGCTCAATATTTTATTTAATAAAAAAGTTGGTTGCCAATTTTGTTATTTATATGTTAGTTTTATAAAATTCAAAATGGATCACACAATTTATTCTACTATTTTCTAAACTATTGTATGTTTATAATTGGCTTCATCATACCAGGTAAGCATAAAAACATCTATTATGATTTAGAGTATAGAAACAAAGGTAGAGAGTCTATATCCCTTAACTGAGAAATGAACGGCAAGGCAAACGAAAGCAATGGAAGTGTAATATCTATAAAGAGATTTAACCATGTTTTTTGGTGGAAGAGAAGTAGCTTTTATTGAAGTTCCAGATTGTGGCCCAAAGTTAGCTTAATATACAAAAGAATGATTGAGGGGGGTGAAAATATTCCTTGTACGGATGGCTTGGCCTTGTGATTTTCAACTGATATATGATGGTGCCATAAGCTAGCAATTGTGACAATTCAGCAAGCAAATATACTCAATTTAAGATAAGATTTGGTGAAAAAAATTAAATACGTTATAGAAGTCTTATGATTGAAATTTGGGATTTATCTAACTAATGTATTTTTTTTTAGTTTTTCACAATTTAGGGGTATTTTTTAATTTTAGCATGGTTCAAGAATTTAGAGGAGTTCAAAAAGTTTATATTTATGATTCTCACATTTTTATCTTTATGTTAGTGTATTATACTGCAAATTGGACACCCAAAACATTGCAAAAAGGGCTTATAACAACTTGGAAAAAGTATGTCTACTTGTGCCAAGTAGGTTTTTATTCAAAATACTCTTTAAAAAAGTAAAATGCTGGGGAGGCCTGGAAGGGTGTCTTGGCATTAAGGTATAGACTTAAATATGTTGGCTTGTGACCATCCCTTCTACATTCAAAACTATGGAATGAGACATATACCAAGCAAGTGGAATATCCCTCTCCTTATTCAAATTGTCATTTTTTTGGCTTGTTGGGCTTAAAGGTTTTATGTGTGGGGGATCGTGTGGCTCAGTATGTACAGGTGCTTTAATGACATTTGATTATGGCTTGTAAACATATTGCACATGAATTTTTTTTATATGGACAATAATTCTTCGATGTCCTATTATCTTCACCAAGCATGTCATAAGAGAGCTTTAATAAGAAAGCTAACATACTCATTAAAAGTGGCAAGCATGCACTACATAGTTTTAGGTAGAGAGCTATTGACCCATGATAAATGACCATGTTCCTTTTCTTATATTTGTTATTTGTTTTTCTTGTTATCCAATTTGTGTCCTCTAACAGTTATAGCATTATCATATATTATGAGTGGCTTGCAAAATGATTAAGTATTCCTTGAGTTAGATTGACATAGTAGGATAATGATTGAAGGTACCTTGAAGTAATAGTTGAAAATACATAGTAAGTTTAACCTTATGATTTTCAACCAATTAAGGCCATGTTTTTTTTCTTATGTTTGTCATGTGTCTTTCTTTGGATATTCTCTAGAACCCATAATAACATCCAACATCAATACATTCAAAGGACAAGATTTTTTGTATTTGGATCCTCTCTAGCACCCATAATATCATCCACTATCCATACATTCAAAGTAGAAGTTCTGTTGTATTGGTATATGATCTTATCTTAGGGACTTTAGTCCTTATCATGTGAAAGTTTAAATGAAAAATGTTATGTTTGTATGTTAAGTCAATTACCTCTCCTATTGTTGTAAACAAAAATATAAGTTCAGTGCTCATTATAGTTTCAATGATGTAAGTGCTACAAATCTTGCAATTTCATCATTTTAAAATTGTAATTTTTTTAAAATTCACTACTATGAAATTGAAAATATATGGCTACTACTATAGAATCATAGATTAATGTTAGCTATTTAGGGGATTAGATGCCAGTTTAGAACTATTATTTTATTAAGCAACCTAGTAAATATTTTATAATTTTGATTGAAAAATGATGATAGAAAAGAAATATTACATTAATTTCTTAACAAATAAGCCATCATCATTTCTTGTAGGCTATACCACTCAGTAATCAGTCATATTTAATGATGTCATTTTATCTCTATAACCATCATTAAAATTTGTAATTTAATGTCAATCTATTTTATTAATTGATGCGCAATGTTTAATTTACTACTTTGTTGATTCATATAACTCACATTATATAACATTTCCCCTTTAAAAAAAAGAAATTTATTCCCTACATTCTTTCTATTCTGTGTAGCATATCATGACACTTCTTACTATACTACTTTCAATCTAAAATACATCTAGAACCCTAAAATTCACAATACCGCAACTTTATAATATATATAAACCCTATATTGAATAAAAAATAGTGTACTTTTTATTTTAATTACAATATACACTCCTAAATTGAGCATATGCAGTTTATAATAGATAGAATAGTCTTACGTTTCCTTTACATTAATTCCATACAATTTGGCAATAGGATCAAGGAATATGTAATGATTCGTACCACTTAATGACATACATCTAGATCATTTTCAAACTACAAAGGAATAAACTAAACAAATCAAAATTTGAGTATTGCAACAACTACAGAGGAAGGAATTATAATAGTGAAAGAAAAATTGCCTTCTAGTTATCATGGATATCATTTTGTCTAAGTATGTTTAATTCATTGTTCATGTGCATATCTCAAATGGAACATACATTATCCAAATATTTTTACTTACTATATAAACTAAAAATCAAGCAATTGTGTATGTAAGCATAGCTTCAAAAAAATTAACTAAGTTGCAAGAACGAAACATAAAAGTTGAGAAACTTCTTACATTTATATTTTGTGCTCTTTTAGTAAATGCATAACCTTATAGATTTATCAATGGGCTAACAATTCTTTAATACTATAAAACAACTGGAGAGCATAAAAAGAAACTAAAGAGAATTATATTAAAGTTGGAAAATGAATATATCTTAGTCGAGAGATAATCATTTTAAGATTGGAGGAACTTCATGATAAAATTTGTAAATGGCACTATGGCATCAACCTTATTATTTTCATCTTTTGCCCTGTGATTTGAACTATTTTAATATTAAATGTCAATTCTTAAGAAAAATCCAATGTGTACAATAAAATGTTCAACCATAGTGGTTTAAACTTAGATTTGTAATTAAAAAAATTAAGGCTTAATAGCACACACAAATATATTCATCTTCTATTTGTTATACAAATAAGGGTGAGATCACCAATAGTTACAAATGCTTGCTATCACATTTAAATTGAAGCAACTAGCAAGTGATCGTATATTAACTATTAATATAGATGATCGTATATCACCAATAGTTACAAATGCCTGCTATCACATTTAAATTGAAGCAACTAGCAAGTGATCGTATATTAACTATTAATATAGATGATTACTTACATGCGATATTTTAGTGAGTTATTAGGCCCTCCTTGCTATTAGCACAGATTGCTAATTAATTACTTTTCGTGGATCTCTACTACTAATTTTAGTACTGGCTTGAGGTTCAATATTGATAGTAGTAGAAATCTTTCAATGTCCTACATATGAGAGTAGTAATATTAAAAACTGACATCATGAAATAAAATATTTTATTTAAAAATGTTTAAAGCTAAAACTTTATAATTTTACAAGTTGGTAACATTTATAATCATGTTATTCTTATACTATTATATATATACAAATTGCAATAGCAATAGATACAAGACAATTTATCAAAACAATAGATAAATAGAAAAAAATGTAGAAACTTCATAAACCAAAATATTTTTCTTATACAACTATACAAATACAAATAGTAATAGATTGAAAAATCCAATAAATAAGAAACTATAATTTACAATGAATAACAAACTTTAAATAAGAAGAAATGTTAGATACCTTTTTTGATAATTCTTTTATATTGTCTAAGCACTTCCAAGTTATATTTTGAGAAGCAAACTAAAGATAAATTATAGTAAAAGGAAGTAGTATATCCATTTTTGCATTGAACTCAAGCCTTCTAATACAAAAATGGATATGTTACTTCTTATTATTATAATTTCTCATCAATTTCATCATTTTTATTGTTTTCTCAAAATGGGATACCATTTAAGGCTTTCCATGTTGGATGATATAGATGGTTGCAAATTGATGATGAAATTATAATGAGAAAAAAATAACATCAAGAATCCTGCAAGTTCACATGACTTGCTTTGCAAGATTAACTTGCATGGCAAGTCACCATTAATTTTTTTTATATTGATTACTTTTTTTCCCTAATCTTTTCTCTAATCAAAGCATATTCTATGATGCTTTCTTAATGGCCACTCTAATTATAATTGACTCAATCACTCTCTTTCATTAACTAAACTACCCAAATGTCATCAATGCTCTAATTTTTCCAAGTAATTCTAAATAAACTTTTCACCTACTATTGCTAATAAATTCTTTTATCATAAAAGAATGAGTAATTTTACTATACTATAGCATATTTAAATTTCCTATTAACAGAAGGGTTGTTACAATATATTTCTTAAAACCTTCAAAGAAAGCCACAAGGTAGAGGTGCTCTTACCAAATGGCAAACTAACTTCCTTTTCTGAATAATCTAGTAGTTTGATCACCTTATGGAGATGAGAGGAGGAATTTTTTGTGTGAAATAGGGGGTTTGTTGTGGACATGGAGAGGAAGAGAGTGAAAGATGGGTTTCACATATATTCTCTAGTTTTTGTACAACATAATCATTTCTTATCTTTAATCTTATTGGCCTTCTTCTAGATTCCCTTTCATCAATTAGCTTTTATGTTTTAACCATCATTACATATTTTTCACCTTCTTTTCTACTAGTTCTAGGATTATCATTATGCCTTTAAACTTCTCCTACAAGCCTTGCATCATATATCATCAATATATTGCAAATTTGGAATCATAAAAAGGTTCAATTCAGCCTTCTTACCTTAGGTACCAACTTGACCCCCTTTTAAAATCTAAAATTATCCAAAATTATGTACACTCATAATTATATTTCATACTGGGTCTTTTACAACTAAGGCTGGCTCATCCTTAATAAATTTTCCAAGATTTGGCCTATACTTAAATTTATATGACTAGTTTTACAGGTCTTTAGAAAAAAAAAATTCATAACTCTTCATTTACTTGGATCCACCATATGAAAATTTCATCCTCAGTAACCTTATATTTATCCTTTTCATAATCACTAATAGCGCCTTAATTGGATCACCCTATAAAAAGTTATACCTCGATTACTAAGGGTGACCTAATGTCATTCTGCTAGAATTTGTCCTATTTTCAAAAAAAAGAAAATTAACACTAATTGATATATAATTATGAAATTTCCATGGGTTGAAGCTTCGAATGTAATTTTTCAAATCTTTTGAGAGTTTTGAATTGGACATTTCCATCAAAAGTTATAATTCAAACATTGTTGATTTCCCAATGGACTTAGCTTAAAAACTTGATTATTTAACTATTATTTATTTATCTTTATATTTAGCAAGTTTAGACCTTCTCATCAAGCAACCAAATCAGTCTATCCCAAAGTAGGTGTATTCCTGTATGCTTATTTTCTTAGTTACCCACCCCTGCATTTTCGGGCGCACACACAATCACATATGCATGCACCCCTCAAGTGGTAAGATTACACATTTTTATCGTGTTTGCCCATACAAAGTCATGTGATCATCTCATATATATTGATGATGTATGTATATGCACATATGTGTGTGTATATAAATACATAAATATTCATATATGTATTCCCACTTAAAATTGTATTTAGTATTTAAAAATTATTATTATTATTACTGGAATGTTACACATAATGTATGAATTAAGTATTGCTATTGTTTGAATGCTACGGGAGATGTCAGATAACTTACTATGAGAATAATTTTTAAAAGGAAGTTTGGTGTCAAGAGCTTTTGACTCAAGTGGCATCTAATATTCCTTCAAAACTTTGTGCTTTCCGTTGCATCAGGGTTCGATCCTTGGTCACTGCATGTGTGTTTAGTGGTTTAACCACTCCTATGATTTACCAAAAAAAATAGAAAGTTTGGCTGGTATTATTATCATAAATATCAATATTGTGGTTACGAGAACTTCTAAAGAAAAAATTATTTTAATCAATCATATGGAAAATAAATTTTATTTAATTTCTTGTAATCATTAATGTAATTTATTGCCCTCCAAGAATGTTTCGGATCCGGTGCCACCTCAAAATTTGCTCAAATCTCGTGCTTCAACCGCTCCAAATTTGAAATTTGAAGTTTTGCAATACTACATCACTATAAGAGACAGTAGGATGAGGCGTTTTTCGCCTCTTATATGGTGGGTCTAAAGTTCGGATCCCCATCTGAGTCAAATTTCGAAAATTCATCTTTGTTTTCCATTTTTGTTCTCTATGCCTCTTTATGTTGAAACCCTAGCTAACGCTTTTTTCCCTTTCGTTTCAGCCTCCATTCTATGAAAGCATTTCTCTTTCTCGTTATAGCAGCGCTACCCCATCCCGCAGCCGTTTGGCCGCTCGAAACCTTTAACGCCTTCTTCCTCTTCAAGTTGGTCATAGAAAGCATAATTTGGATTTCATTCGCTCACACTTGAATTTTTATTTGCGCAATGGATGTTTTTGTCCCAATCTATTTTCATTTGCAGTTACAAGTGGTTGTAGCTCTTAGTGTTGTTTATGGATTTTGACTCTTATGCTCATCGTCTCTGTTGATTTCATCGGGATATTGTAGATCTAAAACTTCAAGGCTGATACTGGGGTTGAAAATGTTGATGCTCTATGTTTCCATCTCAGCCGATATCTTTAAATTCTTTTGCTAATTCCTCCATCACCCATTCAACAAATCACCTCAATTATATCTCTGGTATGTTGATAGACTATCCCCAGCTGTTTTTATTTGCCCTTTTGATGCTCTCCTTCAAATTTTGCATTAATTGTCAACTACATTTTGATCCCTTGTTTATTAATTTTGGTAAAAAAAATTTTAAATTTAATGCATTAAACCACTTGTGCAATAAAAAAAGTATTATGAAGATTCATGAGGAAATCTGAGCTTTTGAACTTCACAATCATGATTTAGAAATAAATCAGAAGCATGAACTCAGTATCATACAGTATTACTTAAGGAGTGGGCTGACTTACACATTGATCATCTTCTTTTTAAATTGATGAGATAGTTTTTTCAACTCAGCTTATATATATATATATATATTTCTGGCCTATCTGATCATGTCATGTTTCAGATTTTGGAGGAGTTGAATTTAATATGGATCAGTTCACTGGCTTATGCATTCTTTTCTGATTGGGATTATTGTGAGAGTATTCGAGGTATTTTTATGATAATAAAAAGCATCTGACTAATCATTTTACTTTTAGATGCAAGCTCCAAGTTTGATTCTATGAATGACAAAGAACATTGAAAAACATACTATATAGAATGTAAACAACATGTATAATGCAGGTATAGGGGGCCAAACTGCCTTGAAGCTCAAACATCAACATGGCTCCATGGAGAAGGTTCATATGTACCATTTTTCATGAAAACTGAAAAAGGCATCTACAGCTATGTTTTCAGAAGACCCTGATTCTTTTTAACTTGATCTTTGTCTTGTTTCTCAGAAAATTGTCCAGAACTTCTTCATGGTGATTTTTGTTTCTTTTGTTGTTAGTTTTTGCAAGAATGAAACAAAACAAGGGATAGTTTATTTTTCTATTTGAAGTTTTCATTCCTTCTATTAAAATAGTATATACTCTGGTAAAAAATGACATGATCAAACTATATAATCATTATTATCTTATTTATATTGGTAAAAAATTAGTTAGATGTCCATTTTAAATAAAGATTTATATATCATATTATTTGCAAATGCATGAATTATAGCTTTAAGCATGAACTGCTGCATTCACATGATGGATTGTTTGTATTGTCTTAAAGTGTGTTGCATTGCTATCAAGAACCTAAGATTTGTCTCATGTCATGGGAAAGAGCAGAGAGAAACTCCTTAATGTGGCCAAGGAACATTGTGACGTAATGAGATATTGGTTTCCCAATGGTCTAAGTTTTAGTTAATAGTTAACAGATTGCTGACTTTATAGGAGACCTTCAGTTTTAAATGGGATTATCAAATATATTATTTTTGACATAAGATGATGCCATAAAGCAACTTCTATGATAGATAGCATGAATTTATATGTGCAGGATAAAAAGCTAAGGGACAAACGTTATGTTCTGTTCTTCTCTTTACTTGAGGTTGTTGTTTTCTAATATATGTCTTTCAAAGGGTGTAGTCTATACATCTAGCAGGCATATGGTTTATACGTCAACAACATTCAAGTAAGCATTTGTCTACAGATTGTCTGATGTTTACTGGTTTATGGTTTATATTTAATTGTTGTAGAATTTGTGTTTAGAATCGATCTGTAATCATATTTAGCAACTTCATGCTCTGACTATACGCACAGAGGTAATTGTGTTTGGATCACTGGCAATAGTTGTGTCACTTAAGGACCCATGCTCAACGGTGCGATGGTTGTGTAAAGGGGTAATGAATTTCAACTTGAAACATATGCATGTTTGATTGTATATCATAGACTTTGTTTTCATATTTGAAGCCCTTGTCCTTATTATCTATAAGATGACCATTACATTTAGTTACCTGACTAAATATTTATAGAAAATTTAAGTCTTTACATTGCTTCTTATTATTTTAAGATCACCATTATCGTTAGATTCCAGATCACATGATCAAAGAAACTGCTCTCTAACTGTTGTTCGGAAGTTGTGTCGCACTTGAGCAGTGTAGATTAATGGTTTAAAAGGGTCGGTGCAACCTTTCACAGAGTCCCTATGGCAGCTGGTGAATGATAGCATTGACGATTCCATAAATTGTCTCTTCATCATCCTGAAGAGGTATTTTAAAAAAGTGTGTAAGCCTTTGTGATTGCTATAAAATCAAAACCTCAAAATATTTTGATGGGAACATATGAGTCAAGAACATATTATCTCTAGAGCTTTAGTTTATAGTCTAAAATATCCGGGAGTAAGAACCAAATATTGTTTGCTGATCTATACTTGGTAGATATTTTGGATGCTGTTAGCACCCTAAAATATGTTATGGATACTTTAAATACTATTATTTCCCATTTTAGAAGTAAAATGGAGAATAAAATTAGTTAATTGAGGAATATGTTGAAGAAAAAAGGGCTTTTAATCTTTCATATTTTAAACCATTCATAAGTAGATTGCTCTCTTTATTGTGTTTTTTTGCAATATTTGTTTTGGTATTATCTTGGACGTCAAGGGGAAAAACTAATTATAATAACAAAGGAATATATATATATATATATATATAGTCGGCACCCTACGTCATTTTGGCTTCAAATGTTGCATTTATGAGCTCTTGTAACTGGAAGATACGAAGATTATGTTCCAATTCAGTATTCAACACTGGTTGTGTATCATGCGCTTCTTCTATTTTTTGCTATGTTCAATACTGATTTTGTATCATGTGCTTCTTCTCCTTTTTGATATGTTCAACACTGGTTACTGAGAATTCCCTCAAGCTCTCCTACATTCTGGATTAATCCTGAATCAGTATGAACTGATTAAAATGCTTACTCTTGGTCTGATCTCATTGCAGTAAAAAACTTTATTTTCTGCTGAGTGTTGAGTCTGTTTTTGAGATCTGGACAAGTTTATGCTCTATGTATTTTTGAATATTTGATTTTATTTTCATATCCTTGAACAACATTTAAAGGTGATTATTTGAAGACATCATTGGAAAGGGAGTGCAAAGATAGCAAGTCCTTGGTGCATGGCTACAAGAGCGTTCTCGGTTAAAAAAAAAATGAGATTAATTTGTTGTTGGAATTTTATCATTTTCAAGGGGCATGTTGTCATTTGGGAAACATACTTGAATTTGTAAGCTGAATTTTTTATAGGATTATTGTAGTCATAATATCAATTGTATATTTGATATTTGATGTCTTAGAATGACTATGGAAATATATCCCTATTTATGAGTTGATTGTTTAATTTTTTATAAATTTTCCAGTGTTAAACGGATTTAACATTTATTTTTTTTTAAATTTCTAATAATTCTGAGGCAGCATTCCCGTGGATTTTCTTGTAGGAATTTTTAAATTTTTAAAAATTTGATATGGTCGATATACCACAGGAAATCCGTGGGATTCCCATGCCCTTGTTTCCCACGGATTTGATTTTATTGAGAAAATTTATTGGAAATAAAAAATTGTGTGAAATCATTGAAAATTCATGTGATAACTGTGGGAAATCCATGGCAAATCTGCCCCAAATCCCAAACATTTCCGTGGCATTGGTAGCAGCTAATATATATATATATATATATATATATATATATATATATATATATATATATATATATATATTTGCACAAGTAATTTTGTCTTGTTACTTTCATTAGATAATGTAATTTGCAAGTGAATGTCCCTTAATGATTGATTTGTTATGATAATGTTTCTTTTGAAACATATATTGGTATCATTGACATATCTTGGGATATGGTTATTTTCTTAGTGAAAACAATGTTATTTTAATAAAATTTGTTGTGGGTTTCTTATTGTGAAGATGGTTAGTTGAGATTTCATTATAAATTTAACTATAATTATCTCTTTTAGAGATATTAAATAGTTTTATTAGAAACTTATATCATCTTCTTAGGAAGATATAGTGACTTTTGTAAGAATGACCACAACAAGGACCTTCATACAATAGTATGGAAGAATTACTTGGTCATACTATGAGTGTAATTATACATTTAAATTCTTATAATTATGCCAATGAGGTATTTGACATGTGCAATTAAGAATGTGTTATATTGTTATATAATACACCATTTTCAGTAGTTCCAAGTTTATTGTTTCATTGGATCCAATCATGTTGTGAGATGAATTTATTAAGTTATTATCTTTTGCAACCACTAAAATTATTATTGGTCTCAAAGTCTTTTTCAATAAATTGTTTCTAGAATTAATAAAACTCAATTATTGTCTCCTGTAGGGGAGAATATTAGAATCTTTTCTATTTTGGACTACCATTAATTAGATTTTTAAATTTTTATTAAAATTGGATTAATACATAACTCGATTTAGTAGCCTAAATTCTTATCAGATGATATATTAGGTTTTAATTTACCGCTTGGATATACTATTCTATTAAAAATGTGATTCGGCCTATTAAGGAAATTTTGGTGTAGAACTTGTTTACTAAGCCTATGATGGGTGAATTCAATTAGAATTTATTAATACAAGGCTAGCCCTCTTTTCTATACATGAGGTTATTGATAACTTGTTCCATCAGAACTGTTGTGTGTTGTCAAATGTGAAAAAGAGGAAGGCCTGGATTTATCAGTATGCACTTATAGACTATTGATTTTTTTAAGGTTATTATAAGTAGAAGTACATAATCTTAATTTTTTTTAATTTTATTTTTAGTGGTTCTAAAATTATTATAAATATCCAATTAAATGTCAAAACTTAATACAAATTGGCATATAAAAATGCATATATCTGAAGCAGATTTAGACTAAATTATAGAATGAATAGCCAATAACACGTTTAAAAATATATTTTTGCATTATTTATATTTGAGTTGTCTCGAAGCACAAAATGAAAAAATTAAACCTCAAAGCATTTGTCTTAAGATTGGTTGTTTAGTTTTCACAGTTGTAGAGGCAAAAGCACATCAAATCCTGGCACATTCCGCTAACTGCACCCTCTCCACCTTTACAGAGGTTTTTTACAAGTATCTTTGTCAATGCAAGGAACATGAAATCTTGCACTGGGCTTTGCACAGAGTTCTTGTCTTTTTGGGCACTTTTTGACTTAGAGACACATAAAGCTTTGACAGCATCTTGAATTTGCACCTCAGGTCCCTTACACAGGTTATTTTATGCATCCTCATCAAAACAAGGTTCATGAAAAAATCTACTTGGTATTCCACAAGTTTCTTGTTTTCCTTTCACAATTTGTCCACCTGCACATACTAGAATATATAGAAGTGGAAGAAAATATAAGTTTTATGCCCTAAAGAAATGACAATTTGCTTAACATATGTTAGAAATATAAAAAATAATTTTAAAGAAATAATTAAATTATTTAGAGATTGATTGCAAGGATTTAAATTGTGTTCCACAATTGCAATATTACTGGGCGAACAACATTGCATCTGCAATTTTTGTAAAATAATGTTCTTACTAGTTGCAATTGCAACTTCAATTTGTAAAATAATGCTCATGAATATGATAAAAAAATCAACAATTTTTTTTTCTAAAACTTAAAATTTTAGAATAAATTGTGACATTCGTAACAGCGTAATTATATGTGGGTGTGAGGTGGGTAGATGGGTGTATGTGCCCAGAGGAGAGGGAGAAATAAAAATACTTATATATTTATAGGTTCACATAGGTGAGGGAGATATAAAAATGCTTATATACAAAAAAAAAATTAGTTGTAAATTTTGCTATTTATATGTTAGTTTTATAAGATTCAAATAGAACAAACATTGTGTTTTATCATTTTTTAAAATACTGTATGTTATAATTGGCCTCATGTATACTTGGTAAGAGTAAAACATATATTATGATTAGAATATAGAAATAAATGCCTGTATTGCTTACCTAAGCAAAGAAGGGCAAGGCAAATGAAAACAATGAAAGTGGAATATTTACAGAGTTAGCCATGTTATTTGATGAAGAAGAAGCATGACTGAAGCAGTGATCGAATATTTCATGTAGGGAGAGCTTAATATTGAAGTTGCATATTGACACCCAGAGCTAGCTTAATATTGGAAAAGCACGACTGCAGGTACCTTGGACTGGAATAGTGGTCAAAATATTTCATGTAGGGAGAGCTTGACCTCGTGATTTTCAACTTATATATGAAGGCCATCTTGTTCTTCTTCTTATGTTTGTTATTGGTCTTTATTGTTTTCCTGTTTATGTCCTTTGGCAGCCATAGCGTTATCATGGATTATGAGTTGCTTGCGTAGTGATCGAATATTCATTGGGTTAGCTAAATATAGTAGGAGAATGATTAAGGGTACCTTGGAGTAACGGTTGGAAATATATGTTTGACCTCGTGATTTTCAACCTATTAAGGCCATGTTATTTTTCTTATGTTTGTCATGTGTCTTTCTTTGGATCCTTTCCGGCACTCATAACAGCATCCATTATCCATACATGCAAAGTACAAGTTCTGTTGTATTTGGATCCTCTTCGGCACCCACAACATCATCCATTATCCACACATTCAAAGTACATGTTTTACATGTTTTGTTGTACCTATTGATATTTGATGTTATCTTAGGAGCTTTATTTCTTATCATGCAAAGGGTTTAAGATATACACTTTCATGTGTATGCATTAAGTCAATTACTACTTCTATTGTTATAACAAAAATTATAGGTTCAACACTTGTTACAAGGGCAAAGATGTAAGTGCAACAAATGATGCAATTGCATCATATTATAATTGTGATATTTTAAAAGATTCACAACAACAAAATTAGTAAAATATAATGGTTGATATACATTGATCTTCATTATCATCAATGCCTATTTTTACATGATGTAATTTTTTAAATTATATGTGAACTCCAAATGATAGATATTAATTATAACAATGTTGATGTGGACATGGTGGCAATTTTAAAGTGGATGTCAAATTTACATCATCAATTCTAAACTTAACCCACTTCCAAAGCTGTCTCGTGAAAATTTATGATGTCTTTTTTTTTCTTATTTTTTTTTTTACAAAACTATTGTAGAAAAGGCATTTGAAGTATTTCATTAGGAGATGCAAAATATTTATAAATCAATTTTGGATGACACTGCCAATTAAAAGTTTGACTTTCAACCACAACTTGCTTTTAAAATCATGTAACATAGGACAATGAGTTTTTGTGAATTACTAACATCTATTCTTTCCATATTGCATATAATTTTTTCTGTGTTTAGATGGCATAAGATGACAATATACCACTTTTTGTTATGCATCTAAAAATGCTTTGGATCTCGTGGAAACATTCTATCCAACCACAAATGTCTTCCTACAAGTAAATATTTAAAATAGAAAATAACTGGTTGGATGAGATGCTCATCACTGCAAGAATATGTGCAACATTTCTTGTGAAAGTCAATCCATGGGACATCAGGATGTGGGAAATCATTTCCCTGTGGATTTTCCATAGACTTGGTATGGATTTCATTTGAGATATTAGGCTCCTTAAATTTTTTAAAAAAAATTACAAAAATTATTTCCATGGAAAAATTCATGGAATACCGACCTTGAAATTATTAAAAATTTAAAAAATTTAAATGTTGAAAGTATCTAGCATTTATAAATTTTGTAAAAATACTAATTTTAACATTTCAATAAAAAATCAAATGTTAAAATTATCTAACACTTGAAAAAAGTTTTAAAAAATACAAAGTCAATCCACAAATTATTATAATAGAAAAAATGAACTAACACCATAAAAATTACAAATTTAATTTGTGAATTTGAAGCAAATTCTTCCCAGGAGAATTTAATAGTTGAAAAGAAGCATACTTTAAAATGTTTAACTAACATAAAATGAAATTCTAAATATTTTAATGCAATGTCAGGTGCTCGAATAAAAATAAAAATGAGATCTAATTTATGACAAGTTGAGAAGCGATGTGTCAACCATAGCGGTCAAGAAATAAAATAATAAAGACTGTAAGATGATTATGGATCCCAAGAAGCAATCACGTTTTAGAAGAATTAAATGTGAACAAGAAAATGATTATCGATCCCAAGAAGCAAAACTTATCACGTTAGCACAACTCTAGAGAGCAGATAACTTCAAAATAGATCGTTCCGTAACAGTTAAAAGTCTACTAATAAAAGTCACGCAATAAACGAACTAACATGCATAGCATAAAAACCATTCATAATAGGACATGTTTAGTGATATAGCCAAGACACATCTATCGTTATAAAACATATCAACATGTAGATTTTATGTCATATCAGCATGGTGAATAATAGAATGGAGTTCTCAATTTCCATCGATATTGATTATTGACTTTTGAGACTTATGTTGGTATTATTAGATAATCGATGTCCTTTTTCCTATATATTTTTAATGAACATATATATTATATTAAGTTTTAGAAAATTACTTCTATTGTTAGAAAACAAAGTGAGCATTCTTCAAACTACCTAGAAGATGGATCAATTATGAAAAAGCTTAAAAGTTGTATAAATAAGATAGGAGGTTTACTCTATTCCAGAAGACATTAATTTTTGTAAATTTGAAGAAAAAAGAGGATTAGTTTCAAAATTTATAAAGAATAACTAATCAATTTTATTAATTATCATAAATTTGGGATAAGTTATATGTTCTTTTAGCATATTTTTCTTACAACAATACAAACATCAACACATTGAAAATGAAATATGAGAAACAAGATATCAGTACAAGAAAATTTATTCTATAATTCTATTCATTTTACACATTGTTACATCAATAAATGCAAACTTACAATAATATTACACAAAAAAAGGACTTTATTCTGCCATTGTCATTGCTAAAGTTAGTGCTAATTCGCATAGCCATATATCAAGTTTCAATATTAGTAAATCATGAATCTAAGGAATACATTTACCCTCATAACCATTGCCAGCTTGCGTTTGAGAAGAAAAGCATAGCTCCCCTTTTATCTTATCTGACACATTTAGGATAAAGTAGCATTAATCAAATTCTATAATGGCTCCAAAGGTATTAGATGGGACGGAGGTGGAGTTTTGTTTCTTATTTTCAAACACACGCTAGGGATAGATAATGAAGATTAAGGCATCATTGACATGTTTTCAAAGGAAAAGTAAACATGAAATACAAAGTTAATAGTCTAAACTATAAACATTGAATATTAAAGCATAATTGCGATAGTAGTCTTGCTTCATTATAATTATGTGCCAATTTATTGCTTAAGAAAAACTTTTTAAATGCTTTTAAACACCAGTTAATAACAAAACCAATGTAGAATATTATCTTCTTCTTGCATGACCTTTTAAATGTCTTTTAGATGTGGTTTCCTAACTTAACCCTTATTGTCTTAAGTGCCCATTTAAATTTCAAAAAATGTCATTGATTAAATATGCATAATTTTTTAAACCATTTTATATTAATCTCAATAACTTCAAAAATACCATCACATTTATATAGGCATCATCATATCCTATGACCAATGTAGAATTGCAAATATGTCGTAGTGTATCTAGCACACATGATATCTTCATATTCCCATGTTGCTTCCTCACTGATATCATTTTGTCATAACACCCATACTGAAACTATCTCCTTGGAGTTAGGTTTCTTAACTTGTCTGTCTATAATGACCATATTTATATGAAACAAAGTTAGAAGCATATAACAAGGGATTAGATTGAACAAAATTGAACATATAGGGATTAGATCCAACATCAAATGATTCTCACATGATAGTCATAATTTCAAATTGTAATCCATAACTATAACATTACTATTATGTTAAGTTTGATGACTGCAATTATTTTAATTTTTTATTAATAAGATTGCATTTTTTTAATTTATTGAATTTTCCTTAGTCGTAATCACAACTTCAATTTGTAAAAAGATATTTGTGAATATAATAAAGCAATCAATAATTTTTTTTAAAAACTTAAAATTTTAAAATATATTGTGACATTCATACTAACATAATTATATGTGGGCGTGTGGTGGGCAGATGGGTATGTGTACATAAAGGAGAGAGGGAAATAAAAATGCTTACAATATATAAGTGCACATAGGAGAGTGAGATAGAAAAATACTTATATACTAAAATTATAATACATGCCCTTATTTTTATTAATAAAAAAATTAGTTGTCAATTTTGCTATTTATATGGGAACTTTATAAAATTCAAATGGATCAAACATTATGTTTTACCTTTTTTTAAGATACAGTATGTTTTAATTGACTTCATATATACTAGGTAAGAATAAGAATATGTATTATGATTAGAATATAGAAACAAAAGCCTATATCCCTTACGTGAGCAAAGAAGGGCAACACAAATGAAAGCGCTGAAAGTGAATATTTACAAAGAGAGTTGGCCATGCTATTTGATGAAGAAGAAGTAGCCCTTTGAAGTTGCAAATTGAGACCCAGATTTAGCTTAATACAAGAAAAGCATGATTGAGGGTTGTTTGGCCTGGTGCAGTGGTCAAAATATTCCTTGTAAGGAGGACTTGACCTCTTGATTTTCAACTTAAGTATGAAGGCCATGCTCTTCTACTTTGTTATCTATCTTTGTTGTTTTCCCGCTTGTATCCTTCGGTAGCCATAGCATTATCATGGACTACGACCAGCTTACGTAATGATTGAATATTCCTTGAGTTAGATTAACATAGTAAGAGGATGATTACGGGTACCTTGGAGTAATGGTCGAAAATACAAATTGCATTTGACCTCGTAATTTTTGACTAATTAAGTTCATGTTCTTTTTCTTATGTTTGTCACATCTCTCGCTTTGGATCCTTTCTAGTACTATAGTAACATCCATTATCCATACAAGTCCTGTCGTATTTTGATCTTCTCCGGCACCAATAACATCTTCCAGTATTCATACATTTAAAGTAAAAGTTTTGTTGTTCGTATTGACATCTGAAGTTATTTCAGGGCTTTTATTTCTTATCATGTGAGAGGTTCAAGTATAAGATTGTGTGTGTATATTAAGTCAATTACCATCCCTATATTTATAACAAAAAGTATAGGTTTAACACTTGTTACAACTGCAATGAAGTAAGTGCTGCAAATGTTGCAATTGCATCATAGTTTGAATAGCCAATATCATGTATTTTTGCATTAATTATGTTTGAGTCAAATTGAAAAACAAAATAAAAGAACTAGACTTCTAAAAATGAATTCCTTCTAGGAACATTTGTCTTAAGATCTGTTATTTAGTTTTCATAGTTGTAGAGGCAAAATTACATGAAATCTTGGCACTTTTCACCAACTACACCCTCATTTCATAATATATCCACCTGCACATACCAAAATAGAAGAGGAAGAAAATATTAGTTTTACACCTTAAAAAAATGATGATTAGCTTAGGATATGTCAAAAACATAATAAATTATTTGAATGATATAATAAAATTGTTTTAAGATTTGATTGACATTTAATTGAAAAGAATAAAATGATTAAAATATCATTTTACTTACGGAAAATGATGTTACAGAGGCCTAAATTTCTAATATGGTATTTTCCCAAACTTGATTGTTAGAATGACATCGTATTAAAGGAAAGTATGAATTAATAAGTGACTATCCTATATCTTTACTTGAGGGCTCCATATTAAATTTTAGAAATGCATATTATCACTTTTGCTAAGCAAAGTTAGAAGCATATAACATAGGATCGGATTGAACAAAACTGAACATAAAGGGATTAGATCCAACATCAAAAGATTCCTGCACGAGAATTATAATTTTAAATTGTAATCCATAACTGCAAAATTACTATTATGTTAAGCTTAATAACTACGATTATTTTAAATTTTCAATAATAATACTGCATTTTTTTTGTATTTATTCAAATTTTACTTGTTGCAATCCCAACTTCAATTTGTAAAAGGATGTCTATGAATATAATAAAGTGATCACTAATTTTTTCTAAAATATAAAATTTTAGAATAAATTGTGATAGTCATAATAGTGTAACTATATGTGTGTATGGTGGGTAGATGGGTGTATGTGTACATAGGAGAAGGGGAAAGAAAATACTTATATATTTTTATATGTGCATCGGAGGGGGAGATAGAAAAATACTTAAATTATAATACATGCTCAATATTTTATTTAATAAAAAAGTTGGTTGCCAATTTTGTTATTTATATGTTAGTTTTATAAAATTCAAAATGGATCACACAATTTATTCTACTATTTTCTAAACTATTGTATGTTTATAATTGGCTTCATCATACCAGGTAAGCATAAAAACATCTATTATGATTTAGAGTATAGAAACAAAGGTAGAGAGTCTATATCCCTTAACTGAGAAATGAACGGCAAGGCAAACGAAAGCAATGGAAGTGTAATATCTATAAAGAGATTTAACCATGTTTTTTGGTGGAAGAGAAGTAGCTTTTATTGAAGTTCCAGATTGTGGCCCAAAGTTAGCTTAATATACAAAAGAATGATTGAGGGGGGTGAAAATATTCCTTGTACGGATGGCTTGGCCTTGTGATTTTCAACTGATATATGATGGTGCCATAAGCTAGCAATTGTGACAATTCAGCAAGCAAATATACTCAATTTAAGATAAGATTTGGTGAAAAAAATTAAATACGTTATAGAAGTCTTATGATTGAAATTTGGGATTAATCTAACTAATGTATTTTTTTTAGTTTTTCACAATTTAGGGGTATTTTTTAATTTTAGCATGGTTCAAGAATTTAGAGGAGTTCAAAAAGTTTATATTTATGATTCTCACATTTTTATCTTTATGTTAGTGTATTATACTGCAAATTGGACACCCAAAACATTGCAAAAAGGGCTTATAACAACTTGGAAAAAGTATGTATACTTGTGCCAAGTAGGTTTTTATTCAAAATACTCTTTAAAAAAGTAAAATGCTGGGGAGGCCTGGAAGGGTGTCTTGGCATTAAGCTATAGACTTAAATGTGTTGGCTTGTGACCATCCCTTCTACATTCAAAACTATGGAATGAGACATATACCAAGCAAGTGGAATATCCCTCTCCTTATTCAAATTGTCATTTTTTTGGCTTGTTGGGCTTAAAGGCTTTATGTGTGGGGGATCGTGTGGCTCAGTATGCACAGGTGCTTTAATGACATTTGATTATGGCTTGTAAACATATTGCACATGAATTTTTTTTATATGGACAATAATTCTTCGATGTCCTATTATCTTCACCAAGCATGTCATAAGAGAGCTTTAATAAGAAAGCTAACATACTCATTAAAAGTGGCAAGCATGCACTACATAGTTTTAGGTAGAGAGCTATTGACCCATGATAAATGACCATGTTCCTTTTCTTATACTTGTTATTTGTTTTTCTTGTTATCCAATTTGTGTCCTCTAACAGTTATAGCATTATCATATATTATGAGTGGCTTGCAAAATGATTAAGTATTCCTTGAGTTAGATTGACATAGTAGGATAATGATTGAAGGTACCTTGAAGTAATAGTTGAAAATACATAGTAAGTTTAACCTTATGATTTTCAACCAATTAAGGCCATGTTTTTTTTCTTATGTTTGTCATGTGTCTTTCTTTGGATATTCTCTAGAACCCATAATAACATCCAACATCAATACATTCAAAGGACAAGATTTTTTGTATTTGGATCCTCTCTAGCACCCATAATATCATCCACTATCCATACATTCAAAGTAGAAGTTCTGTTGTATTGGTATATGATCTTATCGTAGGGACTTTAGTCCTTATCATGGGAAAGTTTAAATGAAAAATGTTATGTTTGTATGTTAAGTCAATTACCTCTCCTATTGTTGTAAACAAAAATATAAGTTCAGTGCTCATTATAGTTTCAATGATGTAAGTGCTACAAATCTTGCAATTTCATCATTTTAAAATTGTAATTTTTTTAAAATTCACTACTATGAAATTGAAAATATATGGCTACTACTATAGAATCATAGATTAATGTTAGCTATTTAGGGGATTAGATGCCAGTTTAGAACTATTATTTTATTAAGCAACCTAGTAAATATTTTATAATTTTGATTGAAAAATGATGATAGAAAAGAAATATTACATTAATTTCTTAACAAATAAGCCATCATCATTTCTTGTAGGCTATACCACTCAGTAATTAGTCATATTTAATGATGTCATTTTATCTCTATAACCATCATTAAAATTTGTAATTTAATGTCAATCTATTTTATTAATTGATGCGCAATGTTTAATTTACTACTTTGTTGATTCATATAACTCACATTATATAACATTTCCCCTTTAAAAAAAAGAAATTTATTCCCTACATTCTTTCCATTCTGTGTAGCATATCATGACACTTCTTACTATACTACTTTCAATCTAAAATACATCTAGAACCCTAAAATTCACAATACCGCAACTTTATAATATATATAAACCCTATATTGAATAAAAAATAGTGTACTTTTTATTTTAATTACAATATACACTCCTAAATTGAGCATATGCAGTTTATAATAGATAGAATAGTCTTACGTTTCCTTTACATTAATTCCATACAATTTGGCAATAGGATCAAGGAATATGTAATGATTCGTACCACTTAATGACATACATCTAGATCATTTTCAAACTACAAAGGAATAAACTAAACAAATCAAAATTTGAGTATTGCAACAACTACAGAGGAAGGAATTATAATAGTGAAAGAAAAATTGCCTTCTAGTTATCATGGATATCATTTTGTCTAAGTATGTTTAATTCATTGTTCATGTGCATATCTCAAATGGAACATACATTATCCAAATATTTTTACTTACTATATAAACTAAAAATCAAGCAATTGTGTATGTAAGCATAGCTTCAAAAAAATTAACTAAGTTGCAAGACCGAAACATAAAAGTTGAGAAACTTCTTACATTTATATTTTGTGCTCTTTTAGTAAATGCATAACCTTATAGATTTATCAATGGGCTAACAATTCTTTAATACTATAAAACAACTGGAGAGCATAAAAAGAAACTAAAGAGAATTATATTAAAGTTGGAAAATGAATATATCTTAGTCGAGAGATAATCATTTTAAGATTGGAGGAACTTCATGATAAAATTTGTAAATGGCACTATGGCATCAACCTTATTATTTTCATCTTTTGCCCTGTGATTTGAACTATTTTAATATTAAATGTCAATTCTTAAGAAAAATCCAATGTGTACAATAAAATGTTCAACCATAGTGGTTTAAACTTAGATTTGTAATTAAAAAAATTAAGGCTTAATAGCACACACAAATATATTCATCTTCTATTTGTTATACAAATAAGGGTGAGATCACCAATAGTTACAAATGCTTGCTATCACATTTAAATTGAAGCAACTAGCAAGTGATCGTATATTAACTATTAATATAGATGATCGTATATCACCAATAGTTACAAATGCCTGCTATCACATTTAAATTGAAGCAACTAGCAAGTGATCATATATTAACTATTAATATAGATGATTACTTACATGCGATATTTTAGTGAGTTATTAGGCCCTGCTTGCTATTAGCACAGATTGCTAATTAATTACTTTTCGTGGATCTCTACTACTAATATTAGTCCTGGCTTGAGGTTCAATATTAATAGTACTAGAAATCTTTCAATGTCCTACATATGAGAGTAGTAATATTAAAAACTGACATCATGAAATAAAATATTTTATTTAAAAATGTTTAAAGCTAAAACTTTATAATTTTACAAGTTGGTAACATTTATAATCATGTTATTCTTATACTATTATATATATACAAATTGCAATAGCAATAGATACAAGACAATTTATCAAAACAATAGATAAATAGAAAAAAATGTAGAAACTTCATAAACCAAAATATTTTTCTTATACAACTATACAAATACAAATAGTAATAGATTGAAAAATCCAATAAATAAGAAACTATAATTTACAATGAATAACAAACTTTAAATAAGAAGAAATGTTAGATACCTTTTTTGATAATTCTTTTATATTGTCTAAGCACTTCCAAGTTATATTTTGAGAAGCAAACTAAAGATAAATTATAGTAAAAGGAAGTAGTATATCCATTTTTGCATTGAACTCAAGCCTTCTAATACAAAAATGGATATGTTACTTCTTATTATTATAATTTCTCATCAATTTCATCATTTTTATTGTCTTCTCAAAATGGGATACCATTTAAGGCTTTCCATGTTGGATGATATAGATGGTTGCAAATTGATGATGAAATTATAATGAGAAAAAAATAACATCAAGAATCCTGCAAGTTCACATGACTTGCTTTGCAAGATTAACTTGCATGGCAAGTCACCATTAATTTTTTTTATATTGATTACTTTTTTCCCTAATCTTTTCTCTAATCAAAGCATATTCTATGATGCTTTCTTAATGGCCACTCTAATTATAATTGACTCAATCACTCTCTTTCATTAACTAAACTACCCAAATGTCATCAATGCTCTAATTTTTCCAAGTAATTCTAAATAAACTTTTCACCTACTATTGCTAATAAATTCTTTTATCATAAAAGAATGAGTAATTTTACTATACTATAGCATATTTAAATTTCCTATATAACAGAAGGGTTGTTACAATATATTTCTTAAAACCTTCAAAGAAAGTCACAAGGTAGAGGTGCTCTTACCAAATGGCAAACTAACTTCCTTTTCTGAATAATCTAGTAGTTTGATCACCTTATGGAGATGAGAGGAGGAATTTTTTGTGTGAAATAGGGGGTTTGTTGTGGACATGGAGAGGAAGAGAGTGAAAGATGGGTTTCACATATATTCTCTAGTTTTAGTACAACATAATCATTTCTTATCTTTAATCTTATTGGCCTTCTTCTAGATTCCCTTTCATCAATTAGCTTTTATGTTTTAACCATACCTTCTTTTCTACTAGTTCTAGGATTATCATTATGCCTTTAAACTTCTCCTACAAGCCTTGCATCATATATCATCAATATATTGCAAATTTGGAATCATAAAAAGGTTCAATTCAGCCTTCTTACCTTAGGTACCAACTTGACCCCCTTTTAAAATCTAAAATTATCCAAAATTATGTACACTCATAATTATATTTCATACTGGGTCTTTTACAACTAAGGCTGGCTCATCCTTAATAAATTTTCCAAGATTTGGCCTATACTTAAATTTATATGACTAGTTTTACAGGTCTTTAGAAAAAAAAAATTCATAACTCTTCATTTACTTGGATCCACCATATGAAAATTTCATCCTCAGTAACCTTATATTTATCCTTTTCATAATCACTAATAGCGCCTTAATTGGATCACCCTATAAAAAGTTATACCTCGATTACTAAGGGTGACCTAATGTCATTCTGCTAGAATTTGTCCTATTTTCAAAAAAAAGAAAATTAACACTAATTGATATATAATTATGAAATTTCCATGGGTTGAAGCTTCGAATGTAATTTTTCAAATCTTTTGAGAGTTTTGAATTGGACATTTCCATCAAAAGTTATAATTCAAACATTGTTGATTTCCCAATGGACTTAGCTTAAAAACTTGATTATTTAACTATTATTTATTTATCTTTATATTTAGCAAGTTTAGACCTTCTCATCAAGCAACCAAATCAGTCTATCCCAAAGTAGGTGTATTCCTGTATGCTTATTTTCTTAGTTACCCACCCCTGCATTTTCGGGCGCACACACAATCACATATGCATGCACCCCTCAAGTGGTAAGATTACACATTTTTATCGTGTTTGCCCATACAAAGTCATGTGATCATCTCATATATATTGATGATGTATGTATATGCACATATGTGTGTGTATATAAATACATAAATATTCATATATGTATTCCCACTTAAAATTGTATTTAGTATTTAAAAATTATTATTATTATTACTGGAATGTTACACATAATGTATGAATTAAGTATTGCTATTGTTTGAATGCTACAGGAGATGTCAGATAACTTACTATGAGAATAATTTTTAAAAGGAAGTTTGGTGTCAAGAGCTTTTGACTCAAGTGGCATCTAATATTCCTTCAAGACTTTGTGCTTTCCGTTGCATTAGGGTTCGATCCTTGGTCACTGCATGTGTGTCTAGTGGTTTAACCACTTCTATGATTTACCAAAAAAAATAGAAAGTTTGGCTGGTATTATTATCATAAATATCAATATTGTGGTTACGAGAACTTCTAAAGAAAAAATTATTTTAATCAATCATATGGAAAATAAATTTTATTTAATTTCTTGTAATCATTAATGTAATTTATTGCCCTCCAAGAATGTTTCGGATCCGGTGCCACCTCAAAATTTGCTCAAATCTCGTGCTTCAACCGCTCCAAATTTGAAATTTGAAGTTTTGCAATACTACATCACTATAAGAGACAGTAGGATGAGGCGTTTTTCGCCTCTTATATGGTGGGTCTAAAGTTCGGATCCCCATCTGAGTCAAATTTCGAAAATTCATCTTTGTTTTCCATTTTTGTTCTCTATGCCTCTTTATGTTGAAACCCTAGCTAACGCTTTTTTCCCTTTCGTTTCAGCCTCCATTCTATGAAAGCATTTCTCTTTCTCGTTATAGCAGCGCTACCCCATCCCGCAGCCGTTTGGCCGCTCGAAACCTTTAACGCCTTCTTCCTCTTCAAGTTGGTCATAGAAAGCATAATTTGGATTTCATTCGCTCACACTTGAATTTTTATTTGCGCAATGGATGTTTTTGTCCCAATCTATTTTCATTTGCAGTTACAAGTGGTTGTAGCTCTTAGTGTTGTTTATGGATTTTGACTCTTATGCTCATCGTCTCTGTTGATTTCATCGGGATATTGTAGATCTAAAACTTCAAGGCTGATACTGGGGTTGAAAATGTTGATGCTCTATGTTTCCATCTCAGCCGATATCTTTAAATTCTTTTGCTAATTCCTCCATCACCCATTCAACAAATCACCTCAATTATATCTCTGGTATGTTGATAGACTATCCCCAGCTGTTTTTATTTGCCCTTTTGATGCTCTCCTTCAAATTTTGCATTAATTGTCAACTACATTTTGATCCCTTGTTTATTAATTTTGGTAAAAAAAATTTTAAATTTAATGCATTAAACCACTTGTGCAATAAAAAAAGTATTATGAAGATTCATGAGGAAATCTGAGCTTTTGAACTTCACAATCATGATTTAGAAATAAATCAGAAGCATGAACTCAGTATCATACAGTATTACTTAAGGAGTGGGCTGACTTACACATTGATCATCTTCTTTTTAAATTGATGAGATAGTTTTTTCAACTCAGCTTATATATATATATATATATTTCTGGCCTATCTGATCATGTCATGTTTCAGATTTTGGAGGAGTTGAATTTAATATGGATCAGTTCACTGGCTTATGCATTCTTTTCTGATTGGGATTATTGTGAGAGTATTCGAGGTATTTTTATGATAATAAAAAGCATCTGACTAATCATTTTACTTTTAGATGCAAGCTCCAAGTTTGATTCTATGAATGACAAAGAACATTGAAAAACATACTATATAGAATGTAAACAACATGTATAATGCAGGTATAGGGGGCCAAACTGCCTTGAAGCTCAAACATCAACATGGCTCCATGGAGAAGGTTCATATGTACCATTTTTCATGAAAACTGAAAAAGGCATCTACAGCTATGTTTTCAGAAGACCCTGATTCTTTTTAACTTGATCTTTGTCTTGTTTCTCAGAAAATTGTCCAGAACTTCTTCATGGTGATTTTTGTTTCTTTTGTTGTTAGTTTTTGCAAGAATGAAACAAAACAAGGGATAGTTTATTTTTCTATTTGAAGTTTTCATTCCTTCTATTAAAATAGTATATACTCTGGTAAAAAATGACATGATCAAACTATATAATCATTATTATCTTATTTATATTGGTAAAAAATTAGTTAGATGTCCATTTTAAATAAAGATTTATATATCATATTATTTGCAAATGCATGAATTATAGCTTTAAGCATGAACTGCTGCATTCACATGATGGATTGTTTGTATTGTCTTAAAGTGTGTTGCATTGCTATCAAGAACCTAAGATTTGTCTCATGTCATGGGAAAGAGCAGAGAGAAACTCCTTAATGTGGCCAAGGAACATTGTGACGTAATGAGATATTGGTTTCCCAATGGTCTAAGTTTTAGTTAATAGTTAACAGATTGCTGACTTTATAGGAGACCTTCAGTTTTAAATGGGATTATCAAATATATTATTTTTGACATAAGATGATGCCATAAAGCAACTTCTATGATAGATAGCATGAATTTATATGTGCAGGATAAAAAGCTAAGGGACAAACGTTATGTTCTGTTCTTCTCTTTACTTGAGGTTGTTGTTTTCTAATATATGTCTTTCAAAGGGTGTAGTCTATACATCTAGCAGGCATATGGTTTATACGTCAACAACATTCAAGTAAGCATTTGTCTACAGATTGTCTGATGTTTACTGGTTTATGGTTTATATTTAATTGTTGTAGAATTTGTGTTTAGAATCGATCTGTAATCATATTTAGCAACTTCATGCTCTGACTATACGCACAGAGGTAATTGTGTTTGGATCACTGGCAATAGTTGTGTCACTTAAGGACCCATGCTCAACGGTGCGATGGTTGTGTAAAGGGGTAATGAATTTCAACTTGAAACATATGCATGTTTGATTGTATATCATAGACTTTGTTTTCATATTTGAAGCCCTTGTCCTTATTATCTATAAGATGACCATTACATTTAGTTACCTGACTAAATATTTATAGAAAATTTAAGTCTTTACATTGCTTCTTATTATTTTAAGATCACCATTATCGTTAGATTCCAGATCACATGATCAAAGAAACTGCTCTCTAACTGTTGTTCGGAAGTTGTGTCGCACTTGAGCAGTGTAGATTAATGGTTTAAAAGGGTCGGTGCAACCTTTCACAGAGTCCCTATGGCAGCTGGTGAATGATAGCATTGACGATTCCATAAATTGTCTCTTCATCATCCTGAAGAGGTATTTTAAAAAAGTGTGTAAGCCTTTGTGATTGCTATAAAATCAAAACCTCAAAATATTTTGATGGGAACATATGAGTCAAGAACATATTATCTCTAGAGCTTTAGTTTATAGTCTAAAATATCCGGGAGTAAGAACCAAATATTGTTTGCTGATCTATACTTGGTAGATATTTTGGATGCTGTTAGCACCCTAAAATATGTTATGGATACTTTAAATACTGTTATTTCCCATTTTAGAAGTAAAATGGAGAATAAAATTAGTTAATTGAGGAATATGTTGAAGAAAAAAGGGCTTTTAATCTTTCATATTTTAAACCATTCATAAGTAGATTGCTCTCTTTATTGTGTTTTTTTGCAATATTTGTTTTGGTATTATCTTGGACGTCAAGGGGAAAAACTAATTATAATAACAAAGGAATATATATATATATATATATATATATATATAGTCGGCACCCTACGTCATTTTGGCTTCAAATGTTGCATTTATGAGCTCTTGTAACTGGAAGATACGAAGATTATGTTCCAATTCAGTATTCAACACTGGTTGTGTATCATGCGCTTCTTCTATTTTTTGCTATGTTCAATACTGATTTTGTATCATGTGCTTCTTCTCCTTTTTGATATGTTCAACACTGGTTACTGAGAATTCCCTCAAGCTCTCCTACATTCTGGATTAATCCTGAATCAGTATGAACTGATTAAAATGCTTACTCTTGGTCTGATCTCATTGCAGTAAAAAACTTTATTTTCTGCTGAGTGTTGAGTCTGTTTTTGAGATCTGGACAAGTTTATGCTCTATGTATTTTTGAATATTTGATTTTATTTTCATATCCTTGAACAACATTTAAAGGTGATTATTTGAAGACATCATTGGAAAGGGAGTGCAAAGATAGCAAGTCCTTGGTGCATGGCTACAAGAGCGTTCTCGGTTAAAAAAAAAATGAGATTAATTTGTTGTTGGAATTTTATCATTTTCAAGGGGCATGTTGTCATTTGGGAAACATACTTGAATTTGTAAGCTGAAATTTTTATAGGATTATTGTAGTCATAATATCAATTGTATATTTGATATTTGATGTCTTAGAATGACTATGGAAATATATCCCTATTTATGAGTTGATTGTTTATTTTTTTATAAATTTTCCAGTGTTAAACGGATTTAACATTTAATTTTTTTTAAATTTCTAATAATTCTGAGGCAGCATTCCCGTGGATTTTCTTGTAGGAATTTTTAAATTTTTAAAAATTTGATATGGTCGATATACCACAGGAAATCCGTGGGATTCCCATGCCCTTGTTTCCCACGGATTTGATTTTATTGAGAAAATTTATTGGAAATAAAAAATTGTGTGAAATCATTGAAAATTCATGTGATAACTGTGGGAAATCCATGGCAAATCTGCCCCAAATCCCAAACATTTCCGTGGCATTGGTAGCAGCTAATATATATATATATATATATATATATATATATATATATATATATATATATATATATATTATATATATATATATATATATATATATATATATATATATATATATATATATTTGCACAAGTAATTTTGTCTTGTTACTTTCATTAGATAATGTAATTTGCAAGTGAATGTCCCTTAATGATTGATTTGTTATGATAATGTTTCTTTTGAAACATATATTGGTATCATTGACATATCTTGGGATATGGTTATTTTCTTAGTGAAAACAATGTTATTTTAATAAAATTTGTTGTGGGTTTCTTATTGTGAAGATGGTTAGTTGAGATTTCATTATAAATTTAACTATAATTATCTCTTTTAGAGATATTAAATAGTTTTATTAGAAACTTATATCATCTTCTTAGGAAGATATAGTGACTTTTGTAAGAATGACCACAACAAGGACCTTCATACAATAGTATGGAAGAATTACTTGGTCATACTATGAGTGTAATTATACATTTAAATTCTTATAATTATGCCAATGAGGTATTTGACATGTGCAATTAAGAATGTGTTATATTGTTATATAATACACCATTATCAGTAGTTCCAAGTTTATTGTTTCATTGGATCCAATCATGTTGTGAGATGAATTTATTAAGTTATTATCTTTTGCAACCACTAAAATTATTATTGGTCTCAAAGTCTTTTTCAATAAATTGTTTCTAGAATTAATAAAACTCAATTATTGTCTCCTGTAGGGGAGAATATTAGAATCTTTTCTATTTTGGACTACCATTAATTAGATTTTTAAATTTTTATTAAAATTGGATTAATACATAACTCGATTTAGTAGCCTAAATTCTTATCAAATGATATATTAGGTTTTAATTTACCACTTGGATATACTATTCTATTAAAAATGTGATTCGGCCTATTAAGGAAATTTTGGTGTAGAACTTGTTTACTAAGCCTATGATGGGTGAATTCAATTAGAATTTATTAATACAAGGCTAGCCCTCTTTTCTATACATGAGGTTATTGATAACTTGTTCCATCAGAACTGTTGTGTGTTGTCAAATGTGAAAAAGAGGAAGGCCTGGATTTATCAGTATGCACTTATAGACTATTGATTTTTTTTAAGGTTATTATAAGTAGAAGTACATAATCTTAATTTTTTTTAATTTTATTTTCAGTGGTTCTAAAATTATTATAAATATCCAATTAAATGTCAAAACTTAATACAAATTGGCATATAAAAATGCATACATCTGAAGCAGATTTAGACTAAATTATAGAATGAATAGCCAATAACACGTTTAAAAATATATTTTTGCATTATTTATATTTGAGTTGTCTCGAAGCACAAAATGAAAAAATTAAACCTCAAAGCATTTGTCTTAAGATTGGTTGTTTAGTTTTCACAGTTGTAGAGGCAAAAGCACATCAAATCCTGGCACATTCCGCTAACTGCACCCTCTCCACCTTTACAGAGGTTTTTTACAAGTATCTTTGTCAATGCAAGGAACATGAAATCTTGCACTGGGCTTTGCACAGAGTTCTTGTCTTTTTGGGCACTTTTTGACTTAGAGACACATAAAGCTTTGACAGCATCTTGAATTTGCACCTCAGGTCCCTTACACAGGTTATTTTATGCATCCTCATCAAAACAAGGTTCATGAAAAAATCTACTTGGTATTCCACAAGTTTCTTGTTTTCCTTTCACAATTTGTCCACCTGCACATACTAGAATATATAGAAGTGGAAGAAAATATAAGTTTTATGCCCTAAAGAAATGACAATTTGCTTAACATATGTTAGAAATATAAAAAATAATTTTAAAGAAATAATTAAATTATTTAGAGATTGATTGCAAGGATTTAAATTGTGTTCCACAATTGCAGTATTACTGGGCGAACAACATTGCATCTGCAATTTTTTGTAAAATAATGTTCATGAATATGATAAAAAAATCAACAATTTTTTTTTCTAAAACTTAAAATTTTAGAATAAATTGTGACATTCGTAACAGCGTAATTATATGTGGGTGTGAGGTGGGTAGATGGGTGTATGTGCCCAGAGGAGAGGGAGAAATAAAAATACTTATATATTTATAGGTTCACATAGGTGAGGGAGATATAAAAATGCTTATATACAAAAAAAAAATTAGTTGTAAATTTTGCTATTTATATGTTAGTTTTATAAGATTCAAATAGAACAAACATTGTGTTTTATCATTTTTTAAAATACTGTATGTTATAATTGGCCTCATGTATACTTGGTAAGAGTAAAACATATATTATGATTAGAATATAGAAATAAATGCCTGTATTGCTTACCTAAGCAAAGAAGGGCAAGGCAAATGAAAACAATGAAAGTGGAATATTTACAGAGTTAGCCATGTTATTTGATGAAGAAGAAGCATGACTGAAGCAGTGATCGAATATTTCATGTAGGGAGAGCTTAATATTGAAGTTGTATATTGACACCCAGAGCTAGCTTAATATTGGAAAAGCACGACTGCAGGTACCTTGGACTGGAATAGTGGTCAAAATATTTCATGTAGGGAGAGCTTGACCTCGTGATTTTCAACTTATATATGAAGGCCATCTTGTTCTTCTTCTTATGTTTGTTATTGGTCTTTATTGTTTTCCTGTTTATGTCCTTTGGCAGCCATAGCGTTATCATGGATTATGAGTTGCTTGCGTAGTGATCGAATATTCATTGGGTTAGCTAAATATAGTAGAAGAATGATTAAGGGTACCTTGGAGTAACGGTTGGAAATATATGTTTGACCTCGTGATTTTCAACCTATTAAGGCCATGTTATTTTTCTTATGTTTGTCATGTGTCTTTCTTTGGATCCTTTCCGGCACTCATAACAGCATCCATTATCCATACATGCAAAGTACAAGTTCTGTTGTATTTGGATCCTCTTCGGCACCCACAACATCATCCATTATCCACACATTCAAAGTACATGTTTTACATGTTTTGTTGTACCTATTGATATTTGATGTTATCTTAGGAGCTTTATTTCTTATCATGCAAAGGGTTTAAGATCTACACTTTCATGTGTATGCATTAAGTCAATTACTACTTCTATTGTTATAACAAAAATTATAGGTTCAACACTTGTTACAAGGGCAAAGATGTAAGTGCAACAAATGATGCAATTGCATCATATTATAATTGTGATATTTTAAAAGATTCACAACAACAAAATTAGTAAAATATAATGGTTGATATACATTGATCTTCATTATCATCAATGCCTATTTTTACATGATGTAATTTTTTAAATTATATGTGAACTCCAAATGATAGATATTAATTATAACAATGTTGATGTGGACATGGTGGCAATTTTAAAGTGGATGTCAAATTTACATCATCAATTCTAAACTTAACCCACTTCCAAAGCTGTCTCGTGAAAATTTATGATGTCTTTTTTTTTCTTATTTTTTTTTTTACAAAACCATTGTAGAAAAGGCATTTGAAGTATTTCATTAGGAGATGCAAAATATTTATAAATCAATTTTGGATGACACTGCCAATTAAAAGTTTGACTTTCAACCACAACTTGCTTTTAAAATCATGTAACATAAGACAATGAGTTTTTGTGAATTACTAACATCTATTCTTTCCATATTGCATATAATTTTTTCTGTGTTTAGATGGCATAAGATGACAATATACCACTTTTTGTTATGCATCTAAAAATGCTTTGGATCTCGTGGAAACATTCTATCCAACCACAAATGTCTTCCTACAAGTAAATATTTAAAATAGAAAATAACTGGTTGGATGAGATGCTCATCACTGCAAGAATATGTGCAACATTTCTTGTGAAAGTCAATCCATGGGACATCAGGATGTGGGAAATCATTTCCCTGTGGATTTTCCATAGACTTGGTATGGATTTCATTTGAGATATTAGGCTCCTTAAATTTTTTAAAAAAAATTACAAAAATTATTTCCATGGAAAAATTCATGGAATACCGACCTTGAAATTATTAAAAATTTAAAAAATTTAAATGTTGAAAGTATCTAGCATTTATAAATTTTGTAAAAATACTAATTTTAACATTTCAATAAAAAATCAAATGTTAAAATTATCTAACACTTGAAAAAAGTTTTAAAAAATACAAAGTCAATCCACAAATTATTATAATAGAAAAAATGAACTAACACCATAAAAATTACAAATTTAATTTGTGAATTTGAAGCAAATTCTTCCCAGGAGAATTTAATAGTTGAAAAGAAGCATACTTTAAAATGTTTAACTAACATAAAATGAAATTCTAAATATTTTAATGCAATGTCAGGTGCTCGAATAAAAATAAAAATGAGATCTAATTTATGACAAGTTGAGAAGCGATGTGTCAACCATAGCGGTCAAGAAATAAAATAATAAAGACTGTAAGATGATTATGGATCCCAAGAAGCAATCACGTTTTAGAAGAATTAAATGTGAACAAGAAAATGATTATCGATCCCAAGAAGCAAAACTTATCACGTTAGCACAACTCTAGAGAGCAGATAACTTCAAAATAGATCGTTCCGTAACAGTTAAAAGTCTACTAATAAAAGTCACGCAATAAACGAACTAACATGCATAGCATAAAAACCATTCATAATAGAACATGTTTAGTGATATAGCCAAGACACATCTATCGTTATAAAACATATCAACATGTAGATTTTATGTCATATCAGCATGGTGAATAATAGAATGGAGTTCTCAATTTCCATCGATATTGATTATTGACAATAATATCATTTTGAAGTCATTGTAAAATAAGTTATTTGCAAGAAACTTTTATGCGCAGAAGATTGAGTCCATCCTCTAATAATTCCAACCAGCAAAAACTTACAAAATATGTACATCAAATCTTCAAAAATATACATCAAAGTACATGCTCAAACAACTTGTGAATGAAACAATACATTTTAGAAGGTTTACTAGGGAATAATTCTTTTGTCTTATCCAATGCTTAATAATGCTAAGTGACATCATGGAACAAACTAATCATAGTTCACATCACTAAGAAACCAATCTCTTTAAATCTTTCCCTTGCCTAGTTGCACATGCATTCATTGGCATGCGTGTTCTGCGATCCTCAAGTAGCTGGCCGGCCTTCTCAAAACTTGATTTCGCTCCTTTTAACTTAAATGAAGTACGTTTGGATTTGTTGAACTGACCTTGCCGCAAAGTGATGACGACAATCAGTTATAAATGACAAAATTGAAATAACAAGCCAATGAAAAAAATTTTACCAGTAAAATTTTTTAAAAAAATCATGTTTATCACCACATAACCAAGAGTGCACGGACATTTTGGACAAAACAACATATTTTTGCATATAACAAGGTTAGCAATGGTGTAGGAAGAAATATTTACATAAGCATTGTCTACCACATCATTCTTAAGCGTTACTGCTCAAACATTGGCAACTAAGAATTCACGGATCTATTTTGTCCAATAATCACTTAATTCTCTTACATTATAATTATTAATAAACAATTGTTAATTTATTATTTTCATTTTTGTCCAATAATCATAATTGATTACCGAACAAAATACACTCACGCATTCTTAGTATGTAGCATTTGAAAGTAATGATTAAAGAATAACGTGGTAGGCAATAGCTACTAAGTATTTCACATGATGTAGGTTATATGGGGAGGGAATTAGGAATAAAGCTTATTTGTCGCATTGAGTGAGTTACACAACGTTCAGTTTGGAAGGCGAAGATACTTAGAATTGCTTTGGCCAACATGGAAGTGCGTTATCCAGTTTTTTATCTGGTAACAATAATATAAATTATGCTGCTCCCTATTTATCAAAGTTAAAAATTTATAATCAATTTTCCTTACTTTATGTATCTATATGTGTGTGTGTATTATCTGATAATCGATGAATTTAATACATCATTTTGTCTACATTTTATAAATGTGAAAATTTGGGTTATGAATGATGCGAACATCTCGACAAAATTTACAACTAAATTATTGTTTGAATAACAATGACAATGCCCTGTTTAAAATATTATTTTGCATTGTCCATTATGAATCAAGTTATGCCCACATTAATAACTTCTGTTAAACTAAAGAATAAAAATCATAATTACTATATAGAACTCCAACTATGTTGGCAATAGTCAGGAAAAATTACAAGATTATGTGATACTAATGACCAAATTATAATATTATTGCATCATAGGAGAGTCATGGGCGAATCGCATTAATATTCTCTTCCATTAATTGTTAGTTTGATGCACAATTAAAGTTCTATAAATTAATTAGGATTTTCCACACTTAATTTATCGAAGAAACTAGTACTTTGAACATAATTTCTTCTGATTTATATATTCTAGGGGTGAAAATATATGGAATATTATATTTTTATGACAAATGTGATCAATTTAAATATTAAGGAGCTAAAATTATAATTAAGCCTTTAGAAAATGGACTACTTCATCAACACATGGATGTATATATTCGTTAAGTTTCTTTTGATTTTTATACGAAAAATTTTATATGTTTTTAAATGTTTAATCGAATGTTATAACTTCTACATAAAAAGTTAAAAAAATATTGTACAGTTTCTTGGTACAATAAAAAAGATGAAATTGTAAATTTTTGTATATTACCTGTCACATGCATGCAAAATCTATACGCACTTCTTACATATAGAGTTAGAAGTTTTGTAACTTGCATGCTAAATTCTTATGAAAACCAGAAAAATTTAAAATAAATCCCATAAGCATTGCCTTATTATTAATTCGTGAAACGACACCGACAATTATAACTTACACTGGCAATTAATGCTAGCACGCAATATAGATGAAATGCATTTCATATTAGTCCCTAAAACGTGTAACAGCCGGTGATGGCTAGCATAGCAACAATGTATCTTTTCAACTATTGCAAAGGCACCAACACTGCAATTAACAATTGCAAAGGCACCAACACTGCAAATAACAATTGCATTTAACAATCGGTGAGGCACCAACATCGCAAACCCAGGCACAGTCCCCCACCAGTATCCAATTGCTTGCAAATCTGCTGGCATTTCTCATCATCCATTCTAAGACAAATACCGGGATAATTTGCAGGTGGCCTAAAACAAAGTCCATGTAACATTGAAGTTGGTGTTCCACCAAGTTTTGGTTTCCGGCACTTGTTGCAGAAACACGTCTGGTCTTGACAGAATCCCTCAGTCGCACCCACAGCTACTTTGCACAGCTTATTACAAGCTTCGTCATCAGAACAAGATCCATGAAATAATGCACTTGGTGCTTCACAGCGATCATCATCTCCTTTCACAGTATGTTGATCATCTCCATATGCCAGAAAAGAAGAAGTAGAAAAAATATTATTAGTTTTAATCCCTGAAGAAAATTGAGAGACACATAACTTACATATGTCAGAAATATATCCAGATTATTATTATTGTTGTTGTTGTTATTATTATTATTATTAAGATATAATCATAGTTCTAAATTGCTGTTTCCGCACTTATTCCAAAATTCTGGGCAAATATAAGAAAATAATGCCATTATGATGCAAAATTGAGGAATATTGTAGTTGTGGTATAGTGCTTGACAATTTTTAGGGTGTGGTTCAATATTTAATGTTTTTCTTAACGTTGAAAAAAATCCTTAATGTTTGAGAATAAACAAATTAAGTAGTAAGGGGTTAAGTTCAATCCTTAATGTTTTTCTTGATTCGATACATAACGACCGCATTTTTTTTTTTTTTGGCAATTTTACAAATTACAACCACATCCATGGCAATATTAATATAGAATAATTGCAAGGTATGATTACGCACATCCTTCTAAACTTGAACTTCCTCTAATAGCATTTATAATGGTATAAATTCTTGTGTGGTGGGTGGGGTGCTAGAGAGAGAGAGAGAGAGATCTTACCGAAGGAAAGAAGGCCAAGGCAAATGAAGGCAAGGAAAATGGAAACTTTACAAATAGATGAAGCCATGCTATTGAGTGAAGAAAAGCCTTCGTCGAAGTTGATGATTGCGGCCAAGAATCAGGTTTATATGGGGTGAGCATGCGATCGTGGATGGAGGGTAATTTCGACATGATCCTGTTGACAACTGGAATATTCCATGTACTACTATACAACCTATGATGGCCTTGGTCTTTTTCTTCTGTTGTTATGCTGCTTTCTTCGGATCCAGTTCGGTCGTGTTCTCTGCCAGCATCATCTGTCTATTGTCCATCCAAAATAGTTTTAATTTTCCAATATGCTCTATTGTTGATTCACATTGAATTGTTCATATAAATTCCTAGTGTGTCGGAAATTATGTTCTATTTTTTTAACATCAAGGACTGATTACATACAGTTTGGTTCATATTACTATGGTTCTAAATTGTAATCACATTTATACTTTCGGTTATCATATATATTTTGGAGTTATAAGTGTTGCAAAAGACGAATTGCAGCCGCCATGACAACGAAATTTTTTTTCTAAAAAATATAATAAAAATTATATTATTTGTTATTAATTCTTTTGATTTACCATAGTATCATAGTACACTAAATAGAATCAATCTTCAAGTAAAAGATGAAGATTTTAACTCATATTTTACCAAAAAATTCTGTGATTGCGATTATTGTGGTTGCAATCGAGAGTAAAATTTGTGATCGTTACAACAACCGCAATTCATTTATGTTTCCAACAAAGTAATTGAGGATCATGTTTTTAACCCACAACGAAAAAGCTGCTGTTGCACTTGCAGGCCTCAAAAGTGCAATATTTCTATTTAAAATTGTGAGAGGAACAACAACAATAAATTATTTCTATTTACCAAAAAAATGTAAGAGGAACAACCACAAAAATAATTTAGGACATAGCTAAGATATGATATCAATAAGAAAGTGGAAAGATAATGGATTTAGAAGACTAAAATAGCATTACTCCTTGATAAAACAAAATAAGAGGAAGATCAATCTAGTTCTCAGATACTTACACATGATTAAGAAACAATCTCAATTATAGATAGGGAATAAATGGGTGTATGGTTTGCCTGCTAGAGTTTTGGATTCATTGCTATTGGCGATTTTTAGTAGTTTGGATCCACGGTGCAAACTCCATGTTGTTAATAAAAGCTTTCCATTGATATATAGATCAAAGATTGAAGTTAAAATAAATGTGAAAAAGTGCAAAGGGCATTGCAAGGATTACACGATGGCTGTTTAGAATTGTATAAAGAAGATCCATCCACTCATGGCGAAACAGGCATTGGCGGAGATAGCTCTTCCTCTATTCCGAGATCTCAATATCCACTGAGAATTAGATTTGATGAAATCATGAAGATTATGTGCCAAAAGGAAGGAATTCTTCCAGTGAAATCAAAGTTAAAATCTTATCTGGTGGAAGGTGTCCATATTCCTAATGATAATTCTAATCCTCCTTTAGTGCTTTACAATGGTGGAAGAATGATATCTTGAAACATAAAGTTTTTATCAAAGATAGAAGTTGATATAGCAGCTATTCCTATTTCGATTGTAGCTTCAAAGTCCGCATTTAGTGTTGAAGGAAGAGTTATTATTGAGTATCATGTTAAGCTAAATAAAGAATCTACAGAAATTCTCATTTGTAGTAGGGCTGACTATGCAATAAGTATGATTTGAAGAGAAAGCATGAGGTATAACTCATATTTCTTATTTCTTCTCTTTTTTTGGTTGTATTTTAATCACTACAATTTTCTTAATACATTCTTATTCTAAGAGAAGATTGAACTAGCAGACATAATCTTAAAGAGTTGATAGTTGATGAAGTCTACATGTTATGAAGTATGTAAATTTTTTTCTTGAAATGCTTTGCTAGTATCTTCTTATTATTTCTTGAAAGATTTTATTGACTGATTCATTTTGTTCAATTTTATTTTAGCAATTACTAACAAGAAGAATTAGATGTTGGCGATGAGAAGAATGTGATGACCAACCCACCAACTGTTTTTTGAGTTCTTAGTTGTTATTGGAACCTATTGTTAGGGGAACTAGTTTGGATTTGTTGTTAACTGTTTTGTGTTAGTTGATGGTAAATTAGCTTATTTCTTAATGCTTGCGTCAATGTTTATGGTAAACTAGTTTGTATAGAATTAAAACAGCAAAATATTTTGATGGGAACATATGAGTCAAGAACATAGTATCTTTAGAGCTTTAGTTTATAGTATAAAAATCGAAGAGTAAGAACCAAATATTATTTGTTGATTTATACATAGTAGGTACTTTAGATGCTGTTAGCGCCCTAAAATATGTTATGGATACTTTTAAGGGAAAAACTAATTACAATATCAAAGGAAAGAATACATACATACATGCATATATATACATATATATATATATATATATATATATATATATATATATATAGTTACCACCCTATGTCATTTTGAATTCAAATGTTGCATTTAGGAGCTCTTGTGATCGGAAGAGATGAGGATTATGTTCCTATTCAGTATTCAACAAAGGTTTTGTATCATGTGCTTATTCTATTTTTTGGTATGTTCAACACTGGTTTTGTATCATATGCTCCTTCTATTTTTTGATATGTTCAACACTGGTTTTGTATCATATGCTCCTTCTATTTTCTGATAATTCAACACTGGTTACTAAGATTTTCCTCAAACGACCACATGCTGGATTAATCCTGAATCAGTATGAACTGATTAAAATACTTTGCCTCAGTCTAATTTCATTGCAGTAAAAAACTTTACTGTTTGCTGAGTGTTGAAGTCTGCTTTTGAAATCTGGATAGGTTTTATACTGTATATACTCTTGAATATTTGATTTTGTTTTCGTATCCTTAAACAACATTTAAATGTGATTATTTCAAGACATCAATGGAAAGGGAGTGCAAAGATAGCTTGTCCTTGCTGGATGGCCACAAGAGCGTTCTCGGTTAAAAAATACCGAAGAGTCTTTGGTGGGTAAAAGTCATCTGTCTTTTCTCAATTCAAAAAGGATGAGATTAAATTGTTTTGGAATTTTATCATTCTCAAGGGACATGTAATCATAAGGGGGAAACATGCTTGAATTTTAAAACTGAATTTTTATAGAATTATTGTAGTCATAATATCAATTGTGTATTTGGTATTTGATGTCTTAGAATGCCTATGGAAATGTATCCCTATTTATGAGTTAATTATTTAATTTTTAATAAAATTTTCAAGTGTTAAATAGATTTAACATTTAATTTGTTAGATTTCTAATAACCTTGAGGCGACATTCCCACTGATTTTTTCGTGGGAATTTTTTTAAATTTTTTAAAAAATTTGACACGATTGATATACCACAGCAAATCCGTGGGAAATATTTGCAGCAAATGGTTTCTTCTAAACAGTTTCCCACGGATTTGATTTGAGTTAGAAAATTCATGAGAAATAAGAAAATCACATGAAATTATTGAAAATTCGTGTGATAACCGTGGAAAATTCATGGTGAATGCTGCTCCAAATCGAAAACATTCTTGTGATGCTGGTGAGAGCCAATATATATATATATATATAGCACTAGTAATTTTGCCTCGGTACTTCCATTGGATAATGTAATTGTACAAGTGGATGTGCCTTAATGATTGATTCATCATGACAATGTTTCTTTCAAAATATATATTGATACCATTAACATTTCTTTGGATATGGTTTTTTTTCTTGGTGAAAACAATGTTATTTTAATAAAAATTGTTGTAGTTTTCTCCTTGTAAAGATGGTTAGTTGAGATTGCATTATAAATTTAATTTCAACTACCTTTTTTAAAGATGTTAAATTGTTTTATTAGAAACTTAGATCATTTTCTTAGGAAGATATGGGGACCTTAATGAGAAAGATCACAACAAAGACCTTCACACAATACTATGGAAGAATTACTTGGTCATACTATGAGTGTTACTATACATTCAAATTATTGTGATGATGTAAATGAGGTAACTGAATTGTGTATTTATGATGTGCCATATTGTTATATGATCTGCCATCTTCTACAGTTCCAAGTTTATTGTTTCATTGGACTTGATCATGTTATAAGGTGAATTTATTGGGCTATGATATTTTGCCATCCCTAAAATTATTATTGATTTGGGAGCCTTTTTTCATTAAATTGTTTCTAGAATTAATAAAAACCCAATTATGTTGCCCACGGGAAAGAATGTAGGAATTTTCTTTTATTTTTGGTGGTCATTAATTAGATTTTCAAATTTTTTATTAAAATTGGATTAACACGTAACTTGATTTAGTAACTTGAGTTATTATCAAATGATACATTGGGTTTTGATTTACCACTTAGGCATATTATTCTATTAAAAATGTGATTGGGTCTATTAACGAAAATTTAGTGCAGAACTATTACTAAGCCTATGATGAATGGACTCAATTAAGGTTTATTAATATGTGGTTAGGCCTCCTTTCCACGCATAAGGCTATTGATAATTTGTTCCATTGGAACCATTACATGTTGTCAAATGTGAAGAAGGGGAATACTTAGATCTATTAGTATGCACTTATATATGAATGATTTTTTTTTTAAGGTTATTAGAAGTAGAGGTACATAATCCTATTTTTTTTAGTTTTATTTATTTTTAGTGGTTCTGAAACTAATATAAAGATCCTATTAAATGTTAAAATTTATTATAAATTGGCGTTAAAAAATGCATACATCGGAATTGGATTTAGAATAAATTATAGGATGAATAGCCAGTATCATGTTTAAAATATATTTTTGCATTATTTATATTTGAGTTAACTCGAAGCATAAAATAAAAATAAACCTTAAAAAATGAATCACTTCCTAGAATATTTGTCTTAAGAATGGTTGTTTAGTTTACAAAGTTGTAGAGGCAAAAGCACTTCAAATCCTAGCACATTCCACTGACTGCACTTGTTCCACTCTTGTAGAGGTTTTTGCAAACATCTTTGTTGAAGTAAGGACCATAAAATCTTACCTTGGGCTTCGTAGATAGTTCATATCTTTTAGGATAATTTTTTCTATAGAAACACAAAAAGCTTTGACAATGTCTTGAATTTGCTCCTTCAACTCCATTACACAGGTTATTGCGCACATCCTGATCTAAACAAGATCCATGTAAAAATGCACTGGGTATTCCACAAATTTCTTCTTTTCCTTTCATAATATGTCCACTACACATACCAGAATATATAAAAGAGGAAGAAAATATAAGTTTTATGCCCCAACGAAATGAGGACGCCTAACATATGTTAGAAATATAATAAACAATTTTAAAGAAATAATAAAAACTATTTGGAGATTGATTGCAAGGATTTAAATTGTAGTCCACAATTGCAATATTGTTAGGTAAACTATACTGCATTCGTGATTTTTGCATTTTACACCATAATGACCATATTTTCTTACAATTTTGTTAATTAATTAAAATTACAACTATAATTTAGATTCTTGATTTATTGGCATTTAATTGAAATGAAAAAACAATTACAACATCATTTTACTTGCCAAAAATGATGTTGCAAAGGTCTAAAATTCTAATATAGTATCTTTTTTCCATTGTTATTGGTTAGAATGATATCATATCACAGGAAAATATGAAACAATAGAAGTGGTTATATTATATCTTTAAATGAGGGCTTCATATTAAATTTCAAACATCTGCATTATCCTTTTTTGTTAAACAAAGTTAAAAACATATAATAAGGGATCAGATTGAACAAAACTGAACATAAAGGGATTAGATCCAATATCAAATGATTCTCATTCGAGAGTCATAATTTTAAATGTAATCCATAACTGCAACATCACTGTTATGTTAAGTTTCATGACACAATTATTTCAAAATTTTATTAATAAGATCTCTTTTTTTGTTTAATCAAATTTTATTAGTTGCAAATGTGAATTTGTAAAATTATGTTTGTGAATATAATAAAATAGTTAACAATTTTTTCTAAAACAAAATTGTGGCATTTGTAACAATAGGGCAGTTCATGGGTTGCACATCTAGCGAAAACCAACTGCATGGGATTGGAGTTAATTAGTCAATGACAATTCTGTGTGATTAGGTAGTCAAAATTGGAGGAAAATAATGAATAACATGATTGGATTGGTCGAATATGGTTCAACAATGCATGAACCATACAGGACCAAACCGATCGAACAGTGATGAAGAGGATGTCGCTTTGTGTAATGGCCTACATTCTATAGTGAAGTAGGAATGGAATCCTTATTTCCTCATCTCATTCAATCCTTACCATATTTCAATTGAACCTAGCCCTAGTAGAATAACACTTGAGCTTTGCCATTTAGTTCAGCCCCACTAGCCACTCATTAGTACAGGAACTAACTTCTAGTCGAAACCATCATCCTTTATGACTCACATTTCCTCGAATAGTCCAAGTCCCTAACACATCCAACTAAAGCACCGATTCTATAGTGTAATCACAAGGTAAGGTTTACTACTTTTTTTACTTTCTTTCTTTTTAGAAGTTGTTAGATGTCTTACACAATGGTGATTAGGAACTTCAATATCAAATTCCCAATGTTTTTAGGTTGCATTTGTTTTTTTTATATTGTTCCAATCTGAATAGTGCTTGCTTTGTGTTTGATTTTGGAATTGTGTTGAGTTTATAGGCCTAGACTTAGTTGAAATATTGTGAAAGATGAACACCAATGGCAATATATGGCTCTTGAAAACTTTCAATGGCATTATAATAGAAATGTCCATAAGAACCTTGAAGAGGACATAATTTGGCCAATTGACTAGTTTATGTAGTTAATGATTTGGATGCTTCTTTTATAATATTAATTCCAAGTTTCTATTTGTAGATATGCTTTTATAGAATGCAAGAATACATTTATAATTGTTATACTAAACTTATAACACCCTGCAAAATATATGTTATACTTAATGATTATAATTAATGACTATAGTTCTTTTTAGGTATTTTAATGGTTCTATAAACTCAAGATTTGAAGAATGAAAGGATAAATGGAGGATATTTGTTAAGTAACAAATAATTGCATTTCTAGTTAAGTGAATATAAAGCTTCTTAGATGACATCTCAAAGTATGCTCATATATAGAAAATTTATATCTTACCTTTAGATTTCTCTTAATCTAAAAGTAAAATACTTTTAGATTTTTGAAGATTTAATCCAATTATACTCATATTATTTCTACTTTTAGAAATATAGATTCACTTTCCACTTTTTCAAAAATAAGAGAGTCAAACATATGGTTAAAATAGAAGAAAATGGAAACAATTATATAAAAAAGAGAGGTTAGTAACTTCGTATAAATTATTAAAATAGAAGGGGTTTGTGAATGTGATTATGGTGTACCTTGCCATGACTTAGAAGCAAAGACAAACATGAATTTGAAAATATACACAAATGTAAAATCTCCATGCATGTTTATGTCTATCTTCCTTCATTTTACTCTGAAACTTAAAGTTATAATTGCAGATATAGTATCATTACGGTCCCTATTACTACATGACCTTTGGTTTCATACTAACTGTCTAGACCATACTGACCTATAACACCTTAAAGAAGAAACTTAATAGTTATGTCAAGACACTAAAGAAAATTATGGTTATGTTAATACACTGGTCCTTGTTAGTTCAAAAATCATGGTTTTCCTATGTTCTTACAGTTCTTAAAACTATTTTAAAGCCATACGAGAAGCCATAAAAATATTCACCGAAGAAGATGAAACTCACATGAGAAGAGAGCTGATCATACATAAGAGAACAAAATAGAAAGCATCTAAAAAAATCATAGAGCTATACATACCAAAAATTATCATAAAACACATATATGAAAGTGTAAAGGAAAAAAAACCCATATACGACAACATGGAACTTATGTGACAAAGGAGTTAATCTTCCATAAAAAAACAAAATAGAAACCATCTCAAAAAAAAATTACTACACATAGCCAAAATCATCACTTTGAACTCATATGATAAAATAATTAAGTATTTCTGTTAGGATTTTTCTTTCAAGTTTAAGAATTAAGTGTTAGTTTAGGTTTAAAATTTCAAAGTTTTAACTTCAAAAATCATGAAATGGACATCTCTTATATGAATTAATTTATTTTGTTCTTCATTTCACTTTGTTAATTCTCTCTCATGTGTTGAGTTCTTTTACTTATTCATTACTAAAAAAAATTAGCATGAAGCAAATAATGTAACTTGACATGTAATGGTGTGGTATCTAATTATGCTTGCTATTAATAAGTTATGCTACAATATGGATAAGACCAATAAACTGCCAACTAGTGGGGCAACAATCCCTCTTCCTACTCCATTTGGCTAAAATGGTGGTCCAAGTGCCTAAGATGCTAGTCCAAGTGCACCACCAACCATAGAAAGCAAGAAAGATGCTTCAAAAAGAAAGAGAATCATAAAAAGAAGGTCTTTAGCCAACCAGACAACTTGTCTCACAATAAAGAAGAGGCACATTGCATAAGATCATTTTAAGCGAGTATTAGATAGGGTGGTGAGAGAACTAATAATTGAATGTATTTATTATGGAATTGGATTCCTTTATGATAGCAAAAAACATGGCACCTCAAACATGTTGGCCCATATCCCTAAATGCCCTAAGTATCCCTATGCATTGAAAAATGACCCTAAATAGCAAGTGCTTAATTTTGATAAAAAATTTAACAAGAAAATTTTAGTGATGTCTACCTCTTATGTGTATGATCAAGATGAATGTAAGAAGATAATTTCTATTTTCATCATTTGCGATGAATTACTTTTTAAAGTAGATGAATGGTTCAAATTCATATAAATATGTAATAAAATGCATCCTCAATTATATGTGCCATCTAGGCATACTATTAAAAGGAATTGCATGAAGATTTATTTAGAACAAAAAGGTAGGTTAAAGGCCTCATTGAAGTTTGATTGTGTTAGGACATGTCTAACTACTGATTATTGGACAAGTGTGCAAAATCTTAACTATATGGTATTGACTATACCCTTCATTGATAACGATTGAAAGCTATAAAAAATTATTAACTTTTACCTTATACCAAACCATAAAAGGGAAACTATAATGAAAGAAGTTGAACAATGCTTGAATGAATGGGTTGTGAAGAAAGTGTTCACTATAACTATTGATAATGATAGGGCTATAACATACTTGAAGAAAAAATTTAGAAATTGGAAAGTTTGGTTTTAAATGGTAAGATGATGCACATAAGGTGTTATGCTCATATCTTGAACCTAAGATATATTATATCCTTTCCTTCAAGGTTAGGTAGATTTAGGCAAGCAATAAAGGAAAAGTACATCACTCACAAATCCCTTGTGTGTCTTGATGTCCCCATAAGATGGAACCCAACCTTTAAAATCTCCTATAAGAAATAATAAGAGGGTAAGGTTACCAATTGGAGATGATTGGAATAACGTTAGGGCATTCATTAACTTTCTCAAAAAATTTCAATAAGGCGATTTTGTCATTTTCAAGTTCATTACATATCACTTCAAATTCCACCTACACTAATATATCTGTAGTGCAACATGAGCTCAAGAAATAGAGTAAAGGTAGGATGATTAAATCTATTTTACATATGATAACAAATTACATGAAGATATAATATGAGAAATATTACAAGGGACATTGATAACATAAATCCTATTCTATTCATTACAAATGTGTTAAATTCTAGATTTAAATTAGTCGATGTTATATGGTTATTTGGAGAAATATATAGGGAAGTTATGGGTCAAACAATGGCTAAAAAGATTAAGGATAATTTGGTTAAAATGTCTGGGTGGTACTCAAAAGAATATAACTAACCTAGTGCATCACTACAGGAAAAAAGCACAACAATGACGACACTTTTAGTGATGGCAAAATCTTGATTGTTGCCAAAAGTACTTGACAACAATGCAAAAAAATGGGTGGGAAATAAAACTTTCAACAACAAATTTTGTTATCTTTGAAGAGTTTCATGGGAAATTGATCCCACTATTTAGCGATGACTATTGTCATTACTGAAGGTTTAAGAATTTTAGTAATGACTTTTTTCATTACTAAAGAGTGAGAAATTTCCCATGGAACTCTTCAGCGATGATAAAAGTCATCATTGAAAGCCCTAGACCTTTAGTGATGTGTCACGACCCGACGTGCTTCAGTCGTGACCGGCGTAAAGATATCCAATCAGCATTCCACACTGATAAGATATCCTTACTAGCCCCCAAAGATGACACAATATCGCATATACCTATAGAAATAATATTAGGGTGTGCTGAAAGAAAGTAGATAATAAAAAGTTAAAATACCAAAATAATATACATATAACAGCATAAAAATATTTACAAAGATAAGTCCATTATAACTTTAAATAATAAGACCTTGTCATCTAACTCACTAATCTGATTAGGGCCTTCCTCCTCTGGATCAGATTCTGGAGGAGAACTGGAACTAGACGTTATGGGCCCTAACGTTGTCACATTACTCCCAAAATTGTCATCCGAGGTGACCAGTATTAGTGGGAAGAAAATTTCGAGGACATTTGGCTCCCTATCCATGGGCAAATAGTCTATATGATACAAAATATTTATTTCATTAGGAGTGACTCAGATCTCTATGTGGAACTTTATTCCATACATCCCAAGGGGTGTTGTGGCATATCCTCTGTAAGTATTACTGCGCATCCACAGATCCATGGTCTTTACCTGAAAAGACAATTTAAAGAAAATACAGAATGAGTATAAATAAACTCAGTAAGTAATAACCTATTATTGCCCTTTTTCAGTTTTCCCATCTAAGGTTGCTTTTCTAATTAAAAGTCCAAGTTTAGATATTACATTGTTTGAGGAATGGCATTAGTTGGTATGTAATGTCACCTTATATCTTCGGTCCAACCTTATCCCCCACCACCCTAGGCCCGAGGCCACCAACCTTTTCCCACCACTACTTACCCCTCCTCTCCTTCTATGGGAAAGATGTTTTCTCCCTCCCACATTTTTGTAAGTAGAATAAACAATTATGGGATGCCACATGCATCAACCACAATTTTCCTCGAGGAATATGTCAAAATACCAACTATGCCATAAGTATTTTATGCTTCATTTATCCTTCTATGCTCATTCTCATATCAAAACCTAAAGGATATTCATGTATACAAATCAAATAATTCATATGTCATGTACACAAATCAAACAATTCATGTCACACAAAATATTTTGTATGTGGACCCTATCTAGGCAGCATAAGGGCAGGAATTATTTGAAGAACTAAATGAAATTTACTATTTCCAAAATTTTAACTTATACTACATCACAATCAGAGCGATTCATAAAAAATTTTCTAGAATTTTTCTCAACCATTTGATAGTCCTAAAAATTTCGTGAACAAGACTGGGCATATTCGGGTTTTGTCATGAACAGCTCCTTTTCACCACTTTATTGGGTGAACAATTCATCTCTAATTGCCCTGAAAATTTTACACAATATTAATAGCACCTTAATTGGTTTCCCTAAATTTTTTCACGATTTTTCATGATCATTTTAGGCGGCAAGAAATTCGAAAACAGAAGCCAATGTGAAAGTGCCCTGTTCCTGGACAACACTGATGACCTGATTGAGGAAATTCTTCTAAAATAACTAAAAGTTTCTAAAAATCCTCAAAATTTTCAGAATTCAACCTCACATCATGAGAGACCTTAAGATATCAAAAATCAAAATTTTTTATGATAAATCACCTAGGTTCCACGTGACTATTCACCAACCAGAATTTCAACAGCATTCTTCACCCTTCTTGATACCATTTCCAACATAATATTAACAATTTCTTTGCAACAGCCAAAACCACTTCCATTCTCATTATTCATGATCCAAATAGTCACTTCCAACAACATCATCACATGTTCAAATCATGTTGAACTAATTATCACAGCAACTAACACAAATCATGTCCAAGGAATCATATTCATCATGACAATCTAGCATTAGAAATTCATAAAATGTATAACAAGCTATTACTCACCTTAAATCGTTACTTCTTTCTTCCTCTTTTCAACTCTGAATTCTAAGGGAGAGGGAGATGAATTCAAGAAAATAAAAATCAGATTTTAGAGTTAAGAGGAAGAAAAATTTCACAAGAATTTAGGGGTATTAAAATCTATCTATTTAACTTGCCAAGTTTCTCTTGAATCTACTTTGTCTAACTTTCCTTGTTTCTTCTTCTATGTGGTCACGTTTGGCTGGAGAGGAGAAGCAAATTTGCTGCTGCTAAGCCTCTTTTATTTTATAGAAAAATTGCTTAAAGTAATTTCTAAATAATTCTACAATTTTCATCAATTTCAAAATTAAATTTGCCTTGGATTTTGGGGGAATTTTGGGGACACATGGAGGGCTGCATGGGACATCCAAGCAGCTGGGGTTTCAGACCAGCAAATCACCTTTTAGCCAATAAAAATGAGACACAAATCAAAAGTTTTCAAATATTACTCTTTTGCTCCCAAAATTTACCATTTTCTTTTATTTTGGTCCTTGGCTTCCCTTGGAAGTTTGGGCTGATGTTGGATCACGAATTTAGGCCTTAATTTTTCACATTTGGGTATGAAAAAAATTTAGGCTAACTCAACCTATACAACAAAAAAATAAAAAGGCCAAAAAGATAAAAAGGTTTATTATAATTCGGCCCCGAATTACTTATTTTCTTTACATTTTCACCCTTAGGCTTCTAAATATCTTAAAATTTTTATTTTGACTTTCCATAACCATTTTTTTAGCTTTTAAAATTATTTTTGATCATCCATAAAATTTTTTGAATTAATTTACTATAATTTCGACTCATTTTCTCACTTTTTCGCTTTACCGGATACAGAAATTCAATGAATTTCTAAGTGAAATTTTCTAAAATCTATTCTTAGGTTTTTAAGTAAATTTTCACTCATTACAATCTCAATAAAATTTTATTTTTTTATTTATTATTATTTTAATTATATATATATATATATATATATATATATATATATATATATATATATATATATATATATATATTATCACTATTATACTAATTCTGGGTCATTACATGATGACAACAATCATTGTCGAAAAGTGGGATTAATTTCCTATGGAACTCTTCAGCGATGACATTATCGTTACTAAAAGGTTATTGTTTTTAATGATGACTTTTTATTAACAACTGAATATTTTATCATTGTTGAAAAGTCTCTCAATAAATACGCCCCAACACCTTCCTGCTCTCATTTTGTGCGATGACGAGGAAGCAATAGTACGAGAGAAACTTGAGGTAAGCTAATTTTGTAATTTTTTTATAATATAGTATATTTGTTATTTATATATATTTGATGTATTATAATTTTTTATATTTATAATCTTGATTTCTTAGATATTTTTGCTATTCATCATTGTTCATGGTGGGTATTTAGATAATATTTGATCACTAGAATTTTACCATTAAGGTATGTAAATAAAATTTTATAATATTTTATTATAATATGTAATTCTGAGATGAATAGTTTGCAATGAATTAATAGAGTTGATGGTATAATTATTTTGGTATGAAATAAATCTTGTTTAGTTTTATATGTTGTAATATTAAACGTGTTTACATAGTTCTATTTTTTGTGTAAAATTTATAAATATAAATTTTGTTGTTGTTACGTAACCCTTGAATTATAATTTTGTATAATCTGATATATGCATGAATTATTTAGTTATATTAATATAAGATGGAGTTGTCATGACATTTTGTTTACACATTTTAAATTTTATCATATAGTTTAGGAGACCGAAATTATTAGTTTCATTGAAGTAATGTAATTTAGGATAATTATGTAAAAAAATTTAGAAAATACATAACTCTTATAACACATTCTCTAGATGTTTAAATTTTGAAGCCAAATAATTTTATAGCTAAGTTTGTTTAGGCTAATTCTTAATTAAAATTGAAATCAAAACTTAACAATTCAAATTATATTATTTACACTACACAATAAAAAAAAGCCAATTGAAAACAAGGTCACATGAAAACCAACTCCTTTCTCATCTATTAGTGTACTCTTTCTACATACAATTCAAATTATATTATAGGTGGGTTTTTTTAAATAACTTTTTTGTTTTTAAAAGTAAAAAAAATCTTATTGACCTATTTTCAAAATCTATCTTTATAAATTATTTTTTAAAGCTAAACTCTAAACACAATGAAAATAAATAATCTTTAATTACTTTTGAATTTAATTTTTATTCTAAATGTCAATTTTGTAATTTGTGAAATATTTTTTATTTACAATTTCAACCATTCTCTAATTTTAATTTTTATTTAATTAAAAAATAATTTTTAAGAATAGAAAAATATTTTCTAATTATTTTAGAAAAATATATATTATATACATAATTCTTGTAACTAAAATTACAATATCATTACATTAATGTAGAACTTATGAAATTAACATTAAATGTATGGTAAAATATTTTTTTGACCAATTGAGTATTCTTGCATTCTTCTAGCTGTTAATTTAGTGATATTTACTCTTAAACTTCTTAAAATTTAACAAAAAATATTTTTCTTGAAAATGGAATTATAAAATATTAAAAGGATTAAAAATATTTATTTATTTAATTTTAAGTATAAAAATTTTTAAAAAATAATGGTTACCTTTTTTTAAGGAAAATCTTACTTTTTTTCACTGTTATAATTTTAAATGTTATTTTTTTAATTATAAACATAAGTGACATATTTTGCCTTCGTCTCCATTTGCTGCTACATTACTTAGGCTAAATAGATTTGCCACTACACATGCCGCCCAGCCACCTAGTCCTTTTTAGCCACCGCCATCGATGTATAGTTCATGTCGTTAGGATGATGACGATGATAGTTTTGGCATGAATGACGATATATCAAGATATTTGTACCTCCCCACCCCATAAACTATTATGTATATACATTTTTTTCATATGTACACATTTATATGGATTGTTTGTATATAATTTGTTTATATGTATGCTATTTATACAATTATTTTATGAGTATTTATTTTTTATTTAATTATATGATCATGTTATACATTATTACTAATACTGTTAATATATTCCATTTGTACAATTTACATTAGATAAAATTAATTTAAAAAAGGATAAATATAATTCAATTGAATTGAAATAAAGAATATTTTAATTTATGTTATTAAATATAATATATTACTTTAATTACAATTTTAATTTACAGATTTTATTTTAATATTTTTAAAATTTAAGTATAAACATAAGTGTTGAATATATTTTTTTAAATTAAAAATAAATTTAAAACATTAAAATTAACTTTTAGCGACAACTACATCATTACTAAAATTTAACCTTTAATAATAACTACTGTTGTCAATAAAAGTTAAAATTTTAACAATGACTAAATATTTACTTTCAGTGATGATAATAGTCACTGTTAAAATTATTTTATTATTTTAAAAAAGGACTAATAGTGACAACATTTGTCATCACTAAAAATTAAAATTCAAAAATTTTTAAATTTTGAAGTTATTTTCTCTGACGACAAAGTTGTTAGAGAAACATGTATTTTTACCAATAACAAAATCTCATCAGTGTTGGTAGCTTTACCTATAAACCTATATAGACAACATTTTCTCTTATGACTTTTATTTTTAATTACAACCAAGTATTCTACAACAATGACTTTTATTATTACTGAAGTCCTTTTTTGCTATAGTGCATCCTTAAGCTCTCAAGCAGTGGGGGAATCCTAACCTCCTCCTTCTAAAATTGAAAGCCATGGTAAGAAAGCTATGACTGCTATCTTTAGATCACATTTGAAGTAGAAAGATACAATTGAGGTAAAAAAATAAGGAAGAAAGGTACATGCAAGAAGTTTATGTGGATGAAAAAGATAAATTTGGCATTTTAACTTAGTGAAAGAATGATGCCTTAAGATTCAACATTCTTTCCAAGCTTGCTAGAGATGTGTTTGCTATCCCTATATCCACTTTGGCTTCTAAATTAGCATTTAGCATCAAAGGATGAATGCTGGATAATTTCAAAGCTTACTTATTCTTAAAATGATTGAAGCCCTTATTGCACCCAAATTTTGCCCTTTACAGTTGACTTCAATGAAATTAAGGATTATGAAGAGCTTGACAAGCATGAAATAGTAGAACAAGGTGTAATTCTATCCATTCACATATTATTATGTTTTTTCCTACATTTTTTTATTTCTTACCCCTTGAATATTTTACTCAATTACTAATCTATTTCCATGTTTTTCTTCATATTTTCAAAGAAATTCTAGGAAATGGCAGCAATAACACTTTAAGATACAAATCCATCTAGAACAAATTTTGCTTAAGTTGGTAAGGAGTAAACTTATTAACTTATGGCTGTTGGCTAATCTAATTTCTTTTTTCACAATATTGATCCTTTCTCTTGGATTATTGGTAAGACGTCAATAAGTGTATAAGGAGTAGAATTTCCATTTGGCATGATTCAAACATGAATTAGATATATTGTTACATAGCATTCTTTTAGTAAATATGACTACACTTGCTATTAGGTTGACATTATTTTTTAGAGCTGCTAGCCTATGCTATAAAAATTGCCATTAGTACAAATTGTGGTAGACATTAGTATCATTTTTTAGGCTCTTGGTGAATTGTTAGTTGGTACAGATCTTTAGCACAAAATATGCTAAACAAAGACACATGATGGTGGTAGCCTAGCCAAAACAATGTATAGCATCATAGCTTTTTTTTTTGTTCACATCTACAACTTTATTTTTTTATATTATAATGTAAGTTAGTTAAATTGGAATAACCTATTTGCTTCTGTTTGAAGATTTTGTTATCATGTTGAACTAGTTGGTTGTTAAAGAATGCCATCTAATAGTCTATTTTGGTTGCTAAAAATTTTATGGAATTTACTTGTCTAATTGCATATTGTTATTTGCTTAAATTGCTTTATATCAATACATTAATGAATTTAGCTTTTAGTTCATTAACAGGTTATGCACATCTTCGTATAGGTAGAAAAAATAGCAACCACTGCAAGCTACAAAATGAAAAATTGAACTAGTTTAATGTATGAATAAGGCTTGTTTGAACTTTTTTTTTCTTGGAGAATAGGCTTTTAATAACTGTTAAATAGGTGTTAGACTAAGCCCATTTCAGTAGGAAAATAATGAACTTAATGAAACCAAGAGAATAGTTAAGTCACACATGCTTGCAAAAGTAATATTCTTTAGACTGGTTTTCTCTTTAACTTAATCTTTTACAAGTCCATAGTCTAGAGTCAATATCAAATTTATGTTTCTAAATAGTTAGCTCTCTTTTAATCTGTAAGTCATTACATTCAGCCATTCAGAAATTCTAATAGTGAGAAACATTTCACATAATTATGTTTGACCATGTTATAAGATATTTTTATTAGTCAGGGAATAAATTACAAGTGCTTGCAAGCTTGTTCCAATGCATTTTTTTTACTATTCAATTTTACTAAAAATAAGAAATTAGGAAATATGGAGAAAAACTATTATTCAATCATTTGTAGCAGAGATTATAATTACCAAGTTATGAGAGTTAAATTTATGGAGCATGTACTTATGATTGTGATAGGAGCTTTGTGAAATGTATATGCATATTAGGTTTTGTGAACGCCTTATGTTTGTTATTTCAACACTTAAGAGGGCTAGAATATTAAGAAGGTCGTTCATAATCAAATTAGGTTCTAAATTTGATTGTATGTTGTAGAAAGACATCATTGACATAGTCATACTTTCCATTTAATTATTTTGCATGTGTTTGCAGACTAATTTGAAACCAAATGTTCCATAAAAAGCTATTTATGTACAACATATTCAACTAAGCAAGGAAATACAAACACTACTAAATCTTCAGAAATAGGTTTTTGTGATCATGTGAAAGAATAATTTCCATTCACAATTTATCTAAAATGTAAGGTCATAAGTTGATATTAGAGGTTGAATATTTCAATAATTTAAGTTTCCTAATGCAATTAGCCAAGTCAGTGTTAGTTTGCTTTCTCCAAATTCAACTTACTAGTAAGTTATGTTTCGACTGCAATGTAAGGAGGTAGAAGGTTCATCTTTTCATGATGGTTCATATATTGAAACACTAGGCACATGAAAGGTTAGCTAACTTGGTCTTTTAATCTAGAATTAGTGATTGCCCAAGTGTGCTACAATTCTTCCTAAAATCAAGAACTTGTGATTCTCAAAGTATTGATAGAATTTACTTGTTTTCTTAATTAGGATTAGACATTTGTTCTAGACTCCATGTGTTTTGGAGGTAATAGATCACTTTGCCAACTAGCTACCTTATTTCACTGATTGGTAAAAGTTTTACCCATGTACTTCTAAAGCCATCTATATAACTATGATTTTAGGTGAAACAGTTGGCAAAAGAGACCAAAATGTAAGCTAAAGTCTTTATTTAATTCCTTTGTTATTCATTCTTCTTTCTTGCTTCTTTTTGGAGAGTTTGAATAGTGCTATATTATTGATCTTGGCATTTATATGTGTATAGGGGCCTGGCAAACTATCAGAAGCCCCATGCTCGCTAGCTCATATTACGTACTTAAATTTTGTTCTCAAAATATTTGTGCACCTTGTGTGGTGGTTATGGCAAAACTATCATTCACTTTAATTAGTCATTTACCTTATGAAATCTAAGAATTTGAAATCATTATAATAAAGTATGAAGAAACTAAATTTGTTCTAGCTTTCAGCGGCTTTCTCATTCACATCAGTTATTCTATTAACTCTTTTAGTCTTTCCTTTAAAAAATAAGGCATATGGAATCACAATTGTAAGAAAATTGCAATATATTTGGCTTTTTCTCCATAAAGAATATAAAGTTTTGTTCTTAATTAGCTCCATTCCCCCTTTTCTATGGCAGACTGGTCACTTACCAAAGGCCTTTAATCCCCCATCATCAAACACATTATATTGCAGTGGTTTTTACTTCACACTTGCCATCAAAATTGGCATTGTAACTAGAATCTTATCTCTCACTGTCAATTGCCCAAGAATAATGTCTTTTAACTTGATTTTTCTTATATTTCACCAATGTAAATTTTGCTAAGAATAGGCCTATTTCTTACTTTTCCAAAATTTCCATAAAATAAAAAATTCATTAAATCCTAATTGATTCAATGTTTCCTTTTATTTTTTTCTCTAATTTTTTAATAAGGAATTGTTGCAGGAAGAACATTTGCTTCTCTTAAGAGCTACTAAGTGGATGAAAACAAAGAAGTGATGGCCATGGTATCATGAATATTGCTAGCTTCTGTTTTTCTTGCTATGTAATGACGGGTAATGATCCTCCTTTGATAATGCAAGCTCTTTTGATAATGAAAAGTGGAAAAATTAATTTTCACTTAGAAATTAACTTGCAAGATCATTCTCTTGATCAACTATTAACTACAATGCTGGAGCACAGAAAACAATTTCAAATATAATAATGGTAGCATCAAGTTCATCACTTATCGAGACCCACTATAACCTAACCAATTGCATTATTTGCAGTCATGGTCAGTTGGGGGCACAATAATGTGTTCTACTGGTTAACACCTAACAATATTTTTTTATCAATAATTGGATTAGTTTTTAGCTCTTAATTGATTATAACCTACTAATGAGCAACCCTACATAACAATGTAATTATATGTGGGTGTGACGGGGGTAGATGGGTATATGTGCACAAAGGAGGGGGAGAAATAAAAATACTTATATTTAGTCCACATAAGAGAGGGAGATAAAAAAATGCTTATGTACTAAAGTTGTGATACATGCCTTTATTCTTATTTAACAAAAAATTATTTGCCAATTTAGCTATTTATATGCTAATTTTATAAAATTCAAATAGATTAAACATTATTTTTTATCATTTTTTAAAATATTGTATGTTATAATTAACTTCATCTATACTTGGTAAGAGTAAAAAAATATATTGCGATTAGAACATAGAAATAAATGGCTGCATTACTTACTTGAGCACAGACCAGCAAGGCAAATGAAAGCAATGAAAGTGGAATATTTACAAATTGAGTTAAGTGATGAGAAAAATATCTACTATTTTATTTTCTCCTATTTTATGTCTCGAAGGTATTATATTTGCTTAATTTTACTAATTAAGCTTTCTTTCATGAACTATGGTTAATTTTACAATATTGTGAATTTAATTAGTAAATGTTAGATTTTGATACTGTTTCTATTTTTCAATCATATCTTGGGCTCAAGATGTCAGATTAAGGCAAATTTTACATTTTTGGAAAGCTAAAAAAGATAATTACAACTTTTATGTTTTTGTAAAAGCCCAGTTTGAATTCCTTCAAGCCTTTATTTGGTCGAGAAGCTAAAGCTCTGTCTTTGTCCTAGCTAAACTTGTTTCTATATTTGCACCATATTTGGAGCTATAGTGGTCCAATTAACCTGAAATGAGTGCCCAAATTCTTATAGGATATAGGCCTACAAGTTTTATGTTTGTGCATTTTCCAAATTATGTTGATTGCATGGTCAAAATTTAGTTAGAAATTAGACCTACAAGAATTCACTGATTTATCTATTGGATTTAATTGACTTGTAACAATCTAAAAATTAGAAAGGCCTTATTGTAATGTCCTAAATTTTTAATTCTATCAATCTCTAAATTCTAAGGCTGTAGAAATGAAGAGCACATTTGAATTAGCTTGGTAGGTGAATCTTAAGTTGAAAGGAATTAAGTGTAAGTATAATCAAAATTTTAAAGAAAAAAGGGTAATTGAGAAGGAATTAATTTTCCTAAATAGTATAGATGATTAGAGGAGGTTAGAAAACCTTAAAAGAAGGAGTTTTCTAAGTCTGATAATGTAAGGAATTTTTAAACAGACAGAAACCTTATGACCAAATTGCAAAAGTGCAAAATTAGGTGTGAGTTAAAATGTGAATAACCAAGAATTTAGGATCTAATATGTAATTTTATTTAGTGTGGCCAATAGACACATGACAAGTGTCATTATTAGAAGAAAATAGCAAGAATAGCCTTACTAATTGGTGCAAAAGGACCAAAATACCCTTAGAATTTTAAAAAATGACCAAAATACCCTTGAAGCTCCATAAAAACTCTTCCTCCTTCTCTTTTCTTCTTCAAAGCCATGAGTTACCTCCATGAAAGCTCTAAAACTATGAGCTAGAGAGAAGGAAGCGAGAGAATTTTTTTTTAGCTTTTTCACCAAAAAATAATGAGATTTAGGCTTAGGTGTGGAAGACAAAGTTGCTCCTCTCATCAAGCTCTATCACATGGTGTATTTAGGTTGAAAAAATCTCCAAAGTTGATCAAGTTTAGTGAGCTCCAAGTGGAGATTTTCAAGTTGCTCCAAGAGGTAAAAATATTCTCCTCTAAAAGCACTTTAATGTACTCTTTTTAGTTTCTTGAAATTTTGATGTTGGTGTGGTCAAAGGAGGTTGACCATGGAGTTTTGGATGATTTGAGCATGTCTAATGATGTTTTGAATATTGTTATGTTAATCTATGGCTTTGGTTTGGTGTAAAAACAACAAGAAATCATGATGTACAAACTAGGGTTTTGGAGGCATAATGGTGTATGTATAGATTTGGCATGATTTGTTTGGAATTTGGCTAAATTGATGAAATTGGAATGATTCTTATGAATTATGGAGCCTATGGAAGATGAAATTTTGAATTATGAAAGTTTGTGTGAAAATCCCCTTTTGAAAGCCAAAAATTGTAAGCATGGGAAAGGAAGGAGGGAAGGAGTTTTAGCCATTTAATTGTGTTTTTAGAAGTTTGGAATAATGTATTACAATGAAATTTAGGAGGTATTGGAATGTACATTAAAATTTGGACACTTCCTTCATGTATAGTGTATGCAGAAGAAGTAAAGAATGCATGAAGTTTAGGAAAAATGATGGTGTTCTAATAAGAATTATGATGTATATTTATGTAGAGCAAGAAGGTGGCAAGTTGGAAAGGCAAAGGAATTGTAGAGAAATTTTTAAGTGAGGGCAAAGGAATCATCACTATTGGAAGCTTTTAAAAGGTAGTTAGCTTTATCCTTAAACTCTATTTTTTATTTATATGTTTTTTGTATTTTATGCCATTGTATGGAATGTGTATGAAATTGTTGTTGCACATCCCAGGAAGACAATAAAATACTGTGTGTGAGGCCTGTGACCAGAGTTCCCCGGGATGATAATCAAATTGTTGTGTGTGGTGCCTATGGCGTGCTATGTGTGTGAGGCCTAGGTACGATTGTTTGTGATGGCCATCCTGATTGTGATGCACGTTTCTTACAATGGTATGAAATGTTGTGATAAATGATTATTTGATTTTAAAATGTATGATTTATTTGCTTAAGGATCTGGAATGGCTTAATATGTTTTTCTTGCAATAGCTAGCTACTAAGAAACTTTGTTTCTTATGTTTCTATCTTATTTATTTACCATTCCAAGTAATACTTTCAAAAGCCCTCTTGATAAGAAAGAATAATGTCTTGAAGTTGCATTAGAATGTTCATAGAGTTTATGATATTAGTATGTATTGGATATGTGTTTTGTAAGTTGAAATTTTTGTATAATTATGTGACCCTTGCCTATGTTGTATGAAATACATGAATTTGAGGTATTATGAACTAGTTTGGATTAGTAAGCCTTTAATATGCAATGTATGTGAAGTTAGAAAATTGATTAAATGAATAGTAAATGACCAAATAAACAGTAAACTCGTAGGGCAGTAAGCTGAGTATGTTTGCAGGGATTTCTGGTTAAGATATGATGCTCTAAAAATTATGAAAAAAATTCAGAAGTGAACATCATTTATGCATCATCCTGTGTGCCAAAATTCAGCCTAAAATAAGCTCATTTGCTATGGAAAATTATTACATGTTTTGGACTACCCTTTTCCCGTCATAGTGCTGAATACATATTGTAACTCAGTATTCTGAAAAAGTAAATGGATTAGTTTTAATCTAAAAATTTTATGGCAAGTATATAACATGTTTATCAAGTCCCATACCAAATTTGAGCTTAATCAAAGTTAATTTACCCCTTAAACTAAGGCTTACTTTTACAGTTGTAAATTCTGGACAGCACTAGAATAGGAACACTTTGCTATGAATTTTGAAAGGCCAATGATGTCTAAATTATGTCAACTTTTCAAAGGATGAAGTCAACGATAAAAGGTTTATGGGAACAAATTTCATAATTTTTGGAGTTTTGCAAAGTAGTTTTTCATAATTTTGAAGTTGGGCTAACAATTCTGGAAATGAGCAAAAAAATTTTGAAACTCAAATTCTGTAATATTTTGTTTCGCAGAATCTTAAATTGGTTTCAAAAAGGCCTAATTGTGCAATAATTACCTATTTAATGAGGATTAAGGTATTAATAAGTAAGGGAGTTACACTTATTATTGTGATCCTAAGAGCTATCTAATCCTAGTCCAATAGGGTTTTAGACAAATTAGGTTATATAAATAGGTAAGAGAGCTAAAGATAAGAACACATTCAGACCTTACATAGACTTAGCAGCAGAGTTTTTCTTTCTTTTCTTGTTTTCAAGCCATAGGAGGCTAAAGATTGTTAGTTGATTCAAGGATTGTGAAGCTCTTCCTTTCAAGGATTATGAGATCTTGATTAGTAATGTTGATTTCTTCCTATTGATTTTCCTCTTTCTCCAATTATTTATACTAAATTATTTAGATTGCTTGTGTTAAGTGCTAATTTGGTATAATTGGTACTCAATCTTGTGATTTCTATTCTTTTGTTGTTTGAATATGAAGTTATGATTAGTTAATCATGATTTTACATGTTGGGATAGAGGGTTAATGGATTACTTCAGTGATATCTAATTTAATTTCCTAAATCAATTGAATTCTATCTTTTGCACAACTTTAATCTAGTTTCAAGATTATGGTAATTACTTAATTCATCTTCTAATTTTAATTGACCAAACTCTAGGCAATTGTCTAGCATAGGATTCATGGATTATTGCAGGCATTCTAGGTAATCCAAGGTTGAAAATTCAATTAGAAAAATCAAATGTTTAGTGATCTAGGATTAATCCATAATAGGAGCTCTCATATCCTTGAATCGGCTACATTTTGTATATTGAATTCTTTCTATTTAATTATTATTTTACTTCTATTTTGTGCTTGTTTATTTCATTGCTACATTTTAATTTTGTGCAACCAACCCCCCCTAATTTTGTATTCTATTATTACATAATCTCTCATATAACAAACAGCATATTGGTTCTATTTCTACACAGCATTTTGTTTTATTGCATTTGCATCTTGTTTTCATTAGTTTCCTTCATTTTCATTACATTAATAAGTCAACAATTATGTAGATATTATTAGGAATTCACTTACGAAGGATAAAATCAAAGGATCACTAGCAACCAATATTTTTAACTAATTTTGGTGCATTATGATGTGTACATCATTAAGCCATGTTATTTGGTGAAGAAGAAAGAGCTTTTGTTGAAGTTGCAAATTGAGACCCAAAGTTAGTTTAATAAAGGAAAAGCATGACTGAAGGTGCCTTGGACTAGAGTAGTGGTGAAAATATTTCATGTAAGGAGGGCTTGACCTCGTGGTTTTCAACTTATATATGAAAGCCATGTTATTCTTGTTATCTTTGTTATTTGTCTTTGTTGTTTTCCTGTTTATGTTCTTTGGCAGCCATAGAATTATCGTGGATAGTGATCGAATATTCCTTGAGTTAACTCGACGCAATAGGAGAATGGTTAAAGGCACCTTGGAGTAACGGTTGAAAATACAGTGTGTTTGACCCTGTGATTTGCAACCTGTTGAGGCCATGTTATTTTTCTTATGTTTGTCACGTGTCTTTCCTTGGATCCTTTTCAACACCCATTACTGTATTCATTATCCACACATTCAAAGTTCAAGTTCTATTGTATTTGGATCTTCTTTGGCACCCATAACATCATCCATTATCCATACATTTAAAGTATAAGTTTTGTTGCATGTATTTACATTTGATGTCATTTTAGGAACTTTATTTCATATCACGTAAAGGGTTTAAGTTCAACACATCTAGTCAATTACTACTCCTATACCTATTGTTCTAACAAAAATTATAGGTTCAATACTTGTTTCAATGACAATGACGTAAGTGCTACAAATGTTGCAATTGCATCGTATTAAAATTGTGATATTTTAAAAGATTCACAACAACAAAATTAGTAAAATACAATTATGGATATACATTGCCTTTCATTATCACTAATGCCTATTTTTCCATGATGTAATTTTTTAAATTATATGTGAACATAAGATGACAAATATTAGTTATAACAAATGTTGATGTGGACATTGTGGTAATTTTAAAATTAGTGTCAAATTTACATCATCAATTCTAAACTTAACCCACATCTAAAGCTGTCCTGGGAAAACTTATGATGTCTATTTTTTTTCATTTTTCTTTTTACAATACCATCTTGTAAAAGACTTTTGAAGTATCTCATTAGGATATGTAAAATATTTACAAATCACTTTTGGCTAACATTGCCATTTAAAGGTTTGACTTTTGGCTGTAGCCTACTTTTAAAATCGTGTAACATAGGACATTAATCTTTTCTGAATTACTACCATCTATTTTTTCCATATTGCCTATAAAATTTTCTCTCTCTCTCAATTTTGCGTTTAAATGGTATAAAAAGATAATATATCACTTTTTATGCACATCTAAAAATGCTTTGAATCTTGTGGAAATATCCGATCCAATCACAAATATCTTCTGCAAGTAAATATTTGAAAGTAGAAGGTAATTTCGGTTGGATGAGATGCTTATCACTATAAGAATGTAATTGGTTTGGAGTAGCATTTCTTGCGCAGCATTTCTTGTGAAAGTCAATCCATAGGACATCAAGGTGTGGGAAACCATTTCCCTATGGACTTTTCATGGACTTCGTATGGATTTCTTGCGAGATATTAGCCTCCTAAAATTTTTAAAGAAAAATTAGAAAAATTATTTCCCATGGAAAAATTCACAGAATACCAACCTCAAAATTATTAAAAACTTAAAAAAATTAAATGTTCAAATTATCTAGCATTTATAAATTTTGTAAAAAATACTAATTTTAACATTTCTATAAAAAACCATATGTTAAATTTATCTAATGCTTGAAAAAATTTTAAAAATTAGAAAGTCAATTCACAATTTATTATAATGAAAAAATGAACTAATTCTATAAAAATTACAAAATTAATTTGTGAGTTTGAAGCAAATTCTTTCCAAGAGAATTCAATTGTTGAAAAGAAGCATACTTTAACATGTTTAACTAATATATAATGAAGTTATATATATATATACACACACATAAGTATAGTGTCAGGTGCTCAAATAATATACAAAACTGAGACCTAATTTATGACAAATTGAGAAGCAATGTGTCGACCATAATAGTTAAGAAACAAAATAATAAAGCCCGTAAGATGATTATGGATCCCAAGAAGCGTTCGACTTTGAGAAGAATTAAATGTGAACAAGAAAATGATTATAGATCTCAAGAAGCAATGCAAAATTTTTACATTAGCCCAACTCTAGAGAGCACATAACTTCAAATTAGATTAGTTCGGTAACATTTAAAGTCTATTAATAAAAAGTCACACAATAAACGAACTAACTTGCATAGCATAAAAACCATTCACAATAGGATGTGTTTAGTGATATAGCCAAGACACATCTATTGTTATAAGGCATATCAACATGTAGATTATGTCATATCAACATGGTGAATAATGGAATGGAGTTCTCAATTTCCATTCATATTGATTATTGACAATATTATCATTTTAAAGTTATTGTAATATAAGTTATTTGCAAGAAACTTCTATACGCAGAAGATTGAGTCCATCCTTTAATAATCCCAACAAGCAAAAACTTACAAAATATGTACATCATATCTCCAAATATATACATTAATGTATATGTTCAAACAACTTGCGAATGAGACAACACATTTTAGAATGTTTCCTAGGAATTGTTTCTTTTGTCTTATCCACTGCTTAATAATGCTAACTGACATCATGGAACAAACTAATCACAGTTCTAATGAAAAATCTATTAACTAATTACAATTCTCATGTTTCTTTTGCCTAGTTGCGCATGCATTCATTGGCATGCGTGTTTTGCAATCCTCAAGTGGCTGGCCAGCCTTCTCAAGACTTGATTTGGCTCCTTTTAACTTAAATGAAGTACGTTTGGATTTGTTAAACTGACCTTGCTGCACAGTGTTGACGGCAACCAGTTATAAATGGAAGATGACATACCTAAGAGGAATCAGATGATTTATAGAAAATTTTCACTACGAAGTGATGATGACAATCATTTATAAATAACAAAATTAAAATAACAAGCCAATGGAAAAACATTACTGGCTAAATTTAAAAAAAATTCATGTTTATTACCATGCACTACAAAAAAAAAGTAGCATTTAGCTATGATTAGAGCTGTGGCTATTAGATAGCAAAACCGTGGTTAAAAAACTAGTGCCACAGGTCACTAAACTGTGCTTGTGTTGCAAAATTTATTTGCCACAATTAAATGGGCATGGTAATAGAAAATCTACTACAATAATAACTGTGGCTAATAATTATTTACCCACAATTATAAGCATAGCCAAATTTCCTGTGAAATTACTAAAATATTAGGGCATTTTTTGGCCATGGTTGAAACTGTGAGTAATAATTATTTGTTGAAAAAAATTAAAATTTGTTAGCACCATTATAATCGTGGCTAAGTATTTGGAATCTATGGATCATATTGATTTTAGCCACTATTATAATCGTAGTTAAGTATCTGGAATGTGTTTATCATCCTAAATCTAGCCACAATTATAATCATATCTAATATTTAATTGATTAATTTTTTTTTTTTAAAAAGGCATTGTAGTTCTTATGCTATAGAACCTGAACTTGTGAATATAATAGACCAAATTACTAATATACTTCATATATTTTAAAACCTAAACCGATGAGTCTAATAAATCAAAATACTAATAATCATATTAATAGCCAAAATATGTATCCTCTTGCAAAGAAAGAAAATATTCAAGAATAGCTAATACTATTTCAAATGTTGGCAACTAGAATAAAAAAAGATAAATTTTAAAGTCAATGAAAACTATCTAAGTCCAAAGATGAATGTAAAAACAATTAAATGTGAGATCTATCATGCTTTAATGTGGAAATTTATGAACCAAATTTATCTTGCAAGAATATGATGAGATTGTTGAGCTGAGTTTAAGTTTGTGAAAGTATTTCCTTAGTCCTATCATAACCATCAAGCTTTTCTTTCAAAGTCTCAACTTTCTTTTCATTTGCATTGATGATTGAAGCATCAAAAACTTTAGAGTACCATGTTGGATAGCCAGCTTAGAAATGCAAGAAAGACAAACCCCAATTTCTAAACCATATACATGACCAAAATGCTCATTTCCAAATAATTTTTCTATAGAATCATTTGGTTTAGCTAATATCATTAAATGAATGATTGAAGGAGCAACATATTCTTGATCTTGAGGTAAGTGTTCTAAAATTTTATCCTATACACAAAACACTAGTATTAACAATTTATAGTTAAAGTAAAAATATATATTTCTAAATATAGTTAATACTTTTAAATAGAAGACAAAAGAAAATCTTGAGTAGCTCAGTCAATCTACATTAGCACTCATAGTAAAAAACTAGTTAATTAACAATATTGGAGAATGAAGCATTAATGTATTTGGAACTTCAAAACTTTATTTATTCATTGAAGTATATATACTGATATAATAATCCATGCTTAGCAAGATAAGAGATTCTTCAAACAAAGTGCAAGTCCAATTTAGTTCACATCTACTTGTTGTTATATATATAGCTATGATTTCATCCCAGAGAAATTAGGGACTCAATAAATGCATAGTAGTAGAATTAAGGAGTTCAAGTGATAAGGCTTAAGAATGCCTTCCAACCATAATATAGAGTAATATATATTTGTATATATAAGCAAGCTATATTAGTTAAAAGAAAAAAAAACCATTATTTTAAGTAAAAATAGCCTATAGACTCAATAAATGCATAGTAGTGGAATTAAAGAGTTCAAGTTATAATTGCCTTTCAACCATAATAGAGAGTAATATATATTTGTATATATAAGCAAGTTATATTAGTTAAAAGAAAAGATCATTATTTATGTCATCCAAAAATTACAATACGATAACATAGTACTACTCCTCTGAATTTTGATTTTTATAATGGCAAAAAAGAACAAATTTAATTCACTTAATAGTTTTATTAAATTAAAATTAAAAGAGATAGAGAGAGATAGAGGGAGCAAAGATTTGCAAATTTAGAGACACATAAACAAACAAAGCAAAGATTATTAAGTCTGTTGACATTGAGGAATGCTAGATCCTTCTTTTTTTTTTTTAAATTAAGTAATGCATGTGATATATGGAGCACTTTACAATATCTTTTAATTAGCATTAGGTTCTTATTGTATTTTTTTTTTCATGAATATAGAATTTGCAGCAAAAGACATAAAGTTTGTGCATGAACTTTACTCCAAAACTACCAAAGTTACAATAAATGGCACAGAGTAGAGATTTAGCTATGCAGTGGATCTGTCACCTTATGCCTTTTAATATTAAGCTGAATACATTTTGCATGTATTTAAATCAAATTATATGCATGAGGAACACTACTAGAAGTAAAAAGGCAAATGAAATAGATACTTATAGCCAATATCTTTCCTTTTTCATTCACATAATTTCCATCCTTTTTAATCAAATTTGACAAAATAACTTAGCTGTGGCATACATATCTTCCTAATTGTTTCTCCTAACAATGACATTATGAATGGATTAGAAGAAAAATATATAAATGTAACAATACCAACTAACATAGGTTTATAAGAAAGAATTCAAACGCATCACACTAAATTTGGAAAAATAAGTATCCTTTATAGTTCTCTTATTACTAACATGCAATTTGACAAGCTTTTCTTACATTACTCTTACTACCACCAACATGAGAAACTTTGAGCTTCTTTCGATTTTCAGTGTTTTGCAAGCTTATCGCTTAAAAATTTAAAATATAATAATCATTATATATTATAATTTTATTTAAAGGATAGCACTATATGATCTAATTTAGTTGGAAAATACAGTGTAATAATTATTACAAGAAATTATATGCTTTGATATGTTCTTGACGATAATATGACACAAAAGCAGACTATTCACCACTATACACTCCAAGAGGAGGATTTACTCGTAACTTTTCCTTGCTTTTAAGAGGATAAAAATACTTACATCTTAACTTATATTTGTGAGCTCTCCACCTATTTCTTAATATTATTATAGCATATTTGTAGCTAGTAGTATAATTAAATAAAAAGTTAGCCTAAATGTTATTAAAATAAACAATTAGTTTATAATCATAATACACACAAAATAAATAATATGACATGTAAGTTAATTTTTTATTACCTTAATATATTTCCATTACTTTTGCCTTTTGTCAATTGGTATCTAATGCTAATATGTAACATTTATGGGACAAATATTTAAGTTTTGAGCAAGTTTACCTAAAAACCACACAAATAAGTTTAAACCATTGTAATTTCCTTGCCTATCATTATTAAGCTTTACAATAACCTTTAGATCTTTTGCCAAGTGCCAAACATCATTTGCTACCATTTTTTCGGTTGTGATTTCCTTAGTTTTCATGTCTACCAAGCATTAATAAAGTAGAAGTTTAGATAATAAAAAATTAAATAAATTTTAAAAGGTATATAGGAAAGTTTTCATTAGCTTGCCCATTATGTTCACAAGCATAGGTCCCTTCTCTTTTTAAGGTTGATTTCCATTAGAACTGAGGTAAAAGTTGAATTTTCAATATTAGATGCAGTTGAAGTACCATGAACATTTGGAGATTCAGATTCATTGTCATCTTGGCCTCAAAGCATCTTTATTAATCATGTCATTACTACTGTTGGTTTGTCTATGGTTTTCTTGTAATAAATCTTAACTAGAAACACCGTTAGCATTTGTATCAGCTAATATTGTAACTACAGATCTCTTGCACTTTTGGCTCATTTCAAACCTAATACATGAACAACTCAATTTGTTTAACATTGAGCATTGAAAAATAAAGAATCTTAACTACTAAAGAAATATAATTTTTAATATAGGACATTAACTTATACATTCAAATATAAAATAAAAGTAACATCACATTTTAGATGTAATTGATGATATAGACATTCAACATGAATTCAAAGTAAATATAAATATGAAAGAAATTAATAAAATATCCTAAAACACAAATGAAAGCAATTTTTTTATTAAAATATGGGAAGTGCATATTAAAATATAGTAACACTAGTCAAACATTGTATCATCCTTATCATCACTATTGAGACTATGTTCTTTAATGAAAATTGAATTATTCGGTTCTTGTTCATCGTCATCATCTATCACTAGTTGCAATTGATCAAAAATTTCCAAATGTTGGTGAGGAAAAGGTATGTCCTCCATAATAAGTTGTTTTGTATCAATCAAGTACTCTTCTCCCATATTAGTTGCAAGAATAGAAGGCTCATCCATTTCTGGTTCACCAGTATGAATTAAGCATGAAAAGTTAATACTAGTAATGCCAAAGTCGTCAATCTTAACTCATTTTTTTAGGGTGGTGTCTACCCATTCACATTTGAATAACACAACCCTTAACATACCATAGTAATCTAACTCAATAATGACAATTAATCATCTATAATACATAAGATAAACTTTTATTAAAGTTTCATCATTAGCATTTGCATATAGTAAATATTGCAACACCACTATTTTATGTTCTCATGCCTTGCTCTCTTCACTTAGTACAAAACTTAAAACCATTTACATTAAATCCATCAAATCTACTTATAATCATATTTGGCCCTTGTGCAAGCAATTCAATTTCAAGTATAATATTTGGACTATCTTTTCTTCTAACCTAGTGTAATTGCAAATGTAAAAGGACAAATTACATAATTAATAATCATTTTAAAAATAAAAAAAGGAGTTGTAATGGACTTTTTGTTGGTGTATGTGTCCTAGGAGCTATTCATAAGATAATTGCAATAATGCATAATATATTATATTTTGTTTTAAACAATGAAATTATTATATTTTATTTCATTTTTGCATAATATATAACTTAATATAATAATTATCTCTGGAATAGTTTTACTCTTCCTAAAATATCTCTAGTCAAGTATTATTGCAAAAGGGATAGCAATAGTATATTAATATTAATATGTATGGTGATTGATGATTATGAATTATAACTATATGATATCAAGTCAATACATGGGTACATTATTAGCAAACAAATGTGTTGGACTAACCCACTATAAGAATACTACATGGATTAACAAGTGTTATTAGCTATTCACATGTGACCACATTATAAGCAGCCCTTTAAACTAAAGTCATTATGGTTCCTTACATGAGAAATTACACACTTTGATGCTATCTTGTGTCACTTTTAATCGAGTGGACATGTAAGGCATTAATTAGGTGTGTCATGAATCATGCAGAGAAATGTGAGTGATGTAAATAGGATTTTGTTCCTCCTATATAAAAGGAGTGATATCCTTGGACCCCTTGATTGAGTGAGACTAAGAAATACATAACCATGCTGAAATTGATCAATATATGATATTGATCATTTGTTTAAGTTAGTCTATATAGTATTAAGAAATATAGATCAAACATTGACAAGGATAACAAACTCTATGCCTCTAGTTCAATTTGGATATTATTACAAAAAATATTGTATTACAAAGTGTTGTTCATACAATTGGTAGATGTCAAATTATATACATTCTTACTACTTAGGTAGCAATGATGTATTGCTAGATATTGTTCATTATCTATGGTCTACTGATGGGTCATTATTAATGCAATAAGAACCTATAGGGTTACACAAAAAGAGTAGGAATAAGATAGTAATTAATTGGGCTTTAGTTAAACCAATATCCTATTAATTAGGCTTATTATTTAGTGCATCTATAAATTATTAAAGTAATAATATATATTATTCATGTAATATATAGTATATTATGTAATATTATATGATATTAAAGTAATATCAGATAATTATATCATTTAATATTAGATAATTATATTATGAGATAATAGTATTATCTAATAATATTAGATAACTAACAGATAAGGCCTATTTCTCCTCATTCCCTCTATGATAAGGATAAGGTTTTTATGGTTAAGTAAAATTAAAAAAAGTGTAGGTGGTTTCCTAGTGAGACTAGGAAAATGGCATCCCTTAGTTTTATGAAAAGGGAATGTAAGCATCGCTTTAAGGAAGATACAAAATTGCCCCCTGAAAGTTGAACTAAAAACCTTAGTCCCATGTGAGAGAAATGTCTCTTAGCAAATTTAGGAGGTAGAGAAGCTGTCATTCACTTTGAGTGGATACAATAAAAGCACTATCATTTGATTATGCTTGTGATTCATGATTTGCACTTCAAGATGAAATCCTATAAACATAGTTTTTAATCTATGTCTTTGTGAATTGATTCTAGGAAGGATTTACATAATTTTGAAAATCTATTTTTTCAATGCGTTATATGATACATGTGAAACCCAACACTTTTACATGATTTTTAAACCACTCATGAAAATGTTTATGCATATATTCTTTAACATTCTTGGGGGTAATTTTTTTTGCATGATTTATCCGCTTCACTTCAATTGTAAACTTCCTAGAAAGTATGGTATGCTTTACTTCCATTTATCCAATTGGATTACGAAAGTAGATAAAAGATAAAATTAGAATGTTCACTTACTCATAAAACTTATCAACTATATCATAATTGCATAATACACAACAGTGATCTTAGTGCAAGAAATCTTGTTGACAAAATGACAAAGTCACTATTAATAATAGACTCATTCTCATCATCATTGCGCTTAGGCTAATTGAACCTTGTTTCAATACCTTCCAAGTATCTAGAACAAACGGTAAGACATTCCTCTACAATATATCCTTCAGCTATACAACCTTCTAGTGTAGCTTTATTATAAACATCTAATTTTAAATGGCCAAGGATCTTAAACATATAAGGAAAATAAATCATGTTTATAAAACTCATAAAGTGACACCTAAATAAAGCTAAAAAAAAATTGGTACCTTTCAATTGGATACATCCACTTAAAATATACAGGGCTAGCAATCATTGCTTCCTTAATGAGGTGGCTAACCAAATGAACCATAATAGTGAAAAAGGATGGGAGAAATATCATTTCCATATGATAAAGTATTAATGTAATTTTTTGCTGGAGATTTTATATGTTCTTGACGTCTAACACTTTGCATGAAAGCTCTCTAAAATAGTTTGAGAATTCGATTAACACTAAAGTAACTTTTTTAGGAAAAGATCTTCTTAATGCAATTAGAAGATCATGACTTTTTAGGCCTGAGATTTTATATTTCTTGCAATTGACACTTCTAGAGATGTTTAATGAATAACCATCTAAAACTATCACTCTTTTAAGAACCATTAAAAATAAATCTCTCCCTTGGATTTCCATTTTAAAACATGTAAGAGGAAACTTGGAAGAATTAGGATATGGATGAAATTTTTTTCTTATCCTAATGGCCTTTAAGGCTTTATAAGCTTAAAGATTATCTTTTGTTCTTTTCTTCTCATCAAGCATTGTGAGCAACACATTGGCATAAACTTTTTTTTTTCTATATGCATCATATTAAGACAATGGCGAAGATAACTATCCTTCCAATAAGATAAATCCTAAAAAATGCTCCTTTTCTTCCATTATTTTGGGCTATTATCACTTGCACTATCATCATGAGGCCTTTTAAGGCTTTACTCCATTTTGTTTGATGATAATAGAACCAAATAATGATATAGGAACTTGTCTAAGCTAAACTATACCATCAAAAGCCTCTTTAATGGTTAAGTGGTAATCCTAAATGATGGCCCATGAAATAATTTTTCCTACTAAACTTAAGTCTTTTGGAATCCATTTAAAAATTACATGTTAGGCATGCTAGGGATGTATGTATATTCCAACCAAGCAAATTATCAAGTCTTAAAAAGTCATTAATAGTCCACGTAAGTGCTACACACATTTTAAAGACTTCATTTGAAGATGACTCATAAATATCTACACTATCATTCCATAATTGTAATAATTCTACAACAAGTGGTTGTAAGTAAACATCAATACTATTAGCAAGTATTTTAGGACCTGGAATTACCATTGATATGATAAGTGATGTTTGCTTTATAGTCATCTATAGAGGTAAGTTGTAAGCATATAACATGACAGGACAAATGCTATTGTTAGAACTTAATGTGCCAAATAGATTGAAGCCATTGTGACTAAAGCAAGTGTTACATTTTGAGGATCTAATGCAAAGTTAGGATATAACAAAACAAACTTTTTTCATACTTTACTATCTCTAGGATGTCTTAACAAGCCACTCAAGTTACCTTTCATAGTTTTGTCTCAACTAGCTTCCAACTAAATGTATGACAATGTTTGCACTTATCTCTTCCTTCATCAGGAACCTAGTATAGCATGCAATTTTTTGGACATGCATGAATCTTATCATAACTCAAGCCTAACTATTTTAACATCTTTTTTGCCTTATAAAATGATGTTGGAAGCCTAGCATGATCAAAAGTATCTTTTAAAAGTTCAATAATCATTGAAATTGTTTTATTAGTTACACCACATAAAAATTTAATATGTTACAAATGAACAATAAAAGACAACTTCCTAAAGTTTGTACAACTATTAAAAAGTGCTTGATTCCCATCTTTTAATAATTCTTTAATTTTTCCTAACTCATGATTGTTCAAATCTCTTGCATATGTAGCATTGTCATTTCTAGGTTGATATGATAAACTAGGTTCTTGATATATACTATCCTTAAAGAGCTTAAATGTATGATTTAATAAATCACTCATTGGATATTGTTTAATTAGTTCCTTATAAGCTTGCATTGTAGGCTCCATAGTGGGTTTATCATTTTCTTTCCCATGCAAATATCTTCTAGTGTATTTTTTTAGAAAACCCCTTGTAAGTAAATGACAAAACATGTCATTCCTACTTCCCATATGGTAAATCCACAAGTAACATAAGGACACACAATTTTCCCATCTATAGATGCTTTTGAGAAAGTGAAATTAAGAAAATCCATCACCCCACTTCGATACTCTGAAGTTTATTGGTTTCTTAATCCAACTCCTATTTGCCATAACTTGATATACTATTAGTTCATAAGAGAAAGTCATTCACATGATGTTAATGTTATATATATTATTCATTATTTGTTTTACACACAAGACAACAAATGATGTTATATAAAACACAATCATAAAAACTTATGCTATATTATTACTCCTATTTTTTATTCTAATGTTAATGAATAAGAATTAAGAGCACAAGTATCTAATTTTTAACTAAAAAATAACAATTAAATTAAATTAGGGATAGGTTCTGCTTTCCAATTCAATGGTGTTTTGCATACTCTTCCTTCAAAAAGGTTCTAGAAGTATCTAATTTTTCTGCTATCTATGTAAACTTAAACATAATGGAGTTCTATATATGCTTCCTCTAAATAGGTTACCACTATTTCCCAATGCTTCAAAGTCTATGACAATCGATCAAAAACTAGTTCTTTGATTTGAACTTTAGAAGACTCATACTATTCTTTTTTCAACACCAGGTTCTTTTATTATATCTTTCCTTCTTTGAACTTTATTCTACACTTAAACTAGTGAAAATGCATAGAATAGAGGTTGTAAAGGTTGGTATTTTGGTGAATGGTGAGATTAACTATAAGCATTTTAAGGCTAAATTACTTGCTAACAAGCACAAATCTATTATTGTTAGCATAAACCTAAATCTCTTCTATTATCTCTCCCTAACGATTAGTCTAATGGTTGCAAGCATCATGGTTTAGGTAAGCATCTTGAAAAGATACTATTAATGGTTTAGTTCTTTTCTTAACATCCTCCAAAAAGGTGTGCTTTTTTGAAAAGTTTGATATAAACACAAGCCTCCATTTCTCTATCTCTCTATATCTCTCTCTGCTCTAACTTTTAAGTTACCATTTATAACACAAAAAATGGCATCTATAATGAAAGATATGGGTTAGAAATGTGATGATGTCATGGGGTTATGATAACTATTTGTATTTAGCAAGTACCTAATATGCATAGAAACATAAGCATCTTTTAGGAGCTACTTGGGAACTCAACATCAATATATAGACACATGTTGTAGTTTCAACTTTCTTAGTTTTAGAAATCACCTTACTTCCACTTTTTCTTTGCCTCTTTGAAAGCCAAAAAACATAATAAGAAAATGATGAAAAGGGAGGATGAATACAAGAAAGGGCTATAGATTGAGAAGGAAGACAAGATTTTGCTTGAATATATCAAGGTCTGTGGAATAAAACAATGGAACTACATTCCCAAAGTTATAGGTAACTTGTTAAAGAAATAATATTGTTTGAATCAATTTGTAGATGAAGGAATTTTGTATCTTATAATAGTAAAATATATAACTATCCATCTTGAACCTAGGTTTAATTTCATAGTATCGTTGTCAATTTTAGGGTTAAAGAAGGGTAAAAAGAGTTGTAGGCTAAGGTGGCCAAATCTGATTGTAAAATAAGAAAATGCTTGCAGGAATCTTGTTGATAAAATATATTTTTATTTGCAAATAAGATACCAAATGCAAAATTTGTTGTAGATAACATATTTATCTTTGACTATTCTTTTATCGGTAAATCTAGAAATTTATAGTGATAAAGTAGCATAAGTTTAATGGCACACTTATTAATCCACTAGCCATATTTGAAAATAACAAGATCTATCTACAAGCATTACCTCTATATTAAATGCTCAAGTTAGAAAGAAATTATTTAATTAATTAATATAGCAGGAACCAAGAAGGTATGAGTCTTCAAACAGGTTTACAATTTCCTAAACAGAATAAAAAGAGAGTATGATTCATTGGGGCAAAAGCAACAGAACATTGGACACCCATCATGTTTGATAGGAAACACAAATGCATGGCACTATATTAGACATAAATGGATAATAATAATTAGTAATTTATAGGTGCCAATGACTTTCACAATTGATGGGTTTATCTCTCAAGTTTGAGGATGGATTTTTTTCATTGTAATATAGCAAAAGTATGAGACATTCTATCTTATTTTTAAAGTAAAAACATTATTTACTTCAATAGGAAAGAGATAGGCTCATAAAAATGTGAAGTTTCACATTTATGCAATTTACATACTTTTATTTTTTAAATTTTGTCTATTTCTTTCCTTTTCTAAGTAAGAAAAAAATTTTGCTTAATAAATAAAATAGAAATTCTTGCAAAATAATAAAAGAATATGGAAAAAATAGAAATGGTTGATGAGATGAGCAAAGCACATCTTTGAATCTAATGAAAATAAGATAAGTCTATTCTCTTAGCAATAGATTATAAAAAGCAAGTCTCAATCTGAAATGATAATTTTAAAAAGAGCACTAGAACTCTACCAACTTTTCTCTGCATTTATACTAATCAAATTACTATGAAATTCACACTTAATCAAAATGAAATAGCTAAAATTCTTTGATCTTGGTTAAGTACATATCATAGGCTAACCTACATTATTGGGAAAAAAATTGCCTCTTCATTTTTTCAGTCTGACTAATCCTAGGCTTGTAACTACAGCACATTTAGCTCCATGTGATTCTATCAATAAATTTATTATGTTCTTTTCTTTTTTGCTGAGATATATGTATCTTTTAAAACTGGCATTACTTTTCTTCAAAATGCATCTTCCTTTAAATTATTGGAAACAAGTGCCAATTAGGATCCTTAAGCCTAGTGATCTTATACTAGATTGGACTAGGTTTCTAAAAACTTAGCTTTGAAATAAGACATATATATATATATATATATATATATATATATATATATATATATATATATATATATATATATATATATATATATATATATATATTAGGAGTAAAAATATATTGTGGGAATCAAGTTGTATACTATTATAACTTGGTGACTTTAACTAGCAATTAACTAGGTTAACAGTTGGCCAAGTATTTAATATTTTCTTAATGTTAAGTGAAGTACTTAAATGAAATATACAATGTAACTTATCAATTATATCTACTAGTGCCATAATTGTTAGGTTTCACATATACTTAAGCATAACGGATTTAAAAAAAATTATGTTATGTGAGACCTTCCTAGAACCAATACATAGAGATATAGATTAATAATTCAGCATACAAGAATTATAATTACCTCCTAAAGTGTAGATCATGAATTACTAGCATAAGTGATGATGCCTTTATGATATTCACATAAAGTGAATAATAACTTTTCAACCTCCACAAATCTGCTAGAAAATATCTTTCTCGTAAAGGACTAAAGTTTGGTGTGATTTTAGGGTTTTATGGGGTTTTTTTGTGACAATTTTATTTCTTTTCTGCATAAAAAAATGACACCTTCATGTCGGTTAATAAACTAAAAGGATGCCATTTTTCTAGTTTTACTAGGAAACCACCTCCAATTTTAATTCCACTCAACCACTAATACCTTATCCTTATCATGATGAAAGTGAAGAAAGATATAACTTATTCATTAGTTATCTAATATTATCTTAATATTATTAACTAAATATTATTAGATAATAATATTATCTCATAATATAATTATCTAATAATAATTGGCATAATTATTTGATATTATTCTAATATCAGATAATATCACATAATATAATATAATATAATATATGTGAATAACATATATTATTACTTTGATAATACACACACACACACACTAAATAACAAGCCCAATTAATAAATTTCTAGTCTAACTAAAAACTAATTAATTATTGTCTCATTCTTACTCATTTTGTGTGACCCTGTAGATTCTTACTCCATTGATAATGACCCATCAATGGACCATAGACAATGAGTGGTATCTAGCAATACATCACGGCTACTCGAGTAGTAAGAATATTTGTGATTTGGTATTTACCTAATGTATGAATAGTACCTTGCAACACAATCCCTTTTATAACAATATCCAAATCAAACTAGAGGTATGGGATGTGTCATCTTCATCAATATTCAATTCACATTCTTGATACCAAGTAAACTAAATTAAATAAATGATTAATATTCAATCCATTTGAGTATGGCCATGCATTTTTTAGTCCTACTCAATCAAAGGACCCAAGGATATCACTCCTTCTATACAGAAGGAAATAAAATCTTATCTAGATCACTCACTTCTCTCTGCATGATTTGTGACACACTTAATTAACACCTTGCATGATATCCTAATTAAAAGTGACATAAAATGGCATCAAAGTGTGTGGATCCATATATAGGGAATTATAGCGACTTTAGGTCAAAGGACTATGTGCAATGTGGTCATATGAGAATAGCTAATGAAACATGATAATCCATATAGTATTCTCATAGTAGGTCAGTCTAGTACTTCTGTTCACTAATAATATACCCATGTATTGACATAATATTATATATCCATGATTCACAATCATCAATCACCATACATGATAGTCTCAATGTATTATTGTTATCCCTTTCATAATAATACTCAATTATGAATATTTTAAGAATAGTAAAACTATTTTAGGGACAATTATTATATTAAGTTATAAATTACATAGAAATAAAATAAAATATAATAATTGTATTGCCTTAAATAAAACTTGATATATTATGTATTATTACAATTATCTTATGATTGACTCTTCAAATACAGACATTAACAATAATAACAATCAGAGCAATTTAGTGAATATAATAACTTTTCCCTTCCATGTTGTGTCCAATAACTATTTGACAGTGCTCTTTGTTTGCATGCATGTCTGTATCATTTAGGACAAATTTGTCTCATAAGGTAGTTTTCAAAACTTGGTGAAAAATATCTCACAATAACAAGATTCTAATTACTCTTTTTGTTCTACTTTTGAATTTAAGCTATATACAATTCAAGTCCTCTATTGATTCTTAACTAGAATATTTATTGGAAATATAGAATGAGGTAAATTTTTCCCATATGATACAGACATGCATGCAAACAGAGAGCATTATCAAAGAGTTATTGGACACAACATGGAAAGGAAAAGTTATTGTATTCACCAAATTGCTTTGATTGTTATTATAGCACTAGTAGATATATTTGATAAGTTATATTGCATATTTTATTTAAATACTTGTATAACTAATTATTTCATTTAAACATTGCATATTTCATTAAATATTCCAGTTAAGTAGGTTGACAATTAACTTGTATGCATACTGTAACTCCCTTACTTATCAACGCCTTATTCCTTATTTACTAGATGATTATACATACTCATTCGCCATCTACCTCAAGCTAATACGGAATATCTCAAATTTCTGTACTTTATACACATGAGCAAAAGTCATATAACTATACAAAAAGAGTTCACTTTACAATATATACATCCATTACTTACAAAATTACCAACTATACAATCACTTTTGATATACAACTTCAAAACATCATTGTCCCTTATCATGAGAGCTTTTGGAAGCATCACCTGGAATGGTTAGTCACAATACAGAAAACATAAGAAACAAAGTTTCCCAGTAGCTAGCCATCACTGTAAAAATATATTGAGCCATTCCAGATCCTTAAGCAAGTAAAACATACATTTCAAATCATTTAAACATTTTCAACTTATTCAATACCATACCATTGTAAGAAATATGCACCGCACACAGAAATCATCAAGCCCATTCAAGGACTTATCTCAATCAATATCTAGATGGCCATCACAAATAATCGTACCTAGGCCTCATATACAGCATCACGCTGTCTTCCCAGGGAAAACTCGGGCCATAGGCCTTACTCACACAGTATCACACTGTTTTCCCGAGGTACTCTAAAGGCCATAGGTACCGCACACAGCAATTTTCATTACCATCCCGGGGATAACTCGGGCCATAGGCCTTACTCACACAATATTACTGTCTTCCCGGGATGTGCACCACACAGTTATTTCATACACATTCCATATAATGGCAAAATATACCGAAAGTCATGTAAATAGAAAACAGAGCTTAAGGATAAAGCTAGCTACCTTTCACAAGCTTCCAATGTGATGTTCCCTTTGCTCTCACCAAAAAATCCTTTACACTTCCTCTTGCCTTTGCAAGTTGTCACTCCTTAGTCTATACAAATACACATCATAGTTTCTTATTAGAACATCATCACTTTCCCTAATCCTCATGTATTCTTTACTTTCTCCACTTAATTAAATGCATACTTAGATGCTCTATACTTTGCTTTCAAGCCTTGAAATGACACATAAGAACATTAGAAAAGGATCCAAAGGCAAAACCATGCAAAACGTGAAGAAACCAAGCCAAAAAGTTCACTTAACAAAGAACACGGGGGTCCCATACCCCGTGTTCAGGGCCGTGTTTCTTACTGGATCGCTTCGGGGCTTCACTGGGTTACTCGACAAAGAACACGGAGGTGAACACGGGCCGTGTTCTACCCCGTGTACCTAACTGCCCTTCAGTCTTGAGATAAACACGGGGAGTGTTGCACCCCGTGTAGCACACTGATCAGCTTCGACGAGGAACACGGGGTACAACACGGGCCGTGTTCTACCCCGTATACCTTGCTGATCCTCCGAAAACACTTTAAACACTAAAACTCCTTCCTTCCTTCTTTTCCATATTATGGTTTTAGCTTCTCAAAAGGGAAAAAGCACACAAACACCTTCACAACTCAAAGTTTCATCTTCCATAAGCTTCATAAATTCATAGAAACCAATTTAACTTCATCAATTTAGCCAAGTTCTAAACATATCATGCCAACACTACACATGCACCATTATGCCTCTAAAACCCAAATATGTACATCATATTTCTTGTTGTTTTTACACCAAACCCAAGCCATAAATCATCATAACAACATCTAAAACACCGTTAAACATATTCAAATCATCCTAAACTCCATGTTCAATCACCCTTGACCACACCAACCTCAAGATTTCAAGAAACTAAGAAGAGTACATTAAAGAGCTCTTAGAGGAGAACATTTTTACCTCTTGGTACAACTTGAAAATCCTCACTTGGAGCTCCCCAAACTTAATCAAACTTGAGCTTTTCTTCACTCTAGGCACATCAATGGATAGAGCTTGATGAGAAGAGCAACTTTCCCTTCTACCACTAAGCTTAAATCTCACTATTTTTAGGTGAAAAACTCAAAAGAAACTTTCTCTCTCTTTCTCTCTCTCTCCTGCACGTTTTGGAGCTTTCATGGAGGTGATGCAGCTTTTGGAGAAATGGAGAAGAAAGAAGACTTTTCATGAAGCTTCTAGGGGCATTCTTGCCATTTTGACAATTCTCAAGGGTATTTTAGTCCTTTTTCACCAAAAGTAAGGCTATTCTTGCCATTATTTTTCTAATAATGACACTTGTCATAAATCCATTGGTCACACTAATTAAAATCACATATTACACCCCAAAATCATAGTTATTCATATTAGATCCCAATTCCTTAGTTATTTCACTTTAACCAAACCCGATTCTGCACTTTTGCAATTTACTCCATAGGGTCTCTGTCTGTTTAAAATTCCTTATACTGTCAGACTTAGACAACTCCCCTTTTTAGGATTTTCTAACCTCCTCTGATCATCCATACTGTTTAGGAGAATTAATTCTTTTCCTACTATCATTTTCCTTCAAAATTTTGTTTACCCTTACACTTAATTCCTTTCAACTTAAGATTCACCCACCAAGCTAATTCAAACGTGCTCTTCGTTTCTACGACCTTAGAATTTAGAGATTCAAATAATAGAATTGAAAATTCGGGACATTACACATACACATCCTAGAAAGCAAACTTCATTGCTATGTTAAGTGATTTGGCTCTAAATTGAGATAACTTACAACTATGCAAGTTGACATATTATGAGATCTAGGTTTATTCTTCTTATTATTTCTAGAGTTTGTTATCTCAAAACTTTAACAATAAACTAGCTATGAATTTCTAATTCATGCACCTAAATTGAATCCAAAAGGTAGAAAAAGGGAGTAACACAAATATATGACAAGCAAAACCACAAAGAGGATAGCTTAAGCATGACCTGACCTTACATGGCATAAATGGTTGATTTTTGGATTTAATACATTTCCAATTTTAACATGATAAGTCATTCAATATAAGCTTCTTTTAAATAGTATTGGTTATCCTATAATTCCTTATTGCTCATGTAAAAAACTAATAAGTAGAAACTTTTCTTTCTCCTTTTTTTTATCTCTATCAAAACTTAGCAATCTTTGTTTATTTTTAGGACCATTTAGAAAAGGCAGTTGATATCACTATTTACACTACAAGGCTAGAATAGTTACTTAAACCTATTTCCTAAAAAGTTTTGTTTCAGTTTCCTAGGAACTGATAAGAAGAAAGGACATAGCAAAAACTTATCACAAAGATACAAACACAATGAAGTCCTATGTTGAATTTATGTTTATGTATAGCTTGTGAATGGTGGCCCACCACTGAACACACAAAACATAATAGCAGACATATGCAGATGGACCAATGCAAGCACTCACTATAACCATCAAATTTTATGGATTTTGAATTATGAAAGTTCAATGGCAAAGCAAAGGCTAACAAGAAAGAAAGACAAAAAAGAAAGTTTAGTTTGCACATAACCTCATGCCTTTCTTCCTAACCTGACATTTGATAAAGCAAAGGCACAAGCCAATGGCCCTGAGTAGAAGCAAGGGACTTATAGCCTTCACATTGAATAATAAGGCAATCCACACATTAAAACAACTCAGAGGCGGAAAATTAAAAATTGGCTCCAAGGAAATTTCTATTTATGTAATGATATATGATTGTTAATAATAGATTTCTGTTTTGTTTCAATGTTTCCATCTTTTCTCTTTACACAAAAACTTATTGAAAAGAAAAACATGTTGCTATATAGATCATAAAATGGTTTATCAAAGAAATTTAACAAGCCCAATCTATAAAATTTATCATTAACAAAATATTGCATCAAAATAAATTAACAAATTGAAAACCTAAATCTAACAATAATACTAGAATTCTACTTTCAATTTCATACCTTAGCTTTGTTATTGCACACATATTTTGTAAGTTCCATTAGTCCTTCAACTCTCCAAAGTTGATGGTACCAGTTCCACAACCCTCCAAAGATGATGCAACTCACACACATCTAAGTTTTGTGTTTTAGGATTGATCAGAAACAAAAGGAGAGAGTAGTTATACTACAATTTTATGGGGGAAAAAAGGGAACATGGTGCATGTAAACTCCCTTACTTATTAACACCTTAATCCTCGTTAAATAGATAATTATTGCATACTAATTTGCCTTCTACTCTGAACTAGCTCACAATACCACAAATTTCTGTATCTCATACAACATAGGCAAGGATCATGTAATTATACAAAAAGTTCAACTTACAAAACATACATCCATTACTTACAATATCACCAACCACATAATCATTTATAATACAACTTCAAATCTCTATTCTCCTTTGTCAAGAGGGTCTCTAGAAGCATCACCTGGAATGGTTAGTGTAACACAGAAAACATAAGAAATAGAGTTTCTCAGTAGCTAGCCATCACTGTAAAAATATATTGAGCCATTCCAGATCCTTAAGCAAATAAAACATACATTTCAAAATCAATTAATCATTTATCATCTCATTCCATACCATTGTAAGAAATGTGCATCACACATAGCAATCAACAAGCCCATTCAAGGACTCATATAATTATCTAGATGGCCATCACAGATAATCGTACCTAGGCCTCATACAGCAATTCACTGTCTTCCTGGGGAAAACTCGGGCCATAGGCCTTACACACACAGTATCACACTATCTTCCTGAGGTATCTGGCCATAGGTACCGCACACAGCAATTTCATTACCATCCTAAGGAAAACTTGGGCCATAGGCCTTACACACACAGTATTTGACTGTCTTCCCGGGGTGTGCACACAGCTACTTCATACACATTCCATATAATGGCAAAATATACCGAAAATCATGTAAACAGAAAACAGAGCTTAAGGATAAAGCTAGCTACCTTTTACAAGCTTCCAATGTGATGTTTCCTTTGCCCTCACTTAACAACTTCTTTACACTTCCTCTTGCCTTTCCAAGTTGTCACTCCTTAGTCTATACAAATACACATCATAGTTCTTATTAGAACATCATCACTTTCCTTAAACCTCATGTATTCTTTACTTCCTCCACTTAAATAAATGCATACTTAGATGCTCTATATCTTGTTTTCAGGCCTTGAAATGACACATATGAACATTAGAAAAGGATTCGGAAGTAAAACCATGCAAAACGTGAAGAATTAAAGCCAAAATGTTCACTTGACAAAGTACACGAGGTTCCCATACCCCGTGTTAAGGGCCGTGTTTCTTTCTGGATCACTTCGAGGCTTCACTGGCTTGCTCAGAAAAGAACATGGGGGTGAACATGGGCCGTGTTCTACCCCGTGTTCAGAACATGGGGTACAACATGGGCCGTGTTCTACCCCATGTACATTACTGATCTGCCTTCGTAGAAGAACACTGGGTACAACATGGGCCATGTTCTACCTCGTGTATATTACTGATCTTCCAAAAACACATTGAATGGCTAAATCTCCTTCCTTCCTTCTTTTCCATATTCATGGTTTTGGCTTCTCAAAAGGGAAGTTTCACACACACACTTTCATAATTCAAAATTTCATTTTAATTTCATCAATTTAGCCAAATTCCAAACAAATCATGTCAAATCCACACATGCACCATTTTGCCTCTAAAATCTTAGTGTGTACATCATGGTTTCTTGTTGTTTTCACACCAAACCAAAGCCATAGATCAACATAACAACATTTAAAACACCATTAGACATATTCAAATCATCCCAAAACTCCATGGTCAACTGCTGGAAATCGCGCATCATACATGCACAGCGGAATAAAATTTTGCACGATTTCCACCAAGGATCCATGCGAATTTAGAACGCCATAGATTAGGAATTAGGATTTATACCTTTCGGCAAAATTCTTCTGACCGCTACACCAAGTCCGATCTGCTTCCAAATCAAGAACAGGAATGGAAACCAGTAAATTATATCACCAGTACAATGTTTTGTGGCTGCACCTCTGTGGTATCCACACGAACCCGTGAATCACCGATGAATGTCCGCTACACACACCGATTGGAATTGATCTCCTTACACCTCGTAGTGCTAGCTACGCCTCTTCAGAGATTTTGGTCAAGGAGAAGTGCTAGGGTTTTCTATGCTTTTGCTTGGGGTGCGTGAATAATAATAGCAATCCTATTATTACCCAATAAGCCTATTTAAATAGGTGCATAGAAAAAACCTAACCTATTTGGGCCTTATTCCATGTATAATTATAGGCTTACTATTGGGCCTTATAATTATAACATGAATTCCCAAATATTAAGCCCAAACAATTTGGTCTATTAATTCCAAATTCACTAAGCTCTAAGTGTGCAACCCTACAGGCTCTCATTACGTTGGCAATGACCATTAATCATATTAATGATCATAAACAAAGATTGGTGTCTAGCAACACATCATTGTTACCCAAGTAATGAGAAAGTCGATGATTTGACTAAACCTTTACACGTGATAATCATTTATGTCCTTTTGTCCTATACATCTAGATTGAGCACGAGACATGGACCGTGTCATTCCCGTATAGCCCAATCTTGAGGTTTCTTGATTCCTAAGTAAGCTGACTGAAACAAATGTAATCGACATCTCATGTCAATTCATCTGAGCATGGCCATGCATTTTCTCAGCTTTACTTAATCAAGGGGCCCATAGATGTTACTCCTGTTATATAGGAGGGACAAATCCCATCTTGATCACACAAACCCCTCCGCATGATATGTGACATATCCAATATCTACCCTTGCATTCACTTAACCATTAGTGACATAGAATAGTATCAAAATATGAAACTCACATGTAGGGAACCTTGGTAATCTCAGGTCAAAGGACCATATTAATAATGATCACTAAGAACCACTTATGACACTCATATAACGATCCATGTAGTGTTCTTAATATGGGTCGGTCCAGTATACAAGTTCTCTAACTTGTACTCATGTGTAAACTTAATATCCCATATAAGTCTTCACACATGCTAGTCTTAACATATCAAAGCAACCTAATCCACAATGATATATGACTAGGGACATTTAAGAATACAATTATTCTAAGGTTATTATTATAATTAAATATATTACGCAGACAATATATATAAATATAATAATTGGAATTGCCATTAAAATAACATGATTCAAAATTACAATCACCAATATAATTGGTTTTAGGGCATATACACTAACAATCTCCCACTTGCACTAAAGCCAATCATCCATGTATCTAATACCTATGGATCTCATATGACTATCATGCTTTTGCTGCGTTAGAGCTTTTGTCAGTGGATCGGCGACATTGTCGTCAGTCGGTATTCTGCATATCCTGACATCATTTCTGTCAACAATATCTCTTATGAGATGATAGCGACGAAGTATATGTTTGGATTTCTGGTGAGATCTAGGTTCCTTGGCTTGCGCAATGGCTCCATTATTGTCACAATAGAGCTCTACTGGGTCAGCAATGCTAGGAACAACTCTAAGTTCATTGATGAACTTCTTAATCCAAACAGCCTCTTTTGCGGCATCTGATGCTGCAATGTATTCAGCTTCTGTTGTAGAATCAGCCACTGTCCCTTGCTTTGAACTCTTCCAGGTCACAGCGCCACCATTAAGGCAAAATACATAACCTGACTGCGACCTGAAGTCATCTTTATCGGTTTGAAAGCTAGCATCAGTGTAACCATTTACAATGAGCTCTTCCTCACCTCCATAAATCAAAAACATGTCTTTAGTTCTTCTTAAGTACTTAAGAATGTTCTTGACAGCTGTCCAGTGACTTTCACCAGGATCTGATTGGTATCTGCTCGTCATGCTTAAAGCATACGAGACATCAGGACGAGTACATAACATAGCATACATGATAGATCCAATCGCAGATGCATAAGGGATCTTACTCATGCGCTGTCTCTCATACTCTGTGGAAGGACATTGAGTTCTTGAGAGACTTATGCCATGTGACATCGGCAAGAATCCTCTTTTAGAATCTTGCATGCTAAACCTTTTTAGCACCTTGTCAATGTACGTACTCTGACTTAGGCCAAGCAATTTTCTTGATCTATCTCTATAGATCTTGATACCTAATACATAGGAGGCCTCACCTAAGTCTTTCATAGAAAAACAATTTCACAACCAAGTTTTTACAGACTGTAGTATAGGAATGTCATTTCCAATGAGTAATATGTCATCTACATATAACACCAGAAAGACTATTGTACTCCCACTAACCTTCTTGTATACACAGGGTTCATCTTCATTTTTGATGAAACCAAACTCTTTGATTGCATCATCGAAACGAAGATTCCAACTCCGAGAAGCTTGCTTCAACCCATAAATGGATCGTTGCAATTTGCAAACTTTTCCAGCATTTTTAGGATTTACAAAACCTTCAGGTTGTGTCATGTACACATCCTCAAGAAGATTTCCATTAAGGAAAGCAGTTTTGACATCCATTTGCCAGATTTCATAATCATAATATGCTGCTATAGCTAGAAGAATCCTGATGGATTTAAGCATGACAACTGGAGAAAAGGTCTCATCATAGTCAATACCATGGATTTGTTTGAAACCTTTTGCAACCAATCGTCCCTTAAAGGTACACACATTACCATCCATGTCAGTTTTCTTTTTGAAAACCCATTTGCACCCAATGGGTTTTACCCCTTCAGGTGGATCAACCAAAGTCCAAACTTGGTTTGAATACATGGAATCCATCTCTGATTTCATAGCTTCTAGCCATTTCTCAGAATCTGGTCCCATCATAGCCTCTTGGTAGGTTGTGGGCTCATCTTGGTCCATGAGCAACACATCACCGTGATGAGTCATGAGAAAACCATATCTCTCGGGTTCACGACGTATCCTACTAGATCTACGTGGGTTCTGTGTTACATGAGCAGGTTCTTCCACAACTATTTGTGGAACCGGCTCAGGTTCCATCTCAAGTTCAATGTTTTCTCGTTGATCTTGAATTTCTTCAAGTTCTATTCTTCTCCCATTGATTCTTTTAGAGATAAATTCTCTTTCTAGAAAGACACCAGTTCGAGCAATAAACACTTTTTTGCTCGGTTGGATTATAGAAATAATATCCTTTTGTTTCCTTAGGATATCCAACAAAAAAACATTTATCAGATTTGGGTCCAAGTTTATCAGAAGCCTGACGTCTTACGTAAGCTTCGCAGCCCCAAATCTTCATAAAAGACAAACTAGGACGTTTCCCAGTCCATATCTCATATGGTGTCTTTTGAACTGATTTTGATGGAACACGGTTTAGTGTGAAAGTTGCAGTCTCTAGAGCATGTCCCCAGAAGGAATTTGGAAGGTCAGCCTGACTCATCATTGACCGAACCATGTCTAACAAAGTTCGATTCCTCCTTTCAGAAACACCATTCCATTGAGGTGTTCCTGGTGGAGTGAGTTGTGATACAATGCCACACTCCTTTAGATGATTAAGGAACTCTCGGTCTAAGTATTCACCACCTCGATCTGATCGAAGTGCTTTAATACTTTTACCAAGTTAGTTTTGTACTTCATTTTTGAACTCTTTGAACTTTTCAAAAGATTCAGACTTGTGTTTCATAAGAAACACGTAACCATATCTACTGAAATCATCAGTAAAAGTAATGAAGTACTGATAACCTCCTCTAGCTTGTGTGTTTAAAGGTCCACATACATCACTATGTATAAGCCCCAATAAATCACTAGCCCTTTCACTTTTCCCAGAAAAAGGGGCTTTAGTCATCTTACCTAATAAACATGACTCACATACCTCATATGATTCGAAATCAAATGAGTCCAAAAATCCATCCTTATGAAGTTTGGAGATGCGTGTCTCATTTATATGGCCTAAACGACAATGCCAAAGATAGGTTGGATTTGAATCATTAGTTTTGACCTTCTTCGTGTTTATGTTATAGATTGGATTTTCAAGGTCCAGAACATAAAGACCATTCATTAATTGTGCACAGCCATAAAACATTTCATTTAAATAAATAGAGCAATATTTGTCCTTTATTATAAATGAAAAACCTTTCTTGTCTAAACAAGAAACAGAAATCAAATTTCTACTAACAGTAGGCACAAAGTAACAATTGTCCAATTCTAAAACTAATCCACTAGGTAAAGATAAATAATAAGTCCCTACAGCTAATGCAGCAACTCTTGCTCCATTTCCAACGCGCAGGTCCACTTCACCTTTGGCTAATGATCTACTTTCTTTAAGATCCTGCACATTTACACAAATGTGAGTACCACATCCAGTATCTAATACCCAAGATGTAGAAGTAGATAAATTAACCTCTATAACATAAATACCTGAGTTGAAAGTCCCACTTTCCTTTTGCTTCTTAAGCTCTTCCAGGTAAATCTTGCAATTTCACTTCCAATGTCCTGGTTCTTTACAATGGAAGCATTGTCCTTCCTTGGCCACGCCACCTTTGGGTTTCAGTGCAGAGGAACTTGACTTGGACTTTCCATCAGTCTTGTCCTTTTTCCTTTTATTCTTGGCCTTAGACTTGCCCTTTCCTTTGCCCTTTTGAACCATCATAATGGAATTGGGCTTGGACTTTTTCAAGTTTTGCTCAGCAGTTCTCAACATGTTAAGCAGTTCAGGCAAAGTCTTATCAATTTCGTTCATGTTATAATTCATGACGAATTGACTATAGCTCTCAGGCAACGATTGCAGAACTATATCAGTGGCCAATTCTTGTTGCAAAGGAAAACCCAATCTTTCAAGGCTATTGATGTACCCAATCATTTTAAGTACATGTGTAGCAACGGGTGTTCCTTCAGCCATCTTACACTGAAACAATGCTTTAGATACATCATATCTCTCATGTCTTGCTTGCTCTTGGTACAGTTGTTTAAGGTGATCAATCATATTGAACGCCTCCATGTTCTCATGTTGCTTCTGAAGCTCAGAGTTCATGGTAGCAAGCATGAGACAACTGACATCCAGAGCATCTTCTAGATGCTTCTTATAAGCATCCTTTTCTGCTCGATGAGCATTAGCAGCAGGCTCATTTGGAGTAGGTTGCTCTAGGACATACTGCTTTTTCTCATGCTTGAGGACAATCCTCAAGTTTCGATACCAATCGAGAAAATTCGTCCCATTCAGCTTATCCTTCTCAAGGATAGATCGCAGTGATAAATTTGATGCATTTGATGCCATGGTTATCTACAATAGAAAAATATGCAAAATGAGAATCATGTATTTCATTTATTTAATAAGGTCTTTTATTAAATAATACTCCCACTATTTTTTCTTAAAATAATAGCCCTCACTATTATTTCGGAAAATCGTAGCGTTTGAGATTTTCTAGTAGGCCAAGATCCATATTTCACCTAGACTTAAGTCAGCTTTGGCTGATCACTCAAGTTTTGGCTATTTAGGTAGGCAACTCCTTGCCAATTACATCTTATGTAACTCTTGGATAGTTGGGTGAACAACACTTGTTCAAATCCATCTTATGGACTTAAGCCCAACTCCATGCCTCTAGGCCCCCAATCCTATTGAGATGGCCTAGTTAAGTCAAAACCCAATTATTGGCATTTGGATATCACTATTATCCCATCGTGTCTCACCAAGATAAACTAGGCACTTTGCTTTGGCAAACCTGCCTTATGTTGATCAAGGCCTTGACAAGTGCCATTCATTGGAAGGCATCACTTTTATTACTGACTTAATATTTGCATTGAGGGATTTAAATGTCTATTTTAGATCTCACCATTATTTGCCATCCATACATGCCTATATCTAACATATCATATACATTAATATAAGGCATGCAATAAAGCATAAAATAAATGTGCATAGTTATGGCCCAACTACTTTGATTTTCCTAAGCCAATGAGAAAACCAAAAGGTCAACCTAGGGTAAAGATATCTTCTTTAAGCATCTTCCACGGTTGTCCTCATATTGATTTTGGCTCCTTGTCTCCATGGCAGCAAGCTCCAGGCTTAAACATATTGTACATTTGAAAGTAAACTATTCTAACTTTACAATACATAATGAAGGAGAAAACTCGAGTTACATTCGAGGGGAGTGAGGTGAGAGAAAGAATGTACAACTAGAATTTATAGAGAAAGACACGACACGCAGGCCGTATTTAATTACAATAAAACCAAAACCAATAAATGAAATATAACCATACATTATGGTTTAAGGGCCATAACTATGCATCATGCAGCAAACATCACATGTAAGCATACAAACAACCATAGGTATTTATTGAAATTGATCTTGTTTCCAATTTTAACTTGTTTAAAATTAGAAGGTTATGAAAAGATTGATTTTAAAACGCAGCTTAGATTTAGGCAATCAATTATTGCGCTACGCAGAGTTAGTACGGCGGTCCCGCAAGCCGGTTAGCAGGCGGGGGTCGAGGGGGGGCCGCCCCTCGCGGGGGTGAGGGGGCGGAGCCCCCTTCCCAAAAAATTTTATACATCTTACATTCAAAATTTTGAGGACTTTCGGGCAAAAATCCAGAAAATTTTGAACGTTTCAATTTCTGTTTTAACCATTAAAACAATCGGCCAAAATTAGAATTTATCAAGAACCCTAATTCCCGAACTGTTCCGGAATCCTACTTCTTGATGTTCCGCCATATTAACTCAAACAGTAGTCCATGTTCTATTTAATTTAATCTCATTAAATGAAACAGAATGCATACATCACATGTATACAACCAGACATGTTTCTGATCGAATTTTAATCTCATTAAAACAGAAACTTCATCAGCTACGTTTCCAGTTTTTTTTTTTTTTTAATCTCATTAAAAAAAATGAATCATTAATTATGTATGTTTCAATCTAATTTTAATCTAATCAAAACCGATTCATCAACATACAAAATTACATTGATCCAGAACCCTAATTGCATCATGCGTGATCTGATTAAACACAAATTATCTAGATTTAAACGCATAACACAGAAAACTAATCTATGGATTCGCAAGTGGCTCTGATACCACTGCTGGAAATCGCGCATCATACATGCACAGTGGAATAAAATTTTTTGCACGATTTCCACCAAGGATCCATGCGAATTTAGAACGCCATAGATCAAGGATTAGGGATTATACCTTTCGGCAAAATTCTTCTGACCGCTGCAGCAAATCTGATCTGCTTCCAGGTCACGAACCGGAATGGAAACCAGTAAATTAGATCACCAGTACAACGTTTTGTGGCTGCACCTCTGTGGTATCCACACGAACCCGTGAATCACCGATGAATGTCTGCTACACACACCGGTTGGAATTGATCTCCTTAGACCTCGTAGTGCTAGCTACGCCTCTTCAGAGATTTTAGTCAAGGAGAGTGGCTAGGGTTTTTTCTATGCTTTTACTTGGGGTGCGTGAAGAATAATAGTAATCCTATTATTACCCAATAAGCCTATTTAAATAGGTGCATAGAAAAACCTAACCTATTTGGGCCTTATTCCATGTATAATTATAGGCTTACTATTGGGCCTTATAATTATAACATGAATTCCTAAATATTAAGCCCAAACAATTTGGTCCATTAATTCCAAATTCACTAAGCTCTAAGTGTGCGACCCTACAGGCTCTCATTACGTTGGCAATGACCATTAATCATATTAATGATCATAAACAAAGATTGGTGTCTAGCAACACATCATTGTTACCCAAGTAATGAGAAAGTCGATGATTTGACTAAACCTTTACACGTGATAATCATTTATGTCCTTTTGTCCTATACATCTAGATTGAGCACGAGACATGGACCGTGTCATTCCCGTATAGCCCAATCTTGAGGTTTCTTGATTCCTAAGTAAGCTGACTGAAACAAATGTATTCGACATCTCATGTCAATTCATCTGAGCTTGGCCATGCATTTTCTCAGCTTTACTTAATCAAGGGGCCCATAGATGTTACTCCTGTTATATAGGAGGGACAAATCCCATCTTGATCACACAAACCCCTCCGCATGATATGTGACATATCCAATATCTACCCTTGCATTCACTTAACCATTAGTGACATAGAATAGTATCAAAATATGAAACTCACATGTAGGGAACCTTGGTAATCTCAGGTCAAAGGACCATATTAATAATGATCACTAAGAACCACTTATGACACTCATATAACGATCCATGTAGTGTTCTTAATATGGGTCGGTCCAGTATACAAGTTCTCTAACTTGTACTCATGTGTAAACTTAATATCCCATATAAGTCTTCACACATGCTAGTCTTAACATATCAAAGCAACCTAATCCACAATGATATATGACTAGGGACATTTAAGAATACAATTATTCTAAGGTTATTATTATAATTAAATATATTACGCAGACAATATATATAAATATAATAATTGGAATTGCCATTAAAATAACATGATTCAAAATTACAATCACCAATATAATTGGTTTTAGGGCATATACACTAACACTTTTGTCCTATACATCTAGATTGAGCACGAAACATGGACCGTGTCATTCTCGTATAGCCCAATCTTAAAGTTTCTTGACTCCTAAGTAAGCTGACTGAAACAAATGTAATCGACATCTCATGTTAATTCATCTGAGCATGACCATGCATTTTCTCAGCTTTACTTAATCAAGGGGCCCATAGATGTTACTCTTGTTATATAGGAGGGACAAATCCCATCTTGATCACACAAATCCCTCCGCATGATATGAGACATATCCAATATCTACCCTTGCATTCACTTAACCATTAGTGACATAGAATAGTATCAAAATATGAAACTCACATGTAGGGAACCTTGGTGATCTCAGGTCAAAGGACCATATTAATAATGATCACTAAGAACCACTTATGACACTCATATAACGATCCATGTAGTGTTCTTAATATGGTCGGTCCAGTATACAAGTTCTCTAACTTGTACTCATGTGTAAACTTAATATCCTATATAAGTTTTCACACATGCTAGTCTTAACATATCAAAGCAACCTAATCCACAATGATATATGACTAGGGACATTTAAGAATACAATTATTCTAAGGCTATTATTATAATTAAATATATTACGCAGACAATATATATAAATATAATAATTGGAATTGCCATTAAAATAACATGATTTAAAATTACAATCACCAATATGATTGGTTTTAGGGCATATACACTAACATCAACCACCTTTGACCACACCAACATCAAAATCTCAAGAAACTAAAAAGAGTACATTAAAGAGCTTTTGGAGGAGAACATTTTTACCTCTTGCTGCAACTTGAAAATCCTCACTTAGAGCTCACCAAACTTGATCAAACATGAGCTTTTCTTCAATCTAAACACACCAATGGATAGAGCTTAATGAGAAGAGCAACTTTCCCTTCTACACCTAAGCTTAAAACTCACTAATTTTAGGTGAAAAAGCTAAGAGAAACTTTCTCTCTCTTCCTTCTCTCTCTCACACGTCCAAGCTTGCTCTCATGGAGATTTCTGCAACTTTTAGGAGAAATGGAGAAGAAGAAAAAGTTTTCATGAAGCTTCAAGGGCATTCTTGCCATTTCTTCAAATAAGGACACTTGTCCATTTTCTTCTAACAAGGACACTTGTCATGTGTCTATTGGTCTCACTAAAAGAAAATCACATATCACACCCTAAAATCTTGGTTATTCATATTAGATCCCAAATTCTTGGTTATTTCCACTTTAACCACACCGATTTTGCACTTTTGCAATTTAGTCCATAGGGTTTCTGTCTGTTTAAAATTCCTTACACTGTCATACTCAAACAACTTTCCTTTTTAGGGTTTTCTAACCTCCTCTGATCATCTATACTGTTTAGGAAAATTAAGTCATTTCCTACTATCCCTTTTTCCTTTAAAATTTCGTTTACCTTTACACTCTTAATTCCTTTCAACTTAAGATTCACCCACCAAGCTAATTCAAATGTGCTCTTCATTTCTACAGCCTCAGAATTTAGAGATTCAAATGATAGAATTAAAAGAAAATTCGGGACATTACAGTGCATGCTAAAACCTTCTTTAGCTACAAAGATACAACCATGATTTCTTAATCATAATAAAATTAGCAAATTTTAAATGGGTTAGCCACAGTTAATGAAGCCATGAAAAAAATGGCTAATTACTAGTTTTTTTGTAGTGATATAACCAAGAGTGCATGGACATTTTGTACAAGACAAGATATTTTTGCACATAACAAGGTTAGCAATGGTGTAGGAAGAAATATTTACATAAGCATTATCTAGCACACAATTCTTAAGTATTATCACTCAAATGTTGGCAACTAAGAATGCATAGATCTATTTTATCCAGCAATCACTTATTTTTTTTTCATTATAATTAGTAATAAATAATTGTTGATTTGTTATTTCTATTTTTGTCCAACAATCACAATTGATTACTGGACAAAATGGACACATGCATTCTTAGTTGGTGGCATTTAGAAGGTAATGCTTAAAGGATGACGCGGTAGGTAATAGCTACAAAGTATTTCTCATAATGTAGAATATATGGGGAGCGAAATAAAGCTTATATCATTAAGTGAGTTACACAATGCACCAAAGAAAAAGGTCTATACAAATGACAAAAGTCATCTATATAGACATTAATTATTATTTATATAGTTATTACAGATGATATTATCATTTGTATTAAGTCATCCATATAGATTTGTATGTGTTTTAACCTACGTAGATCACTTTTCCTGTCGTCTATGTAGGTTACATACATATAGATGGCAAAGTCATCTACATAGGGTAGAAAAGTGGTCAACACTATCCTACCTTTACAAATGACTTTGTTGTCTCTATAGATCACACTTATACAAATGACAATTATTATTTGTATAGGTGCTTGCCTTTACAGATGACAATTGTTATTTGTATAGGTGCATGAACAATAAAAAAAATTTTCAATTCACATTAATTTTTTTTTAACAATTTTAACATGTTACACCCTCCTTAAATTATAGTGAATTTGAAATTTATTTTGTTAGAAAGAATACTTAGAGCGACTAGTAAATTTAGGTGGATTAGAGGTTTTATGTGTGAAGTATGGAATAAAATAGAGTTAATAAAAGTAAGGATATGAGAATATGATTTGGGTGAAGTTTTGATGAGGAAAAGTTATTAAAATCATGAAGTATAAAGCTATATATTGATATGAGTAAGAGTGTGAGTATGGAAAAGGTTTAGGAGTACTTTTCCAAAAATGCTCTCGAGGCTTTATTATCCCTTATTTCAGCCCCAAACCGCATTTCCCTCATTTCTCCTCATCTCTCTAGTTCTTTCATCTCTCTCAACTTTCCTTCTGCATAATCTCTCCAATCAAGCAAGGGGGCTTTAAATCTTCTTGATTTCTTTATTTAATCGAGGTAGGAATAATGTTTTCATTAAGAATCCCTCTTATTTCATTTTTGTTGATGAAGGATTTGAAGTTTATTTTATTTTGTTGAGCACCTTGTATAGGAGCAAATGGACACTCCTAAGTAAGTGTATATCTATCTTAGGAACCTCATGCTTTATTTGTTCTATTTACTAGAATAATATATTGTAAACCAAGAGATCGAATATGTGTAGATGCGTACCTTAATATAGATAGGTATGAAATATAGTGATCTGGTTACTTCCCATTATGATGAGGATTGTAGTGTGTAATAGTACTTCCAAAGTATCCTTTGTTTCTTGTTAATTACTATTAATTGACCTTTTTAAAAATGATGCAATGAAAGGCATTGTATGGGTTATTGCTGAATCGTGATGAATGTATGCTTTGACTGAGAGTGTGATTATGATTGTTCTTTGGTTATGACCGTACATGATGTTGGGATCGGGAGCCATACAAGCACAGCGGAATAAACTGATCCCATCCACCGAATCCATGCAAAAATGTTAAATTGGAATAAGGGTTCGTTCAATACCTTTGTTGATGACTCTAGAACTTGGTCGTTGATCACCTCTTCAACTTTCTTTCGGCCGAAAACTCTGAAGTATCCACACAAACCCATAAGTCACTGATGAATGTCCACACAAACACCGGTTGGAATTGATCTCCTTTCACCTCATAGTTTTAGCTACGCCTCTTAAGGGGTTTTGATCAAGGAGAGGTGCTAGGATTTTTCTGTACCTTTTTAGGGTGCGTGAATAATGATAATATCAACTATTATTACTCAACAAGCCTATTTAAATAGGTGCATAGAAAAACCTAACCTATTTGTGCTTTACTTCATGTACAATTATAGGCTTACTAATGGGCCTTATAATTATAACATGAATTACCAAATATTAGGCCCAAACAATTTGGTTCATTAATTCCAAATTCACTAGGCTCTAAGTGTGCGACCCTACAGGCTTTCATTACGTTGGCAATGACCATTAATCATATTAATGATCATAAACAATGATCGGTGTCTAGCAACACATCATTGTTACCTAAGTAATGAGAAAGTTAGTGATTTGACTAAACCTTTACACGTGATCATCACCTATGTCCTTTTGTCCTATACATCTAGATTAAGCACGAGACATGGACTGTGTCATTCCCGTATAGTCCAATTTTAAGGTTTTTTTATTCCTATGTAAGCTGACTGAAACAAATGTAATCGACATCCCATGTCAATTCATCTAAGCATGACCATGCATTTTCTCAGCTTTACTTAATCAAGGGGCCCACAGATATTACTCCTATTATATAGGAGGGACAAATCCCATCTTAATCACATAGACCCTTTCGCATGATATGAGACATATCCAATATCTACCTTTGCATTCACTCAACCATTAATGACATAGAATAGTATCAAAATATGAAACTCACATGTAGGGAATCTTGGTAATCTCAGGTCAAAGGACCATATTAATAATGATCACTAAGAACCACTTATGACACTCATATAATGATCCATATAGTGTTCTTAATATAGGTCAGTCCAGTATACAAGTTCTCTAACTTGTACTCATGTGTAAACTTAATATTGCATATAAGTCTTCACACATGCTAGTCTTAACATATCAAAGCAACTTAATCCACAATGATATATGACTAGGGACATTTAAGAATACAATTATTCTAAGGTTATTATCATAATTGAATATATTACGCAGACAATATATATAAATATAATAATTGGAATTGCCATTAAAATAACAAGATTCAAAATTACAATCGCCAATATGATTGGTTGTAAGGCATATAAACTAACAATCTACCACTTTTACTAAAGCCAATCATCCATGTATCTAATACTTATAGATCTCATATGACTATCATGCTTTTGCTGCGTTAGGGCTTTTGTCAATGGATCAGCGACATTATCGTCAGTCGGTATTCTGCATATCCTGACATCATTTTTGTTAACAATATCTCTTATGAGATGATAGTGCCGGAGTATATGATTAGATTTCTGGTGAGATCTAGGTTCCTTGGCTTGCACAATGGCTCTATTATTGTCACAATAGAGCTCTACTGGGTCAGCAATGCTAGGAACAACTCCAAGTTCAATGATGAACTTCTTAATCCAAACAGCCTCTTTTATGGCATCTGATGTTGCAATGTATTCAGCTTCTGTTGTAGAATCAACCACCGTCCCTTGCTTTGAACTCTTCCAGGTCACAACGCTACCATTAAGGCAAAATACATAACCTGACTACAACCTGAAGTCATCTTTGTCAATTTGAAAGCTAGCATCAGTGTAACCATTTACAATGAGCTCTTCCTCACCTCCATAAATCAAAAACATGTCTTTAGTTCTTCTTAAGTACTTAAGAATATTCTTGACAGCTGTCCAGTAACTTTCACCAGGATCTGATTGGTATCTACTCGTCATGCTTAAAGCATACGAGACATCACGACGAGTACATAACATGGCATACATGATAGACCCAATCACAGATGCATAAGGGATCTTACTCATGCGTTGTCTCTCATACTATGTGGAAGGACATTGAGTTCTTAAGAGACTTATGTCATGTGACATCGGCAAGAATCCTCTTTTAGAATCTTGCATGCTAAACCTTTTTAGCACCTTATCAATGTATGTACTCTGACTTAAGCCAAGCAATTTTCTCGATCTATCTCTATAGATCTTGATACCTAATACATAGGAGGCCTCACCTAAGTCTTTCATAGAAAAATAATTTCCTAACTAAGTTTTTACAGATTGTAGCGTAGGAATGTCATTTTCAATGAGTAATATGTTATCTACATACAACACCAGAAAGACTATTGTGCTCCCACTAACCTTCTTGTACACACAGGGTTCATCTTCATTCTTGATGAAACCAAACTCTTTGATCGCATCATCAAAACGAAGATTCCAACTTCGAGAAACTTACTTCAACCTATAAATGGATCATTGCAATTTGCAAACTTTTCTAGCATTTTCAAGATTTACAAAACCTTCAGGTTGTATCATGTACACATCCTCAAGAAGATTTCCATTAAGGAAAGAAGTTTTGACATCCATTTGCCAGATTTCATAATCATAATATGCTACTATAGCTAGAAGAATCCTAATGGATTTAAGCATGACAATTGGAGAAAAAGTCTCATCATAGTCAATACCATGGATTTGTTTGAAACCTTTTGCAATCAATCGTCCCTTAAAGGTACACATATTACCATCTATGTTATTTTTCTTTTTGAAAACCCATTTGCACCTAATGGGTTTTACCCCTTCAGGTGGATCAACCAAAGTCTAAACTTGGTTTGAATACATGGAGTCCATCTCTGATTTTATAGCTTCTACCCATTTCTCAGAATCTGGCCCCATCATAGCCTCTTGGTAGATTGTGGGCTCATCTTGGTCCATGAGTGACACATCACCGTGATGAGTCACGAGAAAACCATATCTCTCGGGCTCACAACATATCCTACTAGATCTACGTGGGTTCTGTATGACATGAGTAGGTTCTTCCAAAACTATTTGTGGAACCAGCTCAGGTTTCATCTTAAGTTCTATGTTTTCTCGTTGATCTTGAATTTCTTCAAGTTCTATTCTTCTCCCACTGATTCTTTTAGAGATAAATTCTGTCTCTAGAAAAACACCAGTTCGAGCAATAAACACTTTTTGCTCAGTTGGATTATAGAAATAATATCCTTTTGTTTCCTTAGGATATCTAATAAAAAAACATTTATCAGATTTGGGTCCAATTTTATCAGAAGCCTGACGTCTTACATAAGCTTCGCAGCCCCAAATCTTCATAAAAGACAAGCTAGGATGTTTCCCAGTCCATAACTCATATGGTGTCTTTTCAATTGATTTTGATGGAACACAGTTTAGTGTGAAAGTTGCAATCTCTAGAGCATGTCCCCAGAAGGAATTTGAAAGGTCAGCCTGACTCATCATTGACCGAACCATGTCTAACAAAGTTTGATTCCGCCTTTCAAATACACTATTCCATTGAGGTGTTCCTGGTGGAGTGAGTTGTGATACAATGCCACACTCCTTTAGATGATTAAGGAACTCTCGGTCTAAGTATTCACCACCTCGATCTGATCGAAGTGCTTTAATACTTTTACCAAGTTAGTTTTGTACTTCATTTTTGAACTCTTTGAACTTTTCAAAAGATTCAGACTTGTGTTTCATAAGAAACACATAACCATATCTACTAAAATCATCAGTAAAAGTAATGAAGTACCGATAACCTCCTCTAGCTTGTGTGTTTAAAGGTCCACATACATCACTATGTATAAGGCCCAATAAATCACTAGCCTTTTCACCTTCCCCAGTAAAAAGGGCTTTAGTCATCTTACCTAATAAACATGACTCACACAGCTCATATGATTCGAAATCAAATGAGTCCAAAAATTCATCCTTATGAAATTTAGAGATGCGTGTCTCATTTATATGGCCTAAATGACAATGCCAAAGATAGGTTGGATTTAAATCATTAGTTTTGACCTTCTTCATGTTTATGTTATAGATTGGATTTTCAAGGTCCAGAACATAAAGACCATTCATTAATTGTGCACTGCTATAAAACATTTCATTTAAATAAATAGAGCAATATTTGTCCTTTATTATAAAGGAAAATCCTTTCTTGTCTAAACAAGAAACAGAAATCAAATTTCTACTAACAATAGGAATAAAATAACAATTGTCCAATTCTAAAACTAATCCACTAGGTAAAGATAAATAATAAGTCCCTACAGCTATTGCAGCAACTCTTGCTCCATTTCTAACGTGCAGGTTCACTTCACCTTTGGCTAATGATCTACTTTCTTTAAGATCCCACACATTTACACAAATATGAGTACCATATCCAGTATCTAATACCCAAGATATAGAAGTAAATAAATTAACCTCTATAACATAAATACCTGAGTTGGAAGTCCCACTTTTCTTTTGCTTCTTAAGCTCTTCCAGGTAAATCTTGCAATTTCGCTTCCAATGTCCTGGTTCTTTACAATGGAAGCATTGCCCTTCCTTGGCCACACCACCTTTGGGCTTCAGTGCAGAGGAACTTGACTTGGACTTTCCATCAGTCTTGTCCTTTTTCTTTTTATTCTTGGCCTTAGATTTGCCCTTTCCTTTGCCCTTTTGAACCATCATAATGGAATTAGGCTTGGACCCTTTCAAGTTCTGCTCAGCAGTTCTTAACATGTTAAGCAGTTCAGGCAAAGTCTTATTAATTTCGTTCATGTTGTAATTCATGACGAATTGACTATAGCTCTCAGGTAACGATTGCAGAACTATATCGGTGGCCAATTCTTGCTACAAAGGAAAACCCAATCTTTCGAGGCTATTGATGTACCCAATCATTTTAAGCACATGTGTAACAACAGGTGTTCCTTCAACCATCTTACACTGAAACAATGCTTTAGATACATCATATCTCTCATGTCTTGCTTGCTCTTAGTAGAGCCGTTTAAGGTGATCAATCATATTGAACGCCTCCATGTTCTTATGTTGCTTCTGAAGCTCAGAGTTCATGGTAGCAAGCATGAGATAACTGACATCCATAGTATCTTCTAGATGCTTCTTATAAGCATCCTTTTCTGCTCGAGGAGCATTAGCAGCAGGCTCATCTGGAGTAGGTTACTCGAGGACATACTGCTTTTTCTCATGCTTGAGGACAATCCTCAAGTTTCGATACCAATCAAGAAAATTCGTCCCATTCAGTTTATCCTTCTCAAGGATAGATCGTAGTGATAAGTTTGATGCATTTGATGCCATAGTTATCTACAATAGAAAAATATACAAAATGAGAATCATGTATTTTATTTATTTAATAAGGTCTTTGATAAATGCATAATTGCACTTAAATACTATGTGTTTCATCACTTATTTACTTAGTATCTTATGCAAATTGATTGAAAAAGGATACTTAGATGCTCGATATTTTGTTTTCAAGTTTTGAAATGACACATTTGAACATTAGAAAAGGATCCGGAGGCAAAATCATGCAAATTGTGGAGAATCGAAGCAAATTTGCTCACCTGACAAAGAACACGGGGTATAGGAACCCCGTGTGGAAGGCCGTGTATCCTTTTGGAATGCTTCGAAGCTTCACTGAGCTGCTCAGAGAAGAACACGGGGGTAAACACGGGCCGTGTCATACCCCGTGTACCATACTGCCTGATACTTCGCAAGTAAACACGGGGAGTGTCGCACCCCATGTATCATGCTGCCCAACTTTCGTAGAAGAACACGGGGTAGAACACGGGCTGTGTCACACCCCGTGTACATTACCAATATAAGTTTTGTGCGAAAAATCAGAAGGGGAGGAGGAGAACTGAAAATTAAAAAAAGGAGCTGCTGGTAGAAACCCTAGGAGAGACCCATACTCACCAAGGGCAACTTCTAACTGTGAATTCAAGCAAAGGATTGAAGATTCAAGCAAGGAATTTGTAGAGCTTCATGATTTGTTTGATTTCCCTCTCTATTTTCTGGTTTTCTTCTAGTTTTGTAATGTCTTCACACTAAACCCTTGTGCTCAGTTAGGGTAAACTTGTTCATGGATTTATGGAATTAATTTTTATATAATCTAGCTTGATTTGCTGTTAATTTATGATTTGATTATGCTATTTTGTACTTGAACAAACCAATACTTCTGAAATATTGGATTTGTGTTAAGGATTAGTTGATTCTAGGTTGAAATGACTAATTAATTAATCGGACCTTGCATGATCATTGGGAATATCAATTAGACTTAAGAATTAAGCTAATTGGATTCTTTTGCACAGGATGACATGTCTAAGAATGGATTCTAAAGCAATGTTAATGCAACTTAGATGAATGATTACTAGAGAAATTCTGGGCACTTTATCTTTTGGTTAGTAGCTAGTAGCCTTGCAATGAGGTATAGCTTAATTTTGGTAATTCAGTAATCTAAATTAACAGTAAACCAGGTTAGAGGATTATCTTCATTCCATAATGAAATGTACAGGGGAACCCTAAGCTGAGTATGCTTTCATCTCATTTGAATTAAACCTTTTTAATAGCTAAGCTCTGTTTTACATTTTACCCTTCATTCCCAATATCAATCGATACGCCTAGATAATTTACCTTGAAATTCAGTTAGTATTCAATGTTCAATCCCTGTGGAGACGATATCTTTTATACTATAACTCGACTAAACCCGTGCACTTGCGGGATCACGTCAAGTTTTTAGCGTCGTTGCCGAGGATTGCAATCAGTTAATATTAACAGAAAGTTTTAAGTGAATTAGACTAGGCAATTCATTTTCTTTTAATTTTTGATTCATCTTGTTCTGATTTTCTTATTTTTATAGTATTTCTTTCTTATTTTGTTCTGTCCAAGTATTACCTATTCTTTTTGCAGAAAACTTTGTATATGCGAAGGAGAAGTCTTGAAGGAATTCTTGACTTAGACCCGGAGATTGAAAGAACTCTGTTTAGGAGAAGAAGAGAGCAAAAATCAGTACATATCCAAGAAGCAATTAACCTTGAAACAATGTTTGAAGGCATGGATAACAGATCTCTTAAAGAATTTGCAGCACCCGATGCCACTGGGCTTCAATCTAGTATAAGAAGGCCTGTTGTTGAGGCTAATAACTTCGAATTGAAGCCAGCTCTTTTGTCTATGGTGCAACAAAACCAGTTTGGTGGATTACTAATGCAGGATCCCAACCTTTATATTCAGATTTTCTTGGAGTATTGTGATACAATCAAGATCAATGGTGTAGCAACGGATGCCATCAAGCTTAGACTCTTCCCATTCTCCTTGAGGGATAGAGCAAGGGCTTGGTTACACTCTTTACCAGCAGGATCTATCACTACATAGGAAGAGCTACTGAGGGCTTTTCTGTCAAGATATTTTCCTCCAAGCAAGACTGCTCAATTAAGGAATGAAATTACCACATTTTCTCAGAGAGAAGGGGAATCTCTATTTGATGCTTGCGATAGATATAAGGAACTATTGAGGTTGTGCCCACATCATGGGTTAGAGAAATGGCTAGTTCTTCATACTTTCTACAATGGTTTGAACTACAATACTACGCTTACTGTGGATGCTGCTGTTGGAGGTGCTTTGATGAATAAAAGGTTGGATGAAGCATATGAATTGATTGAAGATATGGCTTTGAACCATTACCAATGGTTAAATGAGAGGGGACCTTCAAGGAAAGCTCCAAGTAAGTATGAATTGGATGCTTTTAATCATTTGTCGGCTAAGGTAGATACACTAGGCAGTTTAGGTAGCAAAGTAGATACACTTATGGCTAAGTTTGATAAATTTCAAGTTAATAGTGTAAATGCAACAGGTGCTACTGACATTCCTTATGAGATTTGTGGTATGATAGGTCATATGGCAACTGAGTGTACATTAGTGTTGGTGTGTGTCCTAGAACTAATCATATAAGATGATTAAAGTTATACACAATGTATTATATTTTATTTTAGGCAATTTAATTATTATATTTTATTTTTATTATTATTATGCGCAATTTATAACTTAATATAATAATTATCCTTGGAATAGCTTTGCTATTCCTAAAATGCCCCTAGTCAAGTATTATTACGAAAAGGATAGTAATAATACATCGAGACTAGCATGTATAGTGACTGATGATTACGAATCATGGATATGTGATATCAAGTCAATACATGAGTACATTGCTAGTGAACAATGTACTGGACTGACCCACTATGAGAATATTGCATGGATAAACGTGTCATAAGTTATTCTCATATGATCACAACTACACATAAACCTTTGACCTGAAGTCACTACGGTTCCCTATATGAGGAATTACTCACTTTAATATTGTCCTATGTCACCTTTAATCAGGATGACAAGTAGGGCATTGATTGGGTGTGTCATAAATCATGCAGAGGGAAGTGAGTGATGTAAATGGGATTTTGTTACTCTTGTATAAAAGAGAAATATCCTTGGGCCCCTTGATTGAGTGAGACTTACAAATGCATGGCTATGCTCAGTTGAATTAATATGTGATATTAATTATTTATTTTAAGTCTACTCAGTATCAAGAAATATAAATTGAACATTGACGAGGATGACACATTCCATGCCTCCAGTTCAATTTGGATATTATTACAAAAGGGTTATGATGCGAAACGTTGATCATATGTTAGGTGGATGTCGAATCACAGACATTCTTACTACTTGAGTGGCAGTGATGTATTGCTAGATACCGCTTACTGTCTATGACTCAATAAATGAGTCATTATCAACGTAGTAAGAACCTACAGGGTCACACAAAAGGAGTAGGAATAAGACAATAATTAATTGAACTTTAATTATATTAATATCCAATTAATTGGACTTATTTTCGTGCATATATATTATTAAGAATAATAAATTCATGTTTTATATATATATATATACATATATATATATATATATATATATATATTATGTGATATTATTTGATATTAAAGTAATATCAAGTAATTATCTTATTAGATATTAGACAAATATATTATGAGATAATATTATTCTAATATTTGATAACTATATGCAATTATCTAATAATTAAGATATTTATATTATGAGATAATATTATTATCTAATATTAGATAATTAATAGATAAGTCTTATCTCTTCCCATTATCTCTAGGATAAGGATAAGATGAGTTGTTAAGTGTGATTAGGATTTTGGAAGCATTATCCTAGTAGGACTAGGATTATGGCTTGCCTAAGTTCTATAAAAGGGGACTTGATTGCAGCACTTAATAATCACGTTTTAAGCTTCCATATAAACCCTAAATCACTCAGAAAACATCCAATCCTAATTCTTAGAGAGAAAAACGCATCCTAGCAGACGCGTGTAGGGTGAGAGGTCATTGTTCACTCTGTGTGGATACTGTAGAGATGCTGTACCTTCCGGCCGGTGTTTGATTCATCCGCTCTCAAGTTTTGATCAGTAGAAACACGAGTGCCCAATAGGTAAAACCTTAATCATTGACTTATGCTTTTTGCATGGATCCTAGGTAGAATTCGGATCAAAATTTTAAATTTCGCTGCATGTGATAATCCGAATTCCCAACAATTGGGGCATGATTTCACTGAACAAGTGAACTATGTGCATAACAGTGGGTTTGGATAGAAAAATCCGAATGAACCATTTGGAAACACCTACAATCTATCATGGAGGAACCACCCAAATTTTTCCTACAAGCCCACCCAGCCATACAACACTCAAAACACTCACAATAGACCACCATCACCACCACCTGATTTTCAAAACCAAAGACCCTACAACCCACCAGCTCAAACCTCTTCCACTGCTAAATTAGAAGGCCTCTTGGAGAAATTTCTCATTTCCTAAGAGAAAACTAATGAAGAGCTTAGGTAGCATGGTAGAGCCATGGAAGATTCCATTAGGCAACTGTCCTCCCAAGTTAACTCATTGGCCACACATGAAAAAATGTTGGACACCCAAATAGCTCAACAAGCTTTTGCTTCTTCTTCTAGAGTGACCGTGATCCCGCAAGTGCACGAGTTAAGTCGAGTTATAGTATAAAAGATATTATCTCCATAGGGATTGCACGTTAAATACTAACTGAATTTCAAGGAAAATTATCTAGGCGTATCGATTGAATATGTGAATTAAGGATAGAATGTAAAACAGAGCTTAGTTATCAAAAATAAGGTTTAATTCAATGAAATGAAAGCGTTCTCAGCTTAAGGTTCCCTTGTACATTTCATTATGGAATGAATATAATCCTCTAACTTGGTTTACTATTAATTTAGATTGTTGGATTACCAAAATTAAGCTATACCTCATTGCAAGGCTACTAGCTACTAACCAAAAGATTAAGTGCCCAGAATTTCTCTAGTAATCACTCATCTAGGTTGCATTAACATTGCTTTAGAATCCATTTTCAGACATTTCATCCTGTGCAAAAGAATCCAATTAGCTTAATTCCTAAGTATAATTGATATTCCCAATGATCATACAAGGTCCAATTAATTAATTGATCATTTCAACCTAGAATCAATTAATCTATAACACAAATCCAATATTCCGGAAGTATTGGTTTGTTCAAGTACAAAACAGCATAATCAAATCATAAATCAACAGTAAATCAAGCTAGATTATATAAAATTCAATTCCATAAATCCATGAACAAGTTCACCTAAGCTGAGCACAAGGGTTTAGTATGAAGACATTACAAAACTAGAAGAAAACCAGAAAACAGAGAGGGAATTCAAACAATTCATGAAACTCTACAAATTCCTTGCTTGAATCCACAGTTAGAAGTTGCCCTTGGTGAGTTTGGGTCTCTCCTAGGGTTTCTCCTAGTAGCTCCTCTTCTTAATTTTTGGTTTCTCTTCCTCCCCTTTTCAAAATTTCGCACGAAACTTATATGGGTGATGTACACGGTGTGCGACACGTCCCATGTTCTTCTCCGAAGTGTCAAGCAGTAATGTACATGGGGTATGACACGGCCCATGTTGTACCTCGTGTTCTTCAACGAAGGCTGGTCAGTATGTTACACGGGGTGTAACACTCCTCGTGTTCTTCAGAAGTGAAGGGCAGTATGATACACGGGGTATGACACGGCCCATGTTTACCTCTATGTTCTTCTCTGAGCAGTTCAGTGAAGCCTCGAAGCGTTCCAAAATGATACATGGCTTTCAACACAGGGTTCCCATACCCCGTGTTCTTTGCCAGGTGAGCAAATTTACTTCAATTCTCCACAATTCGCATAGTTTTACCTCCGGATCCTTTTCTAATGCTCAAATGTGTCATTTTAAAAACCTGAAAACAAAATATAGAGCATCTAAGTATTCCTTTTCAATTAATTTGCACAAGTTACTAAGTAAATGAGTGATGAAATACATAAAATTTAAGTGCAATTATGCATTTATCATAGAGCTTTTGGTCAACTCCCTGCTCAACCTGAATCAAATCCTAGGGAGCATTGTAAGATAATCACTCTTAGGAGTAGGAGGCTATTGAAGGATCTAAATGCCATTCAAGAAGGTGAAAAAGAGATAAGTGTGGAGAAGAGCAGAAAGAAGGCAAAAATGCTTCAATTCCTAATGATGCTGAAATGAAAGAAGGGGAATTACCTGAAAAGCCAAAGTATGTCCCTCCAGAGCCATACAAACCACCTATCCCTTATCCTCAAAGACTAGCAAAGGCTAAACTTGATAAGCAGTTTGGAAAGTTCTTGGAAGTATTGAAGAAGTTGTATATCAATATCCCTTTCACTAATGCTCTTTCACAAATGCCGTCATATGCAAAGTTCTTGAAGGACATTCTCTCAAACAAAAGGAAGCTAGAGGAGCATGAAACTGTAGCCCTAACGGAGGAGTGTAGTGCCATCATCCAGAATAAACTACCTCCTAAGCTAAAAGACCTAGGCGGCTTCTCCATTCCTTGTGTGATAGGAAATGTTCCAATTGACCGGGCATTGTGTGATTTGGGAGCAAGTGTGAGCCTTATGCCACTATCAGTTGCAAAGAGATTGAACATAGAAGAAATGAAGCCCACCACAATTTCACTTCAACTAGCTGACCGTTCAGTGAAATACCTAGTAGGTATACTTGAGGATATACCTATCCAGGTTGGTAAGTTTTTCATTCCTATTGATTTTGTTGTGCTTGAAATGGAAAAGGATTCACAAATCCTTATCATTTTAGGTAGACCCTTTTTAGCCACTGCAGGTGCTTTGATTGATGTAAAAAATGGAAGACTTTCATTATCTGTTGGGAATGAAAAAGTTGAGTTTAATTTGAATGAATCAATTAAATTACCTGTTTGTGAAGATTCAATATGCAGGATTGATGTGGTAGACAAAGTTGTGAAAGAAACCCTTCTAATGGGGTGCCTCCAAGATCCACTTGAAGCATGTCTAGTCACAGATGGAGTTGTTGAAAATGAGGAGATTGCTGCATATGCGGAATTTTTAGAGGCAAGCCCACCACTTAATGGCCAAAGATTGAAACATTATGTTGCCGGGCCACCAATAATGGCAGCTCCAGACTGATTGAAACAAGGGTCGAGCTTATGACCTTAAACAAGCGCTTCTTGGGAGGCAACCCAAGCCTATTTTTCTATTTTTATTGCTTTTAAATCTTCATTTTTCCCATTTTCATTCTGAGTTTCTGAGTAGTTTGAGGCATATAAGTCATTAATTGTTAATTTAAGATGTTCATTTTTGTACTTGGTATCTGTCCCTAGGGTAAATTAGGCATATATGCATCTTTGTTATTCATTTTCTTGCACAAAAAGCTCAAAATGCATTCCAGTGAGATACATGGTGTAGAACACGGGCCGTGTCATACCTCGTGTACCTCACTATCTGGTTAGTATAAAAGTTTTATAATTTTTATGGCATTCCAGTGAGATACACGGTGTTGAACACGAGGCGTGTCCTACCCCGTGTACCTCACTGACTGAATCAATGATAAGGATTTTTTAGCATGATTTTCCAGAAGATGATGGCGATCGTGATGCAGCTCCTGATATGGGTCCATCATCTTCTGCGGGGGGCAGAGTTTCATCCGAGGCCTACTTCCGGGACATATTATCTGGCTAGCAGCAGATTTTGGCTGAGCTTTAGCTTATCTCTGAGCGTCAGACGAGGATTGAAGGTCTTTATGACGACTTGGACAGGCGATCCAGACACATCGAGAGCATGGTCGAGCCCCTGTTCAAGCTTTTCCACCCCTCTTCCCCAACTGATCCAGACCCTCCTGCTCAGTAGCTTGGATTGTTTATTTTTCCTTTTTACTTATATATTCTGCTTTTTACTTATTTCGCCTCTCTATTTCCATTTCTCTTAGTCTGTACTTATATTGACTATGCACTTTCATTTACTTTTTATTATTTTAACTATTTCTCTTTTATTTTCTTGCACTCTTAATATTAATGTCTGTAATAACTAACAACATATTTTCTCTAGTATTGTATCTTCTTTCTTTTAGATTACCAGCCTCCTCTCTCTCTCCTACTCTGTCTCTACTTCTGGATCTCCCTGCAGTCATGATCTATACTGGACAACCATGTTCCACTTGTCAGGGAAGTTTCAGTCCCCCATCTATTCTCTGTCTCTTTTCCCATTTACTTTTCTGTACATTAAGGACAATGTCCAATTTTAAGTGTGGGGGAGTAGTGTTTAGAATGTTTTGCACTTGAATCTGCTTGATTGATTTAGAGTACTGAAATTTACTCCAAATTCAATAAAACGTAAAAAAAAAATTTTAAAAAAATTATTTTTTTTAGCGCAATCTTTTGAATAAATTGATTGGTTCATGCCTTACTCCTTTAATGATTATCTGGTAACTTAATAAGGAAAATCTAAAGCTTGAAGCTAAGAGTAATGAGCATAATTAATCCTTGTGAGATTTGAGCCTTTTGAGCAACTTTCACATTAGAATTTAAAGCTCATTTTTATCTTCTTGAGGGATTATGTCATCATTCTTGACTTTTTGCTCTAGAACTTGCATTTGCTCTTTTTGAGGCTACATTTTATGTATTTTGTATGTCAAAAATGATGAGGCCTTGTTTCTTCACCCTTTTTATTTATTTTGCTTATTTGAATCCTTTTCTTTGATATACCTTGAATTTTTCAGCTTTGTCCCAAGTTAGCCACTTTGAGCCTTAGACCCTCATTTCTAGCCTAGCCCATCTATGTACATCTAAAGCCACTGCCTAAGTGAACTTGAACCTTAGAGTTTAAGGGAACTTAAACACATTATATGAGTTTAGTTATTACTTAGAGGTCCTTACTTAGTGCTGCTAGTTAGATAAGTTGATTTATAACTTTGATTGTTATATATAAAAAAAACAAACAAACAAACAAACAAATAAAAAAAATAACAAAAATAAAAAAAATGGTGTCAAATAAATAATTTGGGAAGAAAAAGAGGAAGAAAAGCTTGTTCGAAAAAAAAAAGAAGAAAAGGTTGTGTTTGCTGATTTATATATATATAAATAAAATAAAAAAAAGGGAGAGAATGGGAACAGAAGCAAGGTAATATGCTAAGCTGAGTAATGGAACTCAACAATGGTCAAACTCATGACCAATGTGTCTTTTTCGTTCTCTGACTCTATCACTTTTCACCCCTTGATTTTTCTTTCCCCTATCCTCACCATTTTCCCTAATAAAGTCCTCTGATTTGCATGCATTCTACAACATAGTAGTGGAGATTAAAGTTTTTGCAAGCATATGGTAGCATTAAGTCCTGAGTTGATTGATTTGAGAGTATACACAAGCCTTATCTTGAGAGTGTGAGTAAACACTTTACTTGTGAGGCTATTCTCTTTTGCTTTTATGTTGAGGATTGACTTGTTTAGTTACTTTATTTTCATTTAGTTGCTTGGCATGTCTTGATCCTAATCTTTGATTTGTTGAATGATTACCTGATTTTATGAAAAAAAAAGGGAATAAAAATTGGAGTAGATTTTTTGTTCTCTTACTTCGTTACTCGAGGACGAGCAAGATTCAAGTGTGGGGAATTGATAAATGCACAATTGCACTTAAATTCTATGTGTTTCATCACTTATTTACTTAGTATCTTGTGCAAATTGATTGAAAAAGGATACTTAGATGCTCGATATTTTGTTTTCATGTTTTGAAATGACACATTTGAGCATTAGAAAAGGATCCGATGGTAAAACCATGCAAATTGTGGAGAATTGAAGCAAATTTGCTCACCTGACAAAGAACACGGGGTATAGGAACCCCGTGTGGAAGGCCGTGTATCCTTCTGGAATGCTTCGAAGCTTCACTGAGCTGCTTAGAGAAGAACACGAGGGTAAACACGGGCCGTGTCATACCCCGTGTACCATACTTCCTGACACTTCGCAAGTAAACACGGGGAGTGTCGCACCCCGTGTATCATGCTGCCCAACTTTCGCAGAAGAACACGGGGTAGAACACGGGCCGTGTCACACCCCGTGTACATTACCCATATAAGTTTTGTGTGAAAAATCAAAAGGGGAGGAGGAGAAACCGAAAATTAAAAGAGGAGCTGCTAGGAGAAACCTAGGAGAGACCCAAACTCACCAAGGGCAACTTCTAATCGTGGATTCAAGCAAAGGATTGAAGATTCAAGCAAGGAATTTGTAGAGCTTCATGATTTGTTTGATTTCCCTCTCTATTTTCTGGTTTTCTTCTAGTTTTGTAATGTCTTCACACTAAACCCTTGTGCTCAGTTGGGGTGAACTTGTTCATGGATTTATGGAATTGATTTTTATATAATCTAACTTGATTTGCTATTAATTTATGATTTGATTATGCTGTTTTGTACTTGAACAAACCAATACTTCTGGAATATTGGATTTGTGTTAAGGATTAGTTGATTCTAGGTTGAAATGACCAATTAATTAATCGGACCTTGCATGATCATTGGGAATATCAATTAGACTTAAGAATTAAGCTAATTGGATTCTTTTGCACTGGATGACATGTCTAAGAATGGATTCTAAAGCAATGTTAATGCAACCTAGATGAGTGATTACTAGAGAAATTCTGGGCACTTTATCTTTTGGTTAGTAGCTAATAGCCTTGCAATGAGGTATAGATTAATTTTGGTAATCCAACAATCTAAATTTACAGTAAACCAGGTTAGAGGATTATCTTCATTCCATAATGAAATGTACAGGGGAACCCTAAGCTGGGTACGCTTTCATCTCATTTGAATTAAACGTTTTTGATAGCTAAGCTCTATTTTACATTTTACCCTTAATTCCCAATATCAATCGATACGCCTAGATAATTTACCTTGAAATTTAGTTAGTATTCAACGTTCAATCCTTGTGGAGATGATATCTTTTATACTATAACTCGACTAAACCCGTGCACTTGCGGGATCACGTCTGTCTTTTATTAAATAATACTCCCACTATTTTTCTCAAAATAATAGCCCTCACTATTATTTTGGAAAACCTTATTGCCAAGGTTTTCTAGTGGACCAAGATCCTGTTGGTGCGTGTCCTATAACCAATCATATAGATGATTGAAGTTATACATAATGTATTATGTTTTATTTTAGGAAATTTAATTATTATATTTTATTTTTATAATTTTATTATTATTATACACAATTTATGACTTAATATAATAATTATCCTTAGAATAGTTTTGCTATTCCTAAAATGCCCTTAGTCAAGTATTATTACGAAAATGATAGTAATAATACATCGAGACTAGCATGTATAGTGACTGATGATTACAAATCATGGGTAAGTGATATCAAGTCAATACATGGGTACATTGCTAGTGAACAATGTACTGGACTGATCCACTATGAGAATATTGCATGGATAGATGTGTCATAAGTTATTCTCATATGATCACAAATACACATAAGCCTTTGACCTGAAGTCAGTACGGTTCCTTACATTAGGAATTACTCACTTTAATATTGTCCTATGTCACCTTTAATCAGGATGACAAGTAGGGCATTGATTGGGTGTATCATAAATCGTGCAGAGGGAAGTAAGTGATATAAATGGGATTTTGTTACTCTTGTATAAAAGAGAAATATCCTTAGGCCCTTTGATTGAGTGAGACTTAGAAATGCATGGCCATGCTCAATTGAATTAATATGTGATATTAATTATTTATTTTAAGTCTACTCAGTATCAAGAAATATAAATTGAACATTGACGAGGATGACACATTCCATGCCTCCAGTTCAATTTGGATATTATTACAAAAGGGTTATGATGCAAAACGTTAATCATGTATTAGGTGGATGTCAAATCACAGACATTCTTACTACTTGAGTGGCAGTGATGTATTGCTAGATACCGCTTACTGTCTATGGCTCAATAATAAGTCATTGTCAACGTAGTAAGAACCTACAAGGTCACACAAAAGGAGTGGGAATAAGACAATAATTAATTGGACTTTAATTATATTAATATCCAATTAATTGGATTTATTTTCGTGCATATATATATTATTAAGAATAATAATTCACGTTATATATATATTATGTGATATTATTTGATATTAAAGTAATATCAAATAATTATCTTATCAGATATTAAATAAATATATTATGAGATAATATTATTTTGATATTTGATAACTATATGCAATTATCTAATATTAAGATATTTATATTATGAGATAATATTATTATCTAATATTAGATAATTAATAGATAAGTCCTATCTCTTCCCATTATCTCTAGGATAAGGATAAGATGAGTTGTTAAGTGTGATTAGGATTTTAGAAGCATTATCCTAGTAGGACTAGGATTATGACTTGCCTAAGTTCTATAAAAAGGGACTTGAGGGCAGCACTTTAACAACATGCTCAAAGCTTCTATACAAACTCTAAATCACTCAGAAAACATTCAATCCTAATTCCAAGAGGGAAAACGCATCCTAGCAGATTCGTGGAGGGTGAGAGGTCGTTGTTCACTCCGTATGGATACTGTAGAGACGCTGTACCTTCCGGCCGGCGTTTGATTCATCCACTCTCAAGTTTTGATCAGTAGAAATACGAGTGCCTAATAGGTAAAACTCTAATCATTGATTTATGCTTTTTGCATGGATCCTAGGTAGAATTCAGATCAATTTTTGAAATTCCGCTGCATGTGATAATCCGAATTCCTAACAGATCCATATTTTACAAAATCTTGAGTTAGCTTTGGCTAATTGCCTAAGATATGGCTGTCTAGATAGACAACTCCTTTGTCAATTATATCTTATGCAACTCTTGGATAGTTGGGTGAATAACACTTATTCAAATTCATCTCATGAATTCATAACCAACTCTATGCCTCTAGGCCCCAATCCTATTGGTATAGGTCAATTAAGTCAAGACCCAATATTTAACAATTTGGATATCACTATTATCCCATCGCGTCTTACCAAGATAGACTTTAGGTACTTTGCTTTGGCAAACCCACCTATAGTCGATCAAGATCTTGATGAGTGCTATTATTGGAAGGCATCTCCTTTTTTAACCTAATATTTTGTTTGAGGAATTTTAATTTATTTGATCTCACCATTATGTACTTGGTTCTATTAAGCATGCATCATATACATCTAGCATAGGTATCTCATACATTCACCATATACATATAAAACATAAATTAAACATGACATGATTATAGCCTAACCTAAGTGATATTCTAAAGCTCAAGAATATCAAATAAAACTAAGAAAGAAAAACTTCTTCCTAAGAATCTTCTTCTTTCTTCATGGTTTGATCTCCATTTCTATTGTTTCCACTTCAAGTGCTCCAATAAAATTATTACATAATAATAAAGAAACCTCGAGTCACATTTGAGGGGAATAAGATGAGAAGAGAATGTACAACTAGAAGTAATAGAGGCATGACACACAGACCATATTTAAAAATTGCAATAAAACCAAAGGCCATAATCATGCACCATACATCAAGCAACAAAATAACATGATAAGTGAAACATATATCTACATATATTTTCAATATCAAAATCTAAATTAATTAATTTTGAATTAATTAACTAATTACTTAATGTCGCACTATGCAGAGAATTTACGGCGGTCCTACTAGCCGGTTAGTGGGCGGGGTTAAGGGACAACGCCCTTGCTAGAGGAATAGGGGGTGGAGCCTCCCAACCCAAAAAATTGATTGCACTTGACATTCAGATTGTAATTCAATTTGTCAACAATTGACATTCCCCTTTGGTCTATCAATTCAAAAATTATTGATACTCAAATCATGGGTTTACAAATCTGAATCATGATAGAATCATAGTGGATAAATTTTAATCATATTAAAATAGATCAATTAATTCACAAATTTTATACAAAACAAATTCAACAATTAATTTCATGAAAAATCAGATTCAGCCATTAAGTGCAAGGTATATCACATATATGAAAAAGATTCAAGAAGTTAATTTGATTAATTCTGATTCATGACAGAATCTATGTTTTAATCAAAAAACATCTTTCATATATTAAAATAGATTCACGCAATTAATTCTTTTGATTCTGTTTAAAACAGAACCCAGAAACTAGTTTCAAATTCGAATCAAAATCCAGAATTATTGCAACAGATTTAAATTTAAAAAGAAACCTAGAAACAGATTCGAGTTTCAATCAAAAATCCAAAAATAGATTCAAAATCAAAACAAAAACAAGAATTAATCACAAAACACATTCAAATTTAAATTAAAATTCAAAATAAGGTTCAAATTCGAAACAGAGTCAGAATTAATCATATTAAGTTTGCTTGAACCAGAATGCACGAAATCAAATTTACCCTAATCCTAATTAGGAATCATTAAAGCATGATATATAGAACAATTCATCAACATCATAATCACACAATTAGCAAATAAAATCCTAATTTAGCATTTAAAATCCTAATTTAGCATTTTACAAGTAGCTTTGATACCACTATTAGGATCGAGAGCCATATGAGCGCAACGGAATAAACCGATCCCAGCTAATGGATCCATGCAAAACGTTAAATTAGAATGTAGGATTCTAGTTATACCTATATATGATTCTAGATTTTGTTCGTTAATCACCTCTTCAACTTCCTTTCGGTCAAAGATTTCGAGGTATCCACACGAACTAGTAGATTGCCAATGGACGTCCCCACGACCACTGGTTGGAATTCGTCTCCTTAGCCTCGTAGTGCTAGCTACGCCTCTTCAAGGATTATGGTCAAGGAGAGGTGCTAGGATTTTTCTATGCTGTATAGGATGCGTGAAATAATGAATTAACCATATTATTACCCAACAAGCCTATTTAAATAGGAGCACAAAAGACCCTAACTAATTTGGGCTTTGGTCTATATATAATTATAGGCTTATTATTGGGCCTTATAATTATAACAGAATTCCCAAGTATTAGGCCTAAACAATTTGGTCCATTAATTCCAAATCCACTAGGCTCTAAGTGTGTGACCCTTTAGGCTCTCATTACATTGGCAATAATCATTAATCATATTAATAATCATAAATAATGAGTGGTGTCTAGCAACACATCATTGTTACCAAAGTGATGAGAAAGTCGGTGATTCGACTAAACCTTTATATGTGATCATCATCTATATCCTTTTATCCTAAAATCTAGATTGAGCACGAGACATGGACCGTGTCATTCCCGTATAGTCCAATCTCAAGATTTCTTGATCCCTAAGTAAGTTGACTGAAGCAATTGTAATTGACATTCCATGTTAATTCATTTGAGCATGGCCATGCATTTTCTTAACTTTACTTAATCAAGGGGTCCACAGATGTTACTTCTGTTATATAGGAAGGACAAATTCCATCTTGATCACACAAACCCCTCCGCATGATATGTGACATATCTAATAACTACCTTTGCATTCACTCAACCATGAGTGACATAGATTGGTATCAAAATATGAAACTCACATGTAAGGAACCTTGGTGTTCTCGGATCAAAGGACCATAATAATAATAATCACTAAGAATTACTCATGATACTCATATAACAATCCATGTAGTGTTCTTAGGATGGGTCAGTCCAGTATACAAGTTCTCTAACTTGTACTCATGTGTAAGCTTAATATCTCATATAAGTCACTACACATGCTAGTCTTAACATATCAAAGCAACCTAATCCACAATGATATATGACTAAGGACATTTAAGAATATAATTATTCTAAGATTATTATCATAATTAAATATATTATGCAGACAATATATATAAATATAATAATTAGAATTGCCATTAAAATAACATGATCCAAAATTACAATCATCAATATGATTGGTTTTAGGGCATATACACTAACACCATATACGTGGCAACCTAAACTATCCATATAAGAAGACTACTTAACTTTCTATTAAGAGGGCATACAAGAAGAACTAAACAAGCATAAAACTAAACTCTAGATGCCATCTATAATTGTTATCTAAAATGTTGCCTAAAAATATTGTCCCATTGTGTCTTCTACTTCATCCTATTTATAGATGAATAAGTGCAAAAATTTTAACTTACCAAGCCACTAATGATGACTTTGCAATAACCATGCTTCTAGATTGTTGTCATCTTTTGTTAATTAAAATGGTATATTCTCATTTTTTAGTTAACATGAAAGTTATAGAGCTAGATCTTAGCTTTAAAACATGCTTAAGAAGTGCCAATTTTGACATATATGGGTCTAGTCATGGTCAAATTAATAGGCAAAGATTGAATTTAGATAAAACCATTATTTTAGCTCCTAGATAGAATTTGGAATCCTTCAAGATGGAACTAGACTTTAGCTACAACATAAAAGTTGAAGGGCTCTCTCTTAGCTTTTGATCTATATAAAAAATGACCTAATTCGATATCCAAAGCTCCAAATATGACCTAAAACCTGAAACAAGATTGAAATCCAGTATTATTCAAAAAATCTAATTTCATTTCAAAATCATGGCCCATTCACAAAATGCAACTAAATTTATTAAATAAAGCTTATGTAAAATCCTAAAATGCATCATATAAGGAAAGATAAATATGTAAATACTTTACTTATCATGCACCTAATTGGATCCTCTTATCCTTTCTCTCAATTTCATTTGTTTGCTTTCATTCAATTCATAACATTTCGTAATGCCACTTTCATGCTCAATGGGATCCTTTGATCCTCTCTGAATTGATACCTTTTAGCATCTCATTAACCACCATAGCCTACTTTTAAAGTTGACACTCCCTAGCATTGCAGTCTTAATGACCCTTCCTAACATGAACAACATTTACCAATATTTGATCTTTCACAATCTTATCTCTAGCGTGTCCTCTAATGACATCTTTGAACATATTTTTCGATAGCTCCCCTACTTCAATACCTTGAAGAAAGTTATACAAAGAGCATCCTTCACTTTAGTTTAAGTTCACTTTGCTTGTGCATAAGCAAACGTGAACCCATGATAATTGCTATGATTATGTAGTGCTAATTTGCTATTACTCCTTTGCATTGTTGTTGCCACTCCATAAAATAATTATTGGTGCATGTGTCCTATGAGCCAATCATAAGAAGATTGTAATAAGGCACAATGTATCATGTTTTATTTTAAGCAATGCGATTATTATATTTTGCTTCATTTTAATATTTGTGCAATTTATAACTTAATATAATAATTGCCCTTGAAGCAGTGCCCCTAGTTAAGTATTATTATGAAAGGGATAGCAATAATACATCAAGACTAATATGCATCATGACTAATGATTGTGAATCATGGATATGTGATATCAAGTTAATACATGGGTATATTGTTAGTGAACAGATGTACTTGACTAACCTGCCACGAGAATATTACATAGATTGTCATATGTCATTAGTTATTCTCATGTAACCATAATACAAGTAGTCATTTGACCTAAAGTCACTATAGATCTCCGCATGAGAAGTTACACACTTTGATGCCATCTTGTGTCACTTTTAATCGGGATGATGTGTAGGATATTAATTGGCTATGTCATGAATCATGTAGAGGGATATGAGTGATGTAGATAGAATTTTGTTCCTCTTATATAAATAAGTGATATCCTTGAACCCCTTGATTGAGTAAGATTAAGAAATGCATGGTCATACTCAAATAGATCAATATATGATATTAATCATTTGTTTAAGTTAGTCCACTTTGTATTAAGAAATATGGATTGAACATTAGTAAAGATGACACACTCTATGCCTCTAGTTCGATTTAGATATTGTTATAAAAGGAATTATGTTACAAAGTGTTGCTTATGCTGGAAATCGCGCATCATACATGCACAACAGAATAAAAATTTTGCATGATTTCCACCAAGGATCCATGCGAATTTAGGATGCCATAGATTAGGGATTAGGGTTTATACCTTTCGGCAAAAATCTTCTATCCGCTACACAGCAAATTCGATCTGCTTCTGTCCGTTTTCCAATCCAATCTACTCTCCAAATCACAAACCAGAATAGAAACTAGAAGATCAAATCACCAGTGCAGCGTTTAATGTGGCTGCACCTCTATGGTATCCACATGAACCCGTGAATCATCGATGAATGTCCACACAAACACCGGTTGGAATTGATCTCCTTTCACCTCGTAGTGCTAGCTATGCCTCTTTAGGGGTTTTGATCAAGGAGAGGTGCTAGGGTTTTTCTATGCCTTTTTGGGGTGCGTGAATAATGATAATAATGTATATTATTATTACCCAACAAGCCTATTTAAATAGGTGCATAGAAGAACCTAACCTATTTGGGCTTTATTCCATGTACAATTATAGGCTTACTATTGGGCCTTATAATTATAACATAAATTCCTAAATATTAGGCCCAAACAATTTGATCCATTAATTCCAAATTCACTAGGCTCTAAGTGTGTGACCCTATAAGCTCTCATTATGTTGGCAATGACCATTGATCATATTAATGATCATAAACAATGATTGGTGTCTAGCAACACATCATTGTTACCCAAGCAATGAGAAAGTCGGTGATTTGACTAAACCTTTACACGTGACCATCACTTATGTCCTTTTGTCCTATACATCTAGATTGAGCATGTGACATGGACCGTGTCATTCCCGTATAGCCCAATCTTAAGGTTTCTTGATTCCTAAGTAAGCTAACTAAAACAAATGTAATCGACATCCCATGTCAATTCATCTGAGCATGGCCATGCATTTTCTCAGCTTTACTTAATCAAGGGGCCCATAGATATTACTCCTATTATATAGGAAGTGCTGGAAATCGCGCATCATACATGCACAGCGGAATAAAATTTTTACACGATTTCCATCAAGGATCCATGCGAATTTAGAACGCCATAGATCAGAGATTAGGGTTTATACCTTTCGGCAAAATTCTTCTGACCGCTGCAGCAAATCTGATCTGCTTCCAAATCACGAACCGGAATGGAAACCAGTAAATCGGATCACCAGTACAACGTTTTGTGGCTGCACCTCTGTGGTATCCACACGAACCCGTGAATCACCGATGAATGTCTGCTACACACACCGGTTGGAATTGATCTCCTTAGACCTCATAGTGCTAGCTACGCCTCTTCAGAGATTTTAGTCAAGGAGAGTGGCTAGGGTTTTTCTATGCTTTTACTTGGGGTGCGTGAAGAATAATAGTAATCCTATTATTACCCAATAAGCCTATTTAAATAGGTGCATAGAAAAACCTAACCTATTTGGGCCTTATTCCATGTAAAATTATAGGCTTACTATTGGGCCTTATAATTATAACATGAATTCCCAAATATTAAGCCCAAACAATTTGGTCCATTAATTCCAAATTCACTAAGCTCTAAGTGTGCGACCCTACAGGCTCTCATTACGTTGGCAATGACCATTAATCATATTAATGATCATAAACAAAGATTGGTGTCTAGCAACACATCATTGTTACCCAAGTAATGAGAAAGTCGGTGATTTGACTAAACCTTTACACGTGATCATCACTTATGTCCTTTTGTCCTATACATCTAGATTGAGCACGAGACATGGACCGTGTCATTCCCGTATAGCCCAATCTTGAGGTTTCTTGATTCCTAAGTAAGCTGACTGAAACAAATATAATCGACATCTCATGTCAATTCATCTGAGCATGGCCATGCATTTTCTCAGCTTTACTTAATCAAGGGGCCCATAGATGTTACTCCTGTTATATAGGAGGGACAAATCCCATCTTGATCACACAAACCCCTCCGCATGATATGTGACATATCCAATATCTACCCTTGCATTCACTTAACCATTAGTGACATAGAATAGTATCAAAATATGAAACTCACATGTAGGGAACCTTGGTAATCTCAGCTCAAAGGACCATATTAATAATGATCACTAAGAACCACTTATGACACTCATATAACGATCCATGTAGTGTTCTTAATATGGGTCGGTCCAGTATACAAGTTCTCTAACTTGTACTCATGTGTAAACTTAATATCCCATATAAGTCTTCACACATGCTAGTCTTAACATATCAAAGCAACCTAATCCACAATGATATATGACTAGGGACATTTAAGAATACAATTATTCTAAGGTTATTATTATAATTAAATATATTATGCAGACAATATATATAAATATAATAATTGGAATTGCCATTAAAATAACATGATTCAAAATTACAATCACCAATATAATTGGTTTTAGGGCATATACACTAACAATCTCCCACTTGCACTAAAGCCAATCATCCATGTATCTAATACCTATGGATCTCATATGACTATCATGCTTTTGCTGCGTTAGAGCTTTTGTCAGTGGATCGGCGACATTGTCGTCAGTCGGTATTCTGCATATCCTGACATCATTTCTGTCAACAATATCTCTTATGAGATGATAGCGACGGAGTATATGTTTGGATTTCTGGTGAGATCTAGGTTCCTTGGCTTGCGCAATGGCTCCATTATTGTCACAATAGAGCTCTACTGGGTCAGCAATGCTAGGAACAACTCCAAGTTCATTGATGAACTTCTTAATCCAAACAGCCTCTTTTGCGGCATCTGATGCTGCAATGTATTCAGCTTCTGTTGTAGAATCAGCCACTGTCCCTTGCTTTGAACTCTTCCAGGTCACAACGCCACCATTAAGGCAAAATACATAACCTGACTGCGACCTGAAGTCATCTTTATCGGTTTGAAAGCTAGCATCAGTGTAACCATTTACAATAAGCTCTTCCTCACCTCCATAAATCAAAAACATGTCTTTAGTTCTTCTTAAGTACTTAAGAATGTTCTTGACAGCTGTCCAGTGACTTTCACCAGGATCTGATTGGTATCTGCTCGTCATGCTTAAAGCATACGAGACATCAGGACGAGTACATAACATAGCATACATGATAGATCCAATCGCAGATGCATAAGGGATCTTACTCATGCGTTGTCTCTCATACTCTGTGGAAGGACATTGAGTTCTTGAGAGACTTATGCCATGTGACATCGGTAAGAATCCTCTTTTAGAATCTTGCATGCTAAACCTTTTTAGCACCTTGTCAATGTACGTACTCTGACTTAGGCCAAGCAATTTTCTCGATCTATCTCTATAGATCTTGATACCTAATACATAGGAGGCCTCACCTAAGTCTTTCATAGAAAAACAATTTTCTAACCAAGTTTTTACAGACTGTAGTATAGGAATGTCATTTCCAATGAGTAATATGTCATCTACATATAACACCAGAAAGACTATTGTACTCCCACTAACCTTCTTGTATACACAGGGTTCATCTTCATTTTTGATGAAACCAAACTCTTTGATTGCATCATCGAAACGAAGATTCCAACTCCGAGAAGCTTGCTTCAACCCATAAATGGATCGTTGCAATTTGCAAACTTTTCCAGCATTTTCAGGATTTACAAAACCTTCAGGTTGTGTCATGTACACATCCTCAAGAAGATTTCCATTAAGGAAAGCAGTTTTGACATCCATTTGCCAGATTTCATAATCATAATATGCTGCTATAGCTAGAAGAATCCTGATGGATTTAAGCATGACAACTGGAGAAAAGGTCTCATCATAGTCAATACCATGGATTTGTTTGAAACCTTTTGCAACCAATCGTCCCTTAAAGGTACACACATTACCATCCATGTCAGTTTTCTTTTTGAAAACTCATTTGCACCCAATGGGTTTTACCCCTTCAGGTGGATCAACCAAAGTCCAAACTTGGTTTGAATACATGGAATCCATCTCTGATTTCATAGCTTCTAGCCATTTCTCAGAATCTGGTCCCATCATAGCCTCTTGGTAGGTTGTGGGCTCATCTTGGTCCATGAGCAACACATCACCGTGATGAGTCACGAGAAAACCATATCTCTCGGGTTCACGACGTATCCTACTAGATCTACGTGGGTTCTGTGTTACATGAGCAGGTTCTTCCACAACTATTTGTGGAACCGGCTCAGGTTCCATCTCAAGTTCAATGTTTTTTCGTTGATCTTGAATTTCTTCAAGTTCTATTCTTCTCCCACTGATTCTTTTAGAGATAAATTCTCTTTCTAGAAAGACACCAGTTCGAGCAATAAACACTTTTTGCTCGGTTGGATTATAGAAATAATATCCTTTTGTCTCCTTAGGATATCCAACGAAAAAACATTTATCAGATTTGGGTCCAAGTTTATCAGAAGCCTGACGTCTTACGTAAGCTTCGCAGCCCCAAATCTTCATAAAAGACAAACTAGGACGTTTCCCAGTCCATATCTCATATGGTGTCTTTTGAACTGATTTTGATGGAACACGATTTAGTGTGAAAGTTGCAGTCTCTAGAGCATGTCCCCAGAAGGAATTTGGAAGGTCAGCCTGACTCATCATTGACCGAACCATGTCTAACAAAGTTCGATTCCTCCTTTCAGAAACACCATTCCATTGAGGTGTTCCTGGTGGAGTGAGTTGTGATACAATGCCACACTCCTTTAGATGATTAAGGAACTCTCGGTCTAAGTATTCACCACCTCGATCTGATCGAAGTGCTTTAATACTTTTACCAAGTTGGTTTTGTACTTCATTTTTGAACTCTTTGAACTTTTCAAAAGATTCAGACTTGTGTTTCATAAGAAACACGTAACCATATCTACTGAAATCATCAGTAAAAGTAATGAAGTACTGATAACCTCCTCTAGCTTGTGTGTTTAAAGGTCCACATACATCACTATGTATAAGCCCCAATAAATCACTAGCCCTTTCACCTTTCCCAGAAAAAGGGGCTTTAGTCATCTTACCTAATAAACATGACTCACATACCTCATATGATTCAAAATCAAATGAGTCCAAAAATCCATCCTTATGAAGTTTGGAGATGCGTGTCTCATTTATATGGCCTAAACGACAATGCCAAAGATAGGTTGGATTTGAATCATTAGTTTTGACCTTCTTCGTGTTTATGTTATAGATTGGATTTTCAAGGTCCAGAACATAAAGACCATTCATTAATTGTGCACAGCCATAAAACATTTCATTTAAATAAATAAAGCAACATTTGTCCTTTATTATAAATGAAAAACCTTTCTTGTCTAAACAAGAAACAGAAATCAAATTTCTACTAACAGTAGGCACAAAATAACAATTGTCCAATTCTAAAACTAATCCACTAGGTAAAGATAAATAATAAGTCCCTACAGCTAATGTAGCAACTCTTGCTCCATTTCCAACGCGCAGGTCCACTTCACCTTTGGCTAATGATCTACTTTCTTTAAGATCCTGCACATTTACACAAATGTGAGTACCACATCCAGTATCTAATACCCAAGATGTAGAAGTAGATAAATTAACCTCTATAACATAAATACCTGAGTTGAAAGTCCCACTTTCCTTTTGCTTCTTAAGCTCTTCCAGGTAAATCTTGCAATTTCGCTTCCAATGTCCTGGTTCTTTACAATGGAAGCATTGTCCTTCCTTGGCCACGCCACCTTTGGGCTTCAGTGCAGAGGAACTTGACTTAGACTTTCCATCAGTCTTGTCCTTTTTCTTTTTATTCTTGGCCTTAGACTTGCCTTTTCCTTTGCCCTTTTGAACCATCATAATGCAATTGGGCTTGGACTTTTTTAAGTTCTGCTCAGCAGTTCTCAACATGTTAAGCAGTTCAGGCAAAGTCTTGTCAATTTCGTTCATGTTGTAATTCATGACGAATTGACTATAGCTCTCAGGCAACGATTGCAGAACTATATCAGTAGCCAATTCTTGCTGTAAAGGAAAACCCAATCTTTCAAGGCTATTGATGTACCCAATCATTTTAAGTACATGTGTAGCAACAGGTGTTCCTTCAGCCATCTTACACTGAAACAATGCTTTGGATACATCATATCTCTCATGTCTTGCTTGCTCTTGGTAGAGCTGTTTAAGGTGATCAATCATATTGAACGCCTCCATGTTCTCATGTTGCTTCTGAAGCTCAGAGTTCATGGTAGCAAGCATGAGACAACTGACATCCAGAGCATCTTCTAGATGCTTCTTATAAGCATCCTTTTCTGCTCGAGGAGCATTAGCAGCAGGCTCATTTGGAGTAGGTTGCTCTAGGACATATTGCTTTTTCTCATGCTTGAGGACAATCCTCAAGTTTCGATACCAATCGAGAAAATTCGTCCCATTCAGCTTATCCTTCTCAAGGATAGATCGCAGTGATAAATTTGATGCATTTGATGCCATGGTTATCTACAATAGAAAAATATGCAAAATGAGAATCATGTATTTCATTTATTTAATAAGGTCTTTTATTAAATAATACTCCCACTATTTTTTCTTAAAATAATAGCCCTCACTATTATTTCAGAAAATCGTAGCGTTTGAGATTTTCTAGTGGGCCAAGATCCATATTTCACCTAGACTTAAGTCAGCTTTGGCTGATCACTCAAGTTTTGGCTATTTAGGTAGGCAACTCCTTGCCAATTACATCTTATGTAACTCTTGGATAGTTGGGTGAACAACACTTGTTCAAATCCATCTTATGGACTTAAGCCCAACTCCATGCCTCTAGGCCCCCAATCCTATTGAGATGGCCCAGTTAAGTCAAAACCCAATTATTGGCATTTGGATATCACTATTATCCCATCGTGTCTCACCAAGATAAACTAGGCACTTTGCTTTGGCAAACCTGCCTTATGTTGATCAAGGCCTTGACAAGTGCCATTCATTGGAAGGCATCACTTTTATTACTGACTTAATATTTGCATTGAGGGATTTAAATGTCTATTTTAGATCTCACCATTATTTGCCATCCATACATGCCTATATCTAACATATCATATACATTAATATAAAGCATGCAATAAAGCATAAAATAAATGTGCATAGTTATGGCCCAACTACTTTGATTTTCCTAAGCCAATGAGAAAACCAAAAGGTCAACCTAGGGTAAAGATATCTTCTTTAAGCATCTTCCACGGTTGTCCTCATATTGATTTTGGCTCCTTGTCTCCATGGCAGCAAGCTCCAGGCTTAAACATATTGTACATTTGAAAGTAAACTATTCTAACTTTACAATACATAATGAAGGAGAAAACTCGAGTTACATTCGAGGGGAGTGAGGTGAGATAAAGAATGTACAACTAGAATTTATAGAGAAAGACACGACACGCAGGCCGTATTTAATTACAATAAAACCAAAACCAATAAATGAAATATAACCATACATTATGGTTTAAGGGCCATAACTATGCATCATGCAGCAAACATCACATGTAAGCATACAAACAACCATAGGTATTTATTGAAATTGATCTTGTTTCCAATTTTAACTTGTTTAAAATTAGAAGGTTAGAGAGTTCCCAAAAAATTTTATACATCTTACATTCAAAATTTTGAGGACTTTCGGGCAAAAATTCAGAAAATTTTGAACGTTTCGATCTCTGTTTTAACCATTAAAACAATCGGCCAAAATTAGAATTTATCAAGAACCCTAATTCCAGAACTGTTCTGGAATCCTACTTCTCGATGTTCCGCCATATTAACTCAAACAGTAGTCCATGTTCTATTTAATTTAATCTCATTAAACGAAACAGAATGCATACATCACATGTATACAACCAGACATGTTTCTGATCGAATTTTAATCTCATTAAAACAGAAACTTCATCAGCTACGTTTCCAGTTTTTTTTTTTTTTAATCTCATTAAAAAAAATGAATCATTAATTATGTATGTTTCAATCTAATTTTAATCTAATGAAAACCGATTCATCAACATACAAAATTACATTGATCCAGAACCCTAATTGCATCATGCGTGATCTGATTAAACACTAATTATCTAGATTTAAACGCATAACACAGAAAACTAATCTATGGATTCGTAAGTGGCTCTGATACCACTGCTGGAAATCGCGCATCATACATGCACAACGGAATAAAATTTTTACACGATTTCCATCAAGGATCCATGCGAATTTAGAACGCCATAGATCAGAGATTAGGGTTTATACCTTTCGGCAAAATTCTTCTGACCGCTGCAGCAAATCTGATCTGCTTCCAAATCACGAACCGGAATGGAAACCAGTAAATCGGATCACCAGTACAACGTTTTGTGGCTGCACCTCTGTGGTATCCACACGAACCCGTGAATCACCGATGAATGTCTGCTACACACACCGGTTGGAATTGATCTCCTTAGACCTCATAGTGCTAGCTACGCCTCTTCAGAGATTTTAGTCAAGGAGAGTGGCTAGGGTTTTTCTATGCTTTTACTTGGGGTGCGTGAAGAATAATAGTAATCCTATTATTACCCAATAAGCCTATTTAAATAGGTGCATAGAAAAACCTAACCTATTTGGGCCTTATTCCATGTAAAATTATAGGCTTACTATTGGGCCTTATAATTATAACATGAATTCCCAAATATTAAGCCCAAACAATTTGGTCCATTAATTCCAAATTCACTAAGCTCTAAGTGTGCGACCCTACAGGCTCTCATTACGTTGGCAATGACCATTAATCATATTAATGATCATAAACAAAGATTGGTGTCTAGCAACACATCAGGAAGGACAAATTCCATCTTGATCACACAAATCCCTCTGCATGATATGTGACATATCCAATAACTACCTTTGCATTCACTCAATCATGAGTGACATAGATTAATATCAAAATATGAAACTCACATGTAGGGAACCTTGGTGATTTCAGGTCAAAGGACCATAATAATAATAATCACTAAGAATTACTCATGACACTCATATAACAATCCATGTAGTATTCTTAGGATGGGTCAGTCCAGCATACAAGTTCTCTAACTTGTACTCATGTGTAAGCTTAATATCTCATATAAGTCACTACATATGCTAGTCTTAACATATCAAAGCAACCTAATCCATAATGATATATGACTAGGGACATTTAAGAATACAATTATTCTAAGGTTATTATCATAATTGAATATATTACACATTAGATAGATGTTAATTCACAAACATTCTTATTACTTGGGTGATAGTGATGTATTGCTATATACAACTTACTGTCTATAGGCCATTGATGGCTCATTATCAACACAGTAAGAACCTATAAGATCACAGAAAATGATTAGGAATAAGATAATAATTAATTAAGTTTTAGTTAGATTAAAATCCTATTAATTAGGCTTGTTATTTAGTATATATATATATATATATATATATATATATATTATCAAAGTAATAATATTTATTCACATAATATATAATATATTATATTATATTATTTGATATTAAAGTAATATTAAATAATTATATTATTTGATATTAGATCATTATATTATAGGAACATGTTATTATCTAATAATATTAGATAATTATATTATGGGATAATGTTGTTATCTAATAATATTTAGTTATTAATATTAAGGTAATATTAGATAACTAACTAATAAGCTATATCTTTTCTCACTCTTACCATGATAAGGATAAGGTATTAATGGTTTAGTAGGATTAATACGGAAGAGACAGTTGCTAGGAATTCATATTATTACATGCAGTAAAATTTCAAAATTTTGATCCGAATTCTACCTAGGATCCATGCAAAAAATATAAATCAATAATTAGGGTTTTACCTATTAGGCACTCGTGTTTCTACTGATCAAAACTTGAGAGTGGATGAATCAAACGCTGGTCGGAAGGTACAGTGTCTCTACAGTATCCACACAGAGTGAACAATGACCTCTCGCCCTCCACGAATCTGCTAGGATGCGTTTTTCTCTCTAGGAATTAGGATTGGATATTTTCTGAGTGATTTAGGATTTGTATGGAAGCTTTGAGCGTGTCTTTTATGTGCTGCTCTGAAGCCCCTTTTTATAGAACTTAAGCAAGCCATAATCCTAGTCCTACTAGGATAATACTTCCAAAATCCTAATTATACTTAACAACTCATCTATCCTTACCTTAGAGATAATGAGGAGAAATAAGACTTATCTATTAATTATCTAATATTAGATAATATTATCTCATAATATAAATATCTTAATATTAAATAATTGCATATAGTTATCAAATATCAAAATAATATTATCTCATAATATATTTATCTAATATTTGATAACATAATTATTTAATATTACTTTAATATCAAATAATATCACATAATATTATATATATATATATATTATGTGAATAACACATTATTATTCTTAATAATAATATATATGCACTAAAATAAGTCCAATTAATTGGATATTAATATAATTAAAGTTCAATTAATTATTATCTTATTCCTACTCCTTTTATGTGACCTTGTAGATTCTTACTACGTTAACAATGACTCATTATTGAGCCATAGATAGTGAACGGTATCTAGCAATACATCACTGCCACTTAAGTAGTAAGAATGTTTGTGATTCGATATCCACCTAATACATAATTAACATTTTGCATCATAACCCTTTGGTAATAATATCCAAATTGAATTGGAGGCATGGAATGTGTCATCCTCGTCAATGTTCAATTTATATTTCTTGATACTGAGTAGACTTAAAATGAATGATTAATATCATATATTAATCCAATTAAGCATGGCCATACATTTCTAAGTCTTACTCAATCAATGGGCCTAAGGGTATTTCTCTTTTATACAAGAGTAACAAAATCTTATCTACATCACTCACTTCTCTCTGCACGATTCATGACACACCTAATCAATGCCCTATTCGTCATCCTGATTAAAGGTGACATAGGACAATATTAAAGTGAGTAATTCCTCATGTAGGAAACTATAGTGACTTCAGGTCAAAGGTTTATGTGTATTTGTGATCATATGAGAATAACTTATGACACGTCTATCCATGCAATATTCTTATAGTGGATCAGTCTAGTCCATTATTCACTAATAATATACTCATGTATTGATTTGATATCACATATCTATGATTCGTAATCATCAGTCATTACACATGCTAGTCTCGATGTATTATTACTATTCTTTTCGTAATAATACTTGACTAGAGGCATTTTAGGAATAGCGAAGCTATTCTAAAGATAATTATTATATTAAGTTATAAATCACGCAAAATAATAATAAAATTTTAAAAACAAAAATAATAATTAAATTACCTAAAATAAAACATAATACATTGTGTATTACTTCAATCATCTATATGATTGGTTCCTAGGACACACACCAACAACAGTTTCCTAATAAGAATAGGAATGAGGCATGTCTTAGATATATATGAGGCCATGAAGGCATCACTTAAGGTGGTGATGATAGTATGCACTACCATCAGTAAAAATTGCCCTAAAACCTTAACCCTACTTGAGAGAAACGAATTTAAGTAGATTCATGGAAGGTTGAAAGGTTGTCATTCACTTTATATGGATACTATAGAGGCATGATTGGTTGACTATGCTTATGATTCATGCTCTGTACTCCAAAAGGTAATCTTTGTGATATTAATCTATGTCCTTATGCATAGATTTTGGGAAGGTTTCACGTATGTAATTTTGAAAACCTATTTTTTCACTGTATTATATGATACATGTGAAACCTAACAGTAACTATGTCACTTATCCCACTATATTAAAGAATCATATAACAAGATAGTGCACTCTTTATCTAAACATGTAGATTGTGCATATAGAATTGATCCCACTGAATCTTTACTAAGCCTCTAGCTATACTTCTTAAGTAACACAAACAATCCTTCTGGACTATCTTAACATGATTTTAGACTACTCTTTCTAAAGCAATCTACTTATACCTTTCAACTGTGATCAGGCATTTTTGCATGATCAAAGGTTTTGCTCTCTAATTCCACCTATCCTTTAGGAAATAGTCAACTCCTCTAGTAAGATCAAGGTTTCTCCTATTGGATTGGCCTTCTATTCACTCGCCCCTCTAGATAGTGGTTTACATCCCTTGATGCCACTACTATAAATAAGCACATAACCAATATCCTGCATATACAAGCAAGATAGTCCTTTGGGACAAATGCTTGATCTTGATGTACCAATCCATAATAACTTGAATACATCATGCTCCTACACACTAGCTTCTCAGATCGATACAATCTCATGAACTCTCTAGTCAAGTCTTTAGCAACTATACCTCTGAGTTTAAGAATGAAAGCTTCACACATCCCTCATATAGCGTTAGATAAATTGTATTTATTCTAATTGTAGCCTACCTAATCTTGGTCCTTTAGCACAAACTGAGCTCTAATATCATATATCACAAGCTGGTAACTCCCTAGTTGAAACCATGCAGCACATGCTTGCTACTCTTGGTGAAGATGCTAGCTTTCTCACTTAAACCCACATATGGCATGCTTTGTAAAGATAATGAAACTCACAAACCTATAAGCAATACTCAAATGCCACTGAAGCACTCATGCATACCAAACATATAAAACCTCAATGTACAATGGAATTAAAAAGGATAATTGAATAGGGAGAACGATACTTCATTCACTTGGTACATGCATCATTCTATAGTTTTGAGTTTATAGGGAATTACCATAAAGTAACACACTTGAGTCCCTAACTCAGTGTTTTGGCACCCCCTTGACCCTTTCAATACTCCACCCTCTTAAAAAGCATTTTATGTAAAAATCCTTTCGATAAGAGTTGACAAACTTTTTCCAAGTTGTTACAAGATTTTTTTTCAAAGCTCCAGGTGTCTACTTTGTACCAAAACATACCAATATGAGGATAAAAATGCAAGGATCATAAATATAGGCTTCTTCAACTCTTTCAAACTTTTATACTAAGCCAAATTTTCTAAATATCCTAAACTTAAGAAAATTAGGAAAAAATAATACACGAGCTGAATTAATCCTAAATTTCAACAGCAGGTCCACTATAACATGCTTAATTTTCCACCAAGTCTCATTTAAATCTGACTATGTTTACTCATTGAACTATCATAACTACTAGCTTGTGACAGTAGTAGTGCATTTTTGCTGCAACACCATTATATTATCTACTAATAATGTAATTTGGTATCATGGTGAAAGAGCGTGTCTACCAATAGTATAGTTCTATTTGCTAAGAAACTCCATCTCTCATTTGATGGAATATGGTCATTTGGACTAATGTATTCACTTTAATATTTGTAATTTAAAATATTTAAGGCAATCAAATACATGTAATGTGCAAGTAAAAAGGATTAAAAACATAATTAACCATTTTTTATAAATAGAGATACACTGAATTACATGAGCCTCTTTTTAATAGTTGTAGCTGCAATACTAACTCCATGGGATACAACCACCCCCTGTGCACCTTCTCCACCCATGCACAGCTTACTGCATGTTAGATTATCGAAATAAACCCCCTAAACCTTCCACCAAGGTCTCTCACAAACAAATAGTTCAACTTGAAACTCTATCAGAAGGAATTAGATGCAATCACTACTTATTAGAGTCATATATTTACCTTATTTCTCAGTTTCCTGGCAGCTCTAGTTATTCAAACGTTTATCCTGAAATTTGGATTGCGGAGGTAATATATATGCATGTATGAAAATTAATGTTTAAATCATTATGAAAAATTAAATACTTAAATAAAAAATATTATTTTTATTTTTAGTATTTTTCATTATATGCATCAATTTATAGGTATTAGTGAGCATAAGTTAAAATTCAATTTTTTTGGTTGCCTTTATTTTAATTTTTTTCACTTTTAACTTATAAATGAAAGCATACATATAAACAATTGCAATGACAAAAAATAACTTATATAATTAGTACATATATGTTGCTATTCTTTTATCCTTGAGATAAGAATCTAGAGATTTAAAACATTACTACAGTTGTGATGTATTTAAAACACTAGGTAAAAGTAAAGATCAAGGTTCTAAATTGCAATTTGTAGTTATAATATTATTACTACGGACTATACTGCATTTATCATCTTTTGCAATTTTGCACTGCAATAATTACATTTTCCCTCATATATCCATAATTTTGATAATTGCATCAAAATCGTAATTACGGCCGTTACCACAATTTAAAACCATAACAAAGAAAGATAGTGTTATATTCAGAATATACGAAAGAAAATTTTTTCAAGACTTAGGAGATTGACCTTTGATGGAAAATAGGAGAAAAGTACAGAAGAAAAGGGCAACGAAGGTGTGCAATTTATAAACGGAAGCAGTCATGTGGATTAGGATTGACTCTTATAGATGGTGGCTAATTATGTGGATGATAAGTATATACATATATGGATAATTGAGGCTGATTAAGGTGTAGATGTTCCGAATATATGGGTTGAAGTTGTTCTTTGTAATTTTCAACATTTGAGCCTTAATTTGTTTCTGTTGTTTGGTTTGATGATTAAATTAAGGTGCTTTGCATTTACACAATAGAAACAGCCCATACTTACAAGATACTAATCTTCTATGTGTAGCTAGTTTTGAATCTTATAATTGTTGCAATGGAAGATTACAATATATATATGGTTAAGGAAATTAGTGCAACAATAATATTATATATAATATTGTAATTGTGATTACATTGCAATAAGTAAAACTGTAGGAAAATGATGCAATTCATTTTTAAAATTATAGCTATATTTTATAATTATAATTGCAGTTGAATTTTTGGTGTAACCATATATAATGTTTTGGAGAAAAACTTGGCAGACATTTTTGATAAAGAACACTCCAACCAGGGAAGAATCCGACCTGCTAGAACATAGCCATAAGAAGGCAAAACCCTCTAAAAAGGGATCTCAGGATGATCATGGGGATAAGCAAAACAGTCTAACAATAGAGGCTCTGAATCTAAAAGTCAAAAGAGATACTTTACCTATGAGACTGTTACTGTATTACAAATACAGGCTCCTTCATGTCAATGGAGCTCACAACATTGACCTTAATGAGGACAATATGGTGCTGGGGGAAAAGAGTGAATCCGACGAAGAGGACATAGTCATCCCAATGGATCAACAAGCCCCACTATACCCAGTGGTAGCTGTAAGTCTGGAAGAGAGAAAAGAATGGTGCAAGCCGTGGAAATCCTCTTTGATTATTAACTTGCTAGGGAAAAATTTGGCCTACAAATCCCTCAAGGCCAGACTAGAGAAGATTTGGATGTTGAATGGGGCTATGTAACTCATTAACATTTGTAATAACTTCTATGTTGTTCATTTCAATGATCGAGTGGATTACATATATGTGCTGGAAAATGGTCCTTGGATGATTATGGATCATTATCTAGTGGTCCAAAGATGAAGGCTAGATTTTGACCTTTTTGATATAGAACATAAGAAACTAGCTATTTGGATTAGGGCACTCGATCTACCCCTTGAATACTACAACTAATGATTTTTGTGGAGGCTGGGCAACAGAGTAGGGAAAATGTTTAAGGTGGATCTTCATACTCTGAAGGAGCAAGAACAACAGTTGTTGACTAAAAAGGGGAGGTTTACCTAGATATGTGTTGAAGTGGACTTAAGGAAATAGCTCACTGCTAAAATCCAAGTTCGGAAAAGAGTACTGCCAATCTAATAGAAGGGTCTGCATTTGATCTATTTCATATATGGATGTTTCGAACATCGTAAAAAGTTATGCTTATATGTTACTTTGAATGCTAACAAACCAAATGCCCAGGAAACCAACCAATCCTCGGATTCATCATTAGCAGCAATGGGTTCTTCTCATTTGAGTAATTTCAAAGTAAGAGCCAAGGTGATCACCGGTGACACAGAATTCGATGGTTGGATGATTCCATAAAAACCAATTAGGAAAGCGCGAAGTCAACGGAACAAACTAACGCCTGTTTCAGAAGCTAACCAAAAAGGTAAGGCTGTGATTATTAATACCTAGCCTGAAAGTAGTAAACAAGGAGGGAGAAACAGATTTAATGCTTTAATGGGCTTGGTCAACAAGAATATAATTATGAAAATTGAGGTGGATATTGAGGAGGGAGGCTTATTAAATCTTAATGCATGCCATAATGGAAATCTAAATGTCCAATCTGGAGATAAACTGGGAGCTATTCATCATGCAGACCGAAAAAAGAATACTATTATTAATGCGAGTCCAACTAAAAAAGGTGGTGACAAAAAAGATTCCCTACTTTTAGCTAAGCAAAAGATTCATAGCTCTGCCATACCAAATCAACGTGAGCCTATTATTACAAACCAAAAGGATAAACCACCATAGCCCTTGTTAGTGATAACTAAAACTAATAAGACATGTGGCATTTCCTATGCAAGCCCTATGCAAATCGAAACTAACATGGGAGTAGGTCCTACAAACAACTCATTGAGCGAACACTCTTCAAATCCACCTGACCTACTAACCACCCTCTCGACTACTCAACTTATGAAAATGTACATAACGTCTGTAACTAAAGACAAACTTACAAGCCTCCTAGGCATGGACTTAGCGCATCCGATGATGAAGTAGGTGTTGCAATGAACATCATCATTTTTCAATCCTTTTATATGAATATAGCGAGTTGGAACTGTAGGGCTGCAGACTCCCCCATGTTTTATTTTACAAGTTCACAACCTCATCCAGTAACACCATTTGGGTATCCCCCTTATAGTAGAACCAAGAATTCAGAGCTCCAAGGCTTTGGAGGTGGTCCGAAAACTAAGTATGGATGGCCACCATCTCTTCCATCCTAATGGATTCTCAGGAGGATTATGGCTCCTATGGAATAAGACTAAATATAGCACATCAGTTACTCATACTCATGAACAATATATACATGCTAAATACAAATCTATGCTATTAAATCATTCTAGGCATTTAACATGTGTTTATGACTTGTCGAATCCTATACAGAGGAAATTTTTATGGTAGAATCTATAATTACTGGCATGAACCATCAATGAATCATGGGTCTTGCTTGGAGATTGGAATGCTTACGACAAAAGCTCGGAAAAAGAAGGTAATGAAACACCAAACTTTTGAAGTATGCAACTTCTGGCTAATTATATAAATAAATTTAATTTGATTGATCTGGGCTTCCAAGGACCAAAATATACATGGCCACGTAAAAATGTTAAGGAAAGATTGGATTGAAGTTATGCTAACAGAGCCTAGAGATTAACATATCCCGAAGCCACTATTTTTCACCTCTTTCTAATGAAATCTGATCGTCACCCTTTGCTCATCCATCTCTTACCACGTAACACTACATCTCATGGTTCTTGTCCTTTTCGATTTCATGCAACTTGGCTTTCGGATGCTTCTTTTCAAGGAATAGTGTATGAAGCATGGAAGAAGAGTTAAGATTGGTTCCAAGCTTCGTCAAAATTTACAACTCAAGTTCAAAAATGAAACAAGGAAGTGTTTAACAACATTGCTAAAAGAAAGCAAATATTAATGGCCAGACTTAAAGGTATTGGTCTGTACTCTTGAAAAAAAGGCATAACAATTACTTAGTTAAACTCAGAGGTGACATCCGGAAGGAATATGAAAAAATACTACTGTAGGAGGAGATAACCTGGTTCCAGAAATCTAGATGCAAATGGCTACTATTTGGAGATAAAAACACAAACTATTTTCACACGCAAATAACTATCCAGAGAAAGAAAAAATACAATTGGAATGCTCATGGATAATGAAGGCAATTGGCAATCCAACTCACAAAAACTTTAAGAAATGATAAGTAGTTTCTTTCAACAACTCTTCACGGATGAAGATGAATCCCTTCATCCCTACCTGCTTTCTGGCCTGTTCCCTACCATTATTGAATAGGTACTCAATTGTCTCCAAAGACAAGTTAATGATGAGGAGATTAAGCAAGCTATTTTTTCCATAAGGGCTTTCAAGGCACCAAGAAGCAATGTTTTACAAGCCATTTTCTTCCAAACCCAATGACATATAGTTGGGCATTTAGTTTGTGATTTATTACAATAAGCTTTCACTCATCCTAAGTGCATTGCTAAAATTAATGAAACCTTATTGGTTCTAATTCCAAAAATTGACACACCACTGTCTATTAAAGAGTTCTGCATGATAAGCCTTTGCAATGTAGCTTACAAGATCATCATAAAAATTTTGGTTGAGCGCCTTAAATTGATAATGGGACAAGTTATCTCTCCTAAACAAAGCATCTCCATCCCTCATATCCATGGTTCTGATAACATCATTATATCACAGAAAGTGGTACACTCTATGAACACTAAAAAAGGTAAAAAAAAGTTTAATGGCCATCAAAGTGGATTTGGAAAAAGCATATGATTGTTTAGACTGGAATTTCCTCAATAATATGCTCTTGGACATTGGTTTTGGTCCTCAATTTGTTGAACTTATTATGTCATGTGTTACTATGTACTTAATGCATATTCTCTGGAATGGTGATCTAATAAAGGCTTTTAAACTTTCGAGAGGCATTCAACAAGGGGATCCCTTCTCTCTATATCTCTTTGTCCTTTGTACAGAAAGATTAGCACAAATTATCCAACTACCACCATAGAGGCTATATTAAGTTTAAGGTTTCTTGGATGGAGATCTCCCAAGCTTAATTTAATATTTGCATACCTAATTTCATTTCTTTTTCATTATGTTTGGTTTAACACGCAGAACAAAAATGGACTCGAATTACACAAGTAAGAAAGGAAACTTTTTTTTTTGAACTCTTTGGTTGATTTAATGTATATAGTACAATTCCTAACTTCATTTTTTTTGGGTTTATCTCAAAATTGAAATTATAATAAAATATGAAAATTATAATAAATTTTTTAATTTTGGTAGTGATGGCAATGGTAGTGACATTGGCGGAAACAATAGCAGTGATAGTGGTAATGGTGATGTTAGCAATGGTGGTGATGACATCGATAATAATAATGACAACAATATGGCAATATTGTTGATGGTGATAAAAGTGATAATGATAACTATGTTAGTAGTAGTGGTAGCTACAATAATAATATGGGTGGTTGTGATGACAATGTTAATGGAGGTGGAGGTGGTGATATTAGTGTTAGTAGTAGTAGGTATTGGTTGAGTGATGGTAAAGATGGCAAAGATGGGTGATGGTAATAGATGACATAGTGGGTGTGTCATAGGTTAATGGTTTTGTCACAACCTGACTTATTTTCATCGTGACTGGCGTAAAGATATCCAACCAGTATTCCACATTGATAAGATATCCTTACTAGCCTCCAAAGACAATATAGTATCGCATATTTTTATAAAATTAACATTAAGGTGTACGAAAATAAATAGATAATAACAATGTTAAAATACCAAAATAAGATATAGATCATACATATAAACATCACAAAAATATTCACAAAGATAAGTTCATTTATAGTACTATAAATACTCTATCTCTAATTATCTGACTCACTAACCCAATTAGAAGCCTCCTCCTCTAGAGTCTGATCTGGAGGAGAACTGACCCTAGACACCCTGGGCCCTAATGATGTCACATTACTCCCAGACTCATCATCTGGGGTGACCTGCACTAGTGGAAAGAAAAAGTTAAGGACATTTGGCTCCATGTCCATGGGCTAATAGTCCACTCGATACAAAATATTTACATTATCAAGAGTGACCCAAATTTTAATATGGAGCTCCAATCCATATGTTCCGTGGGGTGTAGTGGTATATCCTTGGTAAGTGTTATTACACATCCATGGATCCATGGTTTGAATATGTAATTTCAATACAATAGATAGAGTGAGTATAAAACATACTCAGTGAGTAATAACTTGTTATTGCCCTTTTCGATTTTCGTATCTAAGATTTCTTTTCTACTTATGAATGAAGTCCAAGTTTAGATATTATGTTCTTTGAGAAATGGCATTAGTTGGTATATAATGTCACCTTATATCTTCGGTCCAACCTTATCCTCTACCACCCTAGACTTGAGGCCACCAACTTTTTTCCTCCACTACTTACCCCTCCTCTCCTTCTCTGCGAAGGATGTTTTCTCCCTCCCATATTTTCATAAACAAAATGAACAATTGTGGGACGCTACATGCATTAATCACAATTTTTCCTCGAGAAATGTATCAAAATACCAACTATGCCATGATTGTTTTATGCTTCATTTATCCTTCTAGGCTCATTATCATATCAATTCCTAAAGGATATTCATGTACACAAATCAAACAATTCATATTGCACAAAGGTTCTTCCTTGTTCTAGGCCCTATTTAGATAGCATAAGGATAGGAATTATTTGGAGGACTAAATAAAATTTAGTATTTATGAAATTTTGACTCATGCTACATCACAATCAGAGTGACTAATGAAAATTTTTTCAAAATTTTTCTCAACCATTTGATACTCCTAAAAATTTCGTGCACAAGACTGGAAATTTTTAAATTTTGTCATGAACAACTCTTTTTCACAATTTTATTGGGTGACTAATTCATCTCCGATTGCCTGAAAATTTTACATGATATTAACAACATCTTGAATGGCTTCCCTAAATTTTTTCACAATTTTTCATGATTATTTTAAGCCCCAAAAAATTCGAAAACATAAGCTAATGCAAAAGTGCCCTGTTTCTAGATAGCACTGATGACCTTACTTAGGAAATTATCCTAAAATACCTAAAAAATTTTAAAAATCCTCAAAATTTCCAGAATTCAACCTCACATTATGGGAGACCTTAGAATATCAAAAATAAAATTTTTTTTTTGATAAATCACTTAGGTTTCATGTAACTATTCACCCACCAAAATTTCAACAGCATTCTTTATCCTTCTTGATACCATTTCCAACATAACCTTAGCAATTTCTTTACAATAGCCAAAACAATCCCATTATCATCATTCATGATCCCAATACTCAATTTCAACAACATCATCGCATGTTTAAATCATTTCAAATTGATTACCACAGCAGCCAACACAAATCACATTCAAGGAATCATATTCATCTTGACAATCTAGTATTGGAAATTCACAAGATTTGTAACAAGCTATTACTCACCTCAAATCTTTACTCCATTCTTCTTATTTCCAACACTGAGTTCTAAGAGAGAGGGAAGTGAATTCAAGAAAATAAAATCAAATTTTAGGGTTAAGAAGAAGAGGAATACTATAAGAAATTAGGTGGATTAAAAGGAATTAATAATCTACCTATTTGACTTGCCAGGTTTTCCTTGAATTTGCTTTGTCTAACTTTCCTTTTCTCCTTCTTTATGTTGTCACGTTTGGGCTAGAGTGGAGTAGCAAATTTTCTGTTGCTAAGTCTCTTTTGATTTATATAAAAATTGTTTTAGGATATTTCTAAAAAATTCTGCAATTTCATCAAATCCAAAAATTAATTTTGTCTTGGATTTTGGAGGATTTTAGGGATATTTGGATGGCTTCATGGGACGTCCAAGTGGTTTGAGGTTTCAAACTAGCTAATCCTCTCTTAACCAATAAAAATATGACACAAATCAAAAGTTCTCAAATATTACACTTTTAGCCCCAAGTTTTATCCTTTTCTTTCATTTTGGTCCTTGGCTTCCTTTGGAAGTTTGGGCTGTTTTTGGATCACGAATTTGGGCCTTAATTTTTCATATTTGGGCCTAAAAAGGGCTTGGGCCAACCCAACCTACACAAAAAAAAAACAAAAGGCTAAAAAATAAAGAGGTTTATTATAATTCGGCCCTGAATTACTTATTTTCTTTACATTTTCATCCTTAGGATTCTAAATATTTTTAAATTTTTTATTTTGACTTTACATAATCATTTTTGAGCTTTGAAAATTATTTTTGACTATCCAAAAATTTTTAGAATTAATTTACTATAATTTTGACGTATTTTCTCACTTTTTTGTTTTACTGGGTACTAGAAATTTGATGAATTTCTAAGAGAAATTTCTAAAATATATTCTTAGGTTTCTAAGTAAAATTTCACTCATTATAATGTTCCTAAAAAATTTTCATTTTATTATTTTTTTATCTTCACTATTGTACTAATTTAGGGTTATTATAGGTTTGGTACTTGGAATCATCTAATAAAAGCTTGCTAGTCTTGGCAAAAATACTAGCCCCCTACTATAGGATTGCAATTCTATATCGATCAATAGAAATCAATCATCAATTAAATTAATGTTTATATAAACATGATGGCATTTTGAAATTATTAGGAGACACACGATGACAATTGTAGAAAAATCAACATTAGAGTTACATAGTGGAATTTTTAAAATTTAAATAGACAATTAAATTAAAAAATCATTGTTCAAAAATTCATTTCATAGGTTAAGTGCAAAGATAAAAATATTTGTATATTGGTTTTGTTATTAACAGATAAGTAAAAGCATTTCAAAAGTCTCCTTAAGCATTGAAAATGTCACCAACCAAGCCTTTGATTTCGATTTTTAGTTAATATATGATGCCAATAGTTTCATATATTTCACATACACTTTGCATTTCAAAGCATCTTATTGATGCATTATCTTCTATTATCTAACTCTAGAATGTGTTTACAAGGAAGGAAAATAGCTTTCATACCATTTCATTTAACACCTTTAGAGATGTTGTATAATTTGATCAATATCATCTAAATATGTTGAATTAGATGACAGGGGAACTATTTTCCTCTTCTTCAAACATCAATTGGATTTACTAATGAAGACAAATATATTGCTTAGATATATAATTTACCAATATCAAAATTTATTGGTCTTTAATTCATGGATACAAGAATTAGCACCAAGGTTGGCAAAAAAAATGGAAGACCAAAGTCCATTTTCTTCCTTATATAATATTGTTATAAATTTGCATTTATTGATGTAATGACAATATATAGAATGACCAAAATTGTAAAATGATTTTTTTATATTGATGTCTTCTTTCTCATATTTTTGTATACTTATATTGATTGTGTTAATATTTTGCAATGTTGCAAGAAAAATATATAAAAAGAACATATAACTTATCATGAATTTATGATATTTAGTAATTAAAATTAAAGAAACATTCTTTATTAATTTTGAAATTAATATTCTTTCTCTTTAAGCTTGCAAAAATTATTATCTTAAAACAAATAAACATTTCATCCTATTTATGTAACTCTTAGGTTTTCTCACATGTGATCTATCTCTTAGGCAAATTGTTCTAAATAGGCTTTATCACATTGGTTTCCTACAGCTATCATCTAAAAGGAATTCACTATGTGAGATATCTAATATTATTAAAAGAGCTTTTTGGAATATCTATTTGTTTAAACTTAATGACATTGACAAGATTTTGTTAAGAAAATTATCAATTATTTTTAAAAACAAAAGACTATCATCTAATTGGAAAAAACTATTTCCAAAAAAGGTTTAGAAAAAGATTTATACATCTATGTAAAGAAACCAAAAAATAATTGGTGAAAATTTCCAAACTTGGATTTTTTACATATTGCATATTTTTAAAAGATTGAACTTTTGTAAAATGGTTTTAATTGAAAAGGCTTGCAAAGATGTTTAGTTAATGTCTTTACAATGATCACAATGGTCCAAAAGTGGATCATAACAATTTAGTTATGATTAGATCCAATTAAAACCTTCTTAGAAGGAATGGAAAATCTGGCTAAATTAAACCACTTCTTAGCATTTGTCTTAGAACAAAAATCTATCATGTGGAAAGACACATGGATAATTTGTGCAAATCTTAAAAAATGTGCAATTTTCATTTGAACTAATAATAGTATTGAAAACCAATAGTATAACAAAGCAAAGGTAGAAGTAGATAGAATCCTTTTGCAAAATTAACCACTAAAATTACATCATGCACTCTGTGTCCAATTTATGGCATTCTGCCATTTTTCTTTGCTCTTATTGTAATTATGTATAATCTACTACAAATCATCATGTGTGAGTGAGTAAGATAGTGTTTCCAAACTAATGCCTAATTCCTGCATCTTTCTTTGATGTACTTATCCTCGAGAGACTCTGTAAAGATTTTTTATGAATTACCCTTGAATTGCCACCTTTTAGGATCTCTTATATATTTTTGGTGATTATTTACATAATCATGTACTTTATTCATTTATTTCATATTTTATTAAATGCTTTTCTTACATTAACATATTTATTCAAAACACCAATAACATGCTGAATAAAACCCACTGCCTTACAAAAACAAGTTAATTATCTATTGCAAATTATGAGTAAACTCCCTTTTTATCACTCAAATTCGTTCAAACTTTCACCAAAAAAATCTCTAGACTTTTGACATCTTATTAACTTATTATGAATTATCAAAGGTTAATTATCGTACATAATTATGGTTCTTTGGTACATATAGAGGCAAGAGCATTCTTCCAAAATAGGATTAACATGAACTGTCATGTAATAGAAGGGTATTTTTAATATTCAAATGTCATGACCTAATTCTAATTATGACTAGCATAGATCATGTTATCGATTTTCACAAACCTTCACAATTTTCACTTTATCTATTTAACTAAAGTTTCCAAATTCTAGGGCTACTTGAAATTCTTTTTTAAATTTTTAGAAAAAAAGAACAAAATCCCCTTATTTTTGGACACTTTCCAAGGGTCATAAACTCTAAAATGTGAAACTAGCTTTATTTTCCAAATAGACAATATTAAACATTCACATCATGCTATACAATGTCAAACTTTCAACACATCACATGAATTAATTAATCTCTTTTTTAATATTGATTCCAACTCTCAAATGAAACCCAACTGTCAAATCCTTTTCATCAAGCAATTTTTGAACTCCATGGAAGCATTAAACTTAAATTTATTTATTTCAACCTATAAGACATTGAAAATAAATAAAATAAGTTACAAGAATTCAGTGAGCATATATCTATAATTTTTGAATCTTAATTCATTTATATTAAATGGTTTTTTGCTATTTGAAAGTTTAATTGGGGAAGTAAATTTCAATTCAAACTTCCTAAGTTTCTAAATGTTTGAAACCAAACCTTAGATGAAATATTCTCTTACACATAACTTAAATTCTATACTCTTCATCATAAATCATAATAGTCTCATATATTTGATAACATACAACATTATTATCATATCATATACTACCTATTCCAAGTAGACATCACAATCACAAATAGTTATTAAGACTCAAATACAAACAAATCAACATGATCACATTAAGTAAATATAATCATGTTAAATAGTGATATCTAACCACAAATAATTTCTAATATCACATCATATCATATATCCAGTTGCAATAAGCATACATAATCACTTTTCAATTTTCAAGCCAATACTATATTTTCCTTAACTACTTACCCAAAATTTCCTATTCGACTCTCAAATTGATCTTATATCTTTCATAACTATTTCCCAAAATTTTTCTATTCGGCTTTCACATCATAACTTGATCTATATTCATAGTTTTCATTAATATTACTCTAGCGTAATTCATTATTTCTAATGCCATTCTTGGCAGGACTCAGATATTAAACACATGAGAGCTCAACTCTCATATTACAACTATTTGTAAGTTTATCGGTGCAAAATGACTAATTTATCATTACATTGAAACATCACTACCATATTTTTGCTGTGCACTCTGATTAATTAAAGCTCTCTCAATAGCTAATTACTTATATCACAAAATTGAGTTAACATATGAGCATAAATGTATACATGAATATAAAATTTAAACTATTAATAAGAAAATACACTTAACAATATCTAAATTATTCTTTACTAAGATAAAAATTAGTGGTGAAATATATAATCACATGAAATCGTCCCACTCTCTTGAAGATTTCTAACTCTTTGACTTTCATCTTCCTTTCTTTCTATTTGACAATATACAGTAATAAATTATAATTATGTGTACATTACTTATTTTCTTTTCATGTATTACAAATTCAAATTTAGGTCACAGTATAATATCACTCTATGTTACTAGTTCCTTATATTCATTATTCCTAAATTAACCTTTAACTTATATATATTGTTACTTAGGAACTTTAAGATCAAAACCATATATATTTAAATAATAGAACTTGAAAATCTAAGAACATTTGTCCTTTATTACTCTATCACCCTTGACTATCACTTTCTTTAAAATCGCCCATTCTCATTTCACATCTTTGAGAGTTCTTCAATTTAGACTTAAATCAATTATGATATTAAGATGACATTTTTCTAAAAATATTCTAATCAAAGCATCATAATATTTTGTGCCATAAAGACCATATCCCATGTATTTGAAATCTGATTTATATCTTCACAATTAAAACTATTCAAATTTTATGCTCTAAATTGACTTTATTTATATAAATATAATATTCAAGAGCACAATATTTTTATTTTTCAAAAGCACCATCATATTTTTCGAATAACTATTTAACATTATTTGTCAAAGAAATCCCAAAACTTTCAAGCTTACTAGTTCGTTTGAAATCACCATGTGTGTGAATTATTTGACACAGTTGTCTTTTATCTCATTCCATAATGATAAAATGACCCAATTAACTATAAACGTGTCAAGATCAAACATTCCAAAAAGAAATTCCCTTACCTAATTCCATATGAATTATTCTTCTTAAATAATGACACAAATCAATTGAATATAATATTACAAGACCTCGTATGGCCACCTGCTGAAAACCTTAAGGAGATAAGTGAACCTAAGGAGGTGCCAAAAATACAATATGCCTAATGGGACAAATTTCAAGATGAGAAAGTTGATGATCGAAACAAAGATCAAATAGATCATAAGCATAGTTGCACGAAACAAACCCCCAAAACCGTTTGATGAAGAGGCGTGAAGATAGCAACTTGATTCTAATTAGGCCAGACGGTGATTTACTAAGGCTAGTTGGCTGGTGGGCAATCAGCTAAATGTGTTGCTTTAGGCGATCTGGTAGGCAAACACCAATAGCTAAACAGCGAACACTGGAACTGAGCTGGCCGAAGCTAGTTCTGTTGGCTAAGACTGTGCCGGAGGTTCAAGAGAGATCAAAAGTGAGAGAGCATTTCACAACAGGAAGAAAAAGAAGCCGCTAGATAGGTCGGTGATTAAGTTGGCGGCAAGGGAGATACACGAGGAAGAGAGAGGCAGTGGATGGAAGAAGAACGAAAGCTCCCGGGAGTGGGTTTCCAAGAATAGAAATTAAAAAGGGAGGGGAGAGACCGGGTGGAGAGAGAGCAAAGCCAGTAGTTGTAGCACACAACACAACGATTAGAGAAGGAAGCTACGGACGATGGAACCACAACCAGAGAAAAGAAAGAAACAAAAGGAGCAGAACAGAGAGAGAGAAACGGTGAATAAGTGTGTAGAGAGACAGAACTGCCAAAAAAAAAATGTACGGGCGGGAGCGGCTGCTACGTCACAAAAGAAGAGGAAAAAAATCAAAAAATAAAAAGAGAGGGAGTGGTGGTGGGACATCTGTAAGAAGAGAGAGAATAGCCTAAAAAAATGAAAGAAGGATAGCAGCTTGACGCAAAACTGAGAGAGAAAAATGAAGCTTAGAGCTTTGATATAATGTTTCTCACTTTATTCTACACTCATCTTGTAATAAAATCTCAACTATTCATGTGTTTTAAACTTCACTTTCGTCAGATTAATTTTTATTTAAAACCTCCGCTTAATTTTTATTATCTTTCCTCAATATAAAATATATTTTAAGCATTTTAAAATAATTTATTTAAATTATTCATAATCTCTAAAAATAATTTATCAAATACAAATAAATTATTCCATACTACCTTACAATCATAAATATTAAATTATTCTTATTTTATGAAAAATTCCTAATCAAATTAGTTTAATATTTCAAAATCCTTTAAAAGAAGAAAAATTTAGAAACTAAATTTTAACCAAATAAATATTAAATAAAAATAAGTAATCATAAGCATTAAAATTTATGAAAATTCAATTTAGAGTATTACATCAAACTACTTCCATAAATCACCAAATTTTTATACAAGCCTACAACATTCTAATAACCACAAAATATCAATTACATCTCAAAAATTTCATGGTTCAAGTGATCAAATCATCCTATTTTCATGAGGGTCTAATATTAGAACTGTATTGGAACTCTTAAAATAGAAAATTTTATTAAATAATTAAATGAACTTCAAATACCACCAAATTTCATTGTGATTTTGCTAATATGTGGAAGGGTAAGGACACCAATTCTCATAATTTTTTTCAATTATCTGATTGCACAAAGATCCTAAAAATAGAAACAACATTACCAACATTCTATTTCTAGCTCTATTCCTCCTAAGCTCATGAACCTTCACTTTCTAACCCCTTCCACAACAGGGTACCCAAAACTGCCCTCAAAATCCTTTAAGTTTTATTGTTATAACTTCCTAGTAAATCCTTAGGATTATCTTTCAATCTATGAATACCTTTCACTAATTTTATCATTCCAATAGCATCTTAATATCATCAAACAACATTTAAAAGGCATAAAATCATAACCATGTTACCAGAAATGGCCACAAATAAAAATCATAATAATATTATCATAAGTCACCATATTCATAATTTTTTATAGCAAAATTCTAAAGAAAAAAGGGTAGTTGCCACTTACCTTAAAATTTTAAACCTTCTAATGTGCTTGGTACTCACTAAGGGTTGCTAAACTCCAATTAAAATAATAAACAATATTTTAGAAAACTTAGAGAAGAATTTTCTATGAAAACATGAAGAAAAGAAAAAGAAAGCATGCTTACCTTCAAGGTTTTTATGGGTGAAATAAATTTTTATGCAAGAAAATTGATTTGAAAACACTAACAAGACAATGAGAGAGGCACAATTGGTTGTGCAAGAGAATGGAGAAAATGGATAGGAAAAATGGCTAAAAATATTTGAAAAGATTCCAAGTCAAAGTGATAACCAATTAGAAAATCCCTAATTATTTTTTAAATAAAATTCAAGTGATAATTTTTCACTAGAAATCTAATATTTTTATTAGTTTTCTATGAATAAAATAATTTTAAAGATTTCTAGATAATTTCTTAACAAAAATGCCCCCAACTTTTCTTTTTCTTTCCACTTATGTCCTTAATTTCTTTTAAAAGGTTGAGCCTATATTTTTGGGCCTTAAGAACTGGATTTAGGCCTCCAAAAATTGGACCAAAATAGCTTAATACCATTATAAATTGGCCAAATCAAACTATACTACTTTTGAGCCTATTTTCTTAATTTTTAATATAGCCAAGTCTAAAATTCTATTAGGCCTTTCTAAAGTTTTCCTAAACTTATTTTATTTGGTCTTTATATATATTTTAGCCCATACTAATGCCTAATAAAAATTCTAGTTTGGTATAAATCCAAATTTCTTTTCCAATTCACCTGAATTTTACTTGACTACCTTATTAGGTTTCTAATTAAATGATTTCCTATTTGAATTTTCTCTATAATATTTCTTAGGATATTATAGGAGCATGAAAATGTTATTAAGCCATAACCAAAAGTAGAAAGTAGGAGTTGAAATTTTAGAGCCTACTAGTGAGGTTCATAATGCAAATGCTTAAAATAATCTTATGTTGAATACGACACCAAAATAGGGAATTAGAATAATAAAGGACCAAATTATGGCCACAATTAACAAATACCAAATCCTAAAAATATTTAAAATGCAGTAAATCAAAACCATAATCAAAGGAATGGTTACTAAAATAATATGTAAGCCACATATAATTAAAATAATAAGGCTTTAGGAAATAATAATAATAGGTAGAACAATGGTTAATGAATTAACACTTAGGGCTTAATAGATTACTTGTAGGGATGCCTTATGGTATCCCTAAACTAATGAAAACAATAGAGCTATTTCATATAGTGGTTGAAATTCTCATGCTAAAATGGTCAATGCAAAAATAATCAAAGACAATGGAAGTAATGGCCTTACTATTCAAAATTTAGCCACGATAAGGCAATAAATGGATAAAAGTAACCATGATATGGTGCATATGCTCTTGCAAAATATAGCCACTTTATTAAGGGCAATCCTTATAAATGTAATCAATTAACAATTAATAGTGAAGGAACTAAACACTGGATTGGATATTTTAACACTTTGGTTCAAAACATGATAAAGAATTGAAGTTAAATTGAGAAAAGTTTAAAGTTGAACTTAAAGTTGAGTACATTGAAGTCAAAAGGCTAGAGTTAGAATATGATAATGTGAGATTAGCTAAAGGAGGGGAACAAATGAGAAAGGTTCAATTAAACAGACTCTAAAATAAAAAGTGCATAAGGAAATGTTTGACAACTAAACTAGAAGGCAATAAATTATTAGAACATCAATCTAAATGATGGAAGCCAAGACTAAACTATGCAAAACTTGGTCAAAGTTTTATTAACTATCTTAGTAGTGAAGGAACATATTAAACTTACCAGGGAGCCTTCCTAAAGTGGAAACTTCATATTGAACTTTCTAAAGGCTCTAAGATGGTGAAATTTATAACACTCTTTAGGAAGATGATTAATCAACCATTGAACATATTGCATCATTTACAGCTTGATAAATGCACAATTGTACTTAAATTTCATGTGTTTCATCACTTATTTACTTAGTATCTTGTGCAAATTGATTGAAAAAGGATACTTAGATGCTTGATATTTTATTTTCAGGTTTTGAAATGACACATTTGAGCATTAGAAAAGGATCGGAAGGCAAAATCGTGCAAATGGTAGAGAATTGAAGCAAAATTGCTCACTAGACAAAGAACACGGGGTATGGGAACCCCGTGTTGAAGGCCGTGTATCCTTCTAGAATGCTTCAAGGCTTCACTAAACTGCTTAGAGAAGAACACGGGGGTAAACACGGGCCGTGTCATACCCTGTGTACCTCACTGCCCTTCACTTTTAAGGTAACACATGGGGGGTGTCACACCCCGTGTACCATGCTGACCAGCCTTCGCAGAAGAACATGGGATACAATATGGGCCATGTCATACCCCGTGTACCATACTGCTTGACACTTTGCAAGTAAACACGGGGAGTGTCGCACCCCGTGTATCATGCTGCTCAATTTTTGCTGAGAAACACGGGGTAGAACACAGGCCGTGTATCACCCCGTGTACATTTCCTATATAAGTTTTGTGCGAAATTTTGAAAAGGGAGAGGAGGAACCGAAAATTAAGAAGAGGAGCTGCTGGGAGAAACCTTAGGAGGGACCCAAACTCACCAAGGGCAACTTCTAACCGTGGATTCAAGCAAGAAATTTGTAGAGCTTCATGAATTGTTTGATTTCCCTCTTTTTTTCTGGTTTTCTTCTAGTTTTGTAATGTCTTCACACTAAACCTTTGTGCTCAGCTGGGGTGAACTTGTTCATGGATTTATGAAATTGATTTTTATATAATCTAGCTTAATTTACTGTTGATTTATAATTTGATTATGCTGTTTTGTACTTGAACAAACCAATACTTCTGGAATATTGGATTTGTGTTATGGATTAATTGATTCTAGGTTGAAATGACCAATTAATTAATCGGACCTTGCATGATCATTGGGAATATCAATTAGACTTAGGAATTAAGCTAATTGGATTCTTTTGCATAGGATGAAATGTCTAAAAATGGATTCTAAAGCAATGTTAATGTAACCTAGATGAGTGATTACTAGAGGAATTCTGGGCACTTAATCTTTTGGTTAGTAGCTAGTAGCCTTGCAATGAGGTATAGCTTATTTTTGGTAATCCAGCAATCTAAATTAACAGTAAACCAAGTTAGAGGATTATCTTCATTCCATAATAAAATGTACAAGGGAACCTTAAGCTGAGTACGCTTTCATTTCATTGAATTAAACCCTTTTTGATAACTAAGCTCTGTTTTATATTTTATCCTTAATTCACAATATCAATCGATACGCCTAGATAATTTAACTTGAAATTCAGTTAGTATTCAACATTCAATCCCTGTGGAGACGATATCTTTTATACTATAACTCGACTTAACCCGTGCGCTTGCGGGATCACGGTCAAGTTTTTAGCACCATTGCTGGGGATTGCAACTGGTTAATATTAACAAGAAGTTTTGAGTAAATTAGACTAGGCAATTCATTTTCTTTTAGTTTTTGATTCATCCTGTTCTGATTTTCTTACTTTTCTAGTATTTCTTTCTTACTTTGTTCTGTTCGAGTATTACCTACTCTTTTTGTAGCAAATCTTTATATATGCGAAGGAGAAGTCTTAAAGGAATTCTTGACTTAGACCCATAGATCAAAAGAACTTTGCTTAGGAGAAGGAGAGAGCAAAAATCAGTACATATCCAAGAAGCAATTGGCATTGAACCAGTAATTGAAGACATGGATAACAAATCTCTTCGAGAATTTGCAGCACCCGATGCCACTGGTCTTCAATCCAGTATAAGAAGGCCTGCTGTTGAGGCTAATAACTTTGAATTGAAGCCAGCTCTTTTATCTATGGTGCAGCAAAACCAGTTTGGTGGATTGCCAATGGAGGATCCCAACCTTCATATTCAGATTTTCTTGGAGTACTGTGATACAATCAAAATCAATGGTGTAGCAGCTGATGCTATCAAGCTTAGACTCTTCCCATTCTCCTTGAGGGATAGAGCAAGGGCTTGGCTACACTCATTACCAGCAGGATCTATCACAACATGGGAAGAGCTACTGAGGGCTTTTCTATCACGATATTTTCCTCCAAGCAAGACTGCTCAATTAAGGAATGAAATCACTACATTTTCTCAGAGAGAAAGGGAATCTTTGTTTGATGCTTGGGATAGATACAAGGAACTGTTGAGGCTGTGTCCACATCATGGGTTAGAGAAATGGCTAGTTCTTCATACCTTTTACAATGGTTTGAACTACAATAGTAAGCTTACTGTGGATGCTGCTGTTGGAGGTGCCTTAATGAACAAAAGGTTGGATGAAGCATATGAGTTGATTGAAGATATGGCTTTAAACCATTAAAAATGGTCAAATGAAAGGGGATCTTCAAGGAAAGCTCCAGGTAAGTATGAATTGGATGTTTTTAATCATTTGTCAGCTAAGGTAGATGCACTAGGAAGTCTAGGTAGCAAAGTAGATGCACTTATGGCTAAGTTTGATAAATTTCAAGTTAATAGTATAAATGCAACAGGTGCTACTGACCTTCCTTGTGAGATTTATGGTATGACAGGTCATATGGCAACTGAGTGTATATTGGGGCAAGATTCACTGAACAAGTACACTATGTGCATAATAGTGGGTTTGGACAGAAAAATTTGACTGAACCATTTGGAAACACCTACAATCCATCATGGAGGAACCACCCAAATTTTTCCTACAAGCCTACCCAGCCATACAACACCCAAAACACTCACAATAGACCACCACCACCACCCGGTTTTCAAAACCAAAGACCCTATAACCCACTAACTCAAACCTCTTCCACTGCTAAATTAGAAGGCCTCTTGGAGAAATTTCTCATTTCCCAAGAGAAAACTAATAAAGAGTTTAGACAGCATGGTAGAGCCATAGAGGATTCCATTAGGAAACTGTCCTCCAAGGTTGACTCATTGGCCACACATGGAAAGATGTTGGAAACCCAAATAGCTCAACAAGCTTCAACTTCTTCTTCAAGAGCTTTTGCTCAACTCCCTGCTCAACCTGAATCAAACCCTAGGGAGCATTGTAAGGCAATAACTCTTAGGAGTGAAAGGTTATTGAAGGATCCAAATGTCACTCAAGAAGGTGAAGAAGATATAAGTGTGGGGGAAGTGCAGAAAGAAAGCAATAAGGCCTCAATTCCTAATGATGCTGAAGAGAAAGAAGGAGAATTACCTGAAAAGTCAAAATATGTCCCTCCAGAACCATACAAACCGTCTATCCCTTATCCTCAAAGACTAGCAAAGGCTAAGCTTGATAAGCAGTTTGGAAAGTTCTTGGACGTTTTGAAGAAGTTGTACATTAATATCCCCTTCACTGATGCTTTTTCACAAATGCCATCATATGCAAAATTCTTGAAGGACATTCTCTTAAACAAGAGGAAGCTAGAGGAGCATGAGACTGTAGCCCTAATGGAGGAGTGTAGTGCCATTATCCAGAATAAACTACCTCCTAAGATAAAGGACCCAGGCGGCTTCTCCATTCCTTATGTGATTGGAAATGTTCCTATTGACTGAACATTGTGTGACTTGGGAGCAAGTGTGAGCCTCATGCCATTGTCGGTTGCAAGGAGACTGAATATAAAAGAAATGAAGCCCACCACAATTTCACTTCAACTAGCCGACCGCTCAGTGAAATATCCAGTAGGTATACTTAAGGATATACCTATTAAGGTTGGTAAGTTTTTCATACCTGCTGATTTTGTTGTGCTTGAAATGGAAGAGGATTCACAAATCCCTATCATTTTGGGTAGACCCTTTTTAGCCACTGCGGGTACTTTGATTGATGTTAAAAATGAAAGACTTTCATTATCTGTTAGGGATGCAAAAATTGAATTTAATTTGAATGAATCAATTAAATTACTTATTTGTGAAGATTCCATATGCAGGATTGATGTGCTAGATAAAGCTGTGAAAGAAACCCTTCTAATAGGGAGCCTTCAAGATCCATTTGAAGCATGTCTAGTCACAAATGAAGTGATTGAAAATGAGGAAACTGCTACATATGCAGAGTTTTTGGAAGCAAGCCCACCACTTCCCCTCCCTAAAGCAATTGAATCATTGGAAGTGGAGTCCAACAATACCACCACTGAGGAAGAAACACCACCCAAGGTAGAATTGAAACCTCTCGCATCTACCCTCAGGTATGAGTTTCTAGGACCCCACTCCACTTATCCTATGATAGTAAATGCAAATCTAACTGCTCTTGAAACAGATAAATTACTTAGGCAGCTTAGATCTCATAGAAAAGCTTTAGGGTACACAATTTCTAATTTGAAAGGGATTAGTCCTTCAATATGCATGCATAGGATATTGATGGAGAAAGATAATAAGCCCTCCATTGAACATCAGAGAAGGTTGAACCCCAATATGAAAGAAGTTGTAAAAAAGGAAATAGTAAAGTTGCTAGATACTGGGATAATTTATCCAATTTCAGATGGTCAGTGGGTTAGCCCGGTACATGTTGTTCCTAAGAAAGCGGGGTTAACTATGGTAAAAAATGAGGACAATGAGCTAATTCCCACTAAGACTGTCACGGGTTGGAGAATGTGTATAGATTATAGGAAACTGAACAAGGCAACCCGGAAAGACCATTTCCCTCTTCCCTTCATTGATTAAACTTTAGAAAGGTTAGCCAAGCATTCACATTTTTGTTATTTGGATAGCTATTCTGGTTTCTTCCAAATTCCTATACATCCAAATGATCAGGAAAAGACCACATTTACATGTCCTTATGGTACTTTTGCATATAGAAGAATGCCTTTTGATTTGTGTAATGCTTCTGCTACATTTCAGCGTTGTATGATGGCTATCTTCTCTGATTTTATTGAAAACATCATGGAAGTTTTTATAGATGATTTTTCTATATATGGTACTTCCTTTGATAATTGTTTGACTAATTTATCTCAAGTGTTGCAGAGATGTGAGGAGGTAAATTTAGTACTCAACTGGGAGAAATGCCATTTTATGGTAAGAGAAAGGATTGTCCTTGGCCATCAAGTATCTGAACATGGTATTGAGGTAGACAAGGCTAAGGTGGACATCATAGAGAAATTGCCTCCCCCAACTTCTGTAAAGGGAGTGAGGAGTTTTCTAGGACATGCCGGTTTCTACCAACGTTTCATTAAGGATTTCTCTAAAATTGCCAAACCGTTAACTAACTTGCTTGCTAAAGATGTTATTTTTTATTTTAATCAAGATTGTTTGGATGTATTCTGCAGATTAAAGAAGACCTTGATTTTTGCCCTAATCATGCAAGCATCGGATTAGAATCTACCATTTGAGGTGATGTGCAATGCTAGCGACTATGCAATAGGAGCGGTGCTTGGACAAAGGAAGGATAGGAAAGTTCATGCCATATACTATGCCAACAAGACTTTGGATGAAGCTTAACTGAACTATGCCATAACCAAAAAGGAACTTCTTGCAGTAGTTTATGCAGTTGACAAGTTCCGATCTTATTTGATAGATTCTAAGGTGATAGTCTTCACAGATCATGTAGCAATCCGATACCTTTTGAGCAAGAAGGAAGCTAAACCTTGCCTAATTAGATGGATTCTTTTGTTATAAGAATTCGATCTAGAAATTCGAGATAAGATGGGTACGGAGAATGTTGTGGCTGACTACCTCTCAAGGTTGAAGCAAGAGTTAAGAGATGAGGAAGATAAGGAGATGCCAATAAATGATTCCCTTCCAGATGACTATCTGTTAGCTGTCTCTTCTTCAGCCATCCCGTGGTTTGTAGACTATGTGAATTACATAGTGAGTGGTGTTTTACCTCCGGATGTGGGGTATCAACAGAAAAAGAAGTTTCTAGCAGAAGTGAAACACTACTTTTAGGATGAACCTCTCCTGTATAGAAGATGTACAGATGGCCTGTTTAGAAGGTGTGTGCTTGAGGAAGAAATTGCTAGCATTCTATTCCATTGTCACTCCTCTCCATATGGAGGACACTTTGGCGCTTCAAGAACAGCTACGAAGATTACCCAAGCGGGTTTCTATTGGTCGACTTTATTCAAGGATGTTCACCATTATGTCACTTCTTGTGACCAGTGCCAAAGAGTTGGTAATATATCAAAAAGACATGAGATGCCTTTGAATAATATTCTAGAAGTTGAAATATTTGATGTCCAGGGAATTGATTTCATGGGACCATTCCCACCTTCTTGTAGCAACAAATATATACTTGTGGCAGTTGATTATGTTTCCAAATGGGTGGAAGCAATTGCCACTAGGACTTGTGATGCAAAAGCTGTGGTTCGATTTTTCAAGAAGGTGTTGTTTCCTAGGTTTGGGATACCTAGAGCTGTCATCAATGATGGAGGGTCTCACTTCATTGCCCATCAATTTCAATCGCTCTTGAAGGGGTATGGAGTAACCCATAAAATATCTACTCCATATCACCCTCAAACCAGTGGGCAATTGGAGCTTTCAAATAGAGAAATCAAGTACATATTGGAGAAGACTGTATCTAGATCAAGGAAGAATTGGGCACTCAAGTTGGATGATGCCTTATGGGCCTACAGAACTGCTTTTAAGACTCCCATTGGAATGGTACCATTTCGGCTTATCTATGGGAAGCACTGTCATCTACCAGTAGAGATTGAACATAAGGCGTATTGGGCAATCAAGTTGCTCAACTTTAATTTATAATCTACTGGGGAGAAAAGAAAGCTCCAACTTCTTGAGCTTGAAGAACTGAGAAATGAAGCTTACGACAATGCCAAGATATATAAAGAAAGAACAAAGGCTTGGCATGACAAGTGTATTCTCAGAAGGGAATTTCATGAAGGAGACTTGGTGCTGTTGTTCAGTTCAAGATTCAAGCTCTTTCCAGGGAAGCTCAAGACCAGGTGGACTGGACCATATCTTGTGAGGAAGGTGTATCCGTTTGGAGCCATGGAAATTTGAAGTGAAAGCACCGGCAATTTCAAAGTTAATGGCCAGAGATTGAAGCATTATGTTTCCGGACCACCACTAATGGCAACTTCAGACTGATAAAAATAGGGATCGAGCTTATGACCATAAACAAGCACTTCTTGGGAGGCAACCCAAGCTTATTTCTCTATTTTCTTCCTTTTAAATCTTAGTTTTTTCCTTTTCAATCTGAGTTTCTGAGTAGTTGAGGCATATAACTCATGAGTTGTTGATTTAGGATGTTCATTTTTGCACTTAGTCTCTATCTCTAGGGTAAATTAGGCATGTATGCATGTTTGTTGTTCATTTTCTTACACAAAAGGCTCAAAACGCAATCTAGTGAGATACACGATGTACAACATGGGATGTGTACTACCCCATGTTCCTCACTGTCTGGCAAGTAAAAAGGGACTTGTGATTTTCATCATATTCCAGTGAGAAACACGGTGTTGAACACGGGACGTGTCATACCCCGTGTTCCTCACTATCTGGTTAGCATAAAAGTTTTGTGATTTTCAAGGAATTCCAAAGAGATACACAGTGTTGAACACGGGTCATGTCCTACCCCGTGTACCTTTCTGGCTGAACCAATGATAAGGATTTTTGAACATGAGCCTTCCAGAGAGAAACACGAGGTACAAAACGGGTCGTGTTAAACCCCGTGTACTATTGCGAAGTCTGTTACTATCTTTCAGAGAGAAACACGGGGTATGTCAGACCCCGTATAAGTTTACGAAACCCAGAACACTCATTCGCAGAGAAACACGAGGTACCACACGGGCCATGTTAGACCCCGTGTTCCTGGGCGGACGAGCTTTTAATGGCAAAAACCCCTGATTTTCCCTGATTTTCCCTCATTTTCTTCATCTTCCTCCGTGCCCTAACCTATCTATCATCATTTTCGGCCATCATCTTGCCAAAATACATCGATTAAAGTGCTTTATTTGGCTGTTTGAAGTGATTTTGCTGCTTGATTTTTTATTTAATCAGTTGAAATTCAAGATTTTGATTCCTCTTGTGATCTAGCCAAGAACTTAGGGCATCTACAATTCACAAGGTAAAAGCATTTTCTTTGAAATCATTGGAGTTATTTGCAATTGCTTATGTTTATTGAACTCCAATGCATGTTAGAATTTATAGGAATGTTCATGTCCTTTGAGGTTTGATGTTTGATTGATTGAATTTGAATCTTGATTGATTGATTGAATTTGACATCTTTGATTAATAGGACTTGAAATGTTTGATTGATTGGATTTAAATCCCTTGAAGTTTAGTGATTGATTGACTAATTGCCTGATTTATCTCATTGATATGACCACTTATGTGCATTGATGGCATTGACCTTTGAATTGCATTTCATTTAATATTGGATAATATTGAAATCTGCTGACTGTCAAACTGTCAACACACTCTCTCACTTTGTCATTTTCTTTTGCAGATCATGTCAAAGAGACAAAAGACAACTGCCAGGAAAACAACCAAGGGTGGTACTTCTAGAGGGACCTCCTCTAGGGGACCAACACCTCCATTCTTGGAGTTCACAGAGGAGGCTCATCTTCAAGCCTTTGATAGACATAAGGACCGGTCATTTGTAGAAGGCCGATACCTAGATTAGGCAGTATTGAGAGAGTTCGGCTTGGAGGATGAGATTCGTGAGCTCATCAGTATAGGTGCTTAGGCGGCATTCTTTCAGATTATAGAGCCTACCTACAGGGAGCTTACCTTAGAGTTTCTTAGCACTTTCTACTTAGAAAGATATTTTGGGACAGTCGATTCGGCCGACACAGTATAGTTTCGTCTTGGGGGAGTTACATATTCCATGAGCGTGACCCAGCTCTCAGTGCACTTGGGCCTCTATTCTGACGAGTTTGTGACCACTCCTGAGTATCATGACATGCTGATAGGACTACCCCACGGGACCTAGGAGTGGCGAGTATGGGCTCATATTGCTACCGGAAACACTTATGATCCCACCAAGAGCAAGGCGTCTAGCCTCAGGAGAGTTGCCTGGCGAGTGATCCATTCCATCTTTAGTCACACTTTGAGTGGACGGGGGCATAGTCATGGGGTTTGAGCACTGCTGATGTACTATTCTTATATAGCATAATCCAGAGAGTCCCCATTCATATTGGAGGTGCATTCGCACATTTCTTCTTGACTCAGGCATCAGATAGGAGAGCTGCGAGCATTGCTGCTGGTCCATATGTCACCAGACTAGCTAGGTGGTTAGGTGTCTTTGATCGACCTTATGGATCCCTTACTATAGTATCCCACATGACACCCCTGAGAAAGGGCATTCTTCTGGCTATGGGGATCCATCCTGTGCAACAGCAACCCCATGAGGAGGAGCATGATATTCCAGGAGATGATGGTGATCGTGCTGCAACTCCTGATATGGGTCCATCATCTTCTACGGGGGGCAAAGTTCCATCCGAGGCCTACTTTCGGGACATATTATCTGGTCAGCAGCAGATTCTGGCTGAGCTTCGGCTTATCTCTGAGTGACAGACGAGGATTAAGGGTCTTTATGACGACTTGGACAGGCGATCCCGACACATCGAGAGCATGATCGAGCCCCTTTTCCACCCTTCTTCCCCAATTGATCCGGACCCTCCTGCTTAGTAGCTTGGATTGTTTATCTTTCCTTTTTACTTATACATTCTGCTTTTTACTTATTTCTTCTCTCTATTTCCATTTATCTAGTCTGTACTTATATTGACTATGCACTTTCATTTACTTTTTATTATATTAACTATTTTTCTTTTATTTTCTTGCACTCTTAATATTAATGTCTGTAATAACTAACAGCATATTTTCTCCAGTATTGTATCTTCTTTCTTTTAGATTAGCAGCCTTCTCTCTCTCTCTCCTACTCTGTCTTTACTTCTGGATCTCTCTGCAGTCATGATCTATACTGGGCAACTATGTTCCACTTGTCAGGGAAGTTTCAGTCCCTCATCTATTCTCTGTCTCTTTTCCCATTTACCTTATTTGTACATTGAGGACAATGTCCAATTTTAAGTGTGGGGGAGCAGTGTTTAGAATGCTTTGCAATGTTTTGCACTTGAACCTGCTTGATTGATTTAGAGTACTGAAATTTGCTCCAATTTCAATGATATAAAAAAATTAAATTAAAAAAATTAAAAATGTAAAAAAAAAATTTAGGACAATCTTTTGAATATAGTGATTGGTTCATGCCTTGCTTCTTTAATGAATATCTGGCAACTTAGTAAGGAAAATCTAAAGCTTGAAGTTAAGAGTAATGAGCATAATTGATCCTCGTGAGATTTGAGCCTTTTGAGCAATTTTCACATTAGAAATGAAAGCTCACTTTTATCTTCTTGAGGGATTATGTCATCACTCTTGACTTTTTGCTCTAGAACTTGCATTTGCTTTTTTTGAGGTTACATTTTATGTATTTTGCATGTTAAAAATGATGAGGTCATGTTTCTTCACCCTTTTTATTTGTTTTGCCTATTTGAATCCTTTTCTTTGATATACCCTAAACCATTTTCAATTTTTCCCCTAGTTAGCCACTTTGAGCCTTGGACCTTTACTTCTAGCCTTGCCCAACCCATCCCACGTACATCTAAAGCCACTGCCTAAGTGAACTTGAACCTTAGAGTTTAAGGGAACTTAGACACATTATATGAGTTTGGCTATCACTTAGAGGTCCTTACTTAGTGCTGCTAGTTGGATAAGTTGATTTATAGCTTTGATTGTTATAAAAAAATAAACAAATAAAAAAAAAAGAAGAAAAGAAAAAAAATGGTGTCAAATAAATAATTTAGGAAGAAAAGCTTGTTGGGAAATAAATTAAATAAATAAATAAAAAGAGAAAGAAGAAGAAGAAAAGGTTTTGTTTGCTGATTTATGTATATATATTTATAAAAAAAAAGAAGAAAAGAGAAGAATAGAGGGTGAAGCAAGGTAATATGCTAAACTGAATAATGAAACTCGACAATGGTCAAACTCATGACCAATGTGTCTTTTTCCTTCTCTGACTCTATCATTTTTCACCCCTTGATTTTCCTTTCCCCTATCCTCACCATTTTCCCTAATAAAGTCCTCTGATTTGCATGCATTTTACAATATAGTAGTGGAGATTAGAGTTTTTGTAAGCATATGGTAGCATTAAGTCATGAGTTGATTGATTTGAGAGTATACACAAGCCTTATCTTGAGAGTGTGAGTAAACACTTTACCTGTGAGGCTATTCTCTTTTGCTTTTATGCTGAGGATTGACTTGTTTAGTTGCTTTATTTTCATTTAGTTGCTTGACATGACTTGATCCTAATCTTTGATTTGCTGAATGATTGCCTGATTTTATATATAAAAAAATGACGAGAATGCTGGAAATCGCGCATCATACATGCATAGCGGAATAAAATTTTTGCACGATTTCCATCAAGGATCCATGCGAATTTAGAACGCCATAGATTAGGGATTAGGATTTATACCTTTCGGCAAAAAAAATCTTCTGACCGCTACAGCAAATCCGATCTGCTTCCAAATCACGAACCGGAATGGAAACTAGTAAATCAGATCACCAGTACAACGTTTATGTGGCTGCACCTCTGTGGTATCCACATGAACCCGTGAATCACCGATGAATGTCCGCTACACACATCGGTTGGAATTGATCTCCTTACACCTCGTAGTGCTAGCTACGCCTCTTCAGAGATTTTGGTCAAGGAGAGGTGTTAGGGTTTTCTATGCTTTTGCTTGGGGTGTGTGAAATAATAATAGTAATCCTATTATTACCCAATAAGCCTATTTAAATAGGTGCATAGAAAAACCTAACCTATTTGGGCCTTATTCCATGTATAATTATAGGCTTACTATTAGGCCTTATAATTATAACATGAATTCCCAAATATTAAGCCCAAACAATTTGGTCCATTAATTCCAAATTCACTAAGCTCTAAGTGTGCGACCCTACAGGCTCTCATTATGTTGGCAATGACCATTAATCATATTAATGATCATAAACGATGATTGGTGTCTAGCAACACATCATTATTACCCAAGTAATGAGAAAGTCGGTGATTTGACTAAACCTTTACACGTGATCATCACTTATGTCCTTTTGTCCTATACATCTAGATTGAGCACGAGACATGGACCGTATCATTCCCGTATAGCCCAATCTTAAGGTTTCTTGACTCCTAAGTAAGCTGACTGAAACAAATGTAATCGACATCTCATGTTAATTCATCTGAGCATGGCCATGCATTTTCTCAGCTTTACTTAATCAAGGGGCCCATAGATGTTACTCCTGTTATATAGGAGGGACAAATCCCATCTTGATCACACAAACCCCTTCGCATGATATGTGACATATCCAATATCTACCCTTGCATTCACTTAACCATTAGTGACATAGAATAGTATCAAAATATGAAACTCACATGTAGGGAACCTTGGTGATCTCAGGTCAAAGGACCATATTAATAATGATCACTAAGAACCACTTATGACACTCATATAACGATCCATGTAGTGTTCTTAATATGGGTCGGTCCAGTATACAAGTTATCTAACTTGTACTCATGTGTAAACTTAATATCCCATATAAGTCTTCACACATGCTAGTCTTAACATATCAAAGCAACCTAATCTACAATGATATATGACTAGGGACATTTAAGAATACAATTATTCTAAGGTTATTATTATAATTAAATATATTACGCAGACAATATATATAAATATAATAATTAGAATTGCCATTAAAATAACATGATTCAAAATTATAATCACCAATATGATTAGTTTTAGGGCATATACACTAACAGAGAAGAGAATAAAAATTGGAGTAGATTTTTTGTTCTCTTACTTCCTTACTAGAGGACGAGTAAAATTCAAGTGTGGGGGAATTGATAAATGCACAATTGTACTTAAATTTCATGTGTTTCATCACTTATTTACTTAGTATCTTATGCAAATTGATTGAAAAAGGATACTTAGATGCTCGATATTTTGTTTTCAGGTTTTGAAATAACACATTTGAGCATTAGAAAAGGATTGGGAGGCAAAACCGTGCAAATGGTGGAGAATTGAAGCAAAATTGCTCACCTGACAAAGAACATGGGGTATGGGAACCCCGTGTCGAAGGCCGTGTATCCTTTGGGAATGCTTCGAGGCTTCACTGAACTGCTTAGAGAAGAACACGGGGGTAAACACAGGCCGTATCATACTCTGTGTACCTCACTGCCCTTCACTTCTAAGGTAAACACGGGGGGGGGGGTGTCACACCCCGTGTACCATGCTGACCAGCCTTCGCAGAAGAACATGGGGTATAACATGGGCCGTGTCATACCCCGTGTACCATACTGCTTGACACTTCACAAGTAAACACGGGGAGTGTCGCACCCCGTGTATCATGCTGCTCAATTTTCGCTGAGAAACACGGGGTAGAACACGGGCCGTATATCACCCTATGTACATTTCCCATATAAGTTTTCTGCGAAATTTTGAAAAGGGAGAGGAGGAATCGAAAATTAAGAAGAGGAGCTGTTGGGAGAAACCTTAGGAGAGACCCAAACTCACCAAGGGCAACTTCTAACCGTGGATTCAAGCAAAAGATTGAAGATTCAAGCAAGGAATTTGTAGAGCTTCATGAATTGTTTGATTTCCCTCTCTGTTTTCTGGTTTTCTTCTAGTTTTGTAATGTCTTCACACTAAACCCTTGTGCTCAGCTGGGGTGAACTTATTCATGGATTTATGGAATTAATTTTTATATAATCTAGCTTGATTTACTGTTAATTTATAATTTGATTATGCTATTTTGTACTTGAACAAACCAATACTTTTGGAATATTGGATTTGTGTTATGGATTAATTGATTCTAGGTTGAAATGACCAATTAATTAATCAGACCTTGCATGATCATTGGGAATATCAATTAGACTTAAGAATTAAGCTAATTGGATTCTTTTGCACAGGATGAAATGTCTGAAAATGGATTCTAAAGCAATGTTAATGCAACCTAGATGAGTGATTTCTAGAGGAATTCTGGGCACTTAATCTTTTGGTTAGTAGCTAGTAGCCTTGCAATGAGGTATAGCTTATTTTTGGTAATCCAGCAATCTAAATTAACAGTAAACCAAGTTAGAGGATTATCTTCATTCCATAATAAAATGTACAAGGGAACCTTAAGCTGAGTATGCTTTCATTTCATTGAATTAAACCCTTTTTGATAACTAAGCTCTGTTTTACATTTTATCCTTAATTCACAATATCAATCGATACGCCTAGATAATTTAACTTGAAATTCAGTTAGTATTCAACTTTCAATCCCTGTGGAGACGATATCTTTTATACTATAACTCGACTTAACCCGTGCGCTTGCAGGATCACGGTCGCAGCTAAATGCAAAAAAAAAAGTTAGGAATTAGTTGTTAAAATTAAGACATTTTCCCATTGTTTTTTACTTGTACCACCTTTTCTTAGTGTTCAAAATTATTGCTGAACTTTGTGCATTCATAGACACAAATAGAAAAAATGTGCCATGATTAGCTCTATAGAGGGGAAACTAAGATGAATCTAGTAGACTTAATAAATCTTTGTAAAACTCCAATAAAGTTAGCAAAAGTTCTATAAAAGGGAAACTAGAGCTTGTAGCAAATGTTTCTTATAAGTTACCAAAAGTGAAATGGCTAAAGTAGTAGTAGCAGGTTTCAATTATGCCATTTACAAGAAGTTAATAAATTAAAATATTATTAATGTCACTCAATTAGCTAACAAAGTATGACAAATAGAACAATTACAAAGAATAAAAGATAGAAAATTGAAGAAAGCTAACTTCATAAGAGGTTTGAAAAAGAAAGAGGAGCTTATATTAAGGAAGATATGGTTAATGAAGGTAATGTTGGTGCAAAATGCACTTTCTGAGGAGAAAGAGGTGAAAAAAAAGATAAAATCTAGTGTAAGATAATTGTTAAAAAGATATTAAATGCAACGCATTCACATTTCATGTCATCTTTTTACATATACATATAGAAAACTTCATTCAACTTTCACAAATAAATGAGTAAAGTAAAAATTGCTTATCTTTGTGGTGGTCATAAATACTAAAACATTCAACATCCATTTGTCTTTTTTGCAATTTTAATTATGCACTAACACTAGACTGTAAAAATTGTGCAATCTTGGTTCCTCATTCTAATTCTAATTTGAGTGTTAAACAATCATTTATTATTGTTATCATATTTTTACTAACAAATATGATTCATGCATGATAAACATTTAAAACCATTATTAAAAGATGTTATAAAACAAGAAAGAAAATAATTTAGAAAATATGATGTGCTTAAAATTTGTTATAAAGAATATTATCTTTTAAGTGACTTTACCTACATTATTTGCCATAAGATATGTGGGAAGTCACTCTAAGGTTTATCCAAGCATTATGGATATGGAATAGCTAGCAATATGATAATCTCTTCTATAGAATTCTTTTGGATGATTTAGATATGTAGCATAGTGATGGAAAAATAAAGATTCATTTATTCTTTCTCATTCAAGATGAAAGATAAATTCTTTTATCCATTTGCATTCACTCTTAATTATTTGTATTAATTGACTAAAATATCTATTTTTTTATTTTTTATTATATTTGTTGTATCCAATATGATATCTTTTGACAATGAGCCAAAATGTCTATTGATCATGAACTGATGCATCTCTTGATCCTTAACTAATATGCCTTCTGATCATCATGCCTTTTACACATAAATCACCATGTTTATTAACAAAAAATCATGTGTCTCTTAGACAAGAACTATTAAGACTTTTAACTATGAAGTAATATGTTTATTCAACATCAATTAACATGCTTCTTTGATGATAAATCAACAAGTTTTTTTATTAAAGAACATTATATCTCTTGGTTTTAAAATAATATGGCTTTTCAACAATTAATATGCATGTGTATTCATGTTTTAATTTTAGGATTGCACTACACACATACAAATAATTTATAAACTAGTTTCAACAATCCTTTACTTAGTTTGTTAATTAAACCACTTCCCAAAATCCTTATAAAATCATGCATAAGAAAATTTCTTTCAATTTAAATGTTTCTTAAGGGTAAATATTTCCCTAATTTTAATAGAATTTATGATAGTTTTTATGCATTAAACCATAATCCTTAATTAAAATAAGAAATATCACACATGATTTTATATATTTTAAATGAAATTCCTAAATAACTATAGCACTCCTTTAGGCATGCACTACACCTAGGTTTTCATGAACATGTATAAAAGCCAACTCTAATTATATTTATATAGGTGAAGTTCCTTTAAAATCTTGTTTTGAAAGGCTTTCTTGAATTTTCATTAAAGTTTACTACTCACCTTTGTCACTCATTAGTGTATATAGAACTAACTTGGAATGGTAAAAAGAATTTAGTGCTTCACAGCCATGAGTCAATAACCTATTGTTAACTATTAAACCTTTTGACTAGATTTGGTCTAGGAAAGCTTCGGTTTCTATTATTGGTAGCTTTAGTTAAGGAGTTTAATACCCATTCCCTTTTCTTTAATATGAACAATTTCTAACTAGACATATTCCAATATTGCTAAAAAATTATACAATCCTATGAATCTTTTATGCTTCCCTTGAATTTTCACAGTTTCTTTTTAGTACTTGGATTCCAATATTGCTAAAAGATCATACAATCATAACTCTTTGAATCTTTTATGATCCTTTAGCATCTTACAATATTTTTAGTAATGTGTGGGTCTATTTTTTTCTTCTTTTACATTTCAGAAGTATGGAAACAACACAAGCATTCATAAATAAAACACTTTATGTGGAAATACATCAAAATATGAATGGCATAGATATTCTTAATTGAGATAATATCATAGTTCGCATAAGAGAAATTTTTATTTCTTTAGTATTCCAAGTTTCAACACTTGAATATTATCAAGTGAAACACTTTATCATATAAATTTATTTTATTATTTTGAAAAACTATATGAGTTTTATTCAAGGATAAAATCCCACTATTTCTATCCTTATTTTGCCATTATATTCTTGTACTTAAGATAACATCTTCCACATTATTAATCCAAGATTTATAAGGTAAGATATTTCTTAGCACAATTCACACAAAATAAATTTATCCTAACTAAAGGTGTCTATATATATATGTACACTTTGCATATAACTTATTACATCATGCTCCCTCTTGCATAGAGTAAATACCATTCTTATGCTTCAAATCATAGAACATCATTACAAAATTAAACTATGTCATATATCACACAAACTTTTTTAAATATCAAGAATCAAGAATAACAAATTATGTCTATGTTATTCCATTTCAACTAGTTAACCATTAGAATAGTCCTTATTAGATTTCATAAAACATATAAAACATAATTGATTTCTTGTAAAATTCATCTAATTGTTAAATACCAAATTAGATAAAATTACTAAAATCAATATGAATTATCATAATCAAGCCATATGTCATATCATTTGTTAGAAGATTAAGAAATTATGCACTTAACCATTCAATTATTAGGCAACACTAATTATACTAAGCATTATTCATGAACATTTTTAAGGGAAATCCACAATTAAAACCAACAGGCAAAGCTCTTTGATGGAAAAATGGCAAGAACAACAATGAAAGCAATTATTAATCAATTTTGATAGTTATCTATAAAGAAGTCACTTGATTTAATCATATTCAATCATTCATCATGCACAAATACTAATGAAGAAATCATAGACTCCATCATTTTCCCATCATAAAAACAATAGGTGCTTAAAAATTGTTGGTGTAGAATGCACTTTGTGAGGAGAAGAAGATGGAAAGAAGACAAAATGTTGTGCAAGATTATTGTTAGAAAGATAACATACAAGTTTCAAGTCAACTTTTTGCATATACATATATACATATAGAAAAACTTTATTCAATTATCATAAATAGATAAGTAAAACAATAATCACTTATTTTTATGGTGACAATGAATGTTGAAAGGTTCATCACCTATTTTTTTTTTTTTGCATTTTTAATCATGCACTGGCATGACACTATAAAAATTATGGGATCTTTACCCCTCACTCTGATTCTGATTTGAGTGTCAAACAAGCTTTTATTGCTTTTTGCAAATCCTTACTATTAAATGTGATTAATGCAAGATAAACCTTCAAAGCCATTATCAGAAGATATCATAAAACAAAGGTGAAAATAAGTAAGAAAATATAGTGTGCTTAAAACATGTTATAAAGAATACAATCCTTTAATTGACTTTGCCCCTATTGTTCATTGTAAGGTTTAAAGGAAAATCACTTTAATAATTTATCTAAGCATTATATAGATTGAACAGCCACCAACTTGATAATCTTTCCTTAAGAACTCTTTGGAATAATTTAGAGAAGTAATAAAGTGATGGAAAAATAAATATTCATTTATTTTTTCCATTTAAAATGAAAAATAAATTTCATTATCCCTTTTCTTTCACTTAGAATTATTTGTAGTAATTAATTAACTCAAATATTTATTTTTTTATTCTACATTATATTTTTTGTATGTTTGTTTCACTATTTCAATCATATTTATAGAGAATACTTGAATTAATATGTCTCTTGATCATGAACTAATGCATTTTTTATCCTTTACCAATATGATACCTCTTAACTATAAATTAAAATATCTCTTAATCATTAACCAATGCATCTTTAAGATCCATGTGATTGAACTCAAACTTGGTCCCTAATATACCTGCTCATTGTTGAAATATGTTAAAAAAAGGAGAAGATGGAACATGTTAATAAGAAAATCTATTCTTTTTATTTGAGTAAGGTTGAACAAATATTTGATATGATATTAAAAGATAAAAAAATAAAATTGTCATAACCTATTTTTAAACTATCATAATTGGTGTAAAAATATCAATTGAATATTTTTATAAGCCTTTCCAATCGATACAATTTTGTAGAAGTTACTATTTTTTGAAAACATGCAATGTGTTGAAAATTCAAATTTGACAATTTTCAATAAATTTTTTTTATCTTTAATACACACATCCAAACATCTATCAGAAAATAGCCTTGCTTAAATAAAATATATTTAATCTTTTTTTTCTTATAATTCCAAAAAATAGTACCTCATTTTTTAATAAACAACATCATTAACTTAAAATAGAAAGAGATGCAATAAAAACAACTTGTTTAATAAGAAATAACTTAAGAAATTTAGGCAAGATAGAACCAGTTTTGAAAAATAGAAGTTCAAACCTTGAAATCAACACAACAGAAAAAAACTAGGTTAATAAAACTAAAAAAAATCATATGATCCCATTTATAATATACTTTAGAGATAATGTACTCTTCTTAAAGTTTAAACATCCAATTTTTTTCTTTTGAAATCACATAAGAAATATTTATTTTTTTTAAAGATCAATTAAAAAGTCCTTTCAAAAGTAAGTGACTATATATTACTTAATTAGATGCTCAAAATTATATATTTGCCTTTGACAATGATGAAAATAATTTTAATTTTCTTTTTCCTTTCAAATTTTATGTGGATCAACTTGCTTTCTATATATAAAACTTGCTATATATAAAAAAAAAGTCATTTTCATAAAAACCATAGTCAAAGCTATACATGTACATAAGCACAAATAATAACATAAAAATACTCAAGTTAAGTAGTAACCTGATTGTCATGGTCAAAGCCTTAAAATATATAAATGATGCAATAAGTCAACATAAGTATCCAAAAATAATTTTCAAAACATGATAGCTATCAATAGAAAATAATTGTCAATAATGTCTATATTGAATTTAGAATGATGAGAGTCAAGGTGCTCAAAAGTTAGAGAGTATGGTGGATTGTCTACTGTTGCAAGATATATAGCTAGTATGGCCACCGAAGGTGCTTCTATTAGTGCTTTAAAAATTGAAAGCATAATTAATCATGAATTGGTTTAAATCTATGCCCTCAACAAAGTAAACCTCAAGCATATACTATTGAAATGCAATCTCATATAAGTGCTACCAAATCTTGGTAACTTTAAAGGGTGCCATGTGGATATGAAATATTTTAAGAAAATATATCTACAAGTAAAATGAGTAACAAATTACTTAGTGAGATAGCTATCATATAAAATTTTTAATTAGTTTTAATCAAGAAAATCAAATATATACAAGACATATGTTAAACCATTTTCTTACTAGAAATCTTTTCCATATGTTTCATATATGGCAATTCTATATACTACATTACTAGAAAGTTTAATCATATAATTCAATTGTAAGCATAATATAATCAATCAATTTGGAATAGCCTTATCCTACATGTATCCTCATCTTGTTCCTTCAGGATAACCTTATCTTACACATCATTTGATGTGAATTGAAATACAAGGCATTGGACCAATCTCCTATCCTCTCTATAAGGGCTATAAAATCATAGTTTATGTTACATTATCACGTATGACACTCAAGTAGGTAATCATATATGGAATTCAAGACAATAATCAAATACAATATTTAAGCTTTATAAGGCTTTGTTTGTCCTATTTTCAAATAGAGCTCTCTCAAGCTCACAACATAATACAACACAAAGTGTAATCTACCCTAATTTCAAATAATGCTTTCTCTAGCTCATTACATAATATAACATAAAGTATAATCTAGTAGGAAAAAAATTATGAATACCTCATTATATATCCAATAACCACATTAAGTATTCACGCTTCTATTTCCATTTGCTTAGATTACCATGTCACATTTTCATGCAAGAGTTTATTATCATTCACAAATGCCTTTGCATATAACCTCATTAGTACATATATGATTGATAACTTAGCTCATAACAAGAAAACATGTAATAATTTGTCACTTGAAGCTCACAGTTTCGTTATGGGAACCTATAAGGCACCAATCAATTTCTCATAACATCGTTGCTAATGTTCATGCATACTTTTAAGCTATTAAATTCATACATTTGTATGCTATTAACAAGTAAGGTTTCATTCAACAACAAGCTTACACATCACTTTCTTTATAGCAAAACTATAAAGTGGGTATAGCATGGATTTTTCCATGATCCATAAATTCCAAACCTATGCATATTTAATCCTAGACTTTTTACACTATTTTATCTAAAAAAAAATTATTTTTCCTAATTTAAAGAAGTATATAAATATGCTATTGAATATTTACAAAAGGCACATTTTCTCCTTATATTAACATCAAATAATCAAGAAAATAATCACAAATCCTTACTAGGTTTTAACAATCACCTTATAAATGAAAATTCCATTTTAAATGGCAAAATTTTCCCAATTTTTCTATATATGTCCAGATATAATTTAAAGACATTGACTATCATTTTTCAATCTTTATCATGCTTTAAAATGTTACACAACTTACAAAAACAATTAACCAACAAACAATATGAAAGGAAACAAAAGTTTTATTTGAAATACCAACTTTTTATGCAACTTTTTATGAAAATTTCCAAAATTTTCCTACCTTATTTTAATCACTTAGAAGGTCTCTTGTCAATCATTTTCTTGCTTAAAACAAGTTACACAAGTAACTGCTAGAAATCGCACATCATACATGTATAGCGGAATAAAAATTTTGCACGATTTCCATCAAGGATCCATGCGAATTTAGGACGCCATAGATTAGGGATTAGGGTTTATACCTTTCGGAAAAAATCTTCTATCCACTACACAGCAAATCCGATTTGCTTCTGTCCATTTTCCAATCTAATCTGCTTTCTAAATCACGAACCGGAATAGAAACTAGAAGATCAGATCACCAGTGCAGCGTTTAATGTGACTGCACCTCTATGGTATCCACACAGAACGATCTTAAAATCTCCAGCCAAATGATAGGTTGGATGGAATTTCTTTCCTCTCAAGTTTGTGCTAGCAAACTAGGGTGTTTAGGGTCTTCTATTTTTCTTTTCTCTCAAAACGCCTCCCAGATAATCTATTGATTGATCTGAGCGTGAATAGCATCTTATATATATATATATATAGACACCCATTGTAACTCCCTTACTTATTAACACCTTAATCCTCATTTAATAGATAATTATTGCATACTAATTTGCCTTCTACTCTAGACTAACTCACAATACCACGAATATTCTACATCTCAAATAATATAGGCAAGGGTTATGTAATTATACAACAAGTTCAACTTTACATCCATCACCTACAAAATTAACAACTATACAATCATTCTTAATACATCTTCAAATCTCTATTCTCCCTTGTCAAGAGGGTCTCTAGAAGCATCACCTGAAATGGTTAGTATAACACAGAAAACATAAGAAACAGAGTTTCTTAGTAGCTAGCCATCACTGTAAAAATATATTAAGCCATTCCAGATCCTTAAGCAAATAGAACGTGCATTTCAAAATAATTAATCGTATGTCATCTCATTCCATACCATTGTAGGAAACGTGCATCACACATAGCAATCATCAAGCCCATTCAAGGACTTATATAATTATCTAGATGGCCACCACAGATAATCGTACCTAGACCTCATACAGTAATTCACTGTCTTCCCGGGGATAACTCGGGCCATAGGCCTTACTCACACAGTATCACACTGTCTTCCCGAGGTGTCTGGCCATAGGTACCGCACACAGCAATTTTCATTACCATCCCGGGGATAACTCGGGCCATAGGCCTTACTCACACAGTATTTGACTGTCTTCCCGGGGTGTGCACACAGCTATTTCATACACATTCCATATAATGGCAAAGTATACCGAAAATCATGTAAATAGAAAACAGAGCTTAAGGATAAAGCTAGCTATCTTTTATAAGCTTCCAATGGTGATGTCTCTTTTGCCCTCACTTAAAACTTTTTTACAATTTCCCCTTGCCTTTCCAACTTGTCACTTTTTAGTCTATACAAATACACATCATAGTTCTTATTAGAACATCATCACTTTCCTTAAACCTCATGTATTCTTTACTTCCTCCACTTAAATAAATGCATACTTAGATGCTCTATATCTTGTTTTCAGGCCTCGAAATGACACATATGAACATTAGAAAAGGATCCGGAAGTAAAACCATGCAAAACGTGAAGAATTAAAGCCAAAATATTCACTTAACAAAGAACACGGGGGTGAACATGAGCCGTGTTCTACCCTGTGTTTAGAACATGGGGTACAACATGGGCCGTGTTCTACCCCATGTACATTACTGATCTGCCTTCGTTGAAGAACACGGGGGTGAACATGGGCCGTGTTCTACCCCGTGTTCAGAACATGGGATACAACATGGGCCGTGTTCTACCCCGTGTACATTACTGATCTTCCAAAAACACAATTTACATGGCTAAACCTCCTTCTCCCCTTGACTTCTCAAAAGGGAAGTTTCATACACACTTTCATAACTCAAAATTTCATCTTCCTTAGGCTTCATAACTCATAAGAATCATCCTAATTTTATCAATTTAACCAAATTCCAAACAAATCATGCCAAATCCACACATGCACCATTATGCCTATAAAATCCTAGACTGTGTACATCATGGTTTCTTGCTATTTTTACACCAAACCAAAGCCATAGATCAACATAACAACATCTAAAACACCATTAAACATGTTCAAATCATCCAAAACTCCATGGTCAATCACCTTTGACCATACCAACATCAAAATTTCAAGAAACTAAGAAGAGTACATTAAAAAGCTCTTAGAGGAGAACATTTTTACCTCTTATTGTAACTTGAGAATCCTTACTTAGAGCTCACCAAACTTGATCAAACTTGAGCTTTTCTTCAATCTAAACACACCAATGGATAGAGCTTGATGAGAAAAGCAACTTTCCCTTCTACCCCCAAGCCTAAATCTCACTATTTTTGGGTGAAAAACTCAAAAGAAACTTTCTCTCTCTTCCTTCTCTCTCCTACACATTTTTGATGCTTTAACGGAGTCTTCCACAACTTTTGAGAAGAAAGGAGAAGGAAGAAGACTTTTCATGAAGCTTCAAGGGTATTCTTGCCATTTTTGACAATTTCAAGGGTAATTTAGTCCTTTTTCACCAATAGTAAGGCTATTCTTGCCATTTTTTTCAAATAAGGACACTTGTCCATTTTATTCTAACAAGGACACTTGTCATGTGTCTATTGGCCACACTAAAAGAAAATTACATATCACACCCTAAATTCTTGGTTATTCATATTAGATCCCAAATTCTTGGTTATTTCCACTTTAACCACACCCGATTCTGCACTTTTGCAATTTAGTCCATAGGGTTTCTGTAACTCCCTTACTTATTAACACCTTAATCCTTATTAAATAGGTAATTAACGCATACTAATTGCCTTCTACTCTAGGCTAACTCACAATACCACAAATATTTTGCACCTCAAAAAATATAGGCAAGGGGTGATGTAATTATACAACAAGTTCAACTTACAAAACGTACATCCATCATTTACAATATCACAAACTATACATTCTTTTTTTTTTTATATACAACTTCAAAATATCACTGTCCTCTGTCATGAGAGCCTTTGGAAGCATCACCTGGAACGGTTAGTAATAATACAAAAAGAAACATGAGAAACAGAGTTTCCCAGTAGCTAGTCATCACTGTAAAAATATATTGAGCCATTCCAGATCCTTAAGCAAGTAAAACATACGTTTCAAAAATAATTAATCATTTGTCATATCTTTATCATCTCAATCCGTACCATTGTAGGAAATGTGCATCACACATAGCAATCCACAACAATCATCAAGCCCATTCAAGGACTTATCACAATATCTAGATGGCCATCACAAATAATCGTACCTAGGCCTATATACAGCATCACGCTGTCTTCCCGGGGTACTCGAGCCAAAGGCCTAACACAGTATTACACTGTCTTCCCGAGGTATCGAGCCATAGGTACCGCACACAGCAATTTCATACACATTCCGTACAATGGCATAAAATACAGAGAATCATTTAAATAAAAAATGAGGCTTAAGGATAAAGCTAGCTACCTTTTACAAGCTTCCAATGTGATGTTCCCTTGCCCTCACTTATAACTTCTTTACAATTCCCCTAGCCTTTCCAAGTTGTCACTTCTAAGTCTATACAAATACACATCATAGTTCTTATTAGAACATCATCACTTTCCTTAAACCTTATGTATTCTTTACTTCCTACACTTAAGTAAATGCATACTTAGATGCTCTATATCTTGATTTTCAAGCCTTAAAATGACATATATGAACATTAGAAAAGGATCCAAAGGTAAAGCCATGCAAATCCTGAAGAATCAAACCCAAAATGTTAACTCAGCAAAGAACACGGGGGTGAACATGGGCCGTGTTCTACCCCGTGTTCAGAACATGGGGTACAACATGGGCCATGTTTTGCCCCATGTACATTACTGATCAGCCTTCGTAGAAGAACACGGGGTTCAACATGGGCCGTGTTCTACCCCGTGTTCAGAACATGGGGTACAACATGGGCCGTGTTCTACCCCGTGTACATTACTGATCTTCCAAAAACACAATTTTACATGGCTAAACCTCCTTCTCCCCTTGGCTTCTCAAAAGGGAAGTTCCATACACACTTTCATAACTCAAAATTCATCTTCCATAGGCTTCATAACTTATAAGAATCATCCTAATTTTATCATTTTAACCAAATTCCAAACAAATCATGCCAATACTACACATGCACCATTATGCCTCTAAAACCCAAGTGTGTACATCATGGTTTCTTGCTATTTTACACCAAACCAAAGCCATAAATCAACACAACAACATCTAAAACACCATTAGACATGTTCAAATCATCCTAAACTCCATGATCAACTACCTTTGACCACTCCAACATCAAAATCTCAAGAAACTAAGAAGAGTACATTAAAAAGCTCTTAGAGAAGAACATTTTTACCTCTTGGTATAACTTGAAAATCCTCACTTGGAGCTCCCCAAACTTAATCAAACTTGAGCTTTTCTTCACTCTAGGCACATCAATGGATAGAGCTTGATGAGAGGAGCAACTTTCCCTTCTACCACTAAGCTTAAATCTCACTATTTTTAGGTGAAAAACTCAAAAGAAACTTTCTCTCTCTTTCTCTCTCTCTCCTGCACGTTTTGGAGCTTTCATGGAGGTGCTGCAGCTTTTTGGAGAAATGGAGAAGAAAGAAGACTTTTCATGAAGCTTCTAGGGGCATTCTTGCCATTTTTGACAATTCCAAGGGTAATTTAGTCCTTTTTCACCAAAAGTAAGGCTATTCTTGCCCTTAATTTTCTACAATGACACTTGTCATAAATCCATTGGTCACACTAATAAAAATCACATATTGCACCCCAAAACTCTTGGTTATTAATATTAGATCCCAATTCCTTAGTTATTTCACTTTAACCCCACCCGATTCTGCACTTTTGCAATTTAGTCCATAGGGTCTCTGTCCATTTAAAATTCCTTACACTATCAGACTTAGACAACCTCCCCTTTTAGGGTTTTCTAACCTCCTCTGATCATTTATACTATTTAGGGAAATTAATTCTTTTCCTACTATCCCTTTTTCCTTCAAAAATTTCGTTTACCCTACACTTAATTCCTTTCAACTTAAGATTCACCCACCAAGCTAACTCAAACGTGCTCTTCGTTTCTACGACCTTAGAAATTAGAGATTCAAATAATAGAATTGAAAATTCGGGATATTACAGTTTCTGTCTGTTTAAGATTCCTTGCACTGTCAGACTTAGATAACTCCCCTGTTTAGGGTTTCCTAACCTCCTCTGATCATCTATACTGTTTAGGAAAAATAATTCTTTTCCCACTATCCTTTTTCCTTCAAAATTTTGTTTACCCTTACACTTAATTCCTTTCAACTTAAGATTCACCCATCAAGCTAATTCAAACGTGCTCTTCGTTTCTATGACCTTAGAATTTAGAGATTCAAATAATAGAATTGAAAATTCGGGACATTACACCCATTAAAACCCTAATGAGAGGTGAGTATTATGGGCTGATTATTAATTAGGTCCAATATTATGACTTAATTAATAATTGGCCCTTAAGCAATATAACATTAACAAAAGAGCCCAATCTAATTGGTCCTTTCATTAATTAGAAATTATAGTTTAACTAGAATTTCTAATTATATTGCTCTAATTTCAATTTTGATTCGTTCTTTGTGTATGACCTAATAGGTTCCCATCACGTTGGCAATGATACTAAAATCATATTTTAGAATCATAAACAATAAGCGACATTTAGCAATGTATCATTGCTACCCAAGTAATGAGAATGTCAGTGATCTGACATAACTTTTCAGTGACTACGCAATCAAGTCCCCTTTTATCCTAGATATCTAGATCGAACTCAAGGCATGGAAAGTATCATCCCTTTTATAATTCAATTTCTGTGTTTCTTGATTCATGAGTTGACCAAAAAGAAACAAATGAGATCAACATTACATGTTGACTCATTTAAGCATGGCCATGCATTTTATAGTCGAACTCAATCAAGGGGCCTATAGATATCGCTCCTTTAGAAGGAGGGATAAAAACTCATCTACATCACTCATATTCCTTTACATAATTAGTAGTATACTTAATCACTGTCTTCAAGTCAACCCGTTAAAGTAAATGTTAGATAATGTTAAAGCATATAATTAACTTTGTTGGAAACCATGGTAACTTTAATTTAAAATACCATATGTGTCACTGTCACTATGAGAGTTACTTATGACACTCATAAGATGATCCATGTAGCAATCTCATAGCGGGTCAGTCCAGTACAATTGTTCTCTAGCATGTACCTATGTGTTGACTTAATATCTCATATCAATCAACCAACATACTAGTCTCTATGCATCATTGTTATCCCTTTCACAATGATACTTGACTAGGGACATTTAAGAGTATTATTTAAGAAATGATTACTCTAAGGACAAATTACTATATCTATTTATTTAACATAGAGAAATAATGATCTGAAAGTGCCTCATATAAATAATGAAAATATAATACAATGTATGCTTATACAATCATCCTATGATTGGCTCTCAGGGCATACACCAACAGTAACTACAATGTTTTTCTAAAAACCCATTTTAAAAGAGATAAATTTTCTCTTCAAAGCAGAACTTTTTGATGTTGGTTTTTAGTATAGAACTAAAACCATTGAAATATGTTTTTTAAGCAACTTTTTGATTCAAAACATTGATATAAATGTCTAAGAACATTCCCTTGATATTTTAGAATATAGTGCAATAAATTTTATTCACAAAAATAGAATTGTCTTTAATAAAACAATTACATACCCATGAGTTTCATGCATGTTTTTTTTAACATGATTTCCACTTTAAAACTTGATGTAGCCTTTATATATTATTCATATTAAGGTTTAAAATAATGTAAAACTTAGCTTTATGAGAAAAATTGAAATGTTACCATATAAGGGAAAACCCAAGAGCTAAAGATATTGCTTTTAACATGGTTTTTGTTTCTTCTTTGTACAAAATTATGTTTTCCAAAAATTTTCTACTTCAAACATTAATTAGTGAAATCATTTTCACAAATCTCTTTCAAGATATATATATATATATATATATATATATATATATATATATATATATATATATATATATATATATATATTAACTTTCTTTACAAATTGTTTTCAAGAAATCCTTTTTTGTCCTTACCTTTTTAAGAAAATTTTCCAAAAACTCTTTTTTTTTTTAGGAAATGGAAATCAAGCCATATTTCTTGAAACCAACACTTTTAATATCTTGAATAAAACTTTAAAGAAAATGCTTTTTCAAGCAAATACACTTTGAATATCATGGCTTCAACACATATATATATTTTAAACATAGTAATCTTAAAAGAAAAATAAGAAGAAAATTAGTAAATCTCTACTCACTTAGCTAGTTTCCCTTGCTTGATTTTTCCACATCTATGATTCAAGTTGTGTCATAACATGAAGTTAGTAAGAGAACCCTTGAAAGACCTATGAAAAGAAAAGAAATCACTAAAGTAGATGAGCTCTTACCTTCTATTTGATGAATAAGAGAGCTTAATCTCCAAGAAGTCCAATGAAACTCTTAAAAACTCACTTAGGAGCGTACAAGAATACTCTAAGAAGATGAAGAATGCCTATAAAAACATAAGAGATGGTATTGATAGACTTAAATGTTAGCTCGATCATTAGCCTATATTATTTATAGTGGTGCCATCTATGGCTAGCTATAACTTATAGCTTAGGAGAGATTAGATCCATATAGTTAGAGTTGTTCTTTCCACTTTACATCAAAATATACTTGTATGGAAGGAAAATGAAATGGTTAAAAACATAGTGATAGATAATAGTCCATACTACATGCAATAGTGCAGTGGAAACTTTAAGGTATATAACCTTATTATTTGACCCATGCAAATTGACAATCAATTTAAGCAAACAACAATCGAGATGTGAATTTTGAACACATCTAATTTTAAAATAATCCTAAAAACCAAAAGAATGGGATTAGCTTATAATCTTAATGAGTGATTATTAGCATCAACTTGTTTAATTTTTAGCTTATATGGTTGAGAAAGTTCAAAGGAATGTCCTTGATTATATACATAATTATAATTCACTTGGATTTCATGAATCTTTGGTTAAAGAAGAAACTAAGAACATTGAAGTTCAACATCTTTTAGAGGAAGCTAATCTAGGGACTGAAAATGATAAAAGGCTAACTTTCAATAGTTTGACCTTGTTAGAAAATAGAAAAAAGAATAGATAATTAGAATCTTGAAGGAGTATATAGATTACTTTGCATGGAATTATGATAAGATGTGAGGGTTATATAGAGACTTGGTTGAATATAGATTGCTAATCAAAGAAGGCTTTTGACTATATAAACAACCAACTTAACATTTTACATAGCATGTCATGTTAAAGATTAAGGAAGAAGTAGAAAGATTATTGAAGGTTGAACTTTTTAGAGTAGCTAGGTATGTAGAGTGGATTTCAAATATAAAAATCACATGCTTATTGTAAACATGTTGATTGATGTAACTTCCAAATATGTGGTAGTGAACCTAATAGATAAGGATGTTAAATATAGTCAAGTCTATGTAGTCAAAGAGGATGTGCAAAAAAATGCATTTTATGCCTAGGTTCCTTTAGAGCTTTTAAGTAGTAGTAAGTCCATTTGGGTGTAAGAATGCTTGAGTTACATATCAATGGGCAATTAATACTATTGTCCACAACATGATAGGAAAATCAATAGAAGCATATATTGATGATGATATCATGGTTAAAGAGAATTCTTATGAAAGACATTTGATTAACTTCAAACAAACTTTTTACCCAAATGCAAAAAGATAAATTTGAAGATGAGTCCCCATAAATGTTCCTTTAACATTTTAGTAGGAAATTTCCTAGGTTTCTTATTCATAAAAAAGGAATAGAAGTCAATAACAATAAATTCAAAGCAATCGTGGAAGCTTTGGCTCTAACTAACGAGAAGGAATTTAAGTGTTTCATAGGAAAAATTAATTTCTTAAGGAAATTCATTTCTAATCTTTTGGCTGAACCTGGGTGTTCTCACCTTCGTTGAAATTGAAGAATGAAAAGAAATTCATTTGGTAAGCTAAACATCAAACTTCATTTAATAATAGTAATATATATTTAAGTAATCCATTAGTAATATCTCCAATCATCCATGGCTAACCTTTAAAAATTTACACTTCGACCTTAGATGATGTAATAGATTATTTTTTTAGTTTGGCAAAATGATGAAAGAAAAGATAGGATAATTTATTATTTATCCATTGTATTAAATGTAACTATAAAAGTATTGGGTAATTGAAAAATTATGCCTTGCTTTGTGTTTCTCATGTTTTAAACTTAGATATTACTATCTTACTATTAAAATACATGTTTGCACAACCCTTAATTCATGATTAAGTTAAAAAAAAGGGGTTTTAGGCTTGATTGAATTCATATTACAATATTGTCCTTTAAGAGCAACAAAGAGTCAAGTCGTAGCTAATTTCATGGTTGAACATCATGTACAACCCATTAATTTTATTTGAATGAAATATTGGAAGTTGAATTTTGATGGATCTTACCACAAGAATGGTGTTGGTTATCGAATATTGATCATAATTCCATAAGGTCAATTAATCAAATTTATGTTCTCATTAAATAAAATATGCTTAAACAATAGGGCAGAATATAAAGCATTAATGATCAACTTAATACTTTTATTAGAGCAAAAAACATGCAAGGTAGAAATTTATGAGGATTCATAATTAATTGTCAAGTAGATATCACAAGAATGCAAATGTATGAATCCAAATATGGTTAAGTATTTAGCTATTTTAACTAGATTACTTTATGAATTCAACAATGTTATTATTAGTCATATACTTAGGGTTAAAAATGAAAAAAGCCAACATTATGACTTAAATATCTTCAAGATACAAAATAAATAGTTCAAAATTGATCAAACTAATTTTAATACATGCAATTCTTAAGCTTGTGGAGGATTGAGAATTATTATACTAACCTACAATAAATTAGAGAACACTTATAATCATTTATCTTAACAGTCCATCTAGTAATGCATGTTGAAGAAATAAGGTTAAAACCTTAAAATTCATAATGTTAGACATATAGTTATACAAAAAATATTTCAAAGGGAAAATATTAAAATGTCTAGGTGAATTGAAATAGTTTCAGCCATAAGAGAAATACATGAAGAAATATATAAGGTGTACTAGGTTGGAATCAAGATGAGAAGAATTTTGGTAAAGTAAAAATTCTATTAGCCATAAATGATCATGGATTGTATGAATTTTGCTAAGAGTTACATAAAATGTCAAAAACATAGGCCAATTCCAAAGATCATGACTATTGAACTTATATATAAGCCATGGCTTTTATGAGGTTAGGCTTTAAAAATAATTGGATGAATCTACCCTCTATCAAATAAAAATCATCATTTTATATTAATGGCTATTAATTATTTTACCAAGTGAGTAGAAACAACTATATCTAAAGAAATTAAGCCATCAAATGTTATTAATGTTATAGAAAAAAAGTTATTATGTAGATTTAGCCTATTGAAACTATAATAATTAATTGGGGAACTACATTTATAAGCCAAACGATTGAAAAGCATGTCAAATCTAGGGGTATCAAAATGTTAACATCTATTCCTTTTTATGCTTAAGCCAATGGACAAGTTAAACCTACTAATAAGCTCATAATAAACTTAATTAAAAAGAATCAACTAATATTTAAGGAATTGGCATTGCATCCTTGCGAATGCACTATTAGCAATTTGAAGTTTGCCATAAGTTTTGACTAGAATTTGAACTTAAATTTGTTTATGGACATGATGTCAATTTACTAGTCAAAATCACTATGCAAGCTTTAGGCGTGCAAAAAATAAAATGAATTGTTGTATGAAAAGTATCATAGCTTAATGCTTGATGAGTTGGAAAGACTAGATAAAATGCGTTGGAATGCTTAGGATGCTTCAGTTTGTAGTAAAGAAAAATTAATCAAACAATACAATCAGTGTGTTAAAATATAAAAGTTTTCTCAAGGCCAATTAATATGAAAAGTGATTTTGCTAGTGTAGGTTAAATAGAATTATTTAGGTTCTTGCTCCTTTGCCTTTATAGCTTAAAGTCCAAACTTCGAAATTGGCTAAGGCTCTTCTAGTTACTTTAGCTCCTATTGTTGTTAAGATATTTTAGCATTAAAAGTTGAAATCTTATCAACATAGGTTATGTAATATCCCAAGTTAAAATTTAAAGCTTTATAATTTTAATGCACATCGATATTTATTTATTTATTTGATTAATATATGATTTTAAATTTATTTTTTGAATTAAAGGTTCTAAAATATTGAAAATGATACCTATGATAATATTTAACAATTATTTATTCTTATATGGCTATTATTGATATTTGTAATTGATGATTTATTCGTGGGAAATTAAAATATTTATTTTTAGATTTTCAAATTTACCATGCTATTACAATATTTTATTAGACAATATACAATGCAAAATTTATGGAATAAATTGTTCGTATTAATAAATTATCTTTGGAACTATGGAAAGTTGACATAATTATTTTAGAACTTCCAAATACACACACACACACACATGCATATATTAGAGGAGGACTGAAAATAATTGAGTTAACTTTTAAATAAATTTAGTTTATAAAAAGGAGGTTTTAGAAAAATAAATGGTGGTGGATATTAATTGGGTATACGAGCTTACAGTGCACCCTGATCCACCAAATTAAATCCTAAGGCTCTTTTAATATCCTTTCTCCTTCCTTTTATTTTTGAATAAATTTTTGTTTTATGATTGATGGCTCTTCCTCTCTTTAATAATGCTGCTTTTTTTCCCTTTTTACATTAATTTTTTTGCCTCTCCCTTTTATTTTTGCTTTTCGGGTATAGTAACTTATCTTTTCGAGATTTTCATTTTTTTGTTGCTCTTTATCAACAGTACTGCTATCTCTTTCTCTCTTCTCTACCTTTCCTTCCTCCTTTTCCTCCGCAGTGAAATTGCTTTTGTTGTGACCTTTTCTTTTAACCACCGTGTGTGCTATTGCTACAACCTGAGTTTTCTCTCTATCTTGCCATTCTCTTGCTGGTCTCTCTTTCTTTCCTCTTTGTGATCATCCTCTGCTAGTTTGGTATGATTGTGGCTCTAACACCTCCTGTGATTAGCATTAATACCATTGATATAGTCACTTCCTTACGGTGCTCCATGGCATAGGTAGATTGGAGATAGAAAAAGTGGTTGGAAGCTCCTTCGACCTTGGCATGGCTTGCTTATCTGCAGCCACCAAGTGTTTTGTAAGCTTCTAGTGAGCTTTAACTAAGCATTTTATAAGTAGGTGAGCATGTATATACTATAAAAATTTAATATTTATGCTATTTTGCTAGTTGATGCAAGAAAACTTAGTTATGGGTGTGTATAATGATCTATACAAAATAAAAATATAAAATTTATGTCGTAGGATGATAAAATAGGATGTTTTATCCCATTATTTTGAAGGATTTATATCTAGTTCAAGAAAATTCATTTTTAAATATTAAGGACTTTTACTAATCTTTTTGGAAAATAGCATTTTTATGATATAGAAAGATAAAATATTATGGTTGTAGCTTTTCTTGAATATTATATTTTAAGAATATGTAGACTTTGAACTTGATTCAAAAAATCCTTTATTTTATCATATTACTTGGAAGTCTGATATAACAAAGATAAAATAAGAATTTTATGCTTAAGAGTTTTATATGAGTATATTTGATCATGTTTACGTTATAAAAATCTAATATTTCTGATGCTTGGACATTTTCAATAAGCACAATTTTTCTTATTCTTTAAGGAAAGTTAAAAATATAAGAAACAAGTGCATAGTTTTGTATACTCATGGGGATAGAACTTCTCTAGAGCTTAAGATCTTGATATTTTGATGATTTAACATTTTTATTTGGAAAATTTATTATTTATAGAATTTTTTATCTTTTGATAAAAGAGTTAAAAATAGAAAAAGTGATAGTTTAGGATGATGGAGTAATAAAAGCCAAATATTTTCAAATCTTCAAGTTTTACTATCTAATTCTATATGGCTTAGATCCGAAAATTTCCTAAGTAACTTGTCTACAAGGTTTATTTTAGGAACCTCCACATTAGGATGTACTCTCAATTTCTATGATTAAACTAATAAATGATTATAAGTTATAGTATGGGAAATTGAAATATTTCGATTGAATCTTAGAATAATGGTTTAGAATTAAAGTGAGTAAATTTGACGTGTTTATAGGTAATCCTTATAGTTTGTAAAATAGGAGGAAGAAGTGATAAAAAGAATATAAATGCTTTAAAGCATCCTAAAAGGAATGGACAACTTCACCAGGTGAGTATATATCTCACTACTAATTTTATATTAATTAAAGATGATTTAGATATTATGAATTGTACTCTTTCTATTGATAGTATAGATTTCATATTCACATTCATGTCTATGAAGTTATATATAAACTTAGTTTTTTAGTATAAGAGTAACTAGCTTTTAAGAGTATGTTAATTGCTTAGAGTACACAACAAAAGTGAGATGTTGTTACTAGTTACTGTCTGATTAATTGTGATAAAATTATAATAGATTATATTATGATTGTTATATGTTTTAATTACCTATAATTATGAAGTAGATGTCCACATGGGCTTGTATTGGATTTGGTGATATGAAGAGAGTGAAGCTCTAGCGGATCTATTATATTATGAATTGAGCCTTATGAGGCATTAGAGAATTGTGAATTGTGCTAGAGCAATGATATTGGATATTGTGATTTGTGAAAAAGAGATGATACCAAAAATCGAATGGAAAATTTTCGGCTAATAATTATGAAGGATATAAGATTGATCCAAGAGTCAGATGGAAAATTTCCAGCAAGTAATTAAGAAAATTGTAAACTTCATCCTCAAATAAAAAGACAGTTACATGTATGTTTACTGTAATTGAGTGTGTGATTTGATGTGGTATTAGAATTTTACTTGTGATTAAGTGTCATTATTTGACATGATTGCAAAGACATAATGTGACTATGATGATTTGTTTGTATTTCAGCCTCAAGGGCTATTTATGATTATGTTGACTACCGGAATAAGTAGTGTATATTATGATGAGGATGTTATGCATTATCAGATAGTTATAGAGTCTTGTGCAAGAGAACTCTCATTCCAAGATTTGGTTCTCTAGGTTTTAAAATGCCTAGATATGGGTCTGTTAATAGTTCTTTATTACATGTTTAACCTACGATTATTATATGTAAAATTGAACTCCCACAATATAGTAGTAGATATACATTCATTGAGTTTCTGTAACTCATTTTGTTTTATTTCTAATGTTTTTAGGCTAAGAATTAAGTCTTGTAACATTCATGGAGAATCAAAGACTTCCTGGATTGGAAGATTTGATAGTTGAGGATCATTTTGAATTATAATTAAAATTAAAATTAAAAAAGATATTGATTCAATATTTGATGTATTGAATTATTTATTTATACATAAGTTTGAAATTATACTGTACTATGTGTTTGATGTTGTTGTATTTGAAAATAATACATGTTTTGATATTATAGGGCACGTGGCCCTTGGAAAGTGTCCAAAAGTAGGGGAGACTCTGTTAGTTTTTTGTAAAATTTGAAAATAAATTTTGAGTCGCTCTGGAAATTTAGAAATTTCCTTTAGAAAGTGAGAGTAAAAAGTGTTAAGGCTTGTGAAAATCATTATTAGGATCCATATTGGTCATGATCTAAATGGGTCATGATAGGTTAGTGGCTTTTTTTGGCAAGGACATCCAATGCTACATGCTAGATTTGCTGAAATTAAGTAATTCTTACTTTCATTGGGTAAAGAATTAGTAGGTCTTTTTAGTGGTTGAAGCTTTGCTTAAATTAACTATCACAAAAAGGAAGTTTTTTACTATATATCTATAATGTATGTTTTGAAGCCATTGTGATTGGAGGATTTGACTTAGTAGTGCCTTTTAAAATTTGCAAGCATGATGCAAGCTTTTCACAATTCTTTGAATTCTCTACCACTATCTTGAAGTGTTAACTAAGAAGCTTTTCAAGCAAAGATATCATACCCTTTATTTAAGGATCAAAATTAGGCATTTTTGTTAATTGAACAAGTTATGCAAAAAAAACAAGTTGAATGATTGCCTCAAAATGCTGAAGAATTAAGGATAACAAATGGATCTTCATGGATGTCTTTATCATCTTCATTGTCACCTTGCCTATCAAGATATTTCTCTACCAAATCATAGTTTATGCCTGGTTGTTCATGTTCTTATGGTATGTTTTCAACGTCAAGATGTTTAGGATCATCACCTTCTAAGTAATCTTCAACATCTAGTTATTGTTTAGAACCATCATTTGTTAACATTTCCTTATTTTGTTTGCTCTTTTTCCTCATCAAATGAAGTCAATCCAATTTCAAATAATCATTCATAGATTGACTTGTCGGGGTTTGTATAAGTGCTTCATAAGCTAGAAAAGTCAAAGTAGGGATGTAAGAAGGAATAGTTTTGATAGTTTTACCTTTTTAATTTCTTGAAATCGAATTATATAGGATTGAAGGTCAGTCAGAATAAGTTCACTTAGACCCAATTAAAGTAGTGTGTTGAGTTTGACCTTCAATTTGTACCTAAAATAACATAAAAGTGTTAGCATTTAGTTTTACAAGAAAGCAAAAGAGATTAAGTTAAGAAAGTCAAACGGACTTACTTTGGTGGCAACTTCTTTTAATTAAGGAAAATTTTGAACTTGTGGTTTAGCAGTTTATGTTTCAATATTAGTTAAGTCACAAAAGAGTCCATGTGAGAGCATGGAACCAAAGTTATTAAGCTTGGTCTTTTCAACTTAGGATAGGTCACTCCTTCTTTAGATGGTTAATTGTTCATAGTGTTGGAAATCTTACTTTTCCAAGATTGATTTCTCTTTCTTAGAGCCTAGATTGTAGCTTTATTTTTTTAAGGAACATCTATTTAGCATTTTCATGTTTCCTTCTCAATTCTTCTCTATGTATTTAGCTTTGGTCATTACTTGAGGGATAGGATTCAAAAGGATGATCAAACATTCAGTTAAATGTGAGGTAATAATGTAGATAAGCATTAAGAAAAAATGTTAAAGTGTATTTGTTAAAAAAAAATTTAAAGTGTGATAAGACAAGAAAAACTTTACCAGATGGTAAGTCAAGTGAGACTCGAGGTTCAACTTTGGCCAATCAAGCTATCTTACTAAAAGTGTAAAGGAATAACCTACTCTAGGGATGGACTTCTTCATTCTATCTAGTTTTTTATATTTAGTTAAGTTGGAAGGTGTATTTGACAAAGGCACTAACTTTGGTTGAAAATAAGATTTTACCAAAGTTAATTCAGAACTTGGATCTTTAATGAAAGCATTAAAAAGTTTTCTTTTTGAATGCTTGATCATAGGAATCTTTTTATCTTTTTAAAGGAAGCTTTTGGCCTCCCAAAGTGTAAAGTTTATACACCTATCATCATATTCAAATTCATAATATCTTTCAAAGGCTACAATTTCATCGTAATGCATGCATGTAGTTTTCTTTGAAGGATCCAAAGCCTACAAAGAAGTGATTTAAGTTGGTTTTTCATTATTCGTCAAGTCGAAATACTTTTTGGTTTGGTCGAACCATTAAGCTTCAAAAGACTTTGTGCAAGCATGATAGGGAGAATAATTATGTAACTTAATACGTTTAGGATAAGATTTGTTAATTTCATTAATAAGAAGCATTTCTATAAACTTTAAGATTCGTTCTTGATGGTCTTTATTGAGTAGATGTAATGGTAAATTTTGAATGAGGCTAAAATGATGAGTTAAGGTATTAGGCAAGACTTTATAAGCTAAAAATGAAGCTTCTTTAGGAAAGCCAATTAGGATAAATTGAGGACATAGGAACTCTGACCAAATCTAAACATTGGTGGGTTAAACTAGATTAGAATGATGATTTAAGCCATTTAGCACCCTTAAAGTGAGAGTAAAATGGATTGATTCTGATAATCTTAAGGTTAGAGGCTAAATGAGTGTAAAGGATTGAGAAAAAATGTTTGAACAACTCTTCAAGTGCTTTTAACTTAATTTATTTGATAAACCACCTTGGGCTAATAGAATACTTTTGATGTAAGAATTTACTTGTACTCCAGTGTCTTTCTTCTTTAATAACTTAAAGTCGTCCTAGAAAATAAGTATTAATTTGAAAAATCTAAAGTGGCCCTCCTAAGTTAGTTGAAAGTTTATGTTGTTTAGGGTACTTTGAAATAGTGGTGATTATGTTAAAGATATAAGCAATCACAAAAGAGGCAAAGGCTACTTGACAACCTTCATTAAGGATTGTGACCAAAAGGATATAGGCTGATGAAACCTTTGAAGAAGGGATGCAATAAAGGTGCTTACATAACCAATAAGATAAAAAAACATTATGTTAAGCATCACATATTGCTAAACCCTTTGTTTTCCTATATGTATACAAAAATATGGTGTAGGCCAAATTCTATGCAATGACTAGAATTAGGTGTTTGTAGATATTTGTCGAAGGTTAAAGGTAAGTTGAGACAATTTTCTTTTATAGATCTTAAACTTATGATGGCTAAAACTCCAGATATGGAGAGACTTATGAAGCCATAAGGGACATGTAAATTAACGCTTTGTCAAAGATGACCAAAAAAACACAACAACATCTATCATTGAAGCATTTGCCCTTATAAGGAGCCTTGATAATTGAATGGCTTCGAAAATGCCAATGGACTTCTAGAGAGTTTCTTTGGACATTTGCACAAGGTCAAGCCAAAAGGTTTAATTGCCTATTGGGTTCCAAAAGTTTCTATTTTCTTTAATTGTCTGAGGATAGATAGGAATGAAAGTCTTAGTAAACAAAAGGCTAGGAATAAGCTTGGGGGAAGAATCTTTAAAATAAAAGACTACAAGGCCAAAGTAGAGACGTGGTAAATCACCCTCATCAATAATAAAATCTAGGGATTGGAAAAGTAAATGGATCTGCAATATCTCAAAGCCCTATAAGTTTGAATTAGTCACTCTAGCTAAGGTGGAAGTGGATTGAGTTTAGTTAGAAGTATTAGATGAGTAGAAACATGTTAAAAATAAGGAAGTTTTACACAAATTTTAAGAAAAGAAAATAAAAATAGAGTTTCAAATTGTAACAATGAGATCAAAGATGAAAAAATGGAAGTGAATTATGGATTTTATATGATGGAAATCTCTAAAGTAATCAGTGCTTTTTAAAAGCATATTATGATGAGGGAGGCTCAATGCAGAGAATTAACCTTGGGAAAATGCATAATTTTTTTTAATGTAGTGCATTTACAAAATGGGATAAGCTAACAAATTTGACAGTTTGATTAGAACTGACGCACCTTAGGATGCTATATATGCTAGTTAAAGATTTAATTATGATGCAACCAAAAGTGGAGAGGAAAAGTTAGATGGTAAGATGACATTGTTTCAACAAAGACATTTCAGATACTATTTAATAGGTGAAAATACAATTGGTAGTCAATGCAGTGAAAGAAGATGATTTCCTTACTTTCAGCATAAGTGCAAATGCCTGTGTTCATTGTTATTTAGTTTGACCAAAATTTGGAGTAAAAAAATAATGTATAGGAGAGTTAAGCTACTCTTCAATGTAAAAGCATAGAGTATCTAAATTAGAGGGGCCTTTGTTCATCCCGTTGGAATTTTTTGATTATAAAGATGGCTGAATGAAAGGAAGGAGGCTAGTTCTGCCAAAAATTCATACAGATTAGGCTGAAATTAAGATTTTCTTAGAAGGAATGGAGGATCTAGCCAAATTACATCACCTTTTATCATTTGTCTTAGAATAGGAATATGAGAGGTAGAAGGACGCATGGATGATTAGTGTGAATCCTAAAAAATGTTCAACTTCCGTTCAGACCAATAATTGCTTTGAAAACCAATAGTATAAAAGAAAAATGGTAAAGACAGAATGGGTCTTTTTGCAAAATTCACTATTAAAACTACATCAAGCACTCCACATCCAATTTGCAGCACTTTGCTATCATTTTTCTTTATTCTCCCTGCGATTTTGTGTAATCTCTATTGAAAATCTTTGAGTGTGAGCTAGTAGGATAGTGTCTTCAAATTTATGCCCAATTCCTATGTTTGCATTTGATGTATTTGTTCTTTAAAGTTTGTGCAAAGGTTTTTTTAAGAGTTACACTTGAATTGCCACCTTTTGGATACTCTTATGTAGTTTTGGTGATTATTTACATAATTGTGTACTTCGTTCATTCATTTCATATATATTTTTTTAATTGCTTATCTTGCATCAACACGTTTATTCAATACTTCGCGAGCATACCAAATATACCTGGTTGCCTAACAAAAACATGTCGATTTTCCATTGCAAATTTTGTCAAAATAGTCAGATTAAAAGTACGTGTTTTAATTGTGAAATATACAAGGATCTCTTCAGCTGCAAAATACCTTCTGCTCAAAAAAAGATAATTGATAACACATGGGCTTCTAATATATTAATGACACAATTTTGTCTCCATTTTTAATTCCTAGCTTTCTACCTCAGATTTATTACGGGAAGGATTTGTAGCAATTAAGATATATTAACAAATATAGCTGTACTTGCTAGGACATGGGCTTGTGTTTTTCCCCTCTTAAGTGTCGTTTTGCTTCTTGTTTTGTACACCAGGTATGTTGTCCAGAAGCAGCATCTGCCCCGTGTTTAGCTAAATTAAAAGACGCAGCTGTTATATTTAAGGAAAAAAAAAAAAAGATGTACCTGTTATGTGAGGTTGAATGTTTTATATAGTGTTCTGAATTGTGATTATGATTTACTGCAATTTATAAATGCAAATTCAAGAAAATGTAACTATATTGTAATGCAAAAATGTAAAATTATTTGATTGAAATATAATTCAAAACCATGGTTTTATCACTCATAAGGCGTTGATTTAGTGGAAAACATCTTTCAATGTATAGAGATTCAAATCTTGGAGAAATTGTTAGGATTAGAAATTTGTTGATGTTATAATTTCCGGAGCAGTTGTCCCATTTGATTACTAATTTTTTTTTTTTGGTATGAAACATCCGGTATCCGGTAGGCTACATTGAATCTCTGATTAATTCGGATTCGAGCATCACTAATTTTTATTAAAAAAAAAAAACTATGGTTTTATCTATGCACTGAAGTTATGAATGGTGATTAAATTAGGAAACTGTTATTGGAGTAGACATAATTTTAAATTGCGGATTGCGAATATTTGTTTCGTATGCAGTATTGCTGTTATGATATCTTCAGCAAGTGTAACTTTCTGCAAATTTTGCACTACAACGATTACCTTTACGTCTGTTTGTAATTTTATTATTCGTAACAATGATTTTAAAATAGGGGTTGTGATTTTGCTGTTATTCGTAAAATCACAATAAATATGAAAAAATTTGGTCATGATGCGAAATTGTAAAAATGAGGAGTGTCATTCGGGTCGATTCATTTATTAATTGTATTAAAATGGGTTATCCATTTAAATTATTTAATAATTTTAAATATAAAATATATATTATAAAGTTATTCATTAAATTTAATTACTTATTATTTTTTTAAAAAAATATTTTTAATTATTAATAAAATATTATTTCAATTATTATTATTTTATTAAATTAATAATTTTATATCTTTATTTTATATATTTATTTATGATTAAAATATTATTTATTTATCAAATAAAATTATTAAAAATTTAATAAAAATTCTTAAACAAATTGGCGTGTCAATCCGAACTTGAATAAATATATTGGATTCGTGTTAGGTTATTGTGCCGTGTCAGATATTACCACTCCTAATAAAAATTATAATTGCAATGGGAAGGCAAAAAAATATTACATATAATTAGTAATATAAATTGCAGTTGTAGTCATAATTGGATTTTTATTGCGATTAGCAAAATTGTGAGAAAATGCAGCTGTTGCAGTACAAAATTATGGAAAATTGTAGATGTGATGTGATTCATAACTATAATATTACACATAATTCAAATCCCTACATATAATATTATTGTTGCAATTTGTAATTTAAAACCATATTCATATAACTATTATCGCTATTTAAAACCATGGCACATAGTGTTCAAACACATTTTGGGCAAAACAAGGTTTGCAACGGTGTAGATTATCAAGGGAGGGGATTGAGGGTAAAACTTATTTGTCGCATGCAATTTGGTGGGCGAAGATACTTAGAATTACTTTGCCCAACATGAAGTTGCGTTGTTTATTTTTATAACTTGTAATAACAATGATAGAACATAAAATTTAATATTATAATCAATTTAGCTCATCTCATGTTTTTTTATTCGAGCAACAAATTTAATACATTGTTTTGTTTTATTATAGAAATGATAAAATAGGCATGTGAATGATGCGAGCCACTCGACAAGTTTTACAACTAAATTATAGTTTTAATAACATTATTATTTTGCATGGTTAAGTTGGGTTTATACTAATACCTTTTACCAAAGTAAAGAATGAAACTCATAATTACTACGTGGAATTCCAATGAAACACTACGTTAACAATAAGTGGGAAGGAAATTAACGGGTCGTCGATACTAATAGCCAAATTAAAATTAATGCTATATTGCGACGTAAGTGACTCACATAATTTACAATTTTCAAACGGGATAAGGTGAATACTATAAATTTTCTCTTCCATTAATTGTAAACAATAAGTAGGAAGGAAATTAACCGGTTGTCATCGCCAAATTAAAATGCTACATTTTATGTAGGAGAGTCACATAATTTACAATTTTGAAACGGGATAAGGTGAATACTATAAATTTTTTCTTCTATTAATTGTCAACTTCTAAGCAATTAGTGGGAAGGAAATTAACGGGTTGTCTGACACTAATAGCCAAATTAAAATTCTATATTGCTACATAATTACAATTTTCAAACGGGATAAAGTGAATACTATAAATTTTCTCTTCCATTAATTTCCAACTTGTAGTTCCATTAGCGAAAATTAATTTAGACATTATTTTTAATGATTGTATGTTAAAAGGACCAAAGTATAGGAAATGTTATAGTTAGAGACCAAATACAATGGATTTAAATATTCCAAAAACCAAAATTATGATTAAGGTTTTAGAAAATGGACAACTTTGTCTATAATATAAATGTATATTTTATTCACAAGCAATTATTATAGGATATATTTTGGTATTTTGAAAATTTTATATTCTTTTGTATTTTTTATTGAAAGTTATTGCTTTTATATAAAAAGAGAAAAAATTGTGGAAGATGGAATTGCAACCTTTTGTATACTACTTATATATACAAATTTTATCCCCTTTTTTTTTATATATAGAGTTACAACTTTTATAAGTATATAACTTTTATATTAAACTTTTACAATAACTTGCGATATTTTCAAGTATGTGCGTAAGCATACACTATTATTATATATCAACTCATGTAATTTAGATGAAACATAATCCATATTAGTCCTGGAAACATTTGTAAGAAATTTTTTAGGATTCACAAAATAATTTAATATTCATACAATCATAAATCCATAAAGAGGAGTACAATAATTGCACAAATAAAATAAAGAGTTTTTGAATTACCTGACCCTCCTGCTGCATCCATGATGTCTAATTGTAGAATTGGTTGGATCACTGCCCACTCTTCCTTAGGTGAGTCTCAGAGAGAATATTTAGAATTACAAACTGTAATGTGATGGGAGACTGCAGCTCAGCTTATAAGGGGGTGGATAGGGATCCTAACCCTAACCTAACTAGGATTAATTGGCCCATCACAATTAATCTAGAATAGGGTATATGCACACACTTTAGAGTTTTAATATAACATAAAGACTAGGCATTATTATTATATTAATGACATTGAATTAATATTAATTCAATTATATATTAAAATATGTTTAGTCCATTATTTTACAATCTCCCACTTGGACAAACACATTTTAATATATAATTTTGAATTACAATATGCGGCCACATTTAAACAATGTCATTAATACAATTCATACCATTACAACCATAGGTCAAATTTGAGATTTCATTAAATGCATACCTGATCATCCGATAAAGTTGAAAAGATATACATATATGAAATACTCATTTCAAAAGACCAAACAATATAAAATGTGTGTATAATCAAAATATACAAAATGATCCATGCATCCGCCCAAGATGCTTTACAATAGTTTGAGACAGGGTTTTAATGTCTCCTTATATTGCCATAATATGATAAGTGTACTTTTAATATAATAAAATGACAATATTTTAAAATCTTGAGATCAACACAATTTTAGCTTCAAAAAATACACAAATACTCCCACTAACCTAAAACATCAAAAGATTCAATAAGGCCCATATCCAATACATGTCTTTTAAATATTCCTACAGCTAAGCCCTTGGTTAATGGGTCTGCAAGCATACAATCTGTCGAAATATGCTCAATATGAGTAAGATGCTCGCGTGTTTTCTCTCTGACAAATTGAAATTTCACATCAAAGTTCTTTGTATGGGTAGAGCTTTTATTGTTTTGAGAAAAACTAACAGTAGCAATATTGTCACAATAAATGGTTAAGGGTTTTGAAATGCTTTCAACTAAGCAGAATTTAGAGATAAAATTCCTTAACCATATAGCCTCTCGAGTGGCTTCATAACAAGCGACATACTCTGCTTCCATAGTGGAGGCTGCTATTAAAGATTGTTTGACACTTTTCCACGATACAGCTCCTCCTACAAGCATAAAGATATATCCACATGTTGACTTCTTACCATCTGGACAACCAGCAAAGTCAAAGTCTGAATAGCTTGTACAAATCAAATCACTGGATCTTCTATAAGTCAACATATAATTCTTTATACCCTGTAGGTACCTCATGACTTTCTTAGCTGCTATCTAGTGTCTTTGACCAAGATTACTTAGATACCTCCCAAGCACACCAATTGCAAAAGTAATATCTGGGCATGTACACACCTGGGCATACATCAGGCTACCAACAGCGGAAGCATATGGGACCATACTCATTTTAGATTTCTCATCATCATTTTGAGGACACTGGGCTTTGGAAAATACTTCACCCTTTTGAATAGGCATAGCACTATGCGAGTATGAAGCCATGTTAAATCTCTTAAGCACTTTGTCTATATATGCCTTTTGGGATAAACCAAGCAAACCCTGAGATCTGTCATGATGGATCTCTATGCCAAGCATAAAAGATGCATTTCCATGATCCTTCATATCAAAATTCTATGACAGTGCTAATTTTGTCTCATTCAAAAAAATTATATCATTACTCACAAGGAGAATGTCGTCAACAAACAACACCTGGATCATAAAATTGCCCACGCTTATCATATAATAGATGCACTGATCCATTGCATTCTCCTTAAATCCAAGAGAGGGCACAATCTCATGAAATTTGAGATACCATTTCCTGGATGCTTGTTTCAGGCCATATATCAACTTATTCAACTTACACACTAAGTGCTCTTTTCCATTCTCTTGGAAACTATTTGTTTGTTTCATATAAATTGTCTCTGACAAGTCACCATTAAGAAAGGCAGTCTTCACATCCATTTGATGTAGCTCGAGATCAAGATGAGCTACTAAAGCCATTATAACTCGAAATGAGTCTTTGGTCGAGACTGGTGAGAAGGTCTCCTTATAATCAATTTCTTCCTTCTATGTGTAACCTTTAGCTACTAATCTGGCCTTATATCTTTCAATTTCACATTTAGCAGTCTGTTTGGTTTTAAAAATCTACTTGTAACCAACTGGTTTACATCCTTCAGGTAGTTCCACTAAATCCCATGAATTATTCTTGTACATTGAATTTATTTCGTCTTCCATGGCATGAATCCATTTTGAGGAATTAGAACTCGAAATAGCTTCTAAAAAGTTAATAGGATCAGAATCATCATTCACATTAAACTCATGCTCTTGCAAATAAATTATATAATCATTTGAAATTGTCTGACGATGAGTTCTCTGTGATCTTCTGAGGGGAACTTCCTCAATTACATCATTTGGTTCATTTACCAGTTAGATTGGTTCAATCATAGGTTGATTTGGATCATCTTGCAGCTTTATATGAGATGGCTCATTGAAAGGCACTATTAAAGGAACAACACTTTGTTTATCAGCCATTTGAGAGACATTGCTTTGTTCTTCTCCTATAGAGATCTGAAGTGACTTTTTCACACTATTCGACTCATCCTCAAAGTATACAACATGATCTGACTCGATAACTCTTAATGAATGAGATGGGCAATAAAACCTACTTCCTTTCGAACCAATGTAGTAGCTAATAAAATACCCACTAATTATTCTTGCTTCAAGTTTCTTAGTTTGTGGGTTATAAGGTCTAATTTCAGCTTTATAGCCCCAAACATGAAAATTTTTCAAGCTTAGCTTCTTACCATACATCAGCTCATATGGAGTCTTTTGCTTAGATTTGCTCGGAACTTGGTTCAACACATATGCAGCAGTTCTTAGAGCATCACCCCATAAAAATTTTAATAAAGTAGAATGAGTCAGCATACATCGTACCATCGCCATGAGTGTCCTGTTCCTTTGCTCTATAATTCCATTCTATTTTAGTGTGTTAGGCATAGTGTAACTAGCTTCTATTCCACACTCTTGTAAATATTTTGCAAAGGGACCAGGATTTCTTCCAGTTTTATCATATCTACTATAAAATTCACCACCTTTATTTGAAAGTACACATTTGACTTTCTTTCCCAGCTTTAGTTCAATTGCTATTTTGAATCTTTTGAAGGCTTCCAATACTCCATACCTTTCAGAAAGAAGCTCCACCCATCCAAATCTCGAATAATCATCAATGAAGATGATAAAATACTTAAAGCCTCCTATTGCATTGGGTGAGATGGGTCCACTCACATCAGTATGGATTAACTCCAGAATACCTTTTTTTTTCCTGATCTTCTTTCCTTTTCTAGCTCTAGCCATTAGTTTTCTTTTGATGTAATCCACACAGACGCTCAAATATGAGAAGTCAAGTTTCGGTAAAAACTCTTTCTTTTATGAATCATTCCATTCTCTCCTTGGCGATATGGCTTAATCTTCTATACCAAAGCATTAAAGATGTTTCATTTAATCTTGGTCTTCTATTTCCAACAATTGTGTCGATGGAATTTTCAAAAGCATTATCCAAATTAATTTTATATATGTCACCATTCAAAGTACTAGTTCTAACCACATAGGAGTCATAATATTACTTAAAATTATTATTTTCAAATAAACATGAATATTCATCTTGGTCCAAACAAGTTATAAAAATTAAATTCCTTTGCATAGAAGGTACAAAAATAATATTTTTTTTCAATTCCAAAATATGACTGGAGGATAAATGTAAAGAAATGACTCCTATGTGTTCAACTTGTACTTTGTTTCCATTTCATAATTTCAAAGCTGTTTCACCCTCACTTGGCCTCCTCAGATTTCTCAGAAACTTTCTTCTTCTTTTCAAGCCATTTTTTAAATTTGAAGTAGTCTACCCTTTTATGTCCATACTTCTTGCAGAATTTACAATTTCCTTTGAATATGGCTTTCCTAGGCTTATGTTGTTGCTCCCTCATATCATTCTTCTTCCTTTCATGATTAGATTTTCCCTTATTTTCATTCTGGAAGGACTTGTTTGCTTGTCCAGAACTCAAACCATGAGAGACGAAATTCGCCACTTACATCTTTGTTTTCTTCATATCCTCTTCTGCTTGAGTCATTATAGAAATCATCTCATTAATAGTCCATTCTCCTTTCTGAGTATTGTAAGATGTTTTTAGCACATCAAATTAAAGAGGAAATGACTCCAAAGCTCACCAAATTATGTAACTATCTCCCAGATCAACATTTATACTCTTCAATCGACTATAATAATGAACCAATTTCATTATATGCTCCTGAACACCACTCACTCTATCATAAACATGTCTTTTCTAATAAAGACAGATAATGCCCCTTTTCAACTTTATCAAACTTAACATACTTTTCAGCCACTGAATTTGGGAATGCTTTTGCCTTCTGACTATCAGGAATGCTTTGCCTAATGGTCTTATCCATTATGTACTTTATTACCATTAGATAGACTCTATTAGAATGAGTCCATTTTTCATGTTGGACTCTTTGTGCAGGAGTTGACTCCTCATTGATCTTCGATTCTTTTTCAAGTAAAGCTAGATCAAGATTAGAGACCGCCAGATACAATTTCAAGGATTCCACCCAGTCCTCATGATTGGTCCCATTTAAAGTTTTCACAAAAGTTAATTGCATAGGAATAGAAGCTGAGAAAAATTATTAAAATTTATGAAATTAATCATAAATTAAGAACATTGCATGTTTGAACAATGATCATGCTTAAATTTTCCTCTCAATTATGCAACTATTTACAGTATAATGCTATAATACTTAGTACCGATGGGGTATAAGTATTATAACACAATACAAGAATTACATGCTAAATTCCTAAAACCTAACACTGATAGGGTATTTAAAATTTTAGAAAATTAGCATATAATTCCAACACTCATATTATCACTTACAAACTACAATAATAGAATTATACCGATAGGGTATAATTTCCATTAGTATAATACTCTCTTAATTTTTTATTACTCTAAAATTTAATTACCATAATAGTAATTTAATCAACACAATATATATATATCAAATAAAACATTACAAGAATTTTATGCAATTAACCCATGATAGGTGAGTTTGATTACATAAAATTTAAAGGCATAATATGAGTAATTATAATCGTTGTATAAATTTAAAAATAATTGCATATTAATGACAAAAATTAAGAAAATATGCATACAGTATATATTTTATCCAAAATTTTTTTTTCACACAATAGATTATTATACAAAGATTATACAGTAAAAAATTCGGGTCAAAATTCAATTAAATTAATACTCAAAATATTAAAACAAAAAACAATAAAAATATTTTGTTTTCATAAAATTATAAAAAAATACCAAAATATAAGCTTGGAGAGTGAAGCCCAATTATATTTTTATTTATATGTGGTCGCAAACCATAGTATATATACATACAAAAGTCTCCAGTTACTTTTAGGACCATATATATATATATATATATATATATATATTTTCTTCACGGCTCTCTATATAAGTCAAATATATATATATTTATATATATAAAGACGAATCATAAAATATGAATAACACATGGCTTTCAGATTGTAAAACAAATCCTAATTTGATTGAATATATATATTGTATTGACAAAAAAAGGACATAATTATAAGGGTCAAACAATATATATTCATGACGTCCGGTTTACGCTTTTATCATCATTATTTGCAAAAACAGATTCCACTTCATCCTTTTTTTTAATCAAACCGAAACAAAATTTTAACATATATCCTACTAATATATAAAAGTTGAACCATAAAAGACAGATGAATTTTGTAGAACTAGGAAATTACGATCAGGTTAAAGCCATCGCTTATATCACGCAAAACATTCAAGAATTTTTCCAGAATCTTATCAAGTTCTTCATATGACCGAAATAAATTCCAAATTATCGTCAAAATTTAATCTTAATTCAGATCAACAATATACTAATTAAAAAAAATAACAAACAATAAAATAATATTACCATAATTATTTTTTGCTTTATTATGGGTAAAACATATAAGGAATTCATACTAAGTAAAAATATCATAATATAATTTGTACAATTTGACTCATCAATATGGATTTTTAGCTCTGATACCAATTGTAAGAAATATTTTAGGATTCAAAAAATAATTTAATATTTATACAACCATAAATCCATAAAGAGGAGTATAATAATTGAACAAATAAAATAAAGAGTTTTCGAATTACCTGACCCTCCTGCTGCATCCATGATATTTGATTGTAGAATTGGTTGGATCACTGCCTACTCTTCCTTAGGTGAGTCTCAGAAAGAATATTTAGAATTACAAATTGTAATGTGATGGGAGATTACAGCTCACTTTATAAGGAGTTGGATAGGGATCCTAACCCTAACCTAACTAGGATTAATTGACCCATCACAATTAATCTAAAATAGGGTATATGCACACACTTTAGAGTTTTAATATAACACAAAGTCTAGGCATTATTATTATATTAATGACATTGAATTAATATTAATTCAATTATATATTAAAATATGTTTAGTCCATTATTTTACATAATATAAATGTATATTTTATTCACAAGCAATTATTATAGGATATATTTTGGTATTTTGAAAATTTTATATTCTTTTGTATTTTTTATTGAAAGTTATTACTTTTATATAAAAAGAGAAAAAATTGTGGAAGATGGAATTGCAACCTTTTGTATACTACTTATATATACAAATTTTATCCCTTTATATATATATATATATATATAGAGTTACAACTTTTATAAGCATATAACTTTTATATTAAACTTTTACAATAACTTGCGATATTTTCAAGTATGTGCATAAGCATACACTATTATTATATATCAACTCATGTAATTTAGATGAAACATAATCCATATTAGTCCTGGAAACATTTGTAAGGACTGCTGATAAATAGTAACATAGTATTTATTCAAAAAACACAAACTGCAATGTTAAACTATCTTATACATAAGAAATGTGTATTTAGATTTAACATTCATAAAAGCACGCATTTAAAACTCGTGCACATTCCCCAAAGAGCACCCTCTCCTCCCTTGCAAAGGTTGTTGCAAGCAGTGTTGTCGGAACAAGCACCATGAAATTTTCCACTTGGCCTTCCACAAGCTATTTGCGGGAGGGATACTTTCTCATCCAAACATGACTCATTTAATTTTGTAGGTCCTGTTCCAGCAAGCAGTTCTTGTTTTTGGCGCCTGTTGATGCAGAAACACATGAAGTCTTGACAGATTCCCTTAACTGCTCCCTCAGCTCCCTTGCATATATTATTGCATGCTTCGTCATGGAAACAAGATCCATTAAATAATGTACTTGGTGTTCTATAGAGATCATCATCTCCTTCCACAATATGGTGATCATCTGCATATACCAGAAAAGAAGAGGAAGAAAAATATTACTAATTTTAATTTAATCCCTAGAGTGATAGAGAAAAACATAGCTTACATATGTTAGAAATATGGTCAGATTATTATATTATACATTTTCGTGCTTTTAGAGAAAAAGGTTTTTGCTCGAGGGGCATGCTAAAGATAAATTAAATTATTTGCTATCCTTCTTCTAAATGTTTGTTGTATGCATGTTTTCAATTTGTTGTTACGGTTGTGGTTGTAATTGTGCTACGATTAGTACAGGCAGATGAATGAAAATGTAACTATTGTAGTGAAAATTTTTGAAAAATCATGGCTGTAGTACGGTTTGTAATAACAATATTAGAGTAAAGAAGATTCACAATATATTCTCAATATTGGAGTGCATGAGAGAGAGAGAGAGAGAGAGAGAGAGAGAGAGACATAGGTTTATATAGGAAGAGGAAGGAGGTAATGTTGACAAATGAAATTAAGATGTCGATTATTTCCTACATGTATTACTTCTCTACCCATGAAGGCTCGGTTCTTTCTCCTATGCTTGTTTATGGACTTATGCGGTCTGTTCTTTTTCTTGAATCCAGAAATTCTTTTCCAGCAGCGACGGCACCAACATAGGTCTAATGGCCATTGAAAAGACGTAGAATCATATGATTGCGTTCAAAATTAGATGACTGATTATATATATGCATTCCAGTATTTAAAATTGGCCGCTAATTAATAACCATTCCTTTCTAGTTAGACCATCCAAATCAACATATTAATTAATATATAATACCATTTTGAACAAGATTTAAAATATATTAACTTCTAACCTACTTATAAAGAAAGAAATGTTTTGAGTACTGTTACAAATAAAAGAATTTAATTAGTAGTAAAACGTGGGTTATTTGTTACCATAAAGTTTTGAGTAACTAAGTCACTAGTATTACTGTTTTTATTCATTTTAGGGATATAAGAGGGTTAAAATTTACAAAAAAAAAAAAAAAACACTTTATGTGTATTTTATCTTTTTCCACCTTTAATTCACCTTTTTTTTTAAGTGCTGATAATCACCATCTGTGCCTGTAACCATTAAATCTTTGCCCTTCTAAACTATTTTCTCTCCAAATTTTAATGGAAAACTTACATCTATCTCACATGATATTTACTTTCTGAATTTTGACTTAATTTGACACTTATTTGGAACTAATCTTTTCCCATATAACCCTAACCCTATTGGAAATTTGTCCTTTTGCAATTTGCTCCATGATTGTTTAATAAAGGGTTCTGAATAGGGAATTTTAGGAGTAAATTAGTTTTAAATTAGTGTCAAATTGAGTCAAAATTTGGGCAAAGTAGAGATTATGTGTGATACAAGTTATTTTCTTTATTAAATTTTGATTGAAAAATTGTTTGAGTAAAATATTAACAATCAAAGGTTTTGGTCAGTAGATTTCAATACTTAAAATCATGAATGATTTGTAGAGTGTAATCCCCCCCCCAAAAAAAAAAAAAAAACCAATCTATGACAATTCTTATGTGCAACCAACCAAAATTGGTACCATTTGGAATAATCGGTGTATTTCCACTTTTGTTTGGAGCCTTATAAATTATCGAATACATACCAAAGTGAACCACAAAACGTGTAATAAGAATATCAATTGGTAACATTGGGACAACAAACAACAATGGATTTATTGTCATTATATATATATATATATATAGGCGCGCGCGCACACAAAATCCAATTGGTCTCATGATTTTTGGCTCTGAACATAATTAAAAAACAATTAAGAAACGATCAACTCATGCTCACTAGCATGATCAACACCATCTTCGTGTGTTTTACATTATTTGAACAAAGAGCAAGCAACCTGCGATAGATAACAAAAGAAAGAAGAATTACGGACCATCACTCACACTATTTAAGTGTTTTTGCAACACTATAAATAAGTATTACCATCCTCGTTACAGGATTAAGGCATCACCCTTAATACACACAACGTCTCTTTAATGCCGAGTTAGCGTCATGCGTCATATGGTTCTAAGTGCTGAATTGTTGGTTCATAACATTTAGGTATCAAAGCTCAATTAATGTGGGTAAGCATTATTAGGTAGTTGAGAATTGGATTAGATGTGATTTGTCCAATGCTATTAAGGAAACGTTGATTGATGTATACTATTATAAATCACCTTTTTTATGTTAGTTGTTTGAGGGCTTTAACATCAGTTCCTATTTGATGTCTATATGGATGACATTATATATCTTGCATATTCAACATCAGTTTTAAACTGACATGAAATATATATAACAGCATCAGTGTAAAAGCAATGCAATTATATGAAATCAACATGTATTTTTTTAAACTATTTTAATTTTTTACATTTCACATTAAATTTTTACTAAAAATTGACATGAAATGTTTATATAATAATTTTTTTAATGTTGCTTCTTTGTATTTAGGCAAAAATATTTATGGTAAAAATTGAATAAACCTGACATTTAACCAAAAACTTGTATTTTGAGTTAAAACTCATATACGATATACAAAGGAAATAAAAATAAAAATCTCTTAAAAAACCAATGCAATAAGCAACTTGTGTCATTGTTCATCTAACTTCACTCTTTGTTGCAACATTTTATCAAAGATATAATAAGCATCTAAAACTTAAAGACAACCACCAATATTATACAAAGAAAACACAAATAAAAAAAATCATAGAAATTGAAGAGATAGATATTTAGGAAATAGAAGTAAGAAAAGTAGCACTTATGTTTAGAATCCATAGCATCATTAGCTCATTGATATATGGTAAAAAATAGAGTGAGATCTAATGCTTTCTAGAAGGAGCTGGATGGTAATGAAAATGGTGTTTATGTGTTTGGGAACAAATAAGAGAGTGAGAGTGATGATAAAAAAAAAATTTATTTTATTGCCCAAAATGTCCTTGCTTACATGATTTTCAAACATAATTTATTATATAAATTGACACCTAAAGTCTCACTAGAAGAAAATACAATGGTTTTTTAAAGAATTGACATCTAAAGCATCCTCATATTTTTAAAAATGGCGCTACTCGCATGAATTTAGACATTAGTTATTTTATGAATAGATGTCTAAAGTCTTGTAAGAAGAAAAAAATGATAGTTTTTGAAGAAATGACATCTAAAATATCCTTGTATTTTCAATAATAGCACCACTTATAAGATTTTAGATGTCATTTATTTTTAAGAACTAATATCTAAATTCTAGTGAGAAGAAAATATGGGATTTTTTTTGAAGAATTGATAATTAAAGTGTCCTCATATCATCAAAAATGGCATCAATCACTTGACTTTAGATGTTGGTTATTTTATAAACTGATATTTAAAGTCTTATTAGAAGAAAAAGTGGTAGTTCTTTTTTCTAATATTGACATCTAAAGTGTCCTCGTATTTCTTTAAATATTGGTTTTTTATTTGAATAGATATTGTAAGTTATACTTGTTTACAAAAATACCACTGCATCATTATATACTCCAATTTTTACTTTAAAAATGTTAATATGTTGATGTTAAAAGCAAATCTATAATAATGAAAACCATTTAAAAGAATGTTTGAATTAACAACATTTCTAGTGGGAGAAGCCTCAGCCATGCTAAAAGGCTTAACAATATCCAAAAGGATTGAATTTGCAATCAGGTGGAGCTAAAAAGCTGAAACTATGGTCGTGCAAAAATTCATGATCACAATCAAAGGACACATCCTTAAGATGGCGAATCCGAGTGATGTGTCCAATTGATAACTCTATTATAGAGGAGTCTAAAATTGTGTCAAATGGCATCATAATGCTTAGAGGAATACAGCTTATAGGCATTGATAATCTTAAAAGTGATTGAGACAATGTATATAATCATGTAGGTATAGAAAGTGCATAATCACTTATGAGATTTGGTTAACCCTTATCAAGTTGTTGATGTGAGGGAGTTATTAGAAAATGGGCATGAAATAGACTGTGATGGTCAAGATACTATATGGCTATCAATTTAGAGATCAATCACAAAGATCTAGTCAAGTACAAAAGTGACATTACATATATCAAGCATAAATCTTGCCTCTTGCATTTATGCAATGCAACACTAGGTGTGAGACATTTTCCAGTAGGCGGTTCAAAGTTCTAAGTAGTGAGTGTGAGCTATGATGTTAGTACACACTTTAGTTACATAGGTAATACTCAACAATTGCAAGGGCAACATCTATGCAAGCTACATAGTTGTTAAAACAATAACCCATTGAACAAGTTATACAGGTAATAAATTTAGAAGAGCTAGTAGGACAACAACATTAAAAAGTGTTAGGGCAACTTCGAATGATTCTATTAAGCTATCTCTTTGATATTTGTGGTGGATGCATTTTGATTGAAACTTAAAGAGATGCGCATGAAGGATTCAAGATTGTAAATATAATCCTTCGTGGATTCGTGTTTATTTGAGTTATCAATGAGGCCACAGACATTTGAAGTGAAGGAGAAGGCCACAAATTATTAGTTGTGACAAGTTCAATAAGGAAACAAGTGTGGTTTTGGATAAAACCTGTCATAAAATTCAATTAAGTATGGTGTAAAGGTAATGTGGTGAGAATTTGGGAAAACATACACTTGTTGATTTTTCCAAGTTTGGGAGCATTTTGGTGATTTTGAAAAGGTTTGAGATCACATTAAAAAAAAACATTGTTGTGATCCTTATATTTTTATCTTTATTCCTATGTATTATGGTGTGAATATCTCACTTAGAGTATGGAAAAAAGGCCTTATGTTAACTTGCAAAATGTATTTATACTCCTATTGGGAGGCATTTGGTTTAAAATGCCCTTTAAGAATATTCAAGTGTGTTGACTTATGACCATCTCTCTAAACACTAAAAACTATGTAATAAGCCATACACTATCAAATAAAGTTGTCCCTCTCTTTTTCTTCCACCTAGAAACATCTTGCATGAAGCATTCTTATAGATTGGTGCTTTGGCAACTTGGTTATGTTGCCTTTGGACATATTGCACATGGGACTTCATTGTAAAGGTAATAAATCTTTATATTCTACTATCTTTTCCAAAAATTCCTCAAGTGATTTGATGGGAAAACTAACATGATAACCTAGAGTTGGCCTCATACATCACATAGTTCCAAGTAGGGAATTATCAGCTTGTGACACTAAGGCATCCCATGAGAGAGGATGATGACACAATTTGAATCCAACAAAGAAACACAAAATAACATTCTCTCTCATCCTCTGTACTGTACTAACAAATATCCAAGATATCAATTTTTTTCCTCCTAAATACCCGCATCTCCGTGAGCTGAAACAAGTAGAGCTTATCCCCTTAAATTCTTAATCATGATGACATCATTTCCTTTTGCTCTATTAAAACCCCTCCTCCGTCAACTATTACCGCAGAATGAACATACCCACTGTTGTTCTTTTTTTAGTTTCTCTAAGATAAAAGCTTCCTTAAAGGTAACAAGACTATTATTTTGTTTTTTTTCTTCATCCACTCCTTGTTGAAGTTACCACTTAAATATCTTCTTATAACAGTTTTAGAATATTACTTTTCAAAAAAAAAAAATATTTTCTTTTGCACAAGTAATTCTTTTCCCACTTTCTAATGAGCTTGTTAGTAGAAAATTTTCCTTGAATTTGTGTAAATATGTATTTATAATATTTAATTACATAAAAATATTAATATTGTTGAAACACTGTAAGCTATATCATTTAATAATATTAAAATATTATATGTTAATTGTCTATTGATAATTGTTCATTATTGATAACGGCAGCGGTTTGCAATATGTCCGTAATAATGCCAGTTTCAGCAATAACACTACACATATATTATTCTATCGACTGCAATACGATTTGTTTTAACCTATATATTGCTTGTGTTCGTTTTCTGCAAATACATATAGCACCGCATATTCATAAACTATGCAGTTTTCTGTTGATATAAGTGGTGCGCGTACATTGGAGTTGTGGAATTTTAATATGACAAATGTTATTTATATCAGTAAATCCAGAAAATTGTGGCTACTACACTATAACAAAATTTATTTTTTAAGACGATAAAAGTTGTCATAATGTGTTGGTATTTTGACACAAAATATTTTTAATGACAATTAAATTTTCATACCAAAAAACTTCATTACTGAAAGTTTCCATGACAACAAATGATGCTTGTCACAAAAAATATTTATTTTGTGGCAAGGTTTGTTATCACTGAAAATTGGTACTCTTTGTGATGATTAAGTTATGTTGCCACTAAAAATATATATTAGTGACAAATTCTTTTATCACTATAAGATTAACATCCAATGACAAAAAGATACTATTGTCACTAATCAATGACTTTAGTAATTATTATTGTTATCATAAAAGCTCTTTTTAGTGGTGACATTTTTATATTGTCACTAAAAATATAATATTAGTCCTGCTATTATGGTCATTAGAGTTTTAATTTGTGACAATCATTATTGTCACTAGTTTTTTTTTGTCACAAATACTTATTTTTAATTTTAATTTTATAAATTTGCATTGTTCACAATATTTTAAACATATTATCATATGTTGAATGACAATAATATAAATAAAATATAATTAATAAAATTTTGATATTATATTTGAAATAATATTTGTGTCAAAATTATAGCAACAATCATGTCCAATTCACAATAACAAAAATAGCAAGTTTTAACATTCATTAATAGTGCAAAATAGAGAATTAATTATCAAATAGCATAAAAAAATATCTTAGCTTAATGAAAAATAATAAACTGCTAACGATCAAGGCACCTATTGTGGTCCAATGTCCTTCATGGCATAAATCTATCTCTCCGTCATTAAAGACATCATAAAAATAACAAGATTCTTTCCTTGAGCAAATCAATCTTTTATCTGCAAAAGATAATCAATGATATTATTAGAGGAAATGAATAAGATAATATATATAAATAACACTTAGATATGATAAGCATGTAAATTAACCCTAAATAGATGTACTTTAGCTTGTGTTCCTTTCAACCAACAAAGTCTAATTTTCTCCCTCTCTTATTTTTGTTTAATTGTCTACCATTTAAGCATTAATGTCACCTTGTTTGCTAGGAAGAAGTAAAAAATTGGAAGCAATTATACAAAGAAAAAAAATTCAAATACTTGGGAGTAACTATAATGGCCAAACTTTCCTCTTGTTTCTTTGAAACTAGCTTCTACATACCCCTATTATCAAAGAGAAGACATGACTAATATATATATATATATATCATCAAGGATTCAATACCTAGCCAAATAATATCTAAGGAATAATGTAGTGAAATATTTCTTTTCTTCTACATTTGTATATGTTACATGAGAAAGAAATAGAATTAACATTCTAGATATTACTAGCAAGTAAGGGCAAATAGTGATAAAACAATAGGTTACTTATTTAGTTTGGTTAATTCTTCTGTATATAAAATTGCCTGCTTTTGCATATTCCTACAATCAAGACATGACTAACATCTATATATCATCAATGATTCAATTGCCAAACCAAATAATATCCAATTAAGAACAGTGTAAGAATATTTCTTTCTTCTATCTCCATGTTACATGGGAAAGAAATAGAATTAACATTGTTAATATTACTAGTTAGGTAAGTAATGGCAATGCGAAATGTCCACAAAATCATTCAAGCAATCACTATCCTTCCTATTAAACTTATGAAGTGCTTTCCTTATTAATATGCTTATTAACAATCTTATTTAAAAACTCATCAGACTCTTTAGTCATTATGTCTGCTTTACCATACCACTATAGATAGAAAGTTCTGGTATTATATCACATAACACAGAAAGAGGATAATTCACAAGCAGAGCCAAATCAAATGGCAATAACAAAGGCAAAGTGGCCAAAATTTTCCAGAAATGATGGTTTTATTTGCAAAAAGGTGCAACTTATGGTATACATTATTTTTCTTCATATCTCTTTCTCTTTCTAGTTGTTAAAAATTTAAGAGTACCACATCCCATTCATTATATGATTGATCTTAAAAAAGTTAAGATGAAACTCAAAGTCCTTCCTATTTATTATGGTAGCTTAAATGTTTCCCCAATATTAAGAGCAAATATCACCTTAGTCCTTTCCATATTCATTCCATAATAGTTTCCTAGGAATCATTTTGTCACTTAGGATGCTTCCTTGGTGTTCATTACCACAATTGAAAGGACAAGAAAAAGAAAATGTTATATATAATCATGCATATCTAAAGCAATATTCTCCATTTAATCAAGTTTAAATAATAAAATGCTAACTATTAGATAAGAAAAAGCACATACACATCTCTTTACAACCAATTTTCCTTGCAATTTTCCTTTCCTTACTTGCCTTGGCTCGCACCCTTCTATCCAAAACCACTAAAGAAATCTAGATTCCCAAGAAAACATGGTTTGCCATTAAAGAAATCTAGAACCATTGCATAATACCATAGAGCTGCAACATTATCGGTAATCTTCCTTTACAATAAAGAATAAGGAAGCATAAGTTGAATATGTGAAGATAAAAATAAAAGTGATATTGCTAGAATCTTTTGGTAATAATTAATTTAATCCCTAGGAAGTTTTAAATTGAGTTTCCTAATGCATTATAGGTGAGTAAATTTATATATAATATAGCTTAATACAAAAAGAAGCTAACTTAACCTACTATTGTTAATAACCTTAGCTATCAAGAATTACAAAATGACCACCAAAATAAGCCATGACAAGAGTATACCTTAAATTTGGTGCTATATATCTTGCAAGACAAGTTTTGTTTATAAATGATCTATTGAAGACTAAATTTTAAACTAATCTATAAATATAAATGGATAAATTCTACAATCACATGTTTTGTTTATTATTATTTAGCTATAAAACACATAATTCTCATAATCCCATTTACATAGTGCATAACTTTACTTAATACTATTTTACAGTACTTTATATTGATTTACATTATGAATGTATATACTTAATGAGAAAAAGAAAAAAAAAGACCAAAATTAATATTTTGGTTTCTATGAAATTATCCATATAATAATGGTAGCAAATATCTAGTAAAAGATGAGAAAAGTTGATGAAGAATGTAGATTAGATGCTTTTTAACTGGTTGTGGTAAGGATAATATGGATTGTAACATAAGTAATACTAATACAATAAAGGATAACATGAATTTTTCAATGAAGGCTTATCTTTAAAATCATTTTATATGAAATGTTTGAGAGAGAGGGAAGAAAGAAAACTACAAAGGAGGAAGATCTTCCAATGCATAACATAAAAAAGGTTAAAAGATTAAAGGTAGAAAACTCTTTAATAGGTGATGTAATAGAAGAGAACAACACTTAAAGGGAGGAAAACAATGGTAGGGGAGATCCATGATATAAAGGTGTGCATGAAAATGAGAACACAAATATTAATGCTATTGTTAGAGAGATTTAGCTAATACACAATCTGATAGAAGTAGGAAGAAGAACCTTGATGATTAATGAAAACTTGTATCCTACAAAGATAAATTACTAGGGTTCAATGGAGTGAAAGAGTAGTGGAAGATGAGGATGAGGATGATGTATTGTTTGAAAATATGAGAGAAGACCAAGAATAGATAATTATCCTAAAAGAAAATGGGATAGTAGATGAGAAAGAAGACCTAGCATGCCCAGTGGTTAAGGTGGAGAAAGATGAACTAGTGGAATTATGTAAACCATGGAAGATGTCACTAATTGTCAAGCTCTTGGGGAAAAGATTAGGAATAAGATTCCTATATGCACAATTACTGAAGATATGGAACATACATAGGGAAATCAAGTTCATTGATATGGATAATGATTTTTATTTGGTAAGGTTTAATAATATCAAAGATTACAATTTCATGCTACACGAAGGTTTATGGATGATTATTGATCACTATTTGATCATTCAAAGATGGAAAGCAAATTTTGACCTATATAAAGATGAATCATGGAAAACTGCTATATGGGTTAGCATACTAGAATTGCAATAGAATTTTATAGTAAGCACTTTCTACGAAGGTTGAGAAATGGAATTCAGAGAACAGTGAAAGTTAACATTGATACTTTAGGTAGAAAAGAGAATGGAGCAAAAGATTTTGTAAAGAGGGCAAAATTTGCATGCATTTATGTTGAGATTGATCTTTAGAAGAAGCTTCTATCCAAGTTTAAATTGTTAAATCGCATTTACTGGGTGGAATATGAAGACTTACATTTTATTTATTTTCATTGCAGTAAATATGACCATAAGAATGAAGTATGTCTTGAATCCAAAGTAAAGGGTGATAAGATGGTTGAAAGAAAAATTATTATCCATAATAATTGCTCTAGATTTAAATTCTTAATGGATATTAATAAGAATATTGAAGATTTGAATAAAGAAGAGGATGTTACTAATTAGAACGAGGATCAGGATATCATAATTATCAAGAAGGAATCAAATGTTACTAAAATTGAGGGAATATAATTTAATGCACCTTTATCTAAGAAAAAGAAAGAGGCCACTATGGGTTAAGGTAGTTTACAAGGAATCAAGGTTAAAAGGGGTAAAGATACTAGATTGAAATAGTGGGTCAAAAAAAAATGGAAATGGGTTTAGGCAGTTGAAACCAACAAAGACTGCTAATAAGACACAGGGTGTAGCAAAACAAGTGCGACATGTCCTTTTAAGGACTCTTAATAAAAATTAAACTCTAAGCCCAAATGTCAAAGTCTCTTAAGTTCAAGGGAACTTGGCCTTACTATAGATTGTGTCCAAAACTAACACTTCTAGCCAGCAAGGGTCGGGATTGGCACAAGGTTCTAGTAAATTAGAAGATGGTCATGTTAAAAAAAAGCCATCAAATGGACATAAGTTTATATTACAAATGATGAGCAAAGAAGAAAATAAAAGGTACCAAGTTTACAAGGAGAACATCTAGGAATGGATAGGCTTTGAAGAAAGTCTTTCATTGTCCCTTTTCTATTGTTCTTATGAATTATATTTCTTTGAACTACTAAGGATCATGTCCAAAAGTTTTACTAAGCCTAGATAAGGACCTAACTAAGAAGCATGATGTTGGTATTTTCGTAAATTCAAAACCAAGGGTCAGTGGTAATAAAACTAGAAAAAGAATTAAAAAATAGGGTTCAAGTCATCTATTCGAGTTGATTTCAATGGTTATTTACGGGAGTAATTTAGGACCTTTAGGATATAACCTAAGTGAAGCTATTTATGGAAAGATACACAAACCAAGTTATCCATTGCTTTGTTTAATCAATCAATGGAGAATATGCTTCTTTTTTGTGTTTTGTTTATGCTAGTCCTAGAATAATCAAAGGGCATATGCTTTGGAAGGTGTTGGAAAACATTGCTTCCATTATAGCTAATCTATAGATTGTTATAGGTGACTTCAATGCCTATACTTATGCTAATGAAAAATAGGGAGGTAGTTAATCGAACTAGTCTTCCATGAATAATTTCAAAAAATCCATTGCGAATTGCAGATTTATTGACATAGGATATAAAAAACCTAAGTTCACATAGGAAAAAAGGAAGTGTTAAAGAATGTCTAGATCAGTGCCTACGCAATTTATAATGGAATTCAAAGCATTAAAAGCCATAGTAATACATCTTCCACCGTTCAAATCTGACTTCAAGCCTCTTTTGTTGAGAATGATTAATCCTCCTAGAAGGAAGGGGAACTCATCTTTCAAATTCCTAATTGCTTGTTTGACAAGTAATAGCTTCTTTAACATAGAGAAATTAGAACCAAGTCGAGATGATATGGATCAACCTTTCTTTTTGTGCTAAAGATCTTACCATTTCTGAAGGAGTTAAAACAAAAAGATCTCAAATGGAATAAAAATTTGTTTTATCTTATGCATAAAAGGAAGATAAAAATTATCAATTAGCTAGAGGGGATAAATGAGAAATTAGTGTTAGGCTCCAGTTCCTTCCTTAAAAAGCTTCAAAAAGAGTTACGGCAGTAGTGTGAGAAACTTATTATTCAAAGGGAGATGACATGATACCAAAAGTTAAGAAATAAATCGCTTATGTTTGGGGATAAGAACACAATTTTTCCATGCCTCAACAATTTTTTGGAACAAGAAGAATTCAGTGGAAAAAAACTAAAAAATGGTAATGGTGACTAGGCGAAGGATGAATAGTGATGAAGAAGCATAGCTTTAGAATAGTATAAGAATTTATTTGATACAGATAATTTTCTTTTTAAGGGATTCCCTTTGCAAAAATGTTTTCCTTAGTTTTCAAATGATGTTATCATGGAAATAGGTGCTTCAATTTCAAGAAAAGAAATCAAAGTAGCTCTATTTAGTATGGCTCCCTTGAAAGCTCCAAGTCCAAATGGTCTTCATGCAATATTTTTTCAATGTCAATAGGAAACAGTGGGCTAGTTTGTTTGTAATATCATCATAGAAATCTTTGAAAGGCGTTTGAAATTTAAATGAAACATTACTTGTGCTAATCTTAGAGGTGAATAGCCTAAAAACACTGAAACAATTCAAACTAATCAAACTTTACAATGTTAGGTATAAGATTGTCGCAAAAGTGGTGGCCAATAGACTAAAGCCTTACTGGAGGCATTTAATATCCCTTAATCCAAGGAAGACATAGCTTTGACAACATTATTGTGACACAAGAAATTATCCATATGATGAGAATGAAGAATGGGAAGAAAAGGTGGATGGTAATCAAGGTGGATTTGGAGAAGGCATATGATAGAGTGGATTGACATTTCTTAAATGATAATCTTATTAATATAAGGATTCCAAGTAGCATCTCTTCACTTATCACGGAGTGTGTGTGTGTGTATGGGTGTGTGTACTTGCAATATGAAAGTTATCTGGAATAAGGTACAATTAGAGAATTTTGCTCCGACTTGTGGCATAAGACAAGGTTATCCTTTGTTACCGTACCTATTCATCATGTCTATTGAGAGATTAGCCTATTGCATAAACTATGCCATTAGGGTGGGAAAAAGGAAGCCAGTGAAATTATGTAGAGAAGGACCTCCTATATTCTATTTATTTTTTGCTGATAATATGGTGTTATTTGAACAAGCCTCTAAGGTCCAAGTGGAAATTATTAATAATTGCCTAGAGGCATTTTGTAGTTACTTTAGATAGAGGGTGAGCCTTAGAAAAAAACTAGAGTCCACTTTCTTTAGAAATGAGAATCAGGTTAGAAGTCAAGAACTAAGTGAAAGACTAGGTGTTCAATTGATAGCAAACCTGGGGAAATACCTGAGGGTTCTTTTGCATCACAATAGAGTGTCTAAGAATACTTTCAAGGATGTCATAGATAAAATGCAGAAAAGAATTTTATCATAGAGTGTAAAAACTTTATCTTTTACTGAAAGAATTACACTGTCAAAAGCTGTTTTATCTAGTATGCCATTTTATGGGATGTAAACTACTTTGTTCCCGGTTCAAATGTGTCAAAAGCTAGATCAAATCATTACAGATTTCTTACGGGGTTCTAATTCGAGGAGATAAGTACGCATGCATCTTATCGCATGGGATCAAATGTGTAAAAGAAAAAAAGAATAAGACTTGGGTATTTGCAAGATGAAAGAGGATAATGAAGCACTCCCTATGAAGACAGGCTTTAATTTGATGACTGAACATGATTCATTATGGGCTAGAGTCATTTGAACCAAATATGGTTGCGGGGAGAATATTATCCTCATAGTTCAAAGAAAAAAGATGGCTTCTAATATTTGGGGAGGAGTTAATACAGTGCCGCATAGAATGATCCAAGGGGTGGACTTTAGTAATGATGGTAAGAAAGAATGGGCTAGCTGGATTCATTTTAGTGTTGGAAGGTTTTCGGTGAATTCTGCTTATAACTTGATTACCAATGATATGTTACAACAGACGAAGATTGATGAGGAAAGTTATGGAAATGGAAAGGGCTAGAGAGAATTAAGGTGCTTTTATGGCTCTTATCACATGAAAAGCTCTTGACCAATGATTCTAGAGCAAGCAGAGGTATGACTGATTCTAATTTATGCGAAAGATGTGATCAAGCAGCAGTAGAAACCAATCTGCAGCTATTAGAGATTTTCCGAAGGTATGGCTTAGATTAATCAAACCTTCTCTGTGGACGACGTTTTTCCAAGGCAATATAAAGGAATGATATAAAACTATGTATTTTTTTACATCTAATTATATAAAATTATGTATTTAAAAAAAATATTTGCAGCTCCTTATAGAAATTATGTAATAAACAGGGAATAGGACATGCACCAAATAGTTCATTAAAGGGACTATTGAATTAGATGTAGTTTTTCCGGTATTAGGCAATTGAAAAAAAAAAAAAAACTCAAACTTTTAATTAAAGCTTTCTTTTTTCTTCATACCACGCTGTTTCACTTTTATTTTGCCTTATTCTATTATAACAATTTTTTGCCTTCAAAAATCGGCAAGTAGTAACTCATCTCAAAATAGATAATACTGCCTTTTAAAATATGTATACTAATTTCCAAATTAGGGAAAAATAAAAAAGAAGAAGCCATATTCCTATAACAGAAAAGTTAATTATGGTTCGCTGAAGACACGAAGTGGATTATAATATATGATTATTACGTTTGATTAGTGGTGATGGACATTCGTTGAAGCAATCACACTGAAAGAACCTACAATAATCTTTAATTGCACCCTCTCCATCCTTGCGCAGGTTTCTGCATGCTTTACCATCGAAACAGGGCCCATGGAATCTTTGCACTAAGTCTTGCATTCACAACATGTAACTCTACAAATATAACATTTACAACATGTGACTCTAAGAATATAAGTACAAAAAGAAACGGAATTGGATAATACTGCACTACCCTTCCAAAAACATATGAGAGCTACATATGCTATGTAAGGGATGTAGGTAGGAGCACAAATCAGTCGAATTGACTCAAGTTGCAAGCCTATTGAATTCAACTTGGATGAATTTAAATTAATCTAATATTCAACTTGTATAAAAGCTCTGTCTATTTCGATTAGAAAATATTTTCTGTAGGATATCGTTATAAAATATTTCAATAAGAAAAAGTGAAAAAGTATTTTATTTATTTAATGATAAATATAAAGTTTAGAGAAAGTAAATTCTACTTTTTGATTTTTATGTTTTATTATTATGTTGCTAAGTATTATTTTTTAAAATCGTTAATATAAATAGTATATCACTTCTTTGTTAATATATATGCAAATATTATTTTTCTATGAAAAATATTTTCTAACAAAACAAATTGAATTATAAATAAATCAAATTTCTTAATTTATATTTGAATTGCATTAAGTTCATAAACTGGTATGGTCTAACTAAATTAATCACTGTTTCAACCGAGTAAATTTGAATCAAAACAGACCACAAAAAATAATGTTGTTGATTAATTAATTCGACCAATTTGGTTTATTTTTCTAAAATCATATAAAAATACTGTTTACATTCATTTAAATGCTATATAAAATATATAACATTATATTTAATATCATAACTTACTTTATAAATTATAATATTAAAATATATTTATAATTATTAAAGATGAATGATTTATTTAGTTGGTTTATGAACAGAATGAATCACTATAATCATACATTAAATTTGATTCATTCTTATATTTAGCTTATTTGATTCATAAACTCAATTAATATGTTAGTTTTAAAGTCAATTTGCAAGTTGTATTGGTTCATTTTCAGTTTTAGTTGTGGGTGTTTGAAATATTTCTAATCTCATGAAAATTTCAATATTACTTCTACTTATATTTTGATAAAGATGAAAATCACTTGTTAAATTTTAGGATCTACTCAACTATAACAATAAAATAATTTAGTACCAAAATATAAATGAAAACAGTACTTATATTTTAGTATTATGGTAGGGTTAGAAATATTCCTGGAATGTCCTTTTCTTTGTATCTTACAGGAGTAACAAATGGAATTTATTTATCAAAATCGTAGCACCTTCAGTTGATGAAGACTTTATTTGTATCACCTAAATACACTGAAGACTGCAAAAATGAACGTATATTTTCATTAAAGGAGTTGGTTTGTCAAAAAAAAAAAAGTCGTCATTTCAAAATTTAGATGAGTAGCTATGTTTATTTGAAATAGAAATTTAAAATGTGACTTTTGAGGTGAATAATTATCCCTTCAGATTTAAATTTTGTAATGATTGCGACTTTTGTAATGATTTAAAATGTGACTTTTGTAATGGATTTAAAAAAAACAAATCTTGTAATGATTGTGAGCATCCAGAAACAACAAAAAAGAATAAATACAAAGAATTTTTTATAATTCTTTTAGCAATGCTACTTGCACCGAAAATGAAATCTGAAATAGCATTCTGAATACAAATCAAGAGCTTTTATTAAATATCAGATGATTGAACAAATTTTAATGCTCAATCTAATGAATATAAAAAAATTTAAAATTCGATTTCAAATCTCATTTCAGCAATTATAATATTTTTCATTTTTATTTTTTTAATGGATTTAAATTTTATTTATTATTAATGTAAATCAACTTTATACTATTACCCATCCATCTGTTGACATGTCAATTAATAAAAAAACTCTTAAAATTTTTTTATTACTATTAAAAATTCTTAATCACTATTATTTTTGTAACAATATACCTTCTTCTTATTCACTAATAATATAAGATATTTTATATTAATAATAAATAAAATTTAAACACCTATTGAAATGTATGAAACATTAAAATAAAGTTTGAAAAGCTTCATTCAAACGTTACCACTCTTAAATGGAAGAATACAAATTTTTATATTAAAAAAATCAAAACTTTATATTTCAAATTTGATATGACTTTAATTCTCAAAAGACAACGTTTCATTTAAAATGTCATATTTCAAATTCCTATTTCAAATAGACATAACTATTGATTTAAATTTTGTAATGAGGATTTATTGTTTTAGCAAACAAACACTTACAAAAGGTATTAAATCAGATGTAAATCGGAAACTTAATTTTATTCACGGTATTATATATAAAAATAAAAAATAAGTTATAATAAAAAATTAAATATTTAAGCAAGATAAAATTATTAATTTTCTTTGATATTTCTACCGAAAGTTCAAACTTCTAAGAGGTTAAGTGTGTGCACCATTGAATCAATTAGTTTGAAGCAACAAAACAAAAGAGTTATACAAAAACACAAATTTCAAAGCAAATTAGATTGTATAAATAAAAAACATTCGACTTCTGAATTTCCAATGAAATTAACATTTTTATATTTTAGTCTCTCATTTTATAAGTGTTAGAGCTATGTGTATGTACATTATAAACATTTTTTAGTGGATTAACACATTTTAATATGGTTGAATTAAATAAATAATTCAATGTCTGTAATACAATAATAATAATAATAATAATACCTAGATCATATTGTATAATATAAAATATAAAAGGTGTGTGTATGCCTTGACTTTGAGTTAACTGTGAAAGATTAGTTAATCCTAATTAGGTTATAATCAAGGTTTGGGTCCTTACCCATCTCCTTATAAGGTGAGTTACAATTTTCCATCGGGCTACAAATTTGTTTTTTACTAAAATTTTCTTGGGAAGACTCATCTAAGGGTGTGTAGCAGTGAATCATTCCTCTGTATTTCTTTTTTACATAAAGGTCAACATATTTCTTTTTCCAACCAAAAGCAATCTATTGTTAAACCTTAACCAAATTTAATTGATCATTTCGATTTCGATCAGTTAAAGTTGATCATCAATGGGTTAACATCTAGGAAAGCTATGGTACTATAGTATTTAATTTTCATATGAATTTAGCAGCTAAAATTAGCCTAAGAACACTAACTAATCATGATTCCATGAGTAAATAACTATAATAAGAATTTCAACATTAAATATGAAACATGGTCATTGAACATGAAATATGAACCTTCATTCAAACACAAAATGATATAAACACTAAAACATTCATAAATGAGGTTTGGACAACAAAAAATTGGGAAAAATATGAAGCAAAGGTTTAGATTCCCCTAACCAATCAATTAATTTTGGCATTTTTTTAATTTTTCAAATTGTATCGGTTTAGTACGGTTAAGGGCTTTTTCCGCTTTTAGCTAACCAAATTTGAGTTTGGTTGGACCATTAATAATGGTTTGACATATTTTGATGCCCCTATCCCTACCCATGACATGCATAACTTATTTTTTAAAACACCAGAGAAGTAAAAGCAAATATTAAATGCAGATCATACAAAAAAAATAAAAAGAAGAAGAAGACTAAACCTTGCTCGAGAACAGGAGAAGAGTGAAGAAAAAAAAATAGAAATGACGGTGCACAATTTACCAACCCAAGCGGCGATGTATATTAAGATAGACTCCTCTACGCAAGTAAGGGGAATATAAGTTTATCAATATAAAGATAATTGAGGGTGACTAAGGTGCTGATGTTCCGTACACATGGGTTGGAGGTATTCTATTTCTTTGTGATTTTCAGCTTTTGAGGGCACAATCTGTTTCTTATGTTTGCTTTCTTCCTCTCTTCGGCATCCATAGTTCAATAACACATGCGTTAGCTCTAGCCTGGCTCGGATAAAAGCTTGAATCTATCCGCCCAAATACGTAGTTTAATTAATGCTACAGTTGTTGTCTGTTTGGATAGTGTTGAACGAAGAGGGAAGTTGTCTACAAGTTGTTTAAACTATGATAACGTGCTCATCGCTTTCACCAAAAGATTAAGAGTTGAGAAATACAGCAACACATTTTTTTAATCAATACATAAAAGTCAATATCCTCAATTTTCTTCTCTCTGAGTTTTGTGGGGATCCACTCATGCATATTCACAACCTAAATTTTTAATTTTGAAAACATTGGAAACCACTAAAGCTAATAATTTGTCTTTATTTATTGAGTACACTTGTAGGTGATTAAGCATATAAAAATTATAGTTGGAATACATAAGAAAATTTTGAACTTCTGGTTACTAATTGTCATCAATTTACTACCTATGATCACCTATTTTTTCATCCTAACAATAAAATAATTGGCTTAATTTAAATAATTTTTATACACACCGTCTATAAATTTTCAGCAGAAAGAATGGCATGACATCTTTCAAAAATGATACCAAAAGTGAAAAGCTAACTCAGCCGTAACTTGTGGTTGTAATTTTGTTCTGATTAACATAATTAGGCACAGATACTATAAAATGCAACTATTAAGCGTAAAATTGTAAAAAAATTTGGATGTGGTGCCATCCGTAATACTAATATTGTAGGCAACATTGCAGATGTGATCCCCCAGTTTATTAGAACATTCGGCTAACTTTTTTCTATTTCTCCCTCTAGTTCAAAATTGTGATTTTAATTTTGTTGTGATTAGCAAAATTAGAATCAAATTTTAAAAAATGATGTTGTTACAAGCAAAATTATGGAAAATTGCAAATGATGTGTGACTGCCGCCCGCAATAGCAATATTTTGATTGTGCACCACAATTTAAGACCTTTGATTCCATCAAATATATACAAGCAAAACAAGCTGATGGACAAGGAGAGACTCACAGATACAACAATAACGACACAAAAGCAAATAAGTGAAACAGAATGTAGTCGTTTTACTTTTAGCCTAATTTTACTTGACAGCTTTTCCATCTGTATCTAATCAGACGATTAATTGAAGAAGAAAAGAAGTGCAAGAAAGATAAAGAAGATGAACAATTTATTCAGAAAGGTAGCCTCTTCAGGAACTTCTTAAGAAGTTGCAGATGCAAGTAGCTGTATGTCGCTAAAGAGCCATCGATGGAAATAACTAGTACTGCTTGCTAATCCCAAACTATGGAAGAAAAGAATCTGTGAATGAAGAGGTGGTGACTTTGATAATCATTGTACGTTAAACAGACAAAGTGGACTATGTTATATGTGTGATTGCCTTAAGTTTGGCTTGTCAATGACATTTATAGTAACAATTACATTTGAATAAGATACAACACGCTCTATTGCGCTCTCTCCCCCAATGCACAGGTTCCTACACGCTTCATTGTCGAAACAACCCCCATGAAATCTTCCACTTTTTCTGGGACAAAGGCCGTCTGTAGAACCTGTTCTCACAAGCTCTAACTCTGCATATAAATACAAAAGAAGAGAGTCAATATTACTACCTAATTTTATATTGTTTCCATGGCCAAGGTTTCAAATTGTAGTTGCAATTTTATTGTGATTAGCAAAATTACAAACAAATGCGAAAAAAATATAGCTGTTATCGTATAAAATTATGAAAAATCACATGTAGTGCAGCTCTTAACAATACTATTGTGAAATGTTCCAATTGAGAACCTTCGTTGCACTATAATATTTTTTGCCTATAGCAATAGCTAAATATTGTTGCCTATAGTATAGGCAATGGTTTTTGGCTGTTTCCATAGCTCACATTAAATATTCTTCAAGCAACAATTTTTTGAATATTTGGTAATGAATCTTAGCCATTGCCTATTTTACTTTGAGCAACCATTCCTAACGGTTGTGTAAACTACAAGCAATGCTTGTGAGGTATTGTTGATAACATTTGAAAATTATTGTTTATAATTGAATTGGCAATGGTTTTTAGCTGTTGCCTAAAACATACACAATAAACAACGGTTTATGACCATTCCCTATATTAGTATAAGCAACAATTTCTAATTGTTGCCTATATTAATATAAGTATTGATTTTTTACTATTGCTTAAAAGAAAAAAATAAGTAACAATTATTGTCCATTACCTATATAAGAATAAGAAATAGTCTTTGATCAAAGCCTAAAAGAAAAGTAAGCAAAGATTATTGCCATTACCCATATATAAATAAGCAATGGTTTTTGGGCATAGCCTATATAAGTATAAGCAATGGTTTCTAACCGTTGTCCAAGAGAAAATTAGTAATGGGTATAACCGTTGCATATATTAGAATAAGTAATGATTCTTGGTTGTTGCCTAAAATACTTTTGAATGTCAAGGATATGCAACAATTTTGGCCATTGCCAAAAATTTTAATGACAATTATTACTAACTATTGCCTATTTTATACAAAAATGTTGTGGAATAAACAACAATTTGAAAATCGTTGCCTATTGATAACAACATATTTTTTAGCTAATGATTAAATATGCTTTTTTATTGTTGTAATATTTTCTTATGCTTATTTTTTAAGAACATATAAACAACTAACCTAGTGTGCACATTAAAAATCAAATGTAATCATATAATATCAAACATAAATTTCATTAAAAATTAACAAATGTGCACATTGTTCCGACCAATTTCAGCAAAAGCATCCAAATCAATATATAATATTCAAAACATAATCCTAAATGACATAATAATACATTCTAATAAAAGGTTAACACAATGAAATATTTAATATAAAAGATGTTTGAATATTCTTCAAGTTGTGTATTGTCTTCATCATCCATATTTAGCAAATAGTCATCCAATGGTCTATCATCATCATCATCTTCACCAATATGATTTTCCTACATGACATTAAAAAATTACAGTCAAATAAAATTATTACTAACATATATTAGAATTGCAAAATATAACATAACAAACTATAATCACAAGTCCTATAGCAAGAAAGTAACTTTATTCAAATTCCATTTAACAAAAAATAGATTAGAAGATTGATTATTTTGTATGGGCTTCTTGTCTAACATATCTTTAAGGAAATCATAAAAATACCTTTACAAGTTATAAAGTGAAAATAATTTATAAGAATCAAGAGATAAAATTACCTTTCTTAACCCCATTTCTCCTCACAAGAAAAATAGAAAATTATTTCTAAAATACTTAACTAACATACAAATCAAGACCTGTTACTTCCTTGGAAACAATTTATATTTTATTGTTGGAAATCTTCAAACTAAGTAATGTTAAAAACCATTGCAAGAGATAGACTATGACAAACCAATTTATCATCTAATTCCCTACAAGACTATTTATGATAGCTCATCTAGATAAGAAAAAAGCATTTAAAACAGATCATTTAACTTTATGACTTATTTATTGAGCAAAACAAAGGTGACTTTAATAAGTAATATAGACATAACTTCTCATGAAACAATCAGTCTCTTACCTTGGTAATTTCACATTGTATTCCCTCCCTACAATAAAGAAGACAAATTTAAAGTGAATGATTTGCTAAGACATTTTGACCAATAGCAAACAAAGGTGACTTAAATGTGAAATTTAACTTGAGGCACCTCTTGAAAAAGTCTATGATGCAAAAGTAAGACAAATTTCACCACTTTGTGGCTAAACATAATTACGTTTACTTAGACAATACAATATAAAAAAACAACATATAAATCTAATCAAATATAGAAGACAACTCTGCCTACTATGCCCTAAATAATGCGAAAAGACCTAATTTGATGAATAAGCCTAAACTAATTTCAGCAGCCATAATTGCAAAAAAACGTGCCTTCATTTGATGAACCTCACCTTTCAAAGAGTTAACATCCTCATCATGTTTTCACTTAAGATTGATTATTTCTTTTTATTTCTTCAAAGTAGTATGAGTTATAGTTCTCTTGTAACATTATACTCTCCCCTACTTTTCATTACTAAACGCTGCTTGAAAAGTATCTTCATTAGTTTCCTTAGAATTATGTGTTAAATTTTAAAGTTGTACCTATTAAAGAATAAAGGAATTGAACATAGATTGAGTACAAAAATAAACACACAATGAAGAATTTACTATGAAAATGTCACTGACAATTACATTTTTAGTTTCCAAGTCAATTTATTTTCCTTTATTGCCTTGGCATGTTTTGCTGAACAATTCAATTTGTCTAGGTTCCTCATTGTTCTCATTCTTTTCACACTACATCACATGGTGCACGAAATTAATAATCTATATAACAATGAATATTATTTTTAAAACTAGTCTATAACTTATCAATCATTGATGTACTTTAGCAGAACTTATAGGTCTTATTTGATGCCTCCACTTCTAATGAGCTCTATTTTGAGCATCATTTTGACCAATTGTCTAAGTACAAAAGGAAATAGTTACAACTAGCTTTCAAAAATAAATTCACAATGTTCAATAACTGATTAAAAATTGTATCAAGTTTTTAACTCACCCAAATTGAAGCCTGAGTCCAATACTTAATTAACTTTTTAAAATACAATTCAAGAATTTTTGTGTGATGATGCTTTAACATCTCAATGACAGTATCAAAATGTGTTTTTTTAGTCCTACATTTATGCCTTCTCCAAGCATCCTATATAGAACAAAGCACCTATTTTCCCTTTCATCTAGAATGATAAAATTTTTATACAATGAATGAAATATTAGTATTTACTTAAAGTCTAAGCTTCTAAATTTCATTAAGTGGAGAAAATAGTTCTTACATTAACAAAGTCCCATATGTTCTTCTTGTTATCATCTAGTATGGCCTTCCAATTAGTGTATGTTAATAGGAAAAATGATGAGTTTATGGTAATTGTGCCCAAGAAAAAGGTTAAATAAGTAACAACTTCTTCACAAGACTCAATTGCTTTTTCATCAAATGTTACTTCCACTCGCTCATTTAAAGATCTTGCATGAATATTTTTGCATAATGTGTTTCTATGCATTCTTCTTTCCTCCAATATCCCTAGTTTAATGAAATAATGAATATAAAGTCATACATTTGAAATGCAATATATAGCATAAGTATAAAGTATGAAATTAATAAGTACATAAAACAATACAATCACCTTTTCAACATCCTCATATAACTCCCGAACTTCAATACTTTTGTTGGTATTTTCTCTAGTGCTAGTTGCATTAGTAGGCTTAGAGTGGCATAAGAGATTAGTTGATGGATGTTCTCCTTCTTCTTGTCTCCTAATTTTTTTAAGTCATTGACTAATGATGGATAGTAGATTGGATTCCTTTTCATTTTTTGCTTTGTAATTTCTGATTAAACTTGCTCATTTGTCTTTGAATTTCCTTTTGGATCTTGATTTTAATTTTTTTTAAATTAAAAGTTTCATGGGCTAGTTGGATCCTTTTGATTAAAGCTTATTAGTAGTCATTAACTGCTTAGATCCTTGGGACTGAGGAATGCTGGTAGTTGGCTATTTAAATCCTTGTGGTTGACTTGAATTAGTGGTTAATGTTTGCTAGAATCCTTGAGATTGAGCCACACTCATAGTTGGTTAGTTAGATCCTTGTGATTGAAGCTTAAACATTGGTTACCTTAATCTTTGTTTCTGAACTTTATTTTTTTCAAGTGTTTAATTTTTCCTTTTTTCAAGCTTGACCTCTTTAAATTTTTGAAGTAACTCAACACTTGACCTTGCTTGGATATCAACGATAAAATCTTGTTTTTTATTAAGACTTATTTCTTTGTCCATACTTTCTTCCAAAAATAAAGCTTTTAACTTGAATAGAAAAAAACAAAAAAATTATTCACAATCAAATAAAAAGCAATCTCTTACAATGAACAAATAAAATAGCAATACATGAACGATTCTTTAATTATTACCAAAAGAAGCTGAATTAAAGCACTATATAGTAGTAATTAATGTATGATATAAAAAAAGTATAGTAAAACTACTTACATAAATATGACAAAAGAGTTCAAATTAATATACAGTTCTTTATTAAAAATGAAATAAAAAATATCATGGAAAATTTTAACAAAATAAAAAATAAAAAAGATATTCCTATGTATTATTTTATATTGTATTGTCCATTTCATCTTCAGTATTTGCTTTATCGTGTTCAATGTGAAGCATAGCTAGAGCCATATCAACAATAGTTGTGGGTAGATCTTTCCTCACCAATTCAATTTCAAGCTTAGCATGAAATATAGCAAAGTTTATTAAGTTATTAGAGGGCTTATTCCCATAAGTTTCTTAAAAATCAATATCTTACTGGCCATTCACAATAAACAAGTTTCTAGGAATTATCTTCATAACAAATTCTTTATTTTCATCAAGTAGATCTTGAACATAGAAGCATTAATGCATTTGTGATGCTAAAACAAATGCCTCGTCTTGATAACACTTCCTGTTGAAGTGCACATAATTTAGCTTATAATTATCTTCTTCAACATGAAATTAATCGCACTTAAAAAATACAACTTTGAAATGAGCATAATAATCTAACTCAATAATATCATTGACTCTACCATAGTATGCCACATTTTTTGTGATTGGATATTCATCCTTTAAGCTTGCAAAGCTTTTAGTTAATGCCACCAAAGTCATACCATTATTTTGAGTTTTGTGTCTTACATCATGATGCTTATTATGGAATCTATATCCATTGATGAGATATCTAGAGGAACTTTTTGCAATAATATTTAGTCTTCTAGATAATTCTCTATTCCAATTTGATATATCTGATCTCATGGCATGAGTTTCAAACTAATTAATAAAGTCTTGCCCTTAATTTTTTTCTTTAATCCACTTTGTTCCTTTGAGTCAACTACTAGTTTTGCACTCATGCTCTCTACATTATAAATAAATGACATTTTTAGAATAACTATATACCATCTTTTAGTATAAAAAAATACAACTTACAGTACCTAATATATTTGTTAACTTCATCATAATTAATGAAAATATATTTATGAGCTTATGTCTTTCACTTCTTATCAAGAGAAAATATGTTACCCTTTTTTTTTGCTCCTATAGGTTAATCTCTGCCTAAAAAGATTTTAGAATTTTCAACTTCACTAAAAGGACATTTATCATTGTTGCATGACATTCTATTTAACTTGGTTTGTAAACCATCATGCAAATATCTTGAACAAAAATGTTAAACATTCCTTAACTAAATATGCCTCTACAACAGAACCTTCAAGATGACTCTTATTACAAACATATGACTTTAATTTGCACATATATCTTTCCAGTGGGTACATCCATCAAAATTGGACTAGCCCACCTAATCTCACTTCATTTTCTAAATGAATAGGCAAATGAGCCAATATATAAAAAAAAGGAGGAAAAATTATTCCTAGCATGGATTAAGAGATATTTGATGCACTATTATTTGGTAATTTGGCTATCTTTAATGTCTCACAAAAGATAGATTTCTCTTTTTCTATTATGGAGAAACATGCTTTTGCAAAATTTATTTTTTGACCATATTTTGTCTCTCTTGGTTGAAGATTCATCCTTATCCCTATATCTTTAAAATCAAAATGAGCATTTGCATGATCCTTTATCTTTCCCAGAATATTTAAAAGAGTCTCAATTATACTATCAAATATATTTTTCTTTATATGCATCACATTAAGGTTATGGCATAATATGTTATGTTACTAATAAACCAAATCAAAAAAGATTGACCTTTGCTTCCATGGGCCATTTTTTATTTTCATTTGATTCTTCCCAAACACATTTTGAAAGTTTTGTAATTCCTAAAAAATTTGACTTTCCTTAAGCAAGGGTTGCAGGGACTTGAACTCAACTAATCCATTAAATAATTTCGTATCAAATCTCCTTGGATGATCTATCGGTAAAAATGCACAATGACATATATAACACATCTTCCAACTATGTTTCAAATAAGTAGAAAATTCCAATAATTGCAAGATGGACATGTCAACCTTCCTTTAATACTCTACCCAGAAAATATAGCATATATTGGGAAGCCATTAATAGTCTACGAAAGAGTTCCTTGCATTTTGAAGGTTTGATTGCTTGAAGCATCATATATTTCTACCCCTGAGTCTCATAACTCCTTCAATTCTTCGATCAAGGGTTGGAGATACACATTAATCTCATTTCCAAGAGATTATAGCCCAAGGATTAGCAAAGATAGCATACAATATTTTAGCTTCATGCACATCTAAGGTGATAAATTATATGCCATCAAAAGTATAGGCCATGTGCTTTAAGTTATGTTCTTAGTTCAAAATGGATTGAACCTGCCACTGGCCAAACCAAGTCTCATATTATGAGGATCCATTGCAAAAATCAGGATGTTTAATGTTAAAATCCATATATGATTAGGCATCAGCCAAATGTCTTAACTTCCTATCTTTCACACATCCCTCTTCATACCACTTTAATTTATCATCTATTTTTAAACACATAAATAGCCTTTGATGTCTTAGAATTTAGGGAAAGTTCCCTAAAATTTTTATAGCAACCTTATGACTTTTCTTGGAATGTTCAAGTTTACAATCCAATTTGAGATCTTCATTCTATTGTAAAGCTCCATATTTATGCAAGAGATTTCATTTACATACTCTTTTCAATATAGCATGCAATCATTAGAACATGTATTAATCTTTTTATAATAAATACTTAGGTCTTTTATCATTGCCTTTGTTTTGTTGAAAGTGATGGGATATTTAAATGACTAATAGGGCAATGAATGAAGCATTGCTCCATCCATATAAACACTTTAACAAGTACAACCAAATGGTAAATGATAATGTTGAGAAGTTTTTATAGCCTGGGCATAACTCTTGCTTTACCTATTCAATTAAGTTAAAAAACTTCTTTCCATCTTCATTAGATTCTTCATAAACTCTGTCCACTTGAGCGAACTCTTTAAATGTATCATTTAGTAATCTATCAATGTTATCATATGATTCTTAATCATAATTATCATCAATATAATTGTCTATGTCACCATTAACATACATTATAGTTACCCTTTCTCCATGATTTACCTATCATTTGTAACCTTTAACAAATCCATAATATATTAGATAAGTTTTAACAATGTCCTTTTTTCCTATCTACCATTGCCACACTTAGCATAAAAGCATAAAATCTCTTCACCTTGAGCTTTTCCTTTAGTACTAAAAGCAAAATCTAGGAAAAAAGAAACACCATTGATTTACTCTTTGATATATCTTGGCAGATGCATCTAGTCTTTATCCTCATCTTTCTAGTTACTAAGAAAATTAATAAAGATAAGTATATTTTAAATAAATATTCACATAGTAATGTTAACAACATAAAGATGTATTCTATTTTCAAAAGCCATATATAGTTAAGTGTTTTCTAAATATGTAGACCTTTATTGAATAGGGGAAATTTATGCATGTTGGATTTAAAGAATGTCAATATATAAATTGAGATTAAAAGTTAACATTTAAAGATGAAGGTTAAATCATTTTTATCTGCTAGAATTGTGTTCTTTCTTCTTGTGATTTGTAATCTAGAGATCAAGTGAATTCTTTAAGAAAGAGCATGCCTACCTAATAAAGAAATTATCATAACACATAGACTCCTTATTTTTAATTTTCTTTTGAAATTATTGAATGAAAATGAAACTAAAAATTAAAAAATTAAAAAAATGGAAAGACAACTTTTACATATGAAGATGATTTGTAGTTTAAAAAATTATGATTGCATATGATTTATAGAGTAACACTATTTGCTATATGAATTCGATGAAATTGAAATTAGTTAGACTTAACACCCTAACCATACAATGAGTTGAAACCAAATGCATTGGCAAATGTGATATTAGATAAGACACAATTGTAAATGAGACTTGAAATGACAAAACTCAAGATAAATAAATGAAAACTAGATGGACTTAACTTGTGCTTTAAATGAATCTAAGTCACAAAGGTAACTTGGACAAATTGACTAGAAGAAGACGTAAAATGATTAAACTAAATGGAAATTTAAAGACTCGATTTACAAGATGAAAATTGAAGGACAATAAAACAAAGTTGACTTGCAAGGACATGATTAACAAATGACAAATAGTAACGATAAAGACAATGGATTGAGTTAGAACAAGATCAAACAAGTGACAGGCAACAATTAAATGATGTGAGATAATTACTAATTACCAACCAATCAATGATTAAGACTTTAATTAAACACTACCTAAGTAGAATTTGGACATAATAAAATTGACCGCATAAACAAGATTAACAAAAAGACTTGAATTAAAAAAAATTGAGATGGACAAAGCAATTCAACGCAAATGGAAACAAGTTGAACATTGGACTATCAAAACAATTTAACGCAAATGCAAACAATATGTGGTAATGCTGTGAGGAGTATTTACTTATTATAATATATTTTTTAAAACCAAATAACTGTCCTAACAAAACATAAGCTAACTATAATTCTCAGAGTACCAAAGGCATTTAAAGCATTGCCAATTGACATAGATGTTATTTGCAATATGCTATTTGTTACATTTCCTACACAATGACAAGGAATACGCTTCCCTTTTTCTACTAATCAATAGTTCGAGTTCATTTTACATCTTGATATATGAATTTCCTTTCTCTAGAATATTAAAGCTGGTCTTTCATTTTCTGCTCAATATCTCAATTGGATGATGATTTTCGGTGATCCAATCATCATATTTGGTTAAGGCTATTTGTCATGCCCATCTAAGATAATCATAAAAATCTGAGCAACGTTGAAATACAAATATTCCTTAAACAATGTTGTACCAGTACCTAAAATGGTAGTGTATTGATACCACATGCTAATATCTATTTGATGTTTATCAGTTGAAGATGGTGGATTTATGAATAAAAAAGGTATAGACAGAGCTGTGGTGCGTGCTGTTTGTGTGGTGTTTATAAGTAGGTGGGCAAGTTAAGCAATGAGAGATCTTAATTGTAGCTTATAAGTCTCTTAATGATGGCTTGCATAGTATGTTTCTATACATAATATATCTGGATAATTTATTTATAATTTCCATGCAATATCCATATCCATAAATTTTTAAAATTATTCTAATAAATGTATGGTAAAGCCTTTATCAAAAATTATATATAGCTTAGCATTAATGTCAAACCTACCATTAGAAGACTTTACCCAAAATTAACAAAACATAAAAAGATTATAAAGATGAAATATGATCAAACAAAGCAAATGCTGCAAACACCAAAATTGACATAAATGCATTTTGTATTAACATCCTGCATTTAGCTTTGCCTTGAGATATTATTCGTGGTTACCTATATAAAACCAGAGGAAAAGCACTAGTAAGAATAAAACTCTTAAATAAAACAGAAATAATAGCTTTTTCTACTAACTTCAACCACAAAATTTGACTAGAAGACTAAAAAGGGCAATTAAATCAAGATAAAACTACATAAAAAAAAAAAGAAAATTTGATGCAAAACTGACAACACTACAAGATAAGGGCCACAAGAAACACTTAGACAATAATGCACTACAAGCAAATTTGATGAACAATAAAAGCAAAGCCAAACTAAAACAAAACAAATTAAATTGACTTAGATGAAAACCAGTAAGTTGACAACTAACGGAAATTACCATGACATGACAGCATATAAAACAAATTCAAGTGACTTAATTATAAAAATGAAGACAAGTCACAAACAAAACTAACTTATACAAAAGTGGATAGACTTAACTTGGCATAGTAATTAAGATCAATGACACATAATTGAAAATGAAAATTAAAGTAGAACCAAACTAAAACAAAGCAAATTGAACTGACTTGGCCAAAAACTAATGAGTTGACAACTCATGGAAATTACCTTGACATGAGAACACATAAAATAAATTCAAATGGCTTAATTAAAAAAAATGAAGACAAGTTAAAACAGAACTAACTTAATACAAAAGTGGATAGACTTAACTTGGCATGTAATTAAATTGACTTAGACAAAAACCAATAAGTTGATAACTAATGGAAATTACCATGACATGATAATACATAAAACAAATTCAAGCGACTTAATTAAAAAAATGAAGTCACAAACAGAACATAGAAAGTTAAGGTAAGCTAAAGCAAGCACATTTTAGTACTAAAAGTTCTCCTTTCCCTTAGAAGGTATATTAATGCAAAAACTGATAGTCTGCTAAATATTGACCACAACTAGGAGAAACATTAATGAGTAACCTCTCCTAAGAATTTCAATGTTATAAGTTTGCTATATCAATCTACTTTTAAGTTGGATGCTGATGGAAACTTCCCATTAATAATGTCCTCCATCTCATGTCTTTATAACTTGGATTCCTATCTAGCTCAAAAAATTTCATTACTTATATATGTGTTCCTAATTATTTATTTATTCTGCTCTCACATGGCATTTTGTCAATTAACTTCACCCACTGTTCTTGCAAGTGCAAATTGAAGTGCTTTAGTTTTTTTCCTCTAACCTTGTCCTATTTTAGGAGAACATATTTTTAGAAGGTAATTGATTATTGAAAGAATGAAATTATCCATTGCTAAAAAGTTAGACCTATTGGTTACTATCTCATATTTTAATTGTTAAAGACAACTTACTAATTTTTCCACAAACAATGCTGAATGTTTAGTATCCAAATTGTTATGGTTCTTAAGCAATAGACTTTCATGTTCAACTATGGAGAAATAGAAATAGGTATCACAATCAGGTATGGCTTTGTTATGAAATTTCAATATTATGGTTTGTAATTACGATTTTTACATCAATCAATATGAAGAAAGGAGGCCTCAAAGCACCTTATACGAATTGTGCAAGAAATTACAGTGACTAATGCTGGCATTTGATACGAATGAACATAGACCAAGGTGACCAAACTAATTAATTTGTACCTTTTATAGAATACACCTTATGCATATAAAGAAAAATGACTTCAAACCAAAAACAAACATGATAACTGAGTAACTGAGCATATCTTTAATTGGAATTATTGATATACAAGGACAAAAGACAAACACTTGGAGCCTATATGGACCAGTGAACAACCTGAAGGAAGTACATGAGTAATAAACACGAAAACAAGCCAAAAAGAAGCTGAATGAAGGACAGAATTGAATTTCAACAATGAAAAAGCAAATTAAAGCATTATCTATCAACAACAAAAATGACAAAATTAAGCATAGTAGTAGAAAGAATGACAAAATTCAAAGAAATGAAAAACCTTATAGTGAAAATTCTAGCAAAGATGTAAGCAAAACAATCAAGCGATGAATGTGGGCTAAGGATTGCACTTCTAAAGTGACACAAAAATCTAGGTACATACGCAAGTGAGCTGCCCTAAAATTCTAGACTAAAAAATTAATTTTTTAAAATTAAGTTTCTGATTACAAATCTTTATATTTTTTTAATGACAATAATATAAACAAAATAAAAATAAAAATTGTGTTTAATATTTGTACTATATAATATTTTTTAAAATAAAATTTAAAAATAAAAAATAAAATATAATTTTAAAAAAGTTAAAATAAACTTTTAAAAATTTAAAGAAGTTTAATTAATTAACTTGATATGGAATAATTTTTTTAAATAATTTTTTATTTAAAATAATTTAGACAATGATTTATAAATATTGCCTATTTTATAACCTCAACAAACAAAAGGCAACAATCATATAAGCGTAGCCTATTTCAGATTTAGGCAATAATTCTGTTAGCATTGCTTATTCTAATTTTAGGCAACCATGAAAGGCAACACATTTAAAACCATTGCCTATTATAATTTTAGGCAATGGTAAAAGGGAATACACTAAAAACTATTGCCCATTATAATTTTAGGCCATAAGCAATAGTAAAAGGCAACATACTAAAAGCCATTATCTATTTTTAGCTATTGGTAAATTTAGTATTGCTGTTAAATTTAGTATTGCTATAAGTAAAAAATGTTATAGTGTTGGTTATGGCATTGGGAATAGCAAAATTTTAAACAAATGTGCATTCATTGCAAAGCCTAGTGGGCAAAAAAATGGGTCGAGTATTAATGTATTGATGAGAGAGATAAAGAAATATGAAACGAGATATTTTGTACAATTTAGTAAGAAAAAATATTCTTTACTCATTAAATTTGTGGCAGCACTTGCTAAGCATCAAAGATTTTACTTATACATCAATTTTTAATAGAACAAAAGAGTACTATTTTTTTATTAGAATGAAAACTATGATTCTGAATTATAGTTGTGATGATGCTAATAATTAGAAAAATTATAGAGAAATGAGAAAAAATGTAATTATTACTAAGAAAAATTACTCAAAATTACAGTTGCAAAATTTAGCACAATAAAATCATTACATAGTAAAACCATAATTTTGAACCATAACAGGGACATAGGTAATTAACCCTTATTTGAGAATAGGAGAAGACCAAAGAAGAAAAAGGCAATGAAAATGCATAATCTTCCGATTAAAGTAGCCATGTGCATATGGATAGGCTCCTCATTTTGGTTCTTATTTAAAGGGAAGATAACAACATCTATATAAAGATAATGGAGGGTGATTAGGGTGCAGATCTTCCATATACATGGGACTAGTGGTGTTCTTTTTTAAGCCCTATAACTATATCTATAATATATAAAGATAATGGCAGAATGCCCATCTTCCATATATGTGAAATTGAAGTTGTTTTTTGTAATTTTTGAACTTTTGAGCCCTAATCTATTTTTTAATGTTTGCCTTTTCATTTATTTGGCATCCATAATTTTGCACATCTACAAAAGCACAGGCACTTCAAAATGCTTCATGTATTGGTGATAGGTATGTTTTGGATACTGGTACATTTTAGGTATATCATGATAAATATATGCTACGTATGTATTTTTTAAAAAATATGAAAAAGTAAACATTAGGTACTCAAGCTATAAAAATTAGAGTCTAAAGTATGAAAGTTCACTATCCTTAAGAATTATTTTGCCTCTTCATATAAAGTTTTCCACAATAATCTTGCAGGATTCAACAAACTCTTCTATTTTGATTGCAAGATCTAAACAAGAGCAAGCAATAGGAAAATATAAAACTAAGCAAAGTAAAAGTGTTTAAAAAGAAGAAGAAAAAAACATATAAGAGCCTTGGCTATTAAAAAATGATAGGTAAACTATAGTATTTATAGGCAACAAAGAGAATGCGGTAGAGAATGATATTTAGGAAGATAAAGTTGATAATGCTGGAAAGATATAGAGGATAAGGTTGATAATGTTGGAATGATGTGGAAAATAAGGTTGATGATAGTAAGATAACATTGGAGAAAAATTAAGGCATAATTTTTTTATTTTAATAGAGAAGAGTTTTTTATTTTCAAATATAAGACTTCATTTTAAAATATTTTCTCAAAAAAGGACTTAGGCTAGCTTACCATGTTATTCATGTGTAAGGGCTTACAAATCCACTAATTATACTTGCTTTCACCTACCTTATACAAATAAGCCTTTATTTGCCAATTTACTTATATGATGGACCATATATTTAAACCTTCATAAAAGGCTTGAATTAGTTGATATGGGACTAAGCTTTTTGAAATTCTAGCATATTTACAAGAATTCCCTATATATTTCAAAAACCTTTCAAATAAAACACAAAATAGAAAAGAATATTATTTTGTTAGGTTCTCAATTAAATATAAATCATCAATTTAGTGTTTCATCAACTATGAATAAAATTTAGAAAAAAAAGAGATGTAATATGTAGAGTCATCATGAAGCATATAACTTCTATGAACTAATAATCTTTTATGATAAATTAGTGGTCTCACTACTCACTTTACATTTGTAAAATATTTTCTTGTGCAATGCAATTTTGCACTAATATGTGTCATAAGTTGCAGTTGTGATAAGTTCAATAAGCAAGCATACTCAATTTTTTGATGAAACTTGGTGAAAAATCAAGCATGCCATAGAGTTCATATGGCTAAAATTTGGCATTAATCTAACTCATGTACCATTTTTTCAATTTTCTTATGTTTAGGGTATTTTGATAGTTTTAGAATGGTTTGAGAATCCAAAGAGGTTTGAAAAGTATATATTTGCAATCCTCATATTTTTATCTTCATTTTGGTGTATTATGGTGCCAATTGGTCACTCGAAGCAGAACGAAAAAGGCTTATGACAACTTATAAAAAATATATCTACTTATGTACATAAACTTTTATTCAAAATACTCTTTAGGAAGTAAAGTGTTAATAGTTTAGGGGGATAAAATATGCTTTTTCCTGTTCAAAATTGTCCCTTTTTAACCTACTGTGCTTGGAGGCTCCTTGTATTAGGCAGTCTTATGGCTTAGGATGTGCATGTGCTTCAATGATATTCAATTGCGGTTTGTAAATTTCCTAGTTCTCTTTTCTATTCCAAGCATGCCATGAAACTTTATTGTGAAAGCTAGCATGTCCACAAAAAATGGCAAGCATACACTACACTATTTTGACTTGAGAACTATTAGCCCATGATAATTGGTATTAAAGCCCAACTTATACTAAAGAATTAAGATTGAATAGGCTATAATTGGTTTAGATACAACTTATCAATTGCTATATGAGGGAAGTGTTAAGTTACCATTCTCATACTTGAAAGATACATTGCCAAGGAGTTAATTAAAAGGTGTAAGAGGTTAGATTGAATTATAAAGCTAGTATGCAAGAGAATAAAGCATCCAAGGGAACATTGATTGGTGCATCAAGAGGAAGAATTTGTACCAAAAGGCTTGCTTGCTTTGCATGAGACATTGGTTGTGTGGTTATTCATAGTAGTAGCATTAAGAGATGCAAAACCATCATATAAAAGAATAAGTGAATTAATGACCTATCTAGAGGGAGAAGCATTAATCTTGCAAGAAGGCTTGCCCATTTCCATAGAGATTGATAGAGTTAAAGGATGAAGCTTTAATTGTGCAGAAATTTGTGGCCATAGTTTAAGGACATGAATTTTCATAACTAATTTTTAGATCATCTTAACCGATATAAAGATATCAATTAGATCTAAATCAAACTTCTTATAACACTAATTGTTTTCTTGAAATATGCATGATGCAAAAACACATTGGAAAAATTTGCTAAATTTCTTTTTTTTAACTTTTTCGGAAATCCATTTTCAAAACTTTTACTTTATTTCAAAACAATAAAATTAGAGAGCACCATCTTTCATAATTAATGATGTTCAATCTTTTAAATATATTTCTTTGAAAGTAGTTAGTGAAACTAGAAGTTCAGATAAAGGAAAAAGAAAAACAATTTTCATTTTCCCTTTCATTGCATAGGAATTTCTGAGCAATAACTTCTTTTGGAGCCAAAATCCAAGACAATTAGGAAAAAAAATTCTTTTCTGATTAAGAAATGGTTAAAACATAACAACCTTGGAAAAATAAAGAATACAAGTGAAGTGATTTCAAAAAATATCTAATCATTAGAAGGTCATTACTTCCAATAGGTACTTAAATAAATAGTTTTCCATGGAAACATTTTTTGAAGAGATAACTTGTTAGATAAGGTCATAAAGGGCATAAAAAGATAGATTTATGAAAAATTTTTAAAAAATATTCTCTTAAAAATATGGCTCAAGAAATCAAAATAAGAAAACACTTTGAATACTAAGTAATATTTTCATTTCAAATGTTCAAATTATGAAAGAAACACAATAGAATAAGATTGGGTTAGTAAACCTTAGAAGAATGAGAAGATTCTTTTTTGGTTTAAAATACTTTTGATATAACATCAAACAAATCAAAAATAGTTTTAGTTTAAAACCTGATGGATATTATCTAAGGAAATACTTAGAAAAACACTTAAAACATTCTTTAGAAAAATTAGTATTTACCTTTGATAAGAATGGAAACCATTCTTCTATTGGAAAGAAATCATGTGACCAACTCATTATTTGTCAGAAAATCATTTTTTTTTGTAGTAACCATATGATAATTGTAATAATATAAAAAATTATATATGTAGAAATATGCATTATATGCATATATTAATTATACAAAAAGTTACTGGGGCCATATAGTAACCTAATTGCCAAAGCCTTAGAATAATTATATAAGCCATAATTATACAAATTAGAATCTTAAAGTTGATATCTTATATTAAATGGAAATGATAGTTATTAACTTAGACCAATTGTTGGCTATATTAATGTTAGAGATATCAGGGTCAAGATCTTTAAGTTTAACTAAATGTAGTCCTATACAAGTGCCATGATATATTAAAGATCTTAGTAGGTATCATCTAGGTCTAAAGCATTTGAAAAATGAATCCAAGTAGAATAAGTAATAAATTACTCAGTGAGATAACTATCATATAGACTTTTTAATTGATTTTAATCCAGAAGACATTTATATACAAACATATATGGAAACTCATTTCTTTACCAAAAAATATTTCTCATTAGGCAATTCTATACATTGCATTATTAAACACTTAAATCAAATACAACATAAGTGTTTGAACAATTATTAAATAGCATGGAGGCATAAAAGATTTCACTTTGTTACTCTAGAGTATGCTTAACCATACAATCTTAACCTTTTGCCTCTCCTTTTACCTCACATCATTCTATATGACTTGGAATATAGAGCACTGGGCCAATCTCCACAACTCCCTAAAAAGTCTCATAATTACATAATCATGTCACAATATTTCATTTGACATTCAAGGCAATTTTCTCATAAATAATGTTAAAACCTAAAAATCACATACGACATTCAAGCCATTTCATATAAAGTTCTCACTATCTCTTTATTCACATAAGGCATTCACTAGCCTATTTTCACTTATATGGGTAAGGTCAAAATCCTAACCATTAGCCATAATCTAAATATGACATAAGGTATGATTTAGCAAAACAAGTTTTACAGTTACCTCATTACAATTCCTAGTGACCACAAGAAATATATGTATTTTCATTTTGTATGCTAGATTACTGCATTACCTTTAAGAGGTCATCAACATCAAATTCAAATCATAAATACTTTATTGTATAAACATATTAGTGTATATTACTAGTTATAGAATAATTCAAATCATAATTTATGCATTATCCTATGCAACAGATTTATAGTTTCATTATGAAACCTATAGAGTATTGTCCATTTTTTTCTACAAAATTTTCAAGTTCCACAACTTTTGTTTCTAAATAGATTTAATCATCTACTTCATGTATTATTCTAACAAATAAGAAAAATATTTTTCCTTACTTAAGAAAAAATTTTTGCTTCCTAGTTGCATCAAAATGTATAATTTCATCATGTAACAACATTTGAAAGTTAAGAAAACCATTACAAAGCTATACAAACATTTTTATACTTGTAAATTCTATTAAAAGTACAAAATTTTATTCAAATTTAAAGAAAACATCTAGAATTAATATTTAGGAATTTCATAACATCATTAAATTTTTCCATTCTCAAAATAACTCATAGAAGGCATTCCTAGATCCTATTATCAAAATATGTCAAAAAAAGATACTTTTAACTTTTAAAAAAACTATTTTAAATATCAAACTTTAATGAAACTTTGTAAAAAAATTTATAACTCATAAAATATATTTTTTGAACCATTCTTATCCTTAAAATAAGTTATATAAGTTTTCCCTAACTTAAACCACCAATATACACACATACAAAAAAGTTTCTTTAGCCTTCAAAAGCCTTTTTTATGCACAAATCTTTATGAAAATTTTACAAAAATATTTGGCAAATTTTGATAGAATTAAAACAACATTAAACAACCATTTATACCCATAAAACATCTTATATAAAGAATTAAAATATTTTACCAAAATGTTTAACTCAAAAGAAGTTGTTTTCCACTTGAAAGCATTAGTTTTGAAAATTGTTTTTCAGCATAAATCCATAAGCTTCCAAATATATTTTCAAACATTTTTTCACCAAAAAATCTTAACATAAATTTCAATAAGAATTTTTAAAATAATTTAGAGTTTAGTGTAGCAAATTTTTCTTACAAATATAAATTTTCCCCTATAGTAGACAATATAGAATCTATAAGCTCACAAAGCTTGTTTCAAGGTAATTTTTGTTTGAAATTCTTGATATGATGATTCTAGACCATCCTTATCAAGGTATAATTTTGTAGTTACTAAATTTTAGCAAGAAAACTAATTTTTTCCCCTTCAAAAACAATAAAAGATCTTGCACTCTCTATGGTTCAATTTTCTTCAAAATCTTTTCATGAGTTTTGAGAAAAACAATTTTGCAATTGACTTGGCATGAATTTCATGATTTCAACCCAATAACAAATATTACCCATACACCTTAAATATAAAAATATTTAAAAAAGAAAGAAAACAAGAAAAAGTGGGGATCTCTACTAATTCAAAGAGCCTTGTGATTCTCAATTCCCTTACTTAACATTTTTGTCCAAAATAACATAAAATTAGTAAGGAATTTATAGTAAGAATCATGAAAAGAAATAAATCTATAGAAGTTTATAAGCCTATACCTTCACCACGAACGTCAACAAAGTTTGTTTCTTTAACTAACTTTGAAGAGTATGAAAAGGACTAACAAGATTTCACATGAGTACAAAGAAAACACTAAAAAATTCACTCTTTCTCACCAAATTTCACACAGCTATGAGGCTTGTGTTTCTGAGCAACAATGGAGCTAATTCTTGGCTATTTATAGAAGAATGAATTAGATGGCAAAGGATCCAAGCACACAGTTTTGGCTTGAAAAAGATGTTACAAAGTTCAAGTCTCCTAAATTTTAGTCTTAGTCCACTTAGGTGAAGTCATGGCATATGTCATTTGTGAATTTACATCATGGAATATGCCATTTAAGCTTAATTTGATAGGAAACTTCCTACCATCTTCTTAATCTTGATTGGCAAATAATTAGTCATTCTTTAATCTAATCATTTTCATTAAAACTTTAATTAACAATTTTTTCCTATTCTTTCTACCAATGCCCTTGGACTTTGTCATGTTCCATTTCTTTTCCCTAGAACCATGTATACCCTTCTATAAGTTCCCTAATTTACACTTTTGACACTTTAGGTTTTCTATAGGATGCTCTTAAGTATAAACCTTTAAGTTACTTCAAAGCCTTATCAACTTTGAATCTTGAATAATCCTATTTTACTTGAATTTTTCCTAGACAATTCCTAGTGAATTCTCTTATCCACTACTTCTAATTAATACATTGTTAATATTAATAAGTATTTCGATAAATTGCCCAGTAGTAAACATTATCTATTTAAACTTTATCAAATTCTAACTATTAGGTTTTTACCAAGTGTTACATGAGCATATTACCCTAGAGAGAGGAATCTAAAACATGTTAAAGGAGGTTTAGAAAGATCATTCAAGATGTTAAAGAGTTGGCACATCATTAGTTATGAAGAGATACTATGGCAATAGACCTGGAGCTTGTATTGCTTATGCATAAGCATATAACTTTCAAGATAAAGTAAAGGATGTTCTATGTTTAATCCTTTTTTAAATGTTAAGTCAAGATTCATCAAAGGATATGCTCAAAGAAGTCATCAACGGATGCATATGAAAGAGGCCATGAGGACCATAATGCTACAAAGTATTAACTTTGAGTTGGCTATTATGGCCAATGAGATACTTGAGAATATCAATTTAGAAAGGATCAGATGTAACTCCCTTACTTATTAACACCTTAATCCTCATTAAATAGGTAATTGTTACATAATTAGATCTTTCTGAAGTTAACTTATGATTCTGCACAATAGAATATTACAGATTTTGAGTTTCAGAAATTTTCTGCTGATTTCCAGAATTACTGGACCAACTTCAAAAATATGAAAAATTACTTTTAAAAATTCCAAAAATCATGAAATTTTATCCTATTAACCTTTCAGGTGTTAAATACATCCTGTAAAAATTTTACATAATTTAGACATCATTAGGATTTTCAAAACTCACAGAAAAGTGTTTCTGTCCCAGTACTGTCCAGAATTCACAACTGTAAAAGTAAACCCTTATGTCAGGGGGTAAATCAACTCCTAATAAGCTCAAATTTGGTATGGGACTTTATTAACATGTTATATACTTTCCAAAAAATTTTCAGATCAAAACTCATCCATTTACTTCTTGTGATCTCTGAGATACAATTAGTGCTCTGCACTGTAACGATAACAGGGGAGACCAAAACGTGTAATAAATTCACATAGTAAATAAACTTATTTTTGATGAATTTTGGCACAGAGCTCATTGATTATGTAAGATTCATCCCTGAATTTTTTCATAATTTTTTGAGCATTAAAACTCCACCAAAAGTCCCTGCAAACATACTCAACCTTCTGCCTACGAGTTCACTGTTCATTTAGTCATTTACTATTCATTTGGTCATTTCCAATTTCACACATATTGCATACTAAATTGCCTTCTACTCCAAACTAGCTCCCAATACCTCAAATTCATGTATTTCATACAATATAGGCAAGGGTCATATAATTATATAAAAAGTTCAACTTACAAAAATATATATCCATCACATACTAACATCACAAATTCTAGGAACATTACAGTACAACTTCAAAACATTATTCTCCTCTATCATGAGAGCCTTTAGAAGCATCACCTGGAATGGTTAGTAACAATATAGAAACATAAGAAATAAAGTTTCCCAGTAGCTAGCTATTACCATAAAAATATATCAAGTCATTCCAGATCCTTAAGCAAATAAAACATACATTTCAAAATCAATTAATCATTTATCATCTCATTCCATACCATTGCAAGAAATGTGCATCATACATAACAATCATCAAGCCCATTCAAGGACTCATAAAGATATTAAGATGGCCATCACAGATAGTCGTACCTAGGCCTCATATACAGCAATTTCACTGTCTTCCCAGGGAACTCGGGCCATAGGCCTCACACAGCAATCTCACTATCTTCCCGGAGTACTCGGGCCATAGGTACTATATACAACAATTTTATGCACATCAATTTCATACACATTCCATACAATGACATAAAATACAGAAAACATATAAATGAAAAATAGAGCTTAAAGATAAAGCTAGCTTCCTTTTAAAAACTTCCAATAGAGATGATTCTTTGGTCCTCACTTAAAAACTTCTTTAAAATTCTTCTTACCTTCCTAACTTGTCACTTCTTAGTCTACATAAATATACATCATAATTCTTATTAGAACATCATCATTTTTCTTAAACTTCATGCATTCTTCATTTCCTCCACACACACCAAACTATGAAGGAAGTGACCTAAATTTTAATGTACATTCCAATACCTCCTAAATTTCATTGTAATAAATTATTCCAATCTTCCTAAAACACAATTTAAATGGCTAAATCTCTTTCCCTCCTTCTTTTCCATATTCACAGTTTTGGCTTCTCAAAAGGAAAGTTTCACACATATTTTCATAATTCAAAATTTCATCTTCCATAGGCTTCATAATTCACAAGAATCATTTTAATTTCATCAATTTAGACAAATTCCAAACAAATCATGTCAAATCCATACATGCACCATTATGCCTCTAAAACCTTAGTGTGTACATCATGATTTCTTGTTATTTTTATACCAAACCAAAGCCATAGATTAACATAACAACATCCAAAATATCATTAAACATGCTCAAATTATTCAAAATTCTATGGTCAACCTCCTTTGACCACACTAACATTAAAATTTCAAGAAACTAAAAAGAGTACATCAAAGAACTTTTAAAGGAGAACATTTTTACCTCTTGGAGCAACTTGAGAATCCTCACTTAATGCTCTCCAAATTTAATCAAACTTGAGGTTTCTTCAATCTAAACACGCCAATAGATAGAGCTTGATGAGAGGAGCAACTTTATCCTCTACACCTAAGCCTAATTCTCACTATTTTTAGGTGAAAAAGCTAAATGAAGTTTTCTCTCTCTTGCACGTTTTTGGTGTTTTCATGGAGGTAAGCTACAGCTATAGAGAAGAAAGGAGAAGGAGAAAGAGTTTTCATGAAACTTCAAGGGTATTTTGATCATTTTTAAAATTTCCAAGGGCATTTTAATCCTTTTTCACCAATTAGTAAGGCTATTCTTGCCATTTTCTTTTTATAATAACACTTGTCATGTGTCTATTAGTCACACTTCATGGAATTACATACTACACCCTAAATTCTTGATTATTCATATTAGATCTCAAATTTTTGGTTATTCACACTTTAACCCACACCCAATTTTGTACTTTTGTAATTTAGTCCGTAGGATTTCTGTCTGTTTAAAATTCCTTACACTGTCAGACTTAGACAACTTCCATTTCTAGGGTTTTCTATCCTCCTCTGACCATCTATACTATTTAGGAAAATTAACTCCTTTCCTATTACCCCTTTTCCTTTAAAATTTCAGTTGCACTTACACTTAACTCCTTTCAACTTAAGATTTACCTACCAAGCTAATACAAACGTACTCTTCATTTCTATGGCATTAGAATTTAAAGATTCAAATGATAAAAATTAAAAATTTAGGACATTACATCAGAAGATCTAATTGAGTATGAAAGTGGCATTACAAGGTGTAATGAATTAGCTAAAAGTAACATAAGCAATCTTGGGAGTAAATTTATGGGACTATATGCATAAATTAAGGTATAAGTCTTATTGCTCATATCTAAGTTATATGCATTAAACTGAGATAACTTGTTAAAAGATAGTTCTGAATTCTAAGCGTTATTCATAAACTATAGAGTTAGTACACACTATTGTTGTGGAAGTAGCAACCAAGTAAGTTACAAAGGTAATAAGAACATAGTTGTAAAGACAATGACTTGTCAAATAAGTTACAAAGGTAATAAGTTAAGGAGAGTTAGTGGGAAAGTAGCACTAGAGGGTGTCAATACATATTGAAAGGCATTTATAGTAGTAGCCCTTTAAGAAATTTGTGAGGATGCATCTTGCCAAAAAGTTGTCAATATTATAGAGGTGGTAAGCTAAGTTTGAGATGGAGAACACTCGCAGGGCTCAAAAAGGCACACATAAGCAGGTAAGATAGTAACTTAAAGGAGTAATTTGAAGACTAACAAGAGGTTTCAAGAGAACAAATAGATTTTTCATAGAGCCAAGTTAGATAAAATCATCAACAAGGGCATTAGAATTTGAGGCAAGGGAAAATGTCACAAAGTAGTAGTTATGACAAGTTCGATAGGAAAACGTACTAGATTATGTTTGAAACTTGGTGGGAAAATCAAGTTTGTTGTGATTAAAATTTAGAATCAATTCAACTTGTTTACTATCTTTCTATATTTTCCTAAGTTGAGGGTATTTTAATAATTTTTATATGATTCAAGAATTCAAAAAGGTTTAAAAAGTCTATATTTGTGATCATCACACTTATATATTCATTTTGACGTATTATAGTGCCACTTGGACACTTAGAACATGGCAAAAAAGGCTTATGATGTCATGAAAAAAGTATGCCTACTTATGCTAAGTAAATTGTTGCTCAAAATGCTCTTTAAATGGTAGAGTGTCTATAAGTTAGTGGGGTAACTTGGCATTGAGCTTAGGTTCAGGTGTGCTATTTTGTAGTCATCCCATATATACTCAAAATTATGAAATAAGATATATATCAAGTGAATGAAATGTTCTTTTCCCTTACTATCAAAACAACATTGAATAGTGATAGAAAAATCCATCAACATTGAGGGAAATTCCATTGCTAAAATATTTAGTGACAAAATTAGTGCAGAATATATGGCATTAGTAGATAGTACATCATTAAAAATATTAGCAACAAATTAACAAACTTTGTCACTAGTTTTCACTAATATATCTATTACTATACCATGGAATGATGATGAAAGTGGTGCATGATGGATGGAATTAGCAATGGATATTTTTCTCACTAAAATTAGTTTGTTATTAATTCCATGATTAAATATAATTTTAGCAATAGAATAATCTATCCCTAATTTTAACCTACTGGTAAATCCACCATGAAGCCTAAACCTTAATTTTTCAATATACTATTCATTTGTGTCATAATCCAAATAGTAGAAACCTTGTGTTATCAAATTTCATAAAGGCTAAAACCATTCAATAATCAAATTAATACTTTAACAAATTTTTATAAAATAAAATTAAAGGTGTATATTTTATTTATTAAGTAAAAGTATAATAAAGTCAATAATTTTCAATATAAATCCAAATAAATTGATGTCTAAGCTGTACACAAATGCAAAATTAAAAAATAAATGATGTTAATTCCTAAGTTAAATCATCCCAAATTTTAGAATTAAATTAAAAAAAGAAGGACAATCATACCACACTTTAGAAAAGAGAAAGAACGGAAGCAATTAGTGAGAAGAGATTATGTCACAAAGAATACTAATCCTTCAATAAATGAGATTTGATGCTATAAGAGTTGAGTTAATTTTAATGAGTTAGAAGTTCTTATTAGAATCATGAGAAGGTAAAGCCCTCAAAGAGCTTTCAAATTCGCAAATGTCAAAAGTTGTAACAATGAGAAACAATCTTTCTCTTATAGGTTTTTAAAGTTAAAAGTTAACTAAACTAATTAGGCTTTAGTTGGACTAATTAGGCTTAATTTGGAAAGTTAATTAAAACATTATTAGTTATCTAAATAAAGTTGTAAACTAATATGTTGAACTAATAAAAATCCTAATAAAGATTAGATGTGCATCAAGCTTCAGTGCTTAAGTAAACTATTCAAGTAATACGCAAAAATCTATAGGTACTTAAATATTGTATTCGAGTATTTGAAGATAGAACCAAATTCTAAACCTAGTAGTTAGGTACTATACTTAAGTATTCATATGGAATCAATTAAAATTGAAATACATATAACTTAAACTCCTCTAAGCTCTTCTAATCATGCTTCTTCAAGCATCCAAGTCTTCTCCAATAAGCCTTATAATCCTTTTTTCATTTTCTAGGACTTGGCTCTTGTCATTGGACTCTCTAAAATTGATAAATTCTCTTTATCATGCTTTGAATTCATAACACCAAAACCCTAAATTGCTATATCTTAAATAACACATGGATGTTGCACACATGCTATTTGATCATCTATTATTGAGATGCAAATCATTTCTCCTGTGCTGTCATCTTTTTGAATAACTTATGTTAAAATACTAAATTGAAATAAATAAATGTGATCGTATTTCAATTTAATAACTAGAAACTTAATGGAATAAATCTAAAAGTATTACTATGAAGAATGAACATCTATTTCTATTAAGGTTCACTAAAACTAGCCTTAAGGATTGAAATGGTTACATTTATTTCAATGAACCATTTTATTCCTTAAGGAAAAATTCAGAGAATTCTTATAAAATTGCCTATTCATTCTTCCTAATGGTATTCTTAAATTCACTATATTGAGTTTGTAGTAAATAAATTGAAACAAGATTCTATTTGTTTGTTTTGATTCATTTACTACCAATGTAATGAAGTGAATCTGAGAGTACTAATAGGAAAACAATATTATTCATAGTTGAATGAGGGTTCAATAGTAATAATTTTAGGAATTAAAATGGTTGTAATAAATATGAAAGTTAGGAATTTCTTCAAGTATACTATAGTGTAGCACAATTTGAATTACTATTTATTTCTTTTATTATATGACCACCTCTAAATACTTAGTTCCTTACCCATTCTATTCAAAGCTGTGAGACCTATAGTAAGCTTCTTAGCTATTAGTATTATAGGCATGTAGAAGTGACTTTTCCTTTTGTAATTTGGAAAACCATTAAATAATTAAAATGAAGTAAAATAAAAAGAGTCCAAGGTAATTAAAAAAATATGTTAATTATGACTTACATATAGTTTAGAAGATCTCTAATCCACAAAAGCATCAATTTCTTTTCTCTAGCTTGAATGTATTTTTACATATCATGTAGTGAATCATTTTATTCACTATTGCTTCCTTCACTCCTTTACTTCTGCTTGGAGATGTCATGTCAACAATACCTACTTTTCTCATGTCTAACAGTATAGTTTCTTTCTTATTTATTTCTCTTAAAAAAGAAGTTACACTTTTGCTGATTCGATTAGTGAAGATCCTTATTTGCTTACTTGTGGGTTGTACTTAGTATTTAACAATACAATCTTTGTTGCATTGTTGAAAATTAAGTACAATTTAAAGGCAAATTAAAAAGGATCATAAGTTAGCAATTGTCCCTACCACCATTAAATTGGTAGGGGTGCTATCTTTTTTACCAATTGGGAAAAAAATTATATCATTAGTAAGAGAAAAATATTTAGTTTTGACATAATTTCTCCAAGAAAAAGTGAGAGAGTAAGGGAAGCAATAGTGAATGAACTAACTCATTACATGATGTGGAATAGTACATTTAAACAATAAAAAGGGAAGTGATGCTTTTGTGGCTTAGATATCTTTTACACTATATATAGGTTATATATAATATATTTTTTAATTACCTTACAAGTTTTTTTTTTATTTTACTTTATTATGATTATTTAATGACTTTTCTAATTTTGCATGAAAAAGTCACTTCTAGATGACCACAACCCAACTAGCCATAGAGCTCAATGTGGATTTGAAGACTTAAAAAAAAGTCAAGAATTAGGTATTTAGATGTGGGCATATAATGGAGGAAATAAACAGTGATTCAAATTACCTTACATTGTGGTATATTCAAAGTAGTTCCTCACTTTCTTATTCACTACAACCAATTTAATTCCTAAAGTCATTACTATTGAACTTTCACTGATCCATAAGTAATATTTTTCCCTATTAGCACTTTAAGATTCACTTCATTAGGTTAGTAATGAAAGAATTGAACTAGAAATAGGGAATTTGTCATGGGTCTTATCCTAAGGAGCTAAACTTGTAAATTACAATAAACCCAAATAATATAGATCTTCCCTAATCTACAAGCTAGAAGAAAGCAAGCTTCCATGTTTATGAAAATCATAACAACATTCACAAGTTACATGTCTACTCATTCATTAAAGTAGGCAATTTAAAAGATGACATTCTATGGATATTAGCAAACAACAATTTTAGACTCTAATTAGTTATTGTAAATTATTATAAAAAAGATCATTAACATATTGTAACTTAAGATTGTGAGAACTTTAACCATACAATCATATAAGTGAAGTTTTAAAAAGTTTTAATTTTATCATTTTATTATCCATAAGTGTCATTTGTATTCTTAATACATATTTCACAAACTAAACAATACAGAAATACAATGAAATAATTATAATGCATATTAACTTAAAAGATGACTTATTTTAAATTAGTTGAAAGCATTTTGTGTAGCATCAAACTTAAGCTTAAGCTTAATAGAGAGGACCATAATAATTGAAGCATGCACAACATGAAATTAGATAGCATATTAACTTAAAAATTTGAACCTCCATTATTGAATTTGCAAAGTTCAAATGAGCTAAACAAAGCCCAATCGAAATGCAGAAGCTAAGATCGAATTGAAAATACACACTTACACAAATCAACAAAGCCATAGACCTAAAAATCAAAACGACATAGTTCTGGCTAAAAGAACATTCTTACCTTCATTTGCAAGTAACTCCATACAAAGAATAAGGTAAGCTTGAAGCGAATAACTTCAAAACCAAATGCATGAGGAAAAAAATTAGATATTATTTGGCTACCAAGAATAAAATGTAGAACTTATGTCAAACTCTATTAAAGAGACAATATTAAAATTAAACAAAAGAATCATATTTATATCATTCAATTCTCAAGAAATACACAAGATATAACCTTTAATTTAAGTGCCTTGTAACTTGTGAGTTATAATTGTTGAAAAAATTATACTTCCACTAAGTACTAAAAATTGTGACACTTGGACTTTTGGTTTGGTGCAAAAAGTTTGTTAGACGAAAGTCAAATTTAATCCAATATATCAAATTGGTTTAGTTTTATCTCATACATTCCCTTCAATGAGAACATAAACAACTAATAATCATTTCTCATGTCTTTAGATACTCTTTGCTATAACATAATAAGCTTATAGATCCATGAATGGATAAAAGTCACTATCAAAAAGGAAAAAAAAAGATAGCAATTATTCCTAAGACAAACAGTAAATTATATCCAATTTGTTTTAGAATCAAATGGCACATATAATTATATAACTTAAGCTTATTAAATGTAAATGCACATTGAAACTAAAAAAGTATACAAAGATAATTAAATTAAGCTATTTACTATTTGTCAATAATACAAAATTTTTTCTAAAATCTTGGTGATAATAATAAATCAAAATCATTATATGAATTCTATAGTAACATCTTGGGACTCAATCTCTAGTAAAAAGGACATATTACTCATAGTTGTATAATGAATTGACATAATTAATTGTTGGATAATTGATTCTAACTCAACCTTGGCTTCTCCTTATGCATTAAAGTTTCTACTAACCTTAGGAATTAAGATAAAGATACCTTGTATAAAAGATAGTTGTGTGTGTGCGTGTGCGCATGCATATGCGTGAATGGCTAAAACTTCAATGAATGACATAAGTATAAATTATACTACTTCTCAATAAGTATTAGAAAGCAACATATAATGGGATAAGCAAAACCAACTTTAGTAGTAGAAAAGAGGGTAAGTTAAGTAAGGTAAGATATGCTTAATTAGATAATCATTATGCACTTGTAATTTTAAGACATGTGAAGGAAAAAGCATGATATCTTTTGAATTTGAAAGTGAAGATGCAAAAATCATGGTGCAAACAAAGCATCAAGGGGCTAATCTACTAACATAACATAATAGTCCATCAAAATTACTTGAGATACATACTAAATTGAGGGATTAGGAATTTTTATTATAGCTTTAGCCTTGAACCATTTTAATGCTTCTTGAGGTCCCCAATGTTTCCTTCAATAAATATACTTAAAGTATGGCTAAGTGAGCTCATGTCAATAAACTAAATGAAAAAAAAATTACCCTAATTAAATAAATGTAACAATGTTTTGACTTATGCCAAAGATCATCAATATAATTAAGAAAGTGATGAGAAAATTATTTACTATATTATTTTCTCCTATTTCATATTTCTTAGTGAGTTACACATGCTTAAGGCCTTATTTTTATAATGTTAAGTTGGTTTTATAATATTCTAATTTTATTTAGTTAATACTAGATTTTGACACTATTTTTATTTTCTAGCTATATTTTAGGCTTTGGATGTTGAATAGAAAGCATAAGAAAGACCTACAACTTTGATATTTTAATTAAAAGCTAGTTTGGATTCTTTTAAGCCCTTATTTTGCCAAGAAGCTAAAGCCTTGTCTCTATCCTAACTGAGCCAACCTTGATTTTTGAGCCATACCTGAGCTATAGAGGTCTAATTAATCTAAAATTGACATAAAAATTTCTATAAGATCTAGGCTTGCAACTTTGATGTATAGATTACCTAATTACCTTGTTTTAATGGTTTTAAATTTATCGAAAGTCAAACCTATGAAAATTAAATAATGTAATTGTTAGAGTTAATTAATAGTCCTGGGCTTCTAAAAATTGAGAAAGCCCTATTACTGCAATCCTAAAAGATATACAATCTAAATCCAATAGGGTTTTAGGTTAATTAGGTTAAATAAAAGGAGAAAATTGATTAGACTTTTAGAGATTCAACAATATAGCTTTTCTCTTTTGTTCTTCATTAATGGAAGCATAAATTTGGAGTTAATTCAAGAAGTTTAAAGCTCTTCTCTTTTGGATTATGAGATTATGATTTGTAATGTTAAGTTTCTTTAATTAATTTTCTTCTTTTCCTATTTAATTGTGTTGATTTCTTGAAATTACTTGTGTTAGATGTTGATTTGGTATAATTGGTATTCATCCTTGTGATTTATAATATTATGCTATCTTGATATTGAATTGTGATTGGTAAGTCACGGTATTACACATAGGAGTAGATGGTTAAGGGATTAATTTGGAGGTTTTTAATTTAATTTCTTAATTCAACTAAATTTTTTCATTAAATTAATTTTGATCTAGCTTAAGGGTTATAGTGGCTACTTAATTTGGCTAATCTTAGTTAATCAAATCATAGATAATAATCAAGCTTAGGATTCATGGATTGTTCTAAGGGTTCCAAGTAATTCAAGGTTGAAAAAATAATTAGAGAAGTCATATCCTAATTGATTTATGATTAATCCAAATTAAAGCTCTCAATTATTTGAATTGACTATTTTGTTATATTGATTTTCCTTCTTTTTGTTTGATTTGCATTTTAAATCTATAATACATTCAATTCAATTTAAATTCATAGAACCCCCTAAACTATGATTCCTTATTAGTTCTACATTTTATATATTGCATATTATTGCATTCTATATTCTATTACAACATTTTATTTTGTTTGCATTAGTATTCTATTTACATTAGTTTCTTTCATTTTTAGTGCATAATAAATTTAGATAATTATGCAAACATTGTTAGTAATTCAAATAATAAAAAATGAATTAAGGGATCACTAGAAATACAACTCGGTTATTTCATTATACTGCATTACTTTGTAGCAAATCAATTTTAATCCAATTTTGGTACATTACGATGTGCTTAGCAAAATTTTAATGCAATTGCTAGGGAGCCTCTTAAATTCATCTTTTCCTACATATTACTAGTATGTAATACACAATTCTTCAAGAAATTCAATCATCAATTGCATTTTTTAAGGTATTGCTTGCATTTTATAATAGCTACAATTTGTACATGTACCTGCATTCTTTATTTTTTGCTTATTCTTCCACTTCAATTCATCATCTTTTATTATATTTTACTTCATCCAGCATTGAAACAAAGGTTTATAGCCTAAAAAAATTGATTTACACAGTTTTACACCTTAAACCCTTTAGGAACCATATTGGATCTCACTAGCTTTGATTAATCTAAAATTTTTACAAGAGCTAATTTTGGTTTTTTCATCAAAAGTCAAAGCTTTGCATATGAGGTTAGGTGTTTTTGGGCCAAATTCCACTATTTCAACCACTTTTTAATTGTTTAAGATTTTTTATTGAATTTTTAGGCTCTGCATAGTTATAGCAAACTTTCTATAGTGGTCTAATAGTTTTTAAAAATATCTAGATAAGTTAATTAGATGTGTTTAGATTAATTTTTCATATTGCATTTGCCTTTTAGTGTTTCTGTGTCCTCATAGTGCTCCTATAGTCTATTTAATGTAGTGTTGTGTAGTGACAATGCATGACAAGAAGAACTATTGCTAAATTATCTTAATTTGATTCTCAAATAGATATGACATTTTATTTCCTTCGTAGGAATAAACATATAAGTAATTCTAATCATCCTACCTCCCATTCTGACTAATAACTCAAAAAATATGACTAATAACAATAAGACTTTAAAGGAATTTGCTACCTCTGATATTCCATACCATTCATTTAGCATCCAATATCTTAAGTTAGATGCTGACTTTGAGCTTAAGTCTATCCTAATGCTGACTTTGAGCTCAAGTCTAGCCTAATACATTTGCTTTTAAAGTTCCATGGTCTTATAAGTGAGAATCCTCATAAGCACTTAAAAAGGTTCCACATGGTTTGCTTCATAATGAAGCCTTTAGGTCTTTCTGAAAACCACATCAAGCTAAGAGCCTTTCCTTTTTCATTAGCTAATGCTACCAAAGATGGGTTTTACTACTTGTAACCTGGTTTTGTTACATGCTAGATAGATATAAAGCAGTAGTTCCTTGAGAAATTCTTCCTAACATCTATAGTAGCTACTATTAGGAAGGAGATATGTGGTATCAGATAATTGAATGGAGAGACATTATATAAATATTGAGAAAGGTTCAAGAAACTTTGTGCTAGTTATACACACTTCTAAATCAGTGAGCAACTCCTTATATAATATTTATATGAAGGCTCCTTTTAATAGATAGGAGCATGATAGATGCTACAAGTGGTGGTGGATTAGTGGACAAGGCTCTAATGGAAGCCGAAGATTTAATTGCAAATGTGGCAGCAAATTCATAGCGTTTGGAATAAGAAAAGATAGTTTTTTAGTAACTAATAAGCAAATTCATAGCCAGAGATTGTTTTCTTGTGTTTATTGATTTGAATTAGGGATATTCAATTCATGCATGCCTTTGGTTGCATAAGTTATAATTCTTGTACCAAACTATTGGGAGTTAGCTGCCATGTTTGCTATAAGATTTCTTGTTGCTATTGGAGTCTTGTCTACTAATGCACCACTACTTGTGGCATTTATCATGCTCTTATCTATTAGAAGAAGGTCTTTATAGAAATATTGGATAAGTAACTACTCATTAATTAAGTAGTGTGGACAATTAGCACAAAGCTTCTTGAACCTCTCCTAATATTCATATAATGAATGCTCACAATCTATAATACATAAAATAATATTCTTGTAAAAGAATTGGAAAACAAAACCTATCAGTAAAAGAAGTTTTTCCATGTTATCCAAAATAATTTAATAATTAGAGGCAAAATAATAATAATAAAATTTATATGTAAAAAAAATTTAATAAAATATAAAGCATAGAAGGATGTGAAGTATAAAATAGAAAGAATTAATTTGCTTTCAAGAATATATACCTTTATTATCATAAATAGAGAAAGCATAAAATAAATAGCAAAAACTTATTTAGTAAAAAGAAAAAAGAATAAAGCATGAAACATAAATAAAAAAGTGAATAGAGGGAAAAAGAATTGATTTATAAGAAATTTATTAAAATGGGATAAAACAAGACTTATCTCAAAATAGACAGTACTTGAAAGTAGTGGCAGAAAGGCATGACACAGGGGTGGAAAATGAAGGAAAAGAGGAGCATATATAAGGAAAATGGAGTGGTCTAGGTATGTAAGCATATATATAAGGAATTTATCAATGGAATTAACGATGTATTATTATGTATTATTCTGTCACTAAAACCCTTAAATAAAATGATATGTTTAGGGTACTAATAAAACTAGTAATAGATAGAGAGATCTTCATTGATAAATAGGTCAGTAATTTTTATAGAAAAAAAAAGAAATTCACTGCTACATAAAATTTTAAATTTTCATGCAAGAATTCTTTGCTAGTTCTATTAGTAATTTGAAACCCTAATTCTTCTCACGTTGCTAACTCTATTAGTAAAGGTTATAAATAGAATTAGTGACAATTGAAGCTTTGCCTAAGAAAATTCTATAAATCTTCACTTTCATCAATAAATTTAGTGATAGATTTAACGATAAGATGAAAAATTCATCGATAATTCTGTCACTAAATTCAGAAGGGAAGAATGACTCCTGAAGTCTCCTTTACCAATTGAAAAAGCCATCTTAAAATTCATTGGTAATTTTCACCAATAAACATAAATTTTATTATAGTTTCTTTTCAAAATTATCTCTTTTTGATGTGTTATACTCAAAGGCTCCTTATGTAAAATGGTTTTGTGATTTAGAATGTGTGAGTGCTTCAACAACATTTAATTGTGGCTTGCAAACTTATAGGTTCCATTTTTTATTCTAAGCATGCCACGAGAGTTTGTTAGGAAGGTTAGTATGTTTAGTAAGGATGGTAAGTATGCACTGCATAATTTTAGCTAGAGCGTTAGTAACTTACGATAATAGGCCATACACATACCTTAAAGTTCTTGAGTGTTGTAGAAAATTTGCCAAGATCTCATAGAAGCAAACTCAATCCATACTTATATAGATAAATCCATCAAGTGTATACTATAATTAAAACATCACCCATAAAAAAGGTTATGGAATTCATTAAGAACTAAGTTCATCCTCATATATTGTTTACAGTTTAGCACTAATCACATAATATAGAAGGAATTTAAATTTAATTTTAGCCTTATTACAATTAACAATGACTTATTATTATTTGTATGAACTTACTTCATGTTATCGCCAATCATATGGTTAAGTGATGAGCATTGTTAAGTTTAATATGTACCACTCCCTTTGATATTTATTTATTTGTTTCCTTCTCAAAAATGAATTAGCTAAATTCATTTTAAAGGAAATAATACATATTGATCAATCAATTATCTCACAACATGTTTTAATCGAATATTCGATTTTCACCTTGGAAGAAATTTATTCTTTACAATGGTTATTGTCATTTAAGATAACAATTACACACACATATATAATGGCATTGATTTCATATGCAATAATATATTTACTAAGAGGTTTATCAACCACTCAATCTCATTTCCAACTATCTTAAAAGTACACTTTGACTTTATGGTGGAATTTTATTGACAAATTCCAAATGCTTACACCCCTGACTAATGATTTACACAAGATTATTAGTTAATTTGTCTCATTTAACTCAAAGATTTAGTCATCATCTGTGTACTTTTAATGCAATATGAAATCTACCATAATATATCATTATTCATGATATCTCCTCACAAAGTTTTATTAAACTGACTCAGTCTACCTAACAATTTATTTTTTATGCATTTGACTTTTTAAAATTTTAAGCATAAACAAAACAATCAACAAAAAATACATTATTTTGTAATAAATATATAATGCATATAAGTATTACCTTGTGTTGCTAAACTTTCAATGAATACACATACTATTGTGACAATGCTATATCGTCCTAGCTTTTTTGTAATATTTCAAGTAAAATTTCAAGCATTGTAATTTTTGTTACTTCTGGATAATTAAGTATCTATTTAATTACTATTTGATTTGTAAATATATTTTTTTGTATTAACGAACTTAGATTATTAAAAATATATTTTTATTTTGACAATATTTAAAATTTATTTTTCTTTTTATATAGCCATTTTATAAGGAATTTCTCATTCATTGAAATTAACTTTAGTGATTAAATGTGTAAGATTCACGAAATAATTATTTTAGAATTTTTTAAATTTATTACATTGTTTTAAATATATATACTTGGAAGAATAAAAATAATTTATTGCATTTGAGTAATCATTTTTAGAATTATGAAAATTTGAAATAATTATTTTAGGCATCTAAAATAACAAAAATATTTATGTACATTGATATGTATATACGAGGGAAGCATTGGGCGTAGATAAGATGAGATTTTAAATAGGAATTCATAATTTTCTTTTTGATATTTTTAGTCATCTCTCCATTTGAGATAATAATATTAATAATAAATAATTTTGCTCATTTTATTAATTTCTCCCCTTTTCAAGTGTGAAGTCGGCACATGCATAGTCTTATCTTTTCATTTTTGCTGATTCCCCGTCTTACGCAGTATAGTGTAGTTTTTTTTTCTTACTTCCCTTTAGTTATTTGGGTTTTTCGGGCATCTTCTCTTATTCTGCATATTGCCAGCTGTCCTGTTCTCCCATTTTTCTGCTCCTTTTCTCTTTCACCGACTCGCTCTACCATTTTTCCTAAAAAGAAAATTTCAGCAGCTTCTAAAACACTCTACTGTCATACTGCTGTTGTTTCTAAAAAGGAACATATATATATATATATCTCACCGCCTCCGCTCAGCTTTTCTTCCTCTCTTCCGGGTTCTCCTTTCTCAATCCAGAACAGAGCCTCCCTCGGGTTCCTATCCTCTCTCCCATTCTGGTTTCTTTTTCTTCTCTTCGTTCTAACCGGAGCTGCTTCCTTCTCTCTGTCCGCTCTTCATCTCGTTTCCCTAATTCGGTCATCAGCATCAGTCTTCCCCAACTGATTGCCTCTTTCAGCAGCATGCAGAAGCCACAATTTCTCCAGTTTTCGCTTTAGCAGGCGCTGTGCGTGTGTTTCTTATTGAGCAGTAGTTTCCAAATATGGAAATCGTGGTGAATCGCAGCTGGATGCTGGACAGCAATAGCAGCAGCTTCTTTCTCGGCTCTAAGTGCTGGTTGCTTTGTGCCACTGCCGGAATCAGCACTCCTCCGTTCCCTGAGTAGCTTAGCTGCTGCTTTGTTCCATCTCGTTTGCTAGCTACAGCCGACATTGGAGGAGAGCCGCTGGTCGCGGCTGGAGATGGCACCGCAATAAGGCCATTCGGCTCTCTCCTTTTCTTCGGTTTTGGCACCAGAGCAGAGAGCGTAGTCTCTTCCTAGCCACGACAACCTCTGCTTATTATCGCCACTAGCGAGCTGTCAAGTGAACCCCCCACACAGCAGTGAGGTCTTGTATACTCCAACTATTTCCTTGAATTCTCATTTGCAGATAACTCAATTATGTGTGTTTTAGTATAGGGATGATATATATAAGCTTTTCTGTGATAAAATGCTAAAATGTAGCAATTAAAGTACAAATAAAACATTCTAGTTTACTAAATGGCAAATTCATGCAAGAACCATAAAATCCATTTTGTGGATATTACGATGAGCTATAACAACTTTGTAAAATTCTACGCTATAGACTGTTAAAGTAGCTTGACTAAAGCTTTTGTATTAATCTTCACGTTATTGAGTACTGAAAGAATCTTTATAAATGAATTTCGATCAAGAAAGAAAGTAATGTGCATATAGTTATAATTTATTATTGTATATTGATGAATAGGAGAAACTAAAGGTGAAAATGAAAAGTCAGAAATGTTCACAGTTGAAGGATGATTTCAGGTGAGTATATATCTCACCCTTTCTTATTATCTCATTAAAAGATATTTTAAGTATTGAGTTGTGATTTCCTCATTATTAGTATCAATCCTATATTTCTGTATACATATAGTTATATGTGAGTGTTGTGAATTGAGCTTTTTGAGACATTAAAAAGTGATGAATGATGTTAGAATGATGATATCAAATATTGCAATCGATGATGAAATGATATGAAAGTTGGATGATGAATTCTCGACAAATTATATGAGATAGATATGATCTTGATTCAAGAGTCAGATGAGAAATTCTTGGCCAACAGTTGAGAAAGGTATAAAATTGATCGTGATATCATAGCGTAACCATATTGTGTTTATTGTATTTGAATATGTGACATCATGTGATTGTTTGTGATTAACTTGAACTGATAATGTGATTGTGATGATCTATTTGTATTTGAGTCTTAATGGCTATTTGTGTATGATGTCTACCTAGAGTGGGTAATACATGATCTTGAATTCTAATAGGAAATTGAGACTCCTATAATTGTATTACATAGAATAGAATTTTAGTCATGTGCACATGAATCTCTATTATAGGATATGGTTCCATATACTTCAAGAATTCAAAAATTGGTTTGCTATCACTTTTTAATATACCTAAGTTGACAATTTACAAGTTAGTGGCAGTTATATACTCACTGAGTTCATGGAACTCACTCTATTCTAATTTAATATTTTCAAGTTAGCATTTATAGAGAATCAAAGACCGCTTGAATCAAGAGATTTGACAGTTGGAATTGGGATTAGCATCCCAAACATAGAATTGTTAAGACTATTTAATATGATGAATAGATTGTATGTGCATAAGTCTGAAACTGTATTGTATTGCATGTATGATGATCTTGTTGTATCTAGATAATACAGGTTTTGTATTTTAAGGTGTGTGACCCTTAAGAAGTATCTAAATGCAGGGGAGACTTTATTCATTTTTCATAAAAATTTTAAAATAAATTTTGAGTTCTCCTAGAATTTAAAACTCTTGTTAATTAAAAAGAGTGAAAAATAGTTAAGGCTTATGGAAACCAGTAACGGGATCCACGCAGGTCATGATAAAAAGTGGGTCATGACATTTTTCCATAATTTCTTGAAGCTCAGGAAATTTAGAATGTACTATAAAATAGAACAAACTAAATTCAAATAAAGTGTACATAAGAGTTTTCAAAATATTTCATATAAAACATTTCATTTCATGAATATGAGATTGTTGGCACTTCATTTTCTCAAACTATGTTTGACGTTACACATCATGAAAACCATTTGGCCAAATAATCTCACAAATACATTCTAGAATTTCACAACTTTGCTTAGAAAGCTCATCAAATATGGATATCACCTCTTATAAGAATTGCATCAACTCTTATATCACAAAAGACATTTATTTAAAAAATACCTTCATTTTCATAAAATTTTATTGATTTGTAAATAAAGTATATTCATAAATATTCACAATTGAAGTACTTTAAAATTATAAAGTTTCATCATAATATTTCTTTGTTTTTGGATCTAGAACTTAAAACCATTTTTTTCAAAAGTATTTTGGTAAAGTTTTGTATGAGTCTTACTCATAAGCAATTCACAAATAACAAATTGAATTTTCTCTTCCACAAATATATTTAAAAACATTTCACAATGTGTATATATATATATATATATATATATATATATACACTCATTTCTTTATAAGATATACACTAATGATCACATCCCAATAGATATGGAAATATTCTAAAAATATATGTAATTTTCATAACTTATATAAGAAATGAGGTTCTTACAATTTTTTATAGCATAAAGCCAATTAAATCACATAATTATAACGTGGTATCACATAAAGAATCCTCACAAATTTGTAAATATTCATTACGGATAAAATAGATAATTAATCATACAATATTTCTATTATTCTTTCATCCTTACTATGCACAAACTAATTTTGACCAAGACAAATACTCAACATATTATATTATTTTAATATTAATTTATCTCCTAAAAGTCCACTAAAATTATAGATAAAATCTTGTGCCTCTAAAATAAAATTTTTAATTTTAATTTTCCTTTTAAACAATACAACAAAGAAATTTAATAACACTCTAAAATTATATTTTTTCCTTTGACATATAGTCTCATAGAATAGAATAAATAAAATTAACTTAACATTTTCTATACCTTTAGAAATAATCTAATTTCTAGTCAAATTTATCTAAAAACAATGAAACTATAAAAATAGGAAAATGAAAAAAATTTAATCGTGAAAACTAATGATTTGTAGTTTCATAAATTATATGAATTATCACTTTGTCCTGAAGAACCAACTGATGATTTTATGACATAAATATATTCTAAAAATTTTATTTATGATGATTGTTAGTATAAAAGTCATATGAATTAGCATTTATGGCATTTATTACCAATTACACACTAAAATTGGTATAGTTATATGCTATCTCATTATAGTTATCATCATAGAATCAATCAAAGCATAATTAATGTTATTTTTTAATAATTATTATTTCAAACATAATTATTAAATCATAGATATAAGGATTATAGTTATAATCTAAAGTTAGTCATAGGCTACATAGGATCATAATAATAAATGTGAAGTAAAAAATTCATCAAAATATTAAACATAATGAGGAAATAGAAACACATAGGATAGTAACTATTTTAACATTAGGTTAAAACTTTAAGAGGTCTATAAGACCATTCACATCCATCATAACTTGATAATCCCTAAGCAAATATTGACTAAAAAGAGGTAAATGGTCAACATAAACCATGGAAAATGAAGTTTCTTCAATAACAAGCAAAATAGAAAATGAAACATCTAGATGGCTGCTTAGAAAAATGTATGAAACAAAAAGATATCTCTATAGATTTCACCATTAGGATTAATTAGAGCATAAGGAATAGGATGAAACCAGCAGTGTCATATTTGTGTTTTTATATTGTCATGGTGAAACAGGAAATGGGAAAGAAAGCGTAGAAAACGCAGGGCATATGCCTCCTTAGGATTTTTTAGTGGGGAAATTGCAAATTAGGCTCAACAGTTGCTTCTATGCATCACTTCCCGCTATTGGAATTTCCTCTCTTGCTCGTTCTCTATCTACTAAATCATAATTTTATTCTAAATACACCAAAAATAAAAATTAATATCATGATGGATTTCAAATAGGAAAATTATCTAGTAAAATATGGACAAAGTGAAATTATTATCATTTAGAAACATGAACAAAGAGATAAAAAAACATATATATGTAAACAATAATCATTAAGGTAATTTAGATTCCAAATATCCTTGAAATTGTTGTAAAAATTGGAGTATGAGATGTGTAAATTCACTATCCTCAAAGATTATTCTACCTTTTTGTGCAGAGTTTTCCATGACAATCCTTTAGAATTTACCAAATATTTTTGTTTTGATTACATGGTTAAAAAAGGAACAAGCAATAAGAAACTGTAAAACCAAGCAAAGTAAAAGTCACTATTGTAAAATAGATTATTGGCATTAGGTATACAAAGGATTAGCCGTCAGTGTATGATTGATATTTAATCCTATGACATTGTATATCAAATTTAACATCTGTTGTAAAACCATTTGTTAGTGTTGTAGGAATGTTAGTTATTTATAAAGAACCAACATCTAATGTAGATATACCACTTTGGTTTATATAAATGATTGAAAGGGTTTATTTAGCCATCCCCACCAATCCTAGGTCACTCCTTTCTACTTTAATTCTTCTCTCCCAACCCTAAATTCCTTCGCCAGCTTCTCTTTCTTGGATCCTCTCTATACCCCTTGCATTTTACCTTCTAGAATAACATACCATATGACACTATAGAATCCTAAATGTCAATAATTTTAAATTATAAATTTTGTAATTGAAGTTTACAAACTGGAAGAGATTATATCAAATACACCAATCATAGATGGATGATATGTTAAATATTATCTTGATTCCCATTACTCAATATGTGAAGTTGATATTCCTTATAAAAGCATGGTTGAATTCAACCCTTGCAAATATGATAAGCATTCATTAAATTTTGATAGAATGATAGTACACATTTTATGTAAATAAATAGAAGATGATATAGTCAAATACTAAGAAAGATAAAAGAAATCAAATTTCTTACCTATAAAAACAACATCAAAATGAAAGGTAACAAAAAATAGAGAATTAATACTACATTTTAGCATAAACATATGAAATCAAAAATTAAATTGCAAGAACAAAAATAAAAACTAAGCAAACCTTTAAGTTTAAATTCTACATTTTCCCAGTAAGTGTGCAAACCTATAATTTTAGTATCAAGCTAATAGAGATTCATTTATAGAAAAAATTTGATGACCAAAAATATAATACCAAATAGAATTATCTTTATGTTCGAAGCAAAGTATGGTTTATTATAGAGAGAATTATTTTAGGCCTAGAAAAGCTTTAGGATAGAATTTATAAATAACACCATTACTTCACTCTTTTTATTTTTAACTCATGGTAGGGTGTGGGTTTAGATGCCAATTATTTGTAAACAAATTGACGTGTAAAGTACAATGAAGTTATCTTGTTCACAAACAAAATGATGTCATTTAGTATATAAACAACTAACATTGTAAATTAAAATATATTAGCTTTAAGTTAAAAATTAACTTTTTTATGCACTATTTTTAAAAAAGCATTCATAAAAAACAACTAATTAAGAACATAATTAGAAATAGCCAATTGACATTTGCAAAAATTGATTATAATTCACAACAATTGCCAAATGAGATAAAAGTTGACAATAACAATCAATTATAAGAGCTTTTATACAAAGTTTTTGAACTTTTATTTACACATCAAAATATAAGTTATAGCAAGTCATTCAACCAAACTAACTATTAACAACTAATTTACAACGACATAGTTTATTACAACCATCAATCATATTCAAGAGCACCCAAAGTTTATTCCAGTTATGCTATAGTCTTGATAAAATATCATGCCCAAATCTCTCTAACCTCATCAAGTTATTCTTCATTGTATGATTTAGGCATGTTTCTAAAAACCATCAATTTACACATAGACAACAAATCAAGAATGTAGCACATGATATAGCAGTCACACTTCATATTCCTAGGTTATTTTAGGAATTGGAATAAAACAAGAGATTAATTTAATTCCATTAATGCACAATCTTCTAGGTTAAACATGATACAATATTACTGCTATCAACATTACTTTTACCTATTTGAAAGGACTATCTTCACTTTATCTATTTGAAAGGTCTATCCTTCTCCAGTTTCATGCATATCTCATGAGTTGTGGTCAAAGCTTTTTTAAAGCAAATTTGCAACTTGAATTACACATCTCTTAATGAAGAATTTGACTAGTAGATTAGCCTTTTCCTTAATAACAATATGGCATGCATCCAATGACAACTACAATACAATGGCATAATTAAGCTATCAAATTTTGTTTAACAAAATTTTTTTTACAAATGACACAAAATGGAGACTTATACCTTAGGGCATGACATGAAGTAGTAAGTTTTCTTGATCTCATGGATTAAAGTAATGACAACGTATTCTAGTATTAATTGCTCAATTGGTGTAAACTCCTTATCAAGTTGACATGGATCTAGGAATCCATATGTTGATTTCACTCATGACAACAAGTTACAGCAATGGTTGTAAAAGAATTGAATTTAGCTAAACTTATATTTAAACAATATTTTGATTAATTTATGTTTGGTAAAAAAAGACAAAATAAACTAACATGATCCAAAGCAAGATGTAACTGACATCAAGCTTCTTAAAGCTTAGCAATTGCTAGATGAAATTTTTTTTCAATATAAATTGGATTTAAAATCCTATCATTTCCTCTCCAATCCATAAATTAACCTAGGTTGATTGCCCTAATAGCTATCAAGGTGTGCTTGTAGCTGTATCCAAGCATGATCAGGAGATCACTAAAACATATAATAATGGTGAGTAATCTTACATAATAATATTAAAATAACTTAAAAAGTTATATAGAAGTGTTAGTAATAGGGGGAATACATTATGATACCTCTATTAGGAATTGAATGAAGGTCATCGGGTATGTAATGAAAGTTCTATAGGCTTTATCTACTATTCAAATTACATCATTTAGCATTGGCACCTTAACCTTATACACAAAGGCTTTTCGACCACTACCTTAACTTGATTGTCTGAAAATGGTTGATGGTATCGCTCATAACCTACCAAAATCCACTAGTTCATAACCTTTCGTAGAAGTGCTCTCGCCATCATTAAAGTGCATTAAGCTCCACCTTATGCAATGTGAACCCTTACTATAGGAAACTTGATCATGCATAGATATATATATTAAAAAGTTTAAAAGTTAAAGGTGACATTTATCTCGAGTATAATCTTTAATCTATGACCATAAGAGCTGACATTCTAAGTGTTGATATGTCATCCTAATTAGAAGTCCATCTGGTTAGCTAAACATTAGTTATAGGAGCTAACTTATCCATAAAAGTAGTGAACTTATGGGTTTACTAGATAGATGTCATGGGACTTAAATGTATGACATGTTAAACAATTATCTCGGAGAATGAAATAGCTCTTACTACTATTGCAACTATTGCTGCATAAAGTGCTGTTCTTCCCTCTACTATAACCTTACTTCTTAGTCTCCATTAAGTTTCCATGTGATACCTTTAATGATGCTTGCTCTTACATGCACTAAATTAGTTTGTAAATACCTTATTGAATAGTGCCTTGATGGGTCAAAGAACTCACTATTGCCAATATTGCATCTAATAATTCGAACATAACTAAAAAACTCAATTCCTAAAGCTATGGTCCTAACTAGTTAAAACTTACCTCGGGACACTTGCAACATAAAAGCGTCATATAATAATTAACAAAGAATAAATGTTTAGAATTAACTTCAATAAAATGGAAGCTTCAAAATTAAATAACATATTTTGGTACAAATCCTACCATTTACAATCTTTTCAATAATGGTTAGATTCTCCAAGGTTTTGCATGCCTTTGCTTAATTATTCTACCTCACTTCCTAAGCTCTATATGTGAAATGGAAGGTGTCCTATTAACTTCCTCATCATCCTTAATTTTGGTATGCCTCTTAGTCAATAAGTCCTTTCTTATCTTTTTGTAACCTTTTTTGGTAGAGTCTACATAGATATGTATTCTTATTTTGTTTCTCCTAATTGGGCTTACTTAACTCCTATTAACCAAATATCATATTAGTTCATAAGTACAAATGATATACAAATAAGATATTAAGATAAACTAGATGTCAAAATGTAAAAATTGTACTTTGAAATCCTCATTTGTGCATTGTTCTTGCAACTTCTCCTATAATTCTTGGCTAATGTAGTTCCATCACTACATCGGGTCTATTTTTATTATGATCTTGGGATTGATGTATTCCCATTTTAGTGTGGTTTTAAAGTCCTTCCACAAAGTTGCCATATGCAATAGTACTTTTCTGTGCATTTATTAGGAGTTAGAATATGGAAGGAACTCTACGAGAAAAAAAACACACACACACACACACAAAAGATTAAATTATATGTGAGTATACTATAAATATAATTTTCATATCTATTACACAAAGCTTTCCAAATCAAGTGTATATACCAAAACCTCCTTCCAAATTTTATCTTTAAATCTTTAGGGGATTTTCTTCTAATGATGAATAGCTTTCAAGGCTTTGGATCATACAACCATTCCAACATAATTGGTATATTATGATGCATTTTCTCTATCTAGCTACTATTTTTTATTGATTTAAACTTGTAATTTCTCACTTTAAGATTACATTATTATAATGCCTTTCAAAGTTATAGAACCTTTTGTATTCCTTTTGGTGGGGGAAGCACAGTGCAATTTTTCACCCTTAAAGCATGATGCAATAATGCCCTTCAAAGTTGTGGGACCTTTTGTGTTTCTTTTTGTAGAGGTAGTTGCATCTCTAGAAAGATCTATGTTATGGATTTAATTAAAAAAAAAATCAATCTCAATCAAGTATATTGATATGTGGGTAAAGTTATAAGTTGATACAATGATGAAAAAAGTAGCAAATGTAAAATTAGTCATCATAACAAATGTTGCACTAAATTGCATAACAAAACAAATAACTTGCATGACAAATAACTCAAATAAGATTACACCATTCATTATACTTTATAAACTCCTCCACCAATATACATAACCATAGAGCAAATAGGAATTATGGAGTGATATATATATATATATATATATATATATATATATATATATATAGATAGTGATGATTTTATTAATAAAGCATAGAACTTACAAAAGATAGGGGAGGAAGAGAACTAACAAGCAGAGAGCTTATAGTGAGGCTATCTGAACGCTTGGTTCGTACATTTAGGAATTTACTTTCATAAGCAGATATTTGGATCCTATTTCTACAGTAGACTTCTACAGTTTTTACCTGTGGGTAAATAGAAAAAGTAAACAGTAAAAGTGCTACAGTAAATTTGACTTTTGTCACCGAAAGAGGAAAAGTGACAAAAAGTAAATTGATTTGTCGGAGAATCCAAAGATGCTGTCTACCACCAGTTGTCGAATTTGTCTTCTGGTGCCGACACTTCTAAACATGGACTCCGGTATTTGCATCTAATGGCTTCAAATTGATTCTTCTCATCTAATGGCTTAAGTTAGATCTTCAGGACTGACTTCTTCTAGGTCAATGCCATAACAATCGTCCTTATTTGATTGAGCATAGTCTTCTTCTTCAGAATTTTCTAAATTTTGAGACTTTGCTGGAGAATTGCTTGAAGCTTGAGATTGAACCTCAGCTTTGGATTTCATCATAATACGAATGTCTTCTAATTTAGAGAGCCATTCGTCAGGATATAAGGCTGTTGCAAGGGCAACCATGAAATTTAATTTGGTCTGAAGGAATTGGTTAGTTCCTTTTCTGGGATCCTTATTGAACTCAGGATGCCTTTTGAACCATTTTTTTATTTGGGATTCCTCAGCCATATAAAAGTATTTGAATTTTGCCCACCATTTGACAGAACCAATTCTCTGAAAAATCGAATAATTTCCTTCAGGGTTTAGGCAAATTGGTATTCCTAGTAATAACACCATGGGAGGCCTATTTTGAGAAAAAATTATAGAAAGATAGGAAATTTTCCTTGATTTTCATAATTAAAATTATCACGAAAAGTTTCCCAACCTTTTTTTATATTTGCTAGAAGAATTTCTTCAATTAGTCTGAAGATGCTCCACCATCTAACGAACCAATTGGGAATTTGGTACTTGGCATTACAAAGAAAAAAAATCAGCCAAGAATGCTTATTGATTTTATTTTGAAAATATAAAGTATTCATCCATGCTTCCTGGTAATCCCAATATGAATACCCTATCAGATTTGTTTGAAAAGGTTTTTCAAATTTTTTCATCTTGAATGGCTCTAGGCCCCATTCTTGGGAAATGATGATTTTCTGAGTCTTGAAACTTGAATGAGTTATCAGGTTCGGATTTTTTTTGCTTCTGTGATGCTCAATGAACATAGAACCAGAGTTCCAAAATATGCTGGTAGAATTCTCTGGTATGCAAAAAAGATTTCGGCACAAAATGTCAATTTTTTGGAAAGACCTTTGGAATAAGATCTAAGGGATTTGAGGCCTAGTATTTAGGTTCTGTGTATAATAGATTCTGGGGATTTGATTTCTTGATATATTTAGTTGTAGTGTTTATAGGCTTTGGGCCAGATGTAATTATAGATTTGGATGTAGTTGGAACTAAGGATTTGGATGAAGTTCCAGCTTTGGTCATTTATTTTTTTTGATTGGCTATAGCCTTCAGAATATCAGATTGGGACAGGATTAGTTCCTAGGCCTTTTGGTCTTCTTCGGCTATGTCAGCCTAAGATTTTTTCTCTATTTTGAGAGGTTTTTAGATTGAGGCTGCTAGGGCTTGCAGAACCTCTATTTGGAAATCATCATCTTGAAGTAGTCTTGATGATGAGGTAGATTTAGGCTTAGATTTGGTAGAAGATATGGCTATTTGTTTAGCCTTTTCTTTAGCGGTGGGTTTCTGCTTATTTGGATCAGGAGGATTAGATTTTTTATTTTTCCTCATATTTGCTGGGATTTTCCTTGTAAAAATTCTCGAGTCAAAAAATCAGGGAGAGAATTTGTAGAACCTTTTAAGTGCTCAATATCAGAATTAAAGACACTTAAAATACCTTGCCATCTAGCAAAAATTTGTTTTGATGCAATATTTTGAACATCTTTTTGTAAAATAGATTTGACTGAGCTACAATCAATGCTAATTAAGAATTTTTGATTTAAAAGCTCAAATTGGAATTTTTGAACACACAAAACAATTGCTAAAATTTTCTTTTTTGGGGTTGAATAGTTTTGTTGTGTAGAATTCCAATATTTTGATGCAAATGCAACTACATACTTTTTGCCATTTAAAATTTGCTTTAAAATGCCACCGTATCCTAAATTTGATGCATCTGTTTCAACAATTTTTAGTGCGGTGGGATTTGAAATTTGTAAACAGGGAAGACTCTTAACTTGAGTTTTAACTTGTCTAACTATTTTTGTATGTATGTCAGTCCATGGAGGAGGACTCTTTTTAAGACGTTCATGCAATGATTTGATGAGATTTGAAAGGCTTAGGAAGAAATCAAAAACATAATTTAAGCAACCCAAAAGCCTTTGAAGTTGAGTTTTTTCGATCAATTGATTAGGAAATTTATCAGCAAACTCAATTGATCTTTCAATTGGAGTTATAGTTCCCTAATAAATATGATGACCAAGAAATCGGATTTTTATTTGAAATAAAGAATATTTGGTCTTTGAAACATCTAAACCATTTCTTTTTGTAATTTCGAGGAATAAATTGTGATGTTTGAAATGTTGATCAATGTTTTCAGAGAAAACTAGAACATCATCAATGTAAACCAAGATAAATTTGGAGAAAGGATTATAAATATCATTCATAATCCTTTGAAACTCTAAAGGAGCATTTTTTAAACCAAAAGGCATTACGTTCCATTCGTATTGACCAAATGGGACAGTAAATGCTGTTTTGTAATGGTCCTCAGGTTTTATTTGAATTTTTCAGAAACCAGATTTTAAATCAAATTTGGAAAAGATTTTTGCCGAATAAAGCCTATTCAGTAAATCCTTTTTATTTAGGATCGGATACCGAATCCATTGGAGCGCAATGTTGAAAGGCTTGTAATTGATAACAAGCCTAGGTGTGCCTCGTTCTATTTTAGCATTTTTATTTACATAAAAAGCTGCGCAAGACCACAGACTTTGCGATTTCCTAATGATTCCCTTTTTTAAGAGATCATCAATTTCCTTTTGGCAGTAATCCAGAAGTTCATGGTTCATCTGGATTGGCCTAGCCTTTGTAGGAATTTTCTTTTCAGAAAAATCCTTTTCATATGGTAATTCTACCATATGTTGCTTTCTGTTCCAAAAGGCATTTGGAAGATCAGCACATACGCTGGTAATTATCCTTTTTTCTAAAGATTCGATTTTGGATTGAACAATAGGGCTTTGAAGATGTTGTTCAATCTTTTTGAAAGAAATTTCTTAAGCAAGAAAATTTATTTGTGCTTCTTTATAGTCTATCAAGTTAATCTATTAATTCTTCTTGACAAATTGGAAAGTAATTTTATCTCCAAGAATTTTTGTTGAAATCCCTTTATCCGTAACCTTGTAAGGGGTTAATGTCTGAATAAATGGATTCCCTAAAATGATTTTATTGGATAAATTCTTCATAAGTAAAAACTCTTGATTTGATTTGAAAGAAGAATTTATTATTTGAACATTAGATAATTTGAAATTGATTTTAAGGGGTGATCCATTTGTAGACCTGATTTTGGCTTTAGTTTTCTCAAAAAACTTTGTTGGAACTAAGCCTTCTTGAATGCAATTAATGTCTGCACCCGTATCGAACAAGGCAACAATTTCTATAGTCCAATCCTTTTTTATCAAAGTAACTGAAAATAAAGTACTTTGAAACATGGATTCTGGAAATAGAGCCCAAGAAATCATCCACTTCTTCATCTCTATTGATTTTTTTCTTTTCCTTTTAAGGAGATAGGAGAATTCGGAGTGATTTGAAGATTTTGTAAAATTTCACCTTGGAGCTTTTGAATAGATTTTAGCTCCTTGACTTTAGTTTTAAGTAGATTTATTTCAAAATGCAAGTCTTGTAAAGTTACAAGTCTATATTCTGGTTTAAATCTGTCTAAAATAGTTTTGAAATCATAAGAAATTGGTTAGAAAACTTTTTTCGAAGAAGAAAGTTTATCTAGAGTTTTTCTAATCATTTGGAGATATTCTTGCTTCTTTTCATTCTCAGGGTAATTACCAATGATGTCAAAAAGCAAGTTTTGCTCTTTGTTGAGCATATTTATAGAAAGCTCGGTGGATTGGTTCTCAGAAATTTCATCGTCTTGAGGAAGACAATCCAATTGCTAAATCAGCTCTCCTTCATCTTGTTCATGTTCTGAATCAGAACAAGCTTTAGCAAGAAGGCTATTTATTTGTTCAAGGATAGAATTATCTAAACCTAATTAGTTTATCCTGCTCCTTAGCCTACAAAATCTACCTATATGTCCAGGTGTTCCACACTTGAAACAAACTGGCCTAATATCTTGAGATTGGTCGGGTAAAGGAGTTCTCCTAGGTTTAGGATTCTTTTTTTGATTTCTTAGAAAAGGCTGAGGGTTACTTTGCTGTTCTATTTGCTGCTTAGCTCTTTTCCTATGTTTTGGTTTAAAGGTTTTTGTGCAAGGTAACCTAAATTATTCACAGAAGGTTCCTAGTTCTTTTCTGTTTTAGGCATTTTCCCTAGCAAGTTATTTTTTAATCTTGTCATCTTGATAGATTCTTAAGGCTACCTTTTGGATATGAGGAACTAACTCTCCATAAGTTAATTGTTCATAAGGAATTTGTTCTACATAAAGGTTTCTTATTTCAGAACGAACTTTATCTCCTAAGGTTAAAGGAAGTTCCGCTAAGAACTTTTCTTTCCAGAAAGGTTGGTTACTATCAGACCTGGTAAAAACCCTAGTAAAGAACATGTCTTTGTACCATCTGAAGTCAGATAGGGATTTGCACCTAAGGTTGGAAAGAAGTTCTAATGATTTGTCTTACCAAAAATTAGGATCTCCAATGAAATGCCTAATTATGGTATAGATGAGGGTGTTAACTGGATCAGGGATAGGATTATTATCAGGTCCTAAAAGGATATCCCTATTCTTGTCATGTTTTACAGCCTCTAAGATTTAGGTTTTTTCCATGTTTGTAATATGGTCATCCCACCAACCTTTAAGCTGTCCTGAAAAACCAGCTATTAGGTAATGGCAGATAGGAACTTGGCCACATTGGTGATTTGATTGGTAGGCTACACTAACCATTCCCATTTGCTAGAGAGTATTGATAATTTCATACTCAAATTTTCCATCTATGTTCCACTCATAGATGTTATTCCCGCTATAGGAATTTTGGAATATTTTTGGTTTTTCTTCTATGATTAGGTCAAAAGGACTGGCTCTAGGGTAATATATTTTCTGGGGTTATCTCTAGTTATTTTCCCTAGGTTCTCATTTGATTGGGTTTGCTTGGCAATCTTCTGAAGATGTCTCAGAATAATTGTCAAGGGCTCCTACCAGTTTTCCTGTAATTGATTTGGTAGACTTAGGTGTTTCAGATTCATCCACATAAAACTGACCTATTCTCTGGTTTAGATCCTCTATCATCTGGTTAACCTTTACTAAGGCAGACTCTCTAGACAGAGGTATTTGTTTTTCAGAAGGGATTTGGTAAGGTTTAAAAAGAGGGTTTTCTAAAACCTTCTTAGTTTTAGAGGTTTCACCTACAAGGTTTTCAGAAATGACAGAACTATTTCTACCAGTAGATACTATATGAGTTCCAAGCAACTGGAGATACTTGTTGGTGTAGTTGTTTTGCTCAATCACCAAAGCGATATCTTTAGCCATAGTAGCTTCTCCTTCATGGCATTCTCTTGTCTTGAATGGAGATACGACAATTAGCTTCTTTAGGTCCGTTGTCTGGATTTGAAATGAACTTTTGGGTGGAAGTTCTGCAATGATCTTCTCACCTTTCGTTGTAGTCCATTCGTGTGTGACAACATTCACAGACCTTTGATTTTTAAAAGGATAATCTATTTGGTTCATTCGAGCATATGACTCAAACCATTCAAAGAAAGATATATTTTTCTTAAACATCTCCATATGGAGATAATACCTTTCTTGAATTTTTTGCCTTTCTTGACCCTTAAATTTATGCAAAAACCAGGTTCTTTGATGAAGAAATTCTGCAAAATAGAATTCTTTCCTCAAAGATTCCTTGTCAATTATAAATTATTTTTCACAATTCATAATAAAATTAGGTCATTAGGGCAGATTTGTGAGGCAGTAGGAGATCCAATAGATCTATAAGGTGTATCATTATCTGGACCTATTAGTTCGTCATCCTTCTCATCTTCTTCAATTTGGATGGTTTGGTCATAAACTGGCCTTGGAATATTTGTACTGTTATCAACACCGTGTAAATCAATGTTGATAGTAGAAGGATTTGAAAAAGATTTCCTAGAAGACATTGATCCTATAGAAGACCCAGTTTGTAATGTCCCAAATTTTTAATTCTATTATTTGGATCTCTAAATTTTGAGGCTGTAGAAATGAAGAACATGTTTGAATTAGCTTGGTGGGTGAATATTAAGTTGAAAAGAATTAAGTGTAAAGGTAATCAAAATTCTGAAGGAAAAAGGATAGTAAGGAAAAGAATTTATTTTCATAAGCAGTATGGATGATCAGAGGAGGTTAGAAAATCCTAAAAAGGGAAGTTGTCTAAGTCTGATAGTGTAAGGAATTTTAAACAGACAGAAATCCTATGGACTAAATTGCAAAAGTACAAAATCGGTGTGGTTAAAGTGAAAATAATCAAGAATTTGGGATCTAATATGAATAACCAAGATTTTGGGGTGTAATATGTGATTTTATTTAGTGTGGCCAATAGACACATGACAAGTGTCCTTGTTAGAAGAAAATGGACAAGTGTCCTTATTTGAAGAAATGGCAAAAATAGCCTTACTATTGGTGAAAAAAGGACTAAATTACCTTTGGAATTGTCAAAAATGGCAAGAATACCCTTGAAGCTTCATGAAAAGTCTTCTTCCTTCTCCTTTCTTCTCAAAAGTTGTGGAAGACTCCATGAAAGCTGCAAAAACGTGCAAGAGAGAGAAGGAAGAGAGAGAAATCTTCTTTTGAGTTTTTCACCCAAAAATAGTGAGATTTAGGCTTGGGGGTAGAAGGAAAAGTTACTCTTCTCATCAAGCTCTATCCATTGGTGTGTTTAGATTGAAGAGAAGCTCAAGTTTGATCAAGTTTGGTGAGCTCTAAGTGAGGATTTTCAAGTTGTAGTAAGAGGTAAAATTGTTCTCCTCTAAAAGCTCTTTAAAGTACTCTTTTTAGTTTCTTGAGATTTTGATGTTGGAGTGGTCAAGGGTGATTGAACATGGAGTTTAGGATGATTTGAACATGTTTAATGGTGTTTTAGATGTTGTTATGTTAATCTATGGCTTTGGTTTGGTGTAAAAATAGCAAGAAACCATGATATACACAGTCTAGGATTTTAGAGGCATAATGGTGCATGTGTGGATTTGGCATGATTTGTTTGGAATTTGGTTAAAATGATGAAATTAGGATGATTCTTATGAGTTATGAAGCCTAAGGAAGATGAAATTTTGAGTTATGAAAGTGTGTATGAAACTTCCCTTTTGAGAAGTCAAGGGGAGAAGGAGGTTTAGCCATGTAAATTGTGTTTTTGGAAGATCAGTAATGTACACGGGGTAGAACACGGCCCATGTTGTACCCCATGTTCTGAATACGGGGTAGAACACGGCCCATGTTCACCCCAGTGTTCTTTTACGAAGGCAGATCAGTAATGTACATGGGGTAGAACATGGCCCATGTTGTACCCCATGTTCTGAACACGGCCTATGTTCACCCCCGTGTTCTTTGTCAAGTGAACATTTTGGCTTTAATTCTTCATGGTTTGCACGGTTTTGCCTCCGGATCCTTTTCTAATGCTCTTATGTGTTATTCCAAAGCCTGAAATTAAAGTATAGAGTATCTAAGTATGCATTTATTTAAGTGGAGGAAGTAAAGAATACATGAGGTTTAAGGAAAGTGATGATGTTCTAATAAGAACTATGATGTGTATTTGTATAGACTAAAAAGTGACAAGTTGGAAAGGCAAGGGGAAATTGTAAAGAAGTTTTAAGTGAGGGCAAAAGAGACATCACCATTGGAAGCTTGTAAAAGGTAGCTAGCTTTATCCTTAAGCTGTTTTCTATTTATATGATTTTCTGTATTATATGCCATTGTATAGAATGTATATGAAATTGTTGTGCACGCATTCTGGGAAGACAGTAGAATACTGTGTTTGGCCTATGGCTCGAGATCCCCGGAATGATAATGCAATTGTTGTGGCACAACCCGGGAAGACAGTAGAATACTGTGTTTGGCCTATGGCTCGAGATCCTCGGGGATAATAGTGCAATTATTGTGTGCGGTACCTATGGCTAGAAACCTCGGGAAGACAGTATGATACTGTGTTAGCCCTTTGGCTCGAGTACCCCGGGAAGACAGTGAATTACTGTGTGAGGCCTAGGTACGATTATCTGTGATGGCCATCTAGATATTGATATAAGTCCTTGAATGGGCTTGATGATTGTTGTGTGCAGTGCATATTTCTTACAATGGTATGGTATTGAATATGTATGGTATTGAATATGATGATAAATGATTAATTATTTTTGAAACGTATGTTTTAATTGCTTAAGGATCTGGAATGGCTTGATATATTTTTATGGCAATAGCTAGCTACTGGGAAATTCTGTTTCTTATGTTTCTGTATTATTACTAACCATTCCAGGTGATGTTTCGAAAGGCTCTCTTGATAAGGGAGAATAGAGATTTGAAGTTGTATTAAAAATGATTGTATAGTTGGTGATATTGTAAGTGCTGGATGTATGTTTTGTAAGTTGAACTTGTTGTATAATTACATGACCCTTGCCTAAAGTGTATGAGATACAGAAATTTGTGGTATTGTGAGTTAGCCTAGAGTAGAAGGTAAATTAGTATGCAATAATTATCTATTAAATGAGGATTAAGGTATTAATAAGTAAGGGAGTTACACAGTTCTTAATAGAGTTCTAGAACTGATTCTTCCAGAACAAGATCTTTTTGGCCATTCAACCAAATTTTTACCTTTGGTCTGATCAGTTTGTGAGGAGGATTCGGCTTCAATGAAGTCTTCAATCCTCTTTCTATTTAAAAAGGAAATAGAGGCAGAAATAATATGATGCCTTAAAAAGGATAAAATAACATGCAATGGAAAAAGCAAAAAGTAAAAAGAGCAAAGATATCATTATCAAATAGAGCATGAGCATATATAATCACACATCTTGAGGGCTACTAAACCCTAATAGTATCCCTAAATACAATATATAATATAATTCTAAATGTAGTAATGAATGAAATTGTCATAATGTCACTGTAAATATATATACATGCCAACCAGACAAAGTCAAATATAATCTCTTAATATTCATATATAAAGTGAAAATGAGAGAAGAAAATGTACCCAAATGTGTGTTTATGATTAGAATGACCACAAAGCCAACTTTAAGTGTAACAAAGAACAAGGTGAAGGATTAAGACTCATCAAAGAAATTTTAATGGTGGAACTGATGTTAAGGAAATATGTTTCAAAAAGCAAAAGTGATAGAAAATAGATAACTAAATGAAAGTTATCCCAAGAAAAAAATTACACATTGGTTTCCTAATTGATAACTGATGTCTTAAATAAATGACACATAAATTTATAGAAAATAGACATATAAATTTAAAATGATATTTACAAAAATAATCACTAAATAATTAATTTTAACATCTATTTTTGGAACAATTGATGTCTTAAGTTCTTCTTCCTTTTCAAATATAACAATTCTGATTAACTTTCAATGTTAGTTATAATTGAATCAATATCTTAATATCACTTTTATTTTCAAACATGTTGACATTAAAAAAGAAACATTCATTTTTAATTTAATTATCATTTTAAGTTCCCATTGAATATATAAAATGTCATCTCGTAATAATATGCATCAATTTTTTTATAACCATTATTTTATTTATCATAATAAGTTTTAAAATGCCACTGTATTTGTATTGTCATTGGTTTATCATATGACTAATGATTATCATTCAACATAGAATTGCAATTTTTGTAGTAATAAGTGCTTAAGGAGAAGAAGCAAAATGCATATGAAAGTTTTTTCAATTTAGATGCCAAGAAAAGATAGGTAGGTATCAATACTTATAGATGATGAATGGAATATTCCAAAGAATGATGTTAGGGAAGATATGGTTGATGATATTGAAAATATATGGAGGATAAGGTTGATGGCATGCTAATGATGTAGAAGATAAGGTTAATGATCATAAGATATCATTGGAGAAAAATAAAGGCATGATATTTTTTAGTTCTAATGGACTAAAATTCCTAATTTTTACATAATAGATTGTAAAATATTTTCTTAAAAATATACTTAGGCTAGTCTTCCATGTTATGCACATGTAATGGGGGATAAATTCACTAATTACATTTACTTTAGCTCATCTTATGCACATAAACCTATCACTTTATTTGTTTGTCAATTTAATGTTATTGTGTTCTTTATATTTAAACCTTCATAAAAGGCCTAACATTATCCATGTAGTGTTAAACCTTTTGAAATACTCGACTATTTACAATACCTTAATGGTTACATATTGGGTACACATTGAGCTATTGGTTAGAATCTTGACATCAATCAACTTTTTTGTGGAGTTTTGGCAAAAAATGTTAAAACTAGGCTCTAGCATCTTTCACAACCAATGTAGGATATCCTAACATTCTTTGTCTCACATATTAAGCCATCAGTTAGAACCTTGACATTAATTGACTTTCTTGCAAACTATTAGGTAAAGATATTATAACTGGGCTTTGGTCCCCTCTATAACTAATGTAAGATAAACCAATAATCTCTTTCTCACACATCAAGCCATCAATTGGAACCATAATGTCAACTAACTCCCCTATTGATTATAAGGAAGAGATGCTATTATTGAACTTTGATACTAGTGTTAAGTGGCATTTTAGGCTTTCTTAACCATAAAAAAATACTCAAAAGTTAAGGCTTTTCCTTATAAACTAACACCCAATTCTTTCCATAACTAATATAACATAACCTAACAATCTTCCTTTCACATATTGGGCCATCGATTAAAACCCTAACATTAATTGACTTTATATATGAATTGTTAGACAAAGGTGCTATAACTGTGCTTTAATACCAGTGTTAGGTGTCTTTGTGGGCTATCTCAACAACATGAGCTAACTTTAAAGTTGAGGTTTTGTCTCATATCTTTAAGTTAACACCCAACCCCCTTCCACATTTGATATAGGATAACCTAATAATCTCTTCCTTACACATCAAGCCATCAATTAGAACCTTAACATCGACCGATTCTTCCATGAATTGTTGAGTAGAAATGTTATAACTAGGCTCTAATACTAGTGTTGGATGTTCTTATTAGGCCCTTCTCAGCTATAAAAAGTTAGGTCAAGAATTGAGGGATTCCTAACCACAAGATAACCTAATAAGAAATAATAAGGACAACTTAACATTCTCTATTGCTTGTAAGGCAAGATCTAAATCTTTGTATAGTTTCATTTTTCATTTTATTTTTCTTGTATCATGGCAGAGTTCTTTCTTCTACTAAATTGAAGTTATGGAAATATATTATGCTTTATCCATTTATATCCTTAAATTCTTTATAAAAGCTCTTTCTGATATGAATTTACTCTTCTATGATGATCTTTTAAATTTTATTAGAAAAAATTTAAGTTAGTGAAAGTAATGAAGGCTGAAACAGCTTACCCAAAGAGGTCTTCTTCTAAAATACCTAATGGAATGGTCATAAGAACCTTAGTTAATTAGGCAAAAAAGTAGACCATAGAGCTATCTTTTTTAACTTTTGAACGCAGCCTTTGATTAGGGTTTTTATCAATAACTAAAAAACCATTTGAGTTTTGAGCATGAAACTAGTCTGAATAGAAAATGGATTCAAAGAGCTTTTTAATAATAAGTATATTACCTAAAACTTAAAATGTGAAAGTTATGGCCTTTACAAGAAGTCAGCATTTCATGAGGTTTAAAATCACACTGCAAAATGAACTATTGCTAAATGCAAAGTTGATCACTCAGAAGTGGCTTAGATAATTGGTCAATTAATTTGGTTTACAAGCCTATATAAGGAATAGCACTCTATTAAGCTTCATTTGTAATTGTATTTCATGTTTGGAGATTATAAAAAGAAAGAAACTCAAAGAAATAGGGTTGTGATTTGTACTATGCAAGAATGTAGGCTTAGTTGGCTTGCTCTTCGTAGTAGTGGAGGCTTAAGTTAAAGTTTATGGCTTAAATGGCTTGATTTACCTTCAAGTTTTGCCTAGGCTTCACATTTCCTTCATTCTTTTTGAGTGAGGTTTCTTTGAGACCTTAAACATGGTTTTACTTAGCATAAGAGACTTGCTAGCAAAATGTTTAGGGAGAACATTGTCCTCCTTTGATGAGTGGGAGTTTTGTCAAACTAGCTTCTTATTTAAGATATATATATATATATATTCCACAAATAGGTTAAAATATTTTAGTTTATCAATAATAAATAATTAACAAAAAATTAATTAATCTAAACTATGTTGTTAGCCAAATGCATATATTTGATGTGCTTGTATGATTGTTTTGGGCAAATGGTATTTTGAACATTTTAACATGAATAGCTATAATAATGCTAACTTTGGAGCTATAATATTAGAAATACATAATTGAACTAGGATTGGTAGAAATTCAACAATAAACTAGGAATCGACAATTTCATGTCTAAAGGCAGAATTGTCACTTTGACCAAAATGTTGAAATGCACGTTTAAGAAGGGTAGGATAGCCCCTTAAGATCCACGAGTTGAATGTGTTTGATTGTAGTGTATTAGGCTTGAGGATGCCTATAGGTGCACCAAGAAAATGCTTAGAGCAATGAAATCGAGGTGGTTTATGGGAAGGCATAGTGATGAGACCCACCTACTGCATGGGACAACCAACAATTGGTGGGTGCATGATGGATTACAATATGCTGCCCACGGTATGGGATAGACATCATATCAGAGTGTCACTTAAACAAGTTCTTGAATGACATGAAAACATCGCAGATTCCCATTGACTATTATCATTGATTGTGTATGCCATACTATGTTATGATATATATTATGCTATGCCATGAAATCATGAATCCTACTATAAACATCTACATCTAGGAGTATTTTTAGAGAGTATTGAATGCACGGAAGAGTTTTCATGAATGGAAGAGAAAGAGTTAAACGCAAAATGTTTATAATGAGATCCTTGAAAGCTTTTCTTAAAAAAAAACAGCAAAGTGCACCTGAATTTCTATTTTTTCATGACTAATATGGAAGGCACAATAGATGACTTTTGTGTGGAGTGATAAAAGGGAGTTTGATTGGATTTGAATTTTTTTTCATTTCTCATATGAAAATAAGAGCAAAATGTCTTAAGTCACAAAACTGACCTAGGGATTACCTCCTAAATCTTAGTACATTCTTTTGGCTTCTAAAATCTGAATCTTGAATTTGACCTTGATAACTTATTTTCAATTAAATCAAGTATTTGACCGAGATTTCTACTTCTAATTTTCACATAGTTGGTTTTGTGAAAAATTTCATTGGATCCTGTATCTTTATGTTACGTGATTTGTTTAAACGTTAATTTTATGTTTTCTAGAGTATCTGGGATTTCTGTATAAGGTTATTGTTTTATGCAAGATGAAATTTGACTATGAAATAATTATTTGGAATTAGTTTTTCAAAGAATAACATTGAGTTTTGAAAGTTGAGATTTGGATCTATTATCACATGTAAATATATTTCTAAACCTAAATGTATTTCCATAATCTATCATTTTATCAAGTTTACAAACTCCAATTAATTTAAGAAATTTAAGGTATTTTTTTACTTTCAATAAATTATGTTTTAGGTTTTATATTTTAGTAGATTATTAAATTACTATAACTTACTCCATCTCTCCGATGTTTTTTGGATCAAAGAAAACTTTGGATGCACATATCAAACATGAATGTGAAGATTAAGGTAAATGTGTTGAAGGACATTTGATAAGATTAGGATTGCATTGTGTATGTGAATAGTCTGTGTTTTGTTATTAACTCTTTGTTTGTAAATAGATCTGTACAAAGCTTTATAAAACACGTGTTGTAAACAAACAAGGGTAATTACGTCTGTTTTTATATTAAAATATAAAAGTATATTTAAGAAAATTTTATCAGATATCAACTTTAAACTCATTGCATTCGCGTCGTGTTTGGTTGTCAAGAATAATGTGTAGGCTTATAGGAAGCAGTGCCGTGTCAATTCCACATGTTAGTCATAGGCCCAAAGTTGAGATGTGAAATTTCCATCAAAATTTTTAAATTTTATTATGGATTTCTAATGAAAATGAAATCCTGAAAAATAACGAACTATTTGAATTTTTATCTCGTTATTTTTTTATGGATTCATTTTAAATTTTGAGAAAAGAATTCGTCGGAAATTTATATCGGAAATAACAAATTTTGTTGTAGTGGCTCATTGAGTTCAAGTTGCAATTTAGAATTTAGAATTTTTAATTAGATTGAAGTTTCATATGAGTTTGATTTAATTCAATTTATCTAGTAAAAGGAACTAAAATATTTTATCATATATGAGAATGATTAAGTGTTATCATCAATTTACATGTTAAAAGAACTCAAACTACGTGAGACTACATTATTATTATTATTATTTTTATTTTTATACTATTAAGAGTGATTAAATCATTAACATATATACATAAGAATTAGATATCAAACCCTAAATGTAGGGGAAGGAAGATATTTTCAAGAAATATTGAATTAGATTAAATTAAAAAAAAAAATTTGATAAATTGTAATTGGATAGTTAGATTTTTTATGTGTAGTAGATTAGTCAAGTAAGGTTAAGAAAATTATATTAACCTATTAGATATTAGATTAAAATTTTGGTTGGATTATAAAAGTGCCAAAAAATTGAAGGACTATTAAAAATCTCAATATTAACAGGAAAAAAAAAACTTAGACTTGTGGACAAGCCTGCACCTACATAGATAAAACGGCACAAATTTGTGCGCATATAGGTTGCCCATAAAAAAAAATAAAAATTCCAATATAAAAAATCTAATCTATTTCATGACTATGGGCTGCCTGCATTACTCACGAACATTGAAATCATTTTTCATGCTTTCATTTAAACGAAATATTACAATCACCCGTCAATGCACCCTCTCCATCGACGCACAGACTTCGGCATAATTCCCTTATCGAAACAAGGCCCTTGAAATGTTCCACTACGTTTTCCACAAATTTCCTCAACCTCTAATCCTACTCGTAAATACAAAGGAAAACGAATTGGATTCTTTACTACTACATATTAAAGTTACATATATGTACCTTATTTTCAATTTTGTGGCAAATTTATTTGAAAAGTTTATTCATATATCACCCTATAACAGATTGAAAACTCCAAAAATAATGAATGGATTCACTTTTTATTTTCCGTTGGATTAGACAATTGTATATCCAGAAATTTGGATTGCGGAGATAATATACACATATAACAATTAAAGTTTAAATTATTATAAAATATTAAATATTTGGATAATATTTTTGTTTTAAATGTTCTCTTTTATAATATCAGTGTGCATATGTAAGTTAAATTTTAAATTTTTTCACCATTATTTAAATTAAAATTTTTCTCTTTTGATGTAAAAAGGAATATCTGGAGACAAATCGGTTATAAATTGTAGTGCCTGTATAATTCGTAAGATTAGTAAATAATGTGGGATTTAAAATACTACTTAGTTGTCTTTGTGATGCAAATAAATCAAGTTAAATTGAATATTTATATATTCAAGCATGAAATTGTGAAAAACAAATGAGACGGTATTATCACAAGTCGTAAAGTCAAATTAGTTATTGTTTTGTATTTTGTATTTATCAGTTAAGGCAAGTTAGTTATAAGGTCTATTAGGAATTAGTTTCAAGAGTTTCCATATATATAGGAAATAATGAAAGCTAGTTTTGGATCCTTTCATTCAGTAATAATAGAAATGTTCTTTGATTCCTAAAATTCCACTATGGTATTAGAGCTTTCTTCCTTTCTTTCTCGGCAAACCAATAGTGAAAGCTAAGATTTAAAAAACGATCCATGGCTACAATATTATATGCAATATTGTAGTTTTGGACTAGACCACATCTGCATTTTTTTGCAATTTTGAACCGTTATGGTCACCTTTTCTAGCATTTGTCCACATCGTAATACAACTGCAACTGTGACTGCGATTGCAATTTAAATCCTTAGGTGAGAGCAACTCAATAAGATTTCTTTGGTTTTTCTTTGTTCCTTCTTCTTCTTTTTTTTCTTTTTAGTAATCAAACAATAGAAATTTCTTAGCTTCCAATAATTGCAAATCTTCAGAGACTAGAGGATTTTCCTTCAAGCCTATTTTTCTTACAACCTAGTGAAAATCTAGCATCAGTTCTAGTATCTCCAGCACTAGATGATACCAATTACTTCCCATAGTCAAAAGTTATGAAAATGGTTCTTCTCTCAAAAAATAAATTCTAGTTCATAGATGGAACTATATCCATTCAAAGCAAAGATGATGCTATCTTTCCAACATGGCAAAGATGCAATACAATGGTGTTAACTTGGTCAATTCGATTTGTATCTCCGTCCATTGCTCAATCTATTATATCATTTGATATTGCTACTAACATTTGGAAATATTTGAAGGAAAGATTTTCCAATGGTGATGTAGTACGAATTTCAGATCTCTAACAAGAGATATTTTCTCTTAAACAAGGTTTTCTTAGTGTTATTACTTATTTCACTCACCTAAAAACTTTATAAGATGAATTGCTCAATCTTAGACCAATTCCAATTTGCACTAGTATTGGCAAATGTACTTGTGGAGCTCTTACAATAGTCAAGACTTATCAGAAAAATGATTATCTTATCATGATTTAATAGGGTTAAATGATACTTTTACTCATATAAAATCCTAGATTCTCTCGATGGATCTATTACCTTCCATCGAGAAAGCTTTTGCTCTTGTAATTCAACAAGAGAAACAATCTGGTTTATCTACATCTTTGCCTTTTGAACCTATTGTTTTTTATACTAATGTTAAATTTTCTTCATTGGTTACTCTTGAACCAATTATAAGCTATAGTAACATGATAAGTTCTCCCAATTCTAGCTACCAAAGACAACCTTATTATTTCGACAAGAGGCTTACTTGCACATATCATGGAATTGAAGGACATGCTATTGATAAATGCTACAAAAAACATGGCTTCTCACCTAGGAACAAATCTAAAGGAAAGCAAGTAGGTAGTTCTTCTAATCACATTAAAATGGTGAACCCTGAACTTATAAGCAATCTTCCTTGATAATCTACTCAATTGATTTGCAGCATAATGAAACTTTCAATAGGAATCACTTTTCACAATTTCAACTGTAATTTTCATTCACTCGAGATCAATACATGAAACTTTTGGCTTTAATTTTCCTTACTAATTTAAAAGCTAATACCAATGCAACTTGGACCAATGCTTTTAGTGTATGGTTTGATTCATAGGAAGGGTAAGGTATGCATTTCTACTCCTTGTCTAGTTATAAGCTGCCAATGAATGCTACATTATGGATTTTAGACTTTGGTGCTATTGACCACATTGCTTATTCCCTTGAACTATCTAAGTCATACATTCTTATACAAAATTTTGTAGTCACATTGCCAAATGGTAGTCAAGTTCATATCTCTCATATTGGTACTATTAAATTGAGCTCAATATTGATTCTTTTATATGTTCTACATGTGCCTAAATTCTCCTTTAATATTCTTTCTATTAGTAAACTAACGAAATAGATTTCTTCTTCTTTCTTGTTTCATCTAAACCTTTGTTTCATTTAAGACACTAAGGTTTTAAAGATAACTGGGTTAGTTGTGTAGTATAATGGACTCTATTAGTTTCTCTTACCTTCATTCAAGCTTTGAAATCATAATACATCTTTCAATACATGTTTCAGTTCTACCATAACTACAAATACTCTTGGTGATCACTAGCATTATAGATTAGGCCATGCTTCTACTTCTAGAATTAAGTTACTACAAAATATAGATTCTAATATTTAGTTTTAATGTAAAGATTTATGTGATATTTGTTAAATTTCAAAATAAAGAAAGTTATCTCTTCCCATCAATACTTTTACTACACATAATTGTTTTAATCTTCTACATGTAGATATTTTGGGTCCTTTTGCTTCTGCATTCATCTATGGGTATCATTACTTATTAACAATTGTCAATCATTATAATATATACACATGGTTTTTTTTAAATGAAATCAAAAATTGAAAGAAGAATTATCATTCAAGACTTTCGTCAATACATTGATACTCAATTTTCAACCAAAATAAAAACAATAAGAACTCACAATGCCATAGAATTCAATCTACAATCTTTTTATACATCAAAAGATATTCAACATCAAATTCATGCATTTATACACCACAACAAAATAGTATAGTTGAAAGAAAGCATTAACATATTTTAAATGTAGCATGAGCATTAGGATTCCTAGCTCATTTACTTTAAAAATTTTGGGTAAACTATGTTGTGCATGCTCTTTATCTCATCAATAGACTAACAACTCCCATTTTACATAATAAAACTCTTTTTGAAATTTGTTCAAGGTCATTCCATCTTACTCACATCTTAAAGTTTTTAGTTGTCTTTGTTATGTGTCAACCTTGGAATATAAAGGATATAAGTTTAATGCTAGAGTTGCCAAGTGCATTTTTGTTAGGTTTCCTTATTTAATAAAAGGTTATAGAGTATATAATCTTTCAACCTACCATATGTCCATTTCTAAAAATGTTGTATTATCAGAAAATACATTTCCTTTTGCCAATTCTTTAACCTTTGATAGTCCTTTAGTTGACAATTTTGATATCACAAACACCAATTTTCTTGATTTTGCTGATACTAGTCCATTATTACCTTCTAGCACAACTTCATCTTCTATTACTCAACCACATACAACACATTCTAATGATGACAATCTTCCACATCCATCATCCCTTAACCAACATATTCCCTTAGCCCTTCCATTGCTAAGAAGATCACCTAGAGTTAAATATGTCCCTACTAAATTGATAGATTATGTTTACAACATCCATTAGCCTAAGCTAGACACCTCACCATATTCTATTTCTTCAGTATTTTTATATTTCAATCTATCTCTTATTTACTAGCATTTTACACTTAACATAGCATATATGACAAAACCTAGGAGCTATTTTGAGGCCATGAAACACCCTTGCTAGAAAGAAGCAATGAATTTAGAAATCTAGGCTCTTCAACAAAATAACATATGCAAAGTTGTAACTTTACCTATTGGCAAACAACTTATTAGTTGTAACTAGCTCTATAAACTCAAATATAATCCAAATGGCTCCATAGAAAGGTGTAAAGCAAGATTGGTAGTCAAAGGTTATGCATAACAATCATAGGTTGATTACTTGGAGACTTTTTCTCTAATGGCAAAAATAACTAATATAAGAACTCTTTTATCAATTGCCATTGCCAAAAATTGATTTTTTTCATCAATTAAACATTAATAATGCTTTCCTTCATGGTGATCTCTATGAAGAAGTGTACATGAAGCTTCCACCTAAATTCACCACTATAGTATCTAATCTTGCTTGCAAGCTCCTCAAAGCCCATATGGTTTAAAGCAAGCAAGTAGACAATTGAATGCTACACTTATACAGTCTCTTTTTTAGTATCATTTCACCTAATCTCTTGCTAATCTTTCTCTATTTATTAAACATACAGCTAATGACTTCATTACCTTATTGGTTTATGTTAATGATGTTATATTAGCAAGTAATTCATTGTCTCAAATTTCAAAAGTAAAAATTTTTCTTCATGATAAGTTTAAAATTAAGGATCATAGTACTTTAAAGTATTTTCTTATTCTTAAAGTAGCTAGATCCTTTAAAGCTATTGTTCTTTGTTAAAGGAAATATGCCATGGATATTTTAACTAGTACTAGATTTCTTGAATACAAGCTAGCTTTTTCTCTAATGGTTTGTTCAACTTGACTTAAAAAAGATGATAGTTCTCTAGTAGGTTACTTTATCTAACTACTACAAGACCTAATCTCAGCTTTTCCATTTAGCAGTTATTATAGTTTCTTGATTGTCCTACCATCAATCATTTAACTGTTACACATAAAATCCTATGATACATTAAAGGCAGTCCAGGCCAAGGTTTTTTCTTTCCTGTGAACAATGATCTCAATTTAGTAATTCAAATTGGTCTGTCTGTCTGAATACAAGAAAATCATTCACTGGCTATTGTGTTTTGCTTGGTTCATGTCTTATGTCTTGGAAGTTTGAAAAATAGCAGACTGTATCTTGATCTTCCTCTAAAGCATAGTATAGAGCCTTAGCTTTAGTAACTTGTGAACTCTAATAATTGACTTATCTTCTTCAAGACCTTGGTGTTGCTATCCCTCAATCAACTCCTTTGTTTTATGACAACAAGTCAGCAATCCAAATTGCTGAAAATCTAGTTTATCATGAGAGAACCAAATGTCACCTTGTTAGACAAAAATTACTATTTGGACTAATTCATCTTATTCCAATACAATTAACTTATCAACTTGTAGATTTCTTGACTAACTCTTTAACTTCCTCTCAGTTCTCTTTTTCATTATCCAAGCTGGGTACCATTAACATTTTTGCTCCAGGTTGTGGGGGTATCATAAGTCATAAAGTCAAATTAGTTACTATTTTGTATTTTGTATTTATCAATTAAGTCAAGTTAGTTACAAAGTCCATTAGGAACTAGTTTCAGGAGTTTCCATATATATATATATATATATATGAGATAATGGAAGTTAGTTTTAGATCCTTTCATTCAGTAATAATAGAAATGTTCTTTAATTCCAAAAATTCTATTAGGTACTCAAGCTAAACATCATAAAGGTTGAATAAGTCAAGCCTAACCTTAAGACTAACTTGAATACAATCCGAATGAATTTGCATAAGCTTATTCGATCAGTATATTATTACACCTTACTTTTTCATCGAACTTGGATTAATATTTAAATTTGAGTTTGAACTTCCTGTGAATGTGAACTTAAATTAATTTATACAATCTTAATTGAAGAGATTATTATTTCACCAAAGTTTGAGTATATAAAATTTTATATTTCACAAATAAACTAGATACTTTTTTTTATCTCATTTTACTTATCAAAAATATTTACACAATTATCACATAATGCAAAAAAATTGCACTTATCAAAAAATAGCATACACTAAAAAGCTAATTACTTTGACTAAAGTATCATACTTTGTCATTAAACTTGAACAATAATAATATTATCATATATAGTATAATATTTTGAATCAAACAATATGACTGCAAGATCAGTTCTTATATTAATTGACTCAACTCATTTAAAGTTGAACTTGAACAAAGTTTTTTACAAATTGATTTTGAATTGCCCACAAGTAACTTAATTTATTTATACTTCAAATCTTTATTTTTTATATATATATATATATCATAAATACGTTATATCACAGAATTGATTTTCAAAGGCATTAGATCTGAATGAATATAAATACTATATAAAAAATATAGGCTTAACCTCCCCTTTTTTTTCTCTGCGTGAAATTCATTTTTTTTCATTTTTAATCCTTATAAAATGTTAATAATTTATTTAATTTTATCCAATTTAATATAGAATTAGATAAATTAGTAATTTCAAAAGATAAAATTTATACAAAATATTTCACGAGAGAATGAAGAAAGAATACATTTTATATGAATCAAAAAGTGGATTTATTTCAGAATATTTGAAAGTAAAAATCTTCAGACTTGTGGAGACTGACCCTTGTTCCAGAATAGGACAAGAGTACCGAAGACTAAAAAGGCAACTAAGCTGCACAAATTACCAACCGAGACAGCCATGTATACTACTAAGATATGCTCCTCTAGATTAGGGATGGCAATTTGACCGATGCATAATTAGTATCCTCAATTTTTACTTATTCAGATATGGGCATTAGATTTTGAGAACGGATATAGCTACAAGTAAAGGAATTTTTGTGAGGATTTTATTGAGTGTAAGTATGGGGAGAACTACAATACCCAACCTTTCCTTTATTCATATTATATAATATATAATTAAACATTAAATATTTATATATAAATTTGATTATACAATAAAAAGTAAAATTAAAGTTATGTATATAATTATTTAATTTAAAAATAATTTTTTCTAAGATTGAAATTAACAAAAGAATTCAATTATTCTTTATTGTATTAGTATTATAAAAATTTTCAAGTAATTATTATTTAACTAAAAATGATAAGATATAGATAAATATGATTAATATAATAAATAATATATGAAGAAAAATAATTGGATATCTTTAACTTTTTAAAATATTATAATAGAATATAAATTAATATATATTATTTAAATAAAATGCAAAAAAAATAGATATGAGAATTCAGATATTAAACGGAAACAAAAATAGGTATTCAAAATTCTAGTCATATAAATATAGACACAAGAAAAGATAAAATATTTTAAAATTAAAATAAATACGAAAATCTTAAAATCCGACTCTTTTCGTCCGCAATGCCATTCCTACTCTAGATACTGATTAATTAAGGCAAAGAAAAGTATGCCGATCTATAGACAATTGAGGGTACAGTTCTTCAATATAGTTGAAGTTGAAATGTTTACGTCATTTTCAGGTTTTTGGGCTATAGGATCCATTTCATAAAATAAATAAGTTAACTTGTAAGTTATTAATTATGTTAATAACTTATAAATTAATCTCTAAAGGTGTTTCTTGTAGTAGTTTATCAGAAAAAAAGATTTAATTTAATAAGTTATTTAGGTTTCGTTTCATGCAAATAATTGATAAATTAGCTGATATTTGATAAGTTATTTAATAACTAAATTAATTAATATCTGATACTTTATAATTAATAGTTGTTAGTTGATAATTTAATTAAAGTATTTCACAAAATTAACTATTGAACTAGCTAAAATTATAAAATAACATAGAAAAATATATTAATAAAAATAGATATATACTTAAAATAATTCATATATATTTAAATATTAAATTATATTAACATAATTAAGAAGTTGAAAATAAAAATTTAATATTTAATATTTAATTAATTACATTTTATAAATTTATATATTTATTTACTTGCATAATTTTTATTTTATTATTATTTATAATAAAATTATAATTACTTGAAATATAATTAATTATATTTTATGATATTAATTATTTATATATATTTTTATATATTTATAATTTAAAATTAGGATATAATTATGTTAAAATTAAATTGATTATATTTTATAAAAAATATTTAGATTTATATTATAAAGGGTATGGATTGTAAATTAATAAAAGGGATAAGGATAGTTTAAAAAAAAATTGAAGGCATGGTAGCTTATAAGTTATAAATTATTCTAGGTAACTTATTAAAATAAATCTTAACTTTTTTAATAAGTTACCGTGAGAAACACTTCTAAAAATTAGCTTATCTTATTGATTAGATCACTAACTTATAAGTTAACTTATTTATTGTATAAAACGAAGTCGTAGAGTAGCTTATAGTTTATAAGCTACTATGTCTTTAATTTTTTTTTAAATCTATCCTTATTTTTTTTTATTAATTTACAACCTATAACCCTTTGTATATAAATCTAAATATTTTTATAAAAAATAATTAATTTAATTTTAACATAATTATAACTTAATTTTAAATTATAAATATATAAAAATATAAATAAATAAATATTATCATAAAATATAATTAATTATATTTAAGTAATTATAATTTTATTATAAATAATAATAAAATAAAATTTATGCAAGTAAATAAATATATAAGTTTATAAAATATAATTAATTAAATATTAAATATTATATTTTTAAAATTTTAATTGTGTTAATATAATTTAATATTTAAATAAATATGAATTATTTTAATTATATATATATTTCTATTAATATATTTTTTATGTAATTTTATAATTTTAGTTAGTTCAATGGTTAATTTTGCAAAATATTTCAATTAAATTATCAGCTATCATTATTAGCTATAATTATCAATTATCAATTAGCTTATCTACTATCAAGTAACTTATTAATTATTAGCTAATTTATCAGTTATTTATATGAAATAAAACCATAATTTGTTTCTGGTCTTTGCTAAGTTAATTACAAAGTTTGTTTATTGTACATTATATGTTAGAATTTTTTATAAAGTGAGCTGCTATTAATTTGTAATTTTTAGTTTAATAAAATTAACTAATTAAAATTTAGCGTAATTGTAAGACATGCATGAAACCCATTTAAAATTATGATCTTAAAGATATGAAATTTTCACATCTACATAATTTAGTGTGGTTTCGCGGTTGTATAGGTCAAAAGACTCAGTAATCCTTTTTTAGAGAGGATTGCTACGGATTTATAAATAAAGATTATGGTTAGGTCCCCTCTTCCTTCTCACATACACACGATTTCTATCTATTGAGAGCCGCTACCAAGAGAAGAGCGAAGAGAAAGATCTAGTTAAAGGAGAATTTATTAACTTCCGCTGAATTCGATTATGACTGCAAGTCCATTAGGTAAGTTAATACTAATTTCATATTTATAGTGTTCTAATTATTATACATAAGATCTTAAAAATATAAAATTTTTATATAATAGTGTACTTACTGGCAGAGTACGCTAACTTTTGTATGACATTAATTATTCTCTTCTCTTATATTAAGTAATCATTAGTGTGTGCGCATGTTTTTTCTTCTATTTTTTTTTAAATCCTGTTGTGTTTTAAATCTACAGTAATGTAGTTTCTTAATTTTCTTTTGTAGTGTTAAATAGTTGATACATAATTTGCACCTTTAACACTTCATTCATTCATCTTATACATTAATTTTATATTTTTATTTAAATTTATTGAAATTTATTATGTCAAAGTGACGTAATTCATTATTAGCCCTAATTTAATATGATTTATTTTAATCTATTATTAATTTCATCCATTGTTCCTAATTTAATTTTGTGAAACTAAGGGGTTGGAATTTGAAATTAGAAAGAAAAAAAGTTTGATGATATAAATTGGATATTTGAAATTTTATTTGTAATTGGAAATATTGTAAATAGGTTCGTAATATATATAGATAAAGTGTGTTTTTTCCAAGAGTATGTGGGTTTAAAGATTCGATCTCTCCTATATACAAATGAAAGGTTATCGCATGACACATGCATACACACAATGATAAAATATAAAAAGATTAATTCACCAAAAATGAATAAATAAGAGAAAAAATGACCTTTTTAATATTTTTGTTTAATATTAAATATTGTAGTAATACTCTGATTACATTTCTAAATTCATATATATCCCATTGAATTCTTGTCAATCTAATAGTGGCGTTCAGAATTCTAATCTAATTACAATGTGAGATCATATAAATTTAAGAACGTGGTGAAGTATTTCTTTTTAAAATGTTCATATTTATTGATTATTTTTCATCCAAACAGATTGGTGACCATTCGGGGGGTGAAAAGAAGTACACCAGAAGATAAAGAAGCTTGACATTTTTATACAGAAAAGTGAACAAAAATGCTTCTTTATTTAAAAAAAAAAATAAAAATAGTTAATTCACTAAATACACAAGTATAATTATGAAATCAAATCGAAAAGGCAGAAGGCAGTAAATTCTCCAAGAAAACACCATATTTCTCTTAAATCAAAAGCCCTCTCAAGCAAAAATGGCTTTCTTTAAAAGATGGAGTTGGAGACACTGCTAGGTATAATAGCTAAGATCCAATGATGATTAAATTAAGGTGCTTTAGATTTAGATAGGATCGCAATTGAAAACGCACCGTGCTTGCATGATACGGATGCTCTTTTTACGGCATTGTCGACATTAATGAATTACGAAGGCCGTTCTTGTTTTGCATTGTCAATAAAGTGATAGTATTTAGAAAACATTATGTAAGAATTTAAATTAAAACTTGTATAGAATTTAGGATATCATAAAAATAAAATTAATGCAAAAGCATATTTTTATTGTGAATTTAATTCTCCTAAATAAGGTAGTGTTTAAATGAATACCATACACATAAATCTTCATTTTCTTCTCATAGAGTATATAGCTTTCAATGGAATAAGTCAATGAATGAATTTGATTAAAAGTAGAAATGAAACCTAACTAATATAAATAAAATCCTATTAAGTCCTTCCATTATGGGCCAAGAAAGGTAGAGGCCTACACTTTAGTTACCAAACACATTAATAGAAAACCAGCTATTTATAAATCCAAATAATATATCACTCTTCAAAAAATAAAAATCTCTCAAATCATTATTCAACTAGTTTTATCAAAAATAAAATATTTATAATTAATGATAGCTTACATAAAAATTCTAATATTCTTTCACTTGGGCAACATTAATTGTAAGCATTTTATTTTAAAACATTTTACATAAAAACAACTCTCAAGTTGAATACAAAATTTAGAACTCCAAGAGATGATATCTAAAATATGGCTCACACTTAAGCAATCAATAATATCGAATTATAATAGTAATTGCATTATTTTCAATACAACACCTTTCGTAGTAACATATGTTATCAACCAATTAAATATGAGTTATTAATGTGAATGTGTAGCAAGAAAAATAGTATCAAAAGCATGATCTAACAAAACTTGTTATTTTTCAAGTCAATCCTCAATGATTTTTTTATAATAAACTCAATAATAAGGTAAAAAAATCTTCTGGAAATAATAAATTTAATTGTCTTAAAATTTTAAAATAGTGTCAATTAAGAGATAAATATCAAACACAAGGGGCTAGTGATTGACACTAAGTCCTAACCCTCATAAATTTGTTAGCTCTAATGTCTCTAAGTTGGAAAATGATATTAACTAAGAGACAAATATATAACTTAAGAACTAATAATTGATGCCAAATCCTAGTTCTGATAAATCTATTACTAAAATGCTTCAAAGTTTAAAATAATGTCAACTAAGAAATAAAAATATATATCAAGAACTAATCAATAAATAACAAAATTTAGTCCTAATAAGGTATTATAGAAAATAACATATTAGACCTGATATCTAGTCTTTATCAAGGTAATTTTCATTATTTCAATAAGGTGAGCATAGAAACCATATATAAAAGCTCAGGAGCTAACAACAAGCACTAAATCTTGGTCCTTATAATTACAACAATTGGTACATTTCACAATATAGAGATACATACATTGATAAAGAATCCATAAATTGCATATCTAAATGCACAATAATGTACCAATATGATTAAGAGCAAATGTGATAAAAATTAGCAAATTGTATAACAATATACATAATATATGCATCTTGTGTACTAATAAATATATTATAATTATTAACTGAGATTAAATGTTCTATATAACATAGAGCTCTCACTAACTAAGCATATTATAAAAAAATAAAATTGGACACCCATATCCCAATAGATTTTTAAACATTCTATAAACATAAGAACCTTAGTTTAGGAGAAAAATGTTTAAATTTCATACATACATACATATATATATATATATATATATATATATATATATATATATATATATATATATATATATATATATATATATATTAGCGGTATGCAAAATTATAATTTCTTAATTCATCAATTTGATACAATAAAACAAATCAATAATCAAAAGAAATTAATTACATAATTAACTTTGATGTGTCTCAAACAAGTTGTTTTCAGGACTATCAAAATTGAATATTAAAATTAATATCAAGTTAATGTAATAAGAAAATTTTTCAAAATATATTTTACAGATTACTTGAAAATGTATGAATAAAAATTTTAGATTTAACTCAAATTATTTTAAAAATTCTCATGATAGCAATATACCCTATTAACCAAAAAAGTATTTCATAGAAATTTTTTAAAAGAAATAGATTTATATTGCATATGTTAAGAGCTTTAGAAGTTACTTTATATTATGTCCAAAGAAGTACATAATAACTTATATGTTAAATTTATTACTATTATAAAAAAATATGGTTGATAAAAATTAATTCAAAATTCAAATATTATATACATAAATAAGGATTTAGTGAGATTTGCACCTCTTTATTATACATATTTTCTAACAAATAAATGTATATAATAACATATAAGTTATTATAAACTAAATTATATAAATAAAATTTAATATTTAATTGTACTTTTACAATGTAAAGTAATTTCAAATATCATCAAATAATCTTTAATTAAAATGAGCTCTTGAACATAGGTATTGTACTTTGTAATACAAATAAAATTTCATAACATTAAATGAAACTCCTATTGATGTGAAGATTTAGTACAATTCTAAAAAAAATGTACACTATTTCAAAATATAATTATTTACACTAATTGTTTAATAATTTATTTTTCAAATATATTTTTTTAGAAAATGTTATATATAATTCCACTACAAAGAAGGAAAGGAAAAAATTATATTTGATAACTAATGTGTCATAATGTCATGAGCAATATAAAATTCAATTTATCACCATGCAACTAAAGTTAGCAATAGCATATGCCATTTTCAAGATTAATTCATCTAATAACTCTTCAAAATATAAGAGAGCTAAATTTAGTTGTAAAAATCATTTAATACCACATAGTAAAGAAAGAAATTTTTTTATACATTAATAAGGTTTATATAAGAGTTCTCAATACATAGCTATAAATTTTCTTTTGAGCAGAATGTATTGTATAAATTAAGTTCTCTTTCAATATATTAACTTAGTTGCATAGAAGATACTATGATATTAAAAAAAACTATTTTCTTTGAGTTGATAGACTTTTTAGACAAGTTTACCCTTATAATTAAAGTAAAATAACATACTTTTATTATGCCTTAAAAATGATTAATTAAAAAATAGCACTTTTACCATAAAAGAAAAAGAAATAATATTAGAAGTAATAAAGTAACTTTTAGTTCATTAATATAGGAGTAATGTATATTACTACAATCTTCCCTTAGGTAAAAATGTAGCATATAAAAGACCTCCTAATTACGAACCCAACCAAGAGAATACCTTAGCATTAAAAACATGTCCCCTTTAGAGAGATATATTTTTAAAACGAAAGCAACTCAAAATTTATATGCTTCATAAAATATCTTTGATCAAAATATACAACAACCCCCTTTAGGCAATCAGTTGTATATAATAATTATAAATCAATCTTGTATGATATAATTCAAAGACTTTATAATCAATATAAATGATCTCATTTTGATGATAATTATCCACAACAAACCATAAAATTTCAAAAGATCTGGGATATAAAAAATTATCTAGAACAATAATCTTGTAACCATAAATAACATGTGATCTATTCTAATGTAAAATAATAAATGATTACAAAAACAAAATATTGTTACACCCAAATTGCTTGAATTTTAATCTTTTTTGCACATAAACATATCTTAAATCTATGCAATTAAAAAATAAGGATTAAAATATATATTTATTTTTAAAATTAAAGCTATCATTAAATTAAAATCAATATGTGAATAAATTTATAATTTAACTAGATCCATTTAACATGTTTCTTTTAGAAACATAAGTTAATTTTTTTAAATTAAAATTAAAATATTCAAAATAATATTAACATAATTGAATAATATACCTTACTTGGTTCATACCTATGACAAAATGAAAAATGTTTATAAACATAAATACCATGTGTTCAATAACATATGTTTATAACAAAAGAGATTATGTAAAAAAAAATAAATGCAATATATTCATTTTGGGCAAAATTATCATGTTTAGGAGTATATAAATATCACTATATTCTCTCTTTTAGGTAACTAATGTAGTATATGAAAAATCCTTCAAAATTGAAGCCAACTAAGATAATACATTATTATTACAATTTTATCCCCTTTTGGTAGATAAAATATACAATAACAAAGTAAATCTAGAAATAAAACTGCTTTACTAAACTAATTTTTTATTAGAACATATAGTAACTCTATTTGGATAGGTCATTGTATGAAATAATTAAAAATTATTTTATTAAACTTATTTTTAATTATAACGCATACTTACCCCTTTTGGGCAAGTAAATATGTGTAATAATTAAAAGTCAATATCGTAAATTTTTTTAATAGCTTGGAGATTTATGAATCAATATAAAATAATTTTACTTTGGTGATAATTATCTAAATTAACCTATAAGTTTTCTGAAAGAGTTATTGAATATAATAATAACATGATCAATCCATTAAGGGATACTAAATAATATGCAACAATACTGATTATCAAAATCATATTACATTACAACATAATCTTAAAACTTTTTTTTAATAAAAAATATTGCTTAATTATCAATGTCACATCACTAAATTATTTTAAGCAAGGATTTTTATAAAATGTCATCATTTTATCATGATAAAGATGAAATAGAAATTAATAATCTATCAAGCTAATTGATAGTGAATTATTATCAACCAACTTAAGATATAATATTTTCTTTACTTGATACTCCATATAATAATTATTTCAAAATTAAATCTCAAAAGTAACAAATAAGAATCTTAATAGATAACTACTAAAAATATAATAATTTTTTTATTTTTACTAATAAAATTCTCTTTGAGATAGTAATTATCCAAAATAATTACAAAAACAAAAATAAATTAATGAAGAAAAAAATTGTGCATAATATTAAAAAATGCAATATGGCAGCTTGTAGGTAGATAGATAATAGAAATATTTAGGAGTATATAAAAAAATTACTATATTATTTTCCTTTTGCATAGAAAATATAATACATAAAAATCCTCCTATCATTAAAGTCAATCAGAATAATGCTTTAATATTAATAATTTATCTCCTTTAGGTAGATGAATTCTCAATAATAAGATATATCTAAAATATTTTAGTAAGTCAATTTCTAATTAAGATACACAGGTACCCAAAGTAATTATATTAAACAATTAGAAATTAATCCTGTAAAAATTACTAGCTCAAGGATCTTATAAATTTATACAATCAATTTAGTGATAATTATTCAAAATTAATCCAAAGGTCTCTTAAATAGAAATTCAGGATAATAATAAAAAAAATGTCCAGAACTATCATTTAAATAATTTTCAAAATTAATAACAAGTAAAATGTGATCAGTTATAATAGGGTGCTATACAAATTGCACCTATATTAATCATAAGAGCCCTAAATTACATTAAACTTCACAATTTTAAGCTTCATTCAATATAAAATATTTAAATAATTATTTTGAATGATTTAAATATATATAATTTATAAACCATAAAGGTTGAATTGCACACATCTTAGCTAGCTAAAAAGCCTTTTGTATTACTTCCAAAGTAGATAACTCATAACTAATATTGGAAATAATGAATTAATAAAAAGAGAAAGATAAGAGTAATTTTGATATATTACCTCCTATTTCTTTTTAGCTTTCTACTATTTAAGCATGAATCAAGCTTAGTAATAAATGGTAAAATCCGATCCAAAAAATGCAATTTTCAATTGTAAGTAATGCATTGAAATAAAAAAAATTATATATATATATATATATATATATATATATATATATATATATATATATGTATATTAAAATTTGATTCATCCAATTCATTCCTAATTACTAATGTATAAATTATGCACAATAAATTCTATAAAAATCACAAATTAAATTAGAGTATTTATGATAAAATAAAAGTGATAATTGATGAACCTAACATATACCAAATTCAAATTTATTGTAAAATAATTTTTAAACATTTTCCCAAATTATCCAATAAAATTAGTCAAACGTAAGGAATCATAAGATTAGGAATTGTTCATCATTCAATCAATTTTTATAATAATAATAATAATAATAATAATAATAATAATAATAATAATAATAATCTCAATTTATTGTAATTCTATAATCATGAAATTATTCAAAAGTAACCATTAAAACTGATTATACAAAACCAATAAAATAATTAAATCAAAATAGAAGATAATTCCAAACAAAATGATAAAATTAATTAAATCAAAATAAATGATAAAATAAACATATAAAATAGAAATTACTCATATCAAATCAATTAGAGATTTTTTTAAAAATTATATACATTACATATATGATTAATTCAAAAGAGTAATAATTATTGTTTATTTTAAAATATATGATGGCACTATTATTTTAATCATATGGGCATCTAATGTTTGACATAAAAGAAAATTATACAACCCATAAGATTTTCATCATCTTTTCTACAATTTATTTCTACTACTATTGAAAACTGAATTCAAGTAAACAAAGAATGTTGAATCATTATTTTATAAATACTTTATATATTATTGCTTAAATTTAATGTATGCTTGCACATATATAATATCTAAAATCCTATTTGCTAGACATATTCAAAAGGCAAAATTTCTTCTCCTTTATCAAAATAAAAATCTTGAATCAAAACCCTCCATTGTGGCCAATTTAATATTTATGAATAATTCAAAATTGAAAATAGATAGTAATTATCATTGAGTATCTTGTATACATGATGACAAACAATTGGATCTTAAATTTATATAAGAATGCTCTGATATCGTTTGTAAGAATTTAAATTAATACTTGTATAAAATATAGGACACCATGAAAATAAAATTAATGCATTATCATGGATTTAATTCTCTTGGACAAAGTAGTATTCAAATAAATATTATAGGCAAAGACCTTCCTCTCCTTCTTCTAGAGTGTGTGGTTTTCAATAGGACAAGCTAATGAATAAACTTGGTTAGGAGTGGAGAGGAGAACAAATTAATATAAATAAAATCCTATCAAGCTCTCCCATTACTGGTTAAGAAAGGTAAAGACTTACACTTTAATCGTTAAACACATTAATCTAAAACTAGGTATCTATAAGCTTAAACAATAGATTAGTTTAATAAATTAGACTTCAAAAAATAAAAACTTCTTAAATTATTATTCAGCTAATTTTATTAAAAATAAAGTACTTATAATTAATTGTAGCCCACGTAAAAATTCTAACACATTAACACTACAAGAAAAAGAAGCAACTGTGACGACACTTTTAGTGGCGACAAAATTTTGGTCGTCGCTAAAGGTATTTCCGGCGACATTGTCATCGGTAAAAATGACACACAAAGGGCGAGAAGGAATTAGGCTTTAAGCGACGACAAAAGTCGTCACTAAAAGGCTAAAAAATTTTTGGCAGCAAAATTTGGCCTTCAGCGGCGACAATTGTCGTCGCTGAAGATTCAAGACTTTCAGCGACGACACTGTCGTCGCTGAAGGGTGGAGTGTCGTCGCTGATGGTCCACCTTTCAACGACGACAGTGTCGTCGCTGAAAGTCTTGGCCTTCAGCAGCGACAATTGTCGTCGCTGAAGATTCAAGACTTTCAGCAACGACAGTGTCGTCGCTGAAGGGTGGAGTGTCGTCGCTGAAAGTCTTGAATCTTCAGCGATGACAATTGTCGCCGCTGAAGGCCAAGACTTTCAGCGACGACACTCCACCCTTCAGCGACGATAGTGTCGTCGCTGAAAGTCTTGAATCTTCAGCGACGAGAATTGTTGTCGCTGAAGGCCAAATTTTGCCGCCGAAGGCCAAATTGTGCCGCTGAAAATTTATTAGGCTTTTAGCGACGACTTTGTCGTCGCTAAAAGCCTATTCTGAGATAAGGCTTTAGTGACGACAATATCGTCGCTGAAAGTCCTCGGTCATCGGTGAAGGCTTCAGCGACGACCGAAATTTTTTAGTCGTCGGTGAAAGTTTTGGCTATTTATTCGTGGCGCCTCCTCCCTCCTCATTTGCGCGTTTAAAATTTTTGGAATTAAGGTAAGTTTCTGAACTTTCTCTTTCTTTTAAATTTTTTTATTTTAATATATTTATTTTTTATATATGTTGATATGTATTAATTTTGTATATTGCATCTTTTAATTTGTTAGTTATTATTAGCACTTAGCTTAGTTCATAGAGAGTATTCAGAGTTAATCAGTAGATTTTTACCATTGAGGTACGTGAATAAAAGTTATAATATTTTTTTGTGTAATAATATATTTAATTTACTCAAATAATTTGTAATAAATTAATAGAATTGATAGTATGTTTAATTCAATATGAAATTTCATATTATTTAATTTTGTATGTTGTAAATTTTAAATTTATTTATTTAAATTTAACTTAGCATAAAATTTATAAATATAATTTACAACTAGGAAGTCCATATTATTTTTACCATTGCTTTATGAGTATTAATTTTTTATGTTGGATCAAATTGTTAGACATTATTAATAAAATTACTGATATATTATAATTGTATAATTTATATTAAATTAAATTTAAAAAAATATTAAACAATTCAAGTTAATTAAAATAAAGAATATTTTAGATAATATATTATTTAAAATATACAACAATTTGAATTTAAATTTTTTTTAAAAAATTCAAAAAATCTTTAGCGGCGACACTTGTCGTTACTATAGGATAAAATATCGTCGCTGAAGATCAGACTTTCGCTGATATTTTTTACTTTTAGCGACGACTAAAAGATTTCCTTTCAGCGACGACTTTGTCGTCGCTGAAAGTCGATCTTCAGCGACGACAATGTCGCCGCTAAAAATCAATTTTCAAAATTTTTTGAATTTTGAAATTGTTTTCTGCGATGACATTGTCGTCGCAAAAGGTCGGACTTTTAGCGACGACAAATTGTCGTCGCTAATGACCTTTTCAAGGACGGACCTACACCGACGACATTTTTAGCGATGACTTTTTCTTTAACGGCGATCAAATACCTTTTAGCGACGACAAATGTCGCCGCTAAAAGTCTTTTTTGCTGTAGTGTAAACAAAGGATCTTTCATGTGTGGCCAGTTCCCTCTTCCTAATGTAGTGATCCATTTCCATATCTTGCTGGTTGTCTTTATGATATTGTATGAGTTGATAATAGAAATTGCCTTACAAGAAGTGAAATTGCTAAAAAAAATACAAACAAAAACTCTAATTTTAAAAAAATAAAGAAAAATTATGGTTGAGAAAATTGATGTTGTAGTTATGTTGTAAATGCGAAATTTTAAAATATAGATGTATATGATTAAAACTATATTGGACTGAAACAGCCAAAGCATATTATATATCTAACAATCTTTTACATTGAGTTCAATGAATTCCAATGTATTGATATGTTAGATTCTGTAATTATAAATATTTTTGATAACTTTTCTTTATATTATATTCACATTTAGAATTAAATATATTTTCAATTTTATTTATACTTTTGCTAATTATAACCACATTTAAAACAAGAATTAAAATAACTATCGAATAATTTTTTTTCTTCTGTCATTATGAAATTAAAATTTAGGAGTTATGCTTTGTTATGTTTTTGAAGAAATTCACATTACTATATACTTTAACAATTTTTTTATTTGAAGCTGGGACTTTTTATATAAAATCTTAAAATTTTTATTAGAAGTTCACTACCATAGAAATGTAGATACACACCAAGTGTTTAATAGGTTACATGTTGGTTTTCAATTCGTATCTAATCAAGCAACATTATCTATTAGCTTTGATATTAGTTCTATAACTAATGTGAAAAATGAAAACAATATTAGTTATTATATTGAAAACAATTAAGCTCATTTCTTTTAAGGATTTTGTGGAAAATAATGTTATGTGCTAGTCTTTTAGAAAAATTGATGTGTAATGTCTTGAATATCACATTGGTTTCATTAAATAAGGAACATGGTATGTTTTACCTCCCCTAACCGTAACCCTCTCTTCATTCCTCCTTCCTTGGTCCTCCTTATTGCCATGTACTCCTCTTTACAAAACATTATAACTAAACAAAGAATTCAACATCTCTTATTACACTAAAAAAATCTTAATTTTAACAATATAAAAAGAAACAAATTGAATAACAAAAGTTTTGGAAAAAGTGAAATCTTATATCCAATATCACAACCAAATATAAGTGCTTTGCTAAATCTAACCTAATACTCATTACTCAATATTTGAGATTAGCACTCTCTAGAAACTTATGTTTGAATCCAATACCTATAAATAGCATGAGCCTCTATTAAAATTGGATGTATGACATTATACATTTCATATAAATAACTAATAGATAATATCTCTAAAGGCCAAAAAAGATATTTGAAATTAAATTTCTTATTTGTATAAACATGTAATAGCTGCATCAAAATAATAGGTAAAAATATATGGTTAAATATGAAACTAGAAACCAAACTACAAGCACAAACACAAAAATAAAAAAAATCCTTACATATTTAGTGATGGACTAATAAAGCATTATTTCTACAAAATATCTAGCGAGCAAAATATGAAACCAATGATTCTGCAAGCACAAATACAAAACTTGCAAGTTAAGCATACCTCGTTAGCTATAGTGTCATCTTACTGACCTTTTTAGGGTTAGAAAAGTTTTAAGATGAAATCTACAATTGATGTCAGTACTTTACTCCTTATTTTCAACTCTTGCCAAGTGGTTTTACAAAGAAGTTGTCAAGACAACATGTAATACCCAAGTTACTCATCAAAGTTTTATAAATCTCAAACATTGTGAATATTTATTTTATTTATTTAGTTAATATTTCATTTTAAATTTCTTTTCTTTCTAAAAAATTTTGTAATATCAAAATGACACTATAAATAATATTATTATGGCTATTATTGATTCAAGACCTATTTAAATATTTTTATGAGGATTTTCTTGTAAGTTGAAAATAGTAATTATGAATATAAAGTTTTATGAAATATTTGAGGACTTTCAATTTATTAGGCTAGTAAAATTATAAAGTTATATAAAAAAATATTGGTGAAAGATTGAAAATGACTACATTAAGACATTTAAATAAAATTAGTTTCATGAAAACAAGTTTTGAAAATAAATTAGTGGCTGAAATTGAATTAAATAAAGTTTAAAGGTTCGGAATTTATATGGGGGAAAATGAGCTTAAAAGTGTGAAATGTGTGGGATCATTTCCCTTTAGCTTATTTCTAATCATTTCTCTCTGCTCCTTTTTATTTCAATTTTTAGTACCTTTCTTAGTTTTAATGCCCTCTCCACCCTTATTTTTATCTTTTGGCTACTGTCTCCCTTTCATTTTCTAGATTTTTATCTTTTTCTCACCCTACTACCTCTCTCTCTCCCTTCTCACTTCCACTAAATTCCCTTTTTATTTTATCTTTTTGGTTGTTTCTCTTAGCTTATAGGTTCTCCCTTTTTCCCTTATTTTTTTTCTTTCTCTCTCCATGCTGTTGCTTTCTTGTTTTCTCTCACCAACCTTCTTCTCCAGCATCTTGGTGCCATGTTGCTATTGAAGCTTTTGTCTTATTGATTGTCATGCGTGACCATCACAAGCTTCTTTAATTCAATGTCAATCTCCAGCTATGAAAAAGGAGCTATGAATGGCAACTCCCTAGTAGATCAGAGCTATCTTCCCTACACCACCATGTATGGCTCAGGTAAGTACCATCCTTTCAAGCTTAACAGTCATTGGTGAACAATTAGGAGGTTGGTAAGCACAACGGTGACCCAGCAACAAGAGCTATTGTCTTGCATCATTCATTGGCATTCTGGAACAATTTCACCATTGAGAAGCTTTGGTCATGCACCTCAAATGTATAAAATTTTACTATTTACAAAGATTTGATGCGTAATCTAAGAAATATGCTTTTATACATATTTGAGATATATGATGAAGCATGAGAAAAAATATAATTTTTATGTTATAAAATGCCAAAATAGAATGACTAAAATATAAATAGAATATTTTGTTCTATTATAATGGTAGATTTATGCGAAAATCAAAGAAACCCATTTGTGAATATTTAAGATGGGTGATGATAATTTAGGAAAGCATTGTTTATATGCTGTATAATGTTTAAATGACATGGGAACATCATTTTAGCATATGATATAATGATGTGTTCTATAGTAGTTGTGTGCTTTGGAAAACCTATTTTTGTAATGTTTTGAAAATATGATATGGGTTTGGAAATTGATATTTTATGCTATAGGATGATAAGTTATCCTAGTCGTAGCACTTCTAAAATAGTATTTTCATGATTTTTGATGATTTGAAGCAATTTAGAAGACTTTATTCTTGTGTGATTTGAAATGTTTAATGAGGCATATGAAAAATATAATTTTTATGATATAGATTGCTAGAATATTATGATTAAAGTAATTGCAAAATATTATATTTTCATATTTTGAAAGATCTAAACTTGATTGAAAAAACTTTATGCTCAAGATTATTAGACTAATATACCTAATGTATATTCATATCATCAGAATCTATTATTTTAATTCTTTTATACTTTGATTTGGAAAAGCCATCACATATGTGAATTTTTGATATTTCGATAATAAATTTTTTAATTTCAAATAAATTTTTCCTAGAGCTTGAACTTTAATGTTCTCACATAAGTAAGTTTGATTTCAAGTTACCATGAAATAGCATATTTTAATTTCATAAAATAACATTAGAAAGGATGATAAGATGCATTAAAAGAGAATAAAATATTTTAATTAGACCTTGGAATAATGGTTGAGAAGAAAATGAGTAAATTCAATGTATTTACAAGTTAATCCTTATAATTTGTGAAATAGGAAGAAATGGAAGGTGAAAGCAAAATAGTTGAGATTCCTAGAAGTTGTTGGATGACCCCATCAAGTAAGTATATATATCTCATCACAAATTTTATTTTAATAAAAGACAACTTAAATGTCGTGAATTGTATTCTTCTTATTGATAGTACAGATTTCATATTTATATGCAAGTGTGTATATATATATATTCATATGTAAGCTTAGTTTTGTGGTATCAGTGTAATTAGCTAATAAGTGGGTAAAAATTGATCAAAGTGCACAATGAAAGCATAGTGGTGATGTTTCTAATTATTGATGGCTTGTGATTGACTTCAATGATATTTGTATGTTATGGCCATATACTATTGTGTGCTTGGTATTGTCCAATGATAAATTTAAGTACTTGTATTAAAGTTTTATAAATAATCATGATATAAGAGCTAAGCTCTCATTTATATACATTATCTACAAATTCTACCATAGATGGCATTGGAAATTATGAACTATGTTAGGGCAATGACATTAAAAATTGTGATCTATAATGAAGTGAAGTTCTAAAGCCGGAAGGAAAATTCCTAAGCAATAATTATAAAGGATACAAGACTGATTTGAGAGCTAGGTAGGAAATTTTTGGTGAACAGTAGAGAAAAACATAAGATTAACTTGGAAATCAAAAAGCAGTTACATGTATGCTTACTATAATTAGATATGTGAGATGATGTGATATTGGAAATTGCTTATGATTGGATATTGCCTTTGATGTGATTGATATGATTTATTTTTTATTGAACCTTAATGGTTGTTTATGCTCGTGATGTCTCCTTAGAGTCGGTAGTATGTGATATAATAACAGTGTTATGTATTAATGGACAATTAAGATTTCTATGGTGATAAGAAGTATAGAGTTTGAGTCATGTGAAAGTGAACTCCCACTTCAGGACATGATTTTGTATATTTTAGAAATTTAGAAAAATGGGTTTGCTAATATTGTCTAGCTTAGTACATGATTAATTTATGATTTTTATTTATAAAAATTTATTTCTTGCATGGTAGTGATAGATATATGCTCACTGAATTCTTATAACTCTATTTTATTTTAATGTTTTCATGTTGAAATAGTATATTTGAGTTATGCCTCATGCATGGAGAATCAAAGGCCGCCTGGATTGGAAGATTTGATAGTTAGAATTTTCTTTGGATCAAGACTAGTATTTGATATGGGATAATTGTTAGTTTAGTATTGGATGTAATAAATTGTTCATTTTTGTATAAATTTCAAATTTGCATATTTTGTGTGTGTTGATGTTGTTGTATTTAGAAAATAATACAGATTTTATATTTTAGGGTATGTACCTCTCTAGAAGTGTCTAGAATAAGGGAGACTCTTTATTTTTCCTCAAAATTTAAACAAATTTTGAGTTCCCTATGAAAATATAGAGATTTTCATTAGATAAATTAAAGTGAATGTCATTAAGACTTATGAAAATTGATTTTTAGATCCACACCAGTCATAATTGGGATTGGGTCATGATACAACATCATTTTTCTTTAGACATCAATTATCTATATAAAACTAATTGATATATCCTTACTATTCTAGATGGTAACATAAATGTCAATTATAAACTAAAAAATTGATGTCTATAATATTACTCTTCTAAAAAACATTAGGGCATAAGTTATTTAGTAATATTAAATTCCATGATGAAATTTACTAAAAAATGACATTTTATTAACATAAACATCAATTTGTGGCAAATAATCACCATCCTTTCTATAACCTAATTTTTTTAAATCCATATTAGAAGCAATCAATTAATAACAATAGTATACTCAAATACCAATTTACAACAATGATAGAAATAGATGTCATTTGCTAATAAGAACAAAAAATATTATTAGAGATTTTATACAAAGTTTTTAAGCTTTCATTTACCAAAATACATTAGCACTAGTTATAAAAGAGAAAATTGAAACCATGTTATTTGCCAAGAGAAGAAAATATTATTGAAATTTATAACAACTTAGAACTTTAACTGAACACTACATATTCATGGACACATAATAAAAACCATTCATTCCTATATAGCTTTGACCTTTAGAAATACCCTGTCTAGAATTCTTACATTTCATCAAGATCATCTTGGGAGTATGATTTTTTGTTATCATAGAAACATGACAATTAGATCATAGTTAACATTGAAGTATCAAAACTAATTCAAGTAAGCATGGAAGGAGTTGTCAATAAGTAAAAGCAATTAACAGTTATGGATTTTGTCAAATAATCGTATATTGACCTTGTAATACATTACATAGTAGCCACACTCCACATTGTTAGGTTGTCTAGGGCACTACAATAAAATAATATGTTAGTTTCATCTAATTGATACATAAGCTTCCATTTACAAAGGTTATATCTTACTTTTTTTACCTTTCCTTTTCAATATCATGCCCTACTTACATATACATCTAGAAGATTGTCCAAGACCTTCCTCAAGGTTGATTGTAGAGTCTTGCCTAAAGGATTTAACTAAAAATGAGCTTTCTTCATTGGGCACATCAAGACAAATATCCATATTAATTATTGAATGAACCCAATGTGGCATATATGACATTCCACATTGGATTTTTAGAACTATTGATGTTTATAATTGAGTTTTAACAATTATTAGATGGTAAAACTTGATGTCTTAGTTTTTAATAACTAGCATCTTATCACACCATGTTGTATTTCTGACAAAGAAGCAATGACAATTTTAATGATAAAGAAACTAACATTATTTTAAATTTTAACTTCAATTATATAATTGATATCATAACAAATATATAACAATGCTTAATTAGATGTTGGGGAAAAAATATATATGTAATCCATTAAACACTCAATGTCAATTTGCAATTAGTGAGTAAAGAAAATTAGTAAATTATAACATTTTTCTCAAATTGAGACTATTTATGCCTCCTCAATTCTTATGTATTTACCTTAAAAAGAGACAAATAAGAAGAAATGAAAAGGGTTATTTATCTGTAGTGGTCTTGTGATGTTTGAATTTACAATTACTATATTACTCTCAAATTGATAAGGTAAATGTGAGACCCTAAGTGCTGTTAAGATATTTAATTAATTAGTTTTGATTATAATTGAACTTAATTATAAAATTGCAAAGACATATTTTAATACTATACTTATAAATTAGGCTAATTTTCAAGTTTAAAGTAACTTGTTACCTAATTGTTCTTTACTCTCTAGTGTCTATATCATATTTAATTTCCCATGTTTTATTTTCTTAGGAGGGTTAAATTTGATTTAAATATGCAACTACTTTTCATATTAATGACATTTATTTAAAAGATGAAAATCATTAGTGTTGTCTAATTGCACTTTACTTTCTATATAATGATAAAAATGATGAAATTGTCCAATGCAAAATTTTTATTTTTCGTGATTTACTCTATGCAAATGCCACATCAAGCTACTATTAGTAGTGGATTATTAAATTGTTATCAAATCACTACTATAAAATTATTGATAGATGTTGGTTTGTAGTATCACTAGCATCTATTTTGATGTGGTGGTCATTCTAAAATTATATATATACTTAAGATGATGGATATTAATTATAGCTAATGCCAATTCTGATGCTATGACATTTTTTGAATTAGTGGTAAACTTACAATGCCAAATTTAAATTCAACTGATGTCTAAAGTTAAGTAATGAAAATTAGGGTGTTGGTTTTCTATGTAACCATTATCCAAAAGGTATTTCTAGCATCTCACAGGAGATGTAAAATATCTACATGTTAGTTTTGGATAACATTGACATTTAAATGTATGATAACCATTAGCTTATCTTAAAAATGTTGACACATAAGATGTTAATTTTGCATGAATAACTAATGTTTATTATTTTTCATATTGCTTATAAATTTCACTCTTATTCTATTTTGTGTTTGGGTGGCAAAATAGGACAACTCACCTTTCTTTTTTGCATATTTGAAAATGCTTTGGATCTTGTAGGAGCATCCCATCCATCTATAAATGTCTTTTCTTCTTAAATATTTAAGAATAGAAGATAACCATGGTTAGAGGAATGCTTGCACATGATTTAATGTATTTCCAAATGTATACTAAGGACTGGTTTATTGTCCTTATATTCCACCTGATCCTTTAGAGCAAAGTATGGATGGCTAATGTCAGTAGAATCTCATGGAGTACTTCAACATAAGAAAAACGTATAAACTTTTTTTAACACTTGACAATTTGTAACAAGGATTTTAATTTAAGGTTACAAAGTGATTATGCTATAAATTTGTACTGATGATTTAGTGTAGTTTTATGTAGGTTGTTTTATAAAATATACATAGAAGTAATGATTTGGAAAGAAATAAAATGTTAGAATGAATTTGAAGAATTGTTTGTCCTTTTTCTTTTATAAGTACTTTCTTAATAAATTGTGCAATGATAATTAAGTTTTACCATAAATTTGTATATTGCGCATTTGATTTACAAAGTGTAAAAAATACAAGATATCAATAAATAAATAACTTTCTATATAAATTCAAATTTTGATTATAGACTAAGATGTCAATTATTAATAAAGTTGACATCTAAGGCATTTGAAAAATCAAAGGCATCAATTTCATAAATACTTAGTCTCTAAAAGTAAAAGTATTTCAAGAGTCCCACTATGGAAGTTAGCGCATCAACTTTTATATGTAATTGAAGTCTAATGGTATGACAACTACTAGATTTCTTAGAGAAGAGCATGATCAAGATGTTGATTTTCTACAAATAATCGACATCTAAGGACTTTTAGACTATCTATAAATTTTGCTTCTATTCACCATTTGAGACATCTTTACAATACATTTACCTCTATTGTTTAAGTAGATGCCTAAGGATACCCATTCTTGCAACATATTTTGAAGTGATGCCAATCTATTTAAATCATTCCATCCATTCTCCAATATTAGGGAATAGATAGGATGGTCAAAGTGGACTAACAGCCCACCAAAATGTGCAATGAATAGAGCTATATTCAATACACAGGAATCTACCTCAATGATATAGATATAAATGTTCATAAATTTAGTTTAGGTGTTATGTTGTAAAACATATTGATTTTTATGTTATGCTTGTTTGTTTGTCTCCTTTTTTAACTATTTGTAGTTTTAGAAAGAAATAAAATCATAGTATAAAATTATAGAATTATTTGCTTTTTGCTTATCTATTTGTACTTTATTCAATACAATTAAATTTTATGCAAATTTTGTATAATCAACATTTGGATTACATAGTTTACCTAATACATCACATTGGAAAACATAACTTTTTGTTTAAAAATAGTAAAAAAAAAATAACTTTCTCTTTTTATTTCCAATTTTAATGCAAAATATGATATTGGTGTTTTTGAATGATTGACATTTAAATAACCTATAACACCAATTGCTTATAGAACACACATAAAGAGATATTTCAAACATATCTTTAGAAGAAATGAACATGTTAATGTTGGATAGAATCAATTTCTACAAAGATAACATTTATAAGGTTAATAGAAAATTCAAATCTTAAGAAATCAATTTGGACATAATCAATGTCTAAATGGAGTTCATTTACAAGCTTATAGGATATAGTGAGAATTTAATAATTATTAGGTTGGTTTTGTAAATAATCATTATCTAAGGCTATTTCAAAAAATCATAATAATTCATGTCAAAAGTTTACATGTCAGTTAAGTACTTAATTAATATATTAAGATATAATAATTGCCACTTTCTTAAGATATGATCAAACTAAACATCTAAAGAAATCATGTGTAGAAGATAATTCCAAATTCATATTATCATTTTTTAGTCTATGTTTATTGTAAATGATGAGTCTATTGTTAATTGTAAATTATAGTATTTTTTATATATATGTTTATGTGAAGATAAGGAAATAAATAAAAATGTAGAATGTATTTTTGCAATAAATTTTCTCCTTTCTCATTTGTTTCTATATTTACATTGAATTTGTTACTAAATGTATAAGCTTAATTGTATAAGAAAAAAGTTGTGATGTGAAAAAGAATTTTAATGTTATTAATTTTACTTAAAGTAACTTACATTAAAAAAAAATTGATGAGTTCCAAAAATGATGCAGAGGTTTTATGAAATTTATAAAGAATTTTCAAAATTGTTGTTTTAATGAGTATTAAAAATAGAGATATCGATTTAGTTTAAAAAAATTAATGATTTCAAAAAAATAATGTTATTTTTTATTTACAAACTAGAGTTAAATATTATATAATAGGATACTGTTGTTGTATCATAAATGATGGTGCTTTTTGGACTTAACTAATGTTTAATATTCGATATGATTTACTTGAGCTACCTTAAACTTTAGTGTTTTTTAATAATTAGCATGAAAACTTCTACATATTGCCACAACTTGAAAGAAAAAAGTGTAAAACATGGCAAGAGATAAAAAAAAAAAAAGTAAAGCATTGGCACCATTTGCAAATTTCATCACATAACTTTTCTAACACTAAAATGTTTCTTTATCTAATAAGGTATGCTCACTTTTCAATATTAAGAGATAATTCTCTATGGTTTTATGTTTAAGCTCACCAATTATGTTGCAAAATTAAAGTCTATAGTCCATCTATAAATATGTAAGGTTTAACACTCTCTGGAAGAACCTAAGATATAAATTTATGGATTTGTTTACTTTTTATATTTGTTCTTATAATTTAGTTTCTAACTTCATAATCCATCATATTTTGTTACCTACTATTTTGATGTAAAATTTATAAGTTTCTACAATTAAAAAATTTAATTTTATTCACCTTTTTATTCATTTAGTAATATTATCTGCTATTTATTTGCATTAAATGTGTAATATGTTACATTGACTTTTAATGAATGCTAATTGCATTTATGGGTATTGGATTTAAAGGTTCTTTTCTAGGGAGTGTGGACCTCAGATATTGGGTAATGAGTGTCAAGATAGATTTAGCAAAGCACCTATTTCTAATTAAGGTATTGAATATAACATTTTACCATTTACAAACTTTTATTATTCATTTTTGTCATATTGTTGAAATTAGGATTCTATAGCGAAATAAGAGATGTTAGTTTCTATTTCTAGTTAGGTGTTCTATACGAAACAATATAAAGGTAATAGGAAGGATAAGGGAGGTAGGTACAAGGGGAAATGGTTAGGGTTAGGGTGGCAAAACATATCACATCAGCTATTTTGTTCAATCAATGTAGTATTTTATACATTTAATGTCACTTGTGTATAATCAATTGATGTTTAATGTTATTTCCCATAATGCTTCAAAAGAATTGACATTGGTTGTTTTTGATATAATAATTGACATTATTGAAACTATTTGTGATGATTATAAAATTGACATTAAAAATTATTTATATGGATAATTGATTAAATGTTGGTAAAAAGTTAACATATAATCCACTAATCACTCGATGTGCATTTTGGAATTTTGTAGTAATAAATGGAAAAAAAAATCAAGCTAAAGGACTATCACAAAAACTTACTTAACAAGGTAGAATTTCAAATTTTCTAAAAGAGTAAGTACTAACTTAACAAAGTAGGATTTCAAAATTTCTAAATGAGCAAGTTGACTATATTTTTGAGGTACATAATAAATATGACTTCTTAAGCTAGGAAAGGAAAGAGCAAACACTACAAAATCAATGTTGTTGACCTTGAAAATAAGTTGACATCATTTTTTATTTTTTTGAAAGAGTAAGTTCTCTGCAAGACTTGAATGAAAAAAGAGGAGCCAATAGGGTGAGGTTGCTTTTTTGAACTGCATGCTTTTTTATGGTCAGTTCTCATCTAACCTATGTAAATAGAGGATCACATTTCATTAGCAAGAGACATAAGCATCTCCTGGATCACTTCTCTAAGAAAGCTTCTCTCTCTAGATTCTCTACTCTTTCTTAAGCTTGAATTGGTATATTTACACTTTTAGAGTGTGATAGACCTTGTAATCTCTTTGAGATAAATACTTCCCATATCTAAATGGCTCACTAGCTGTAGTAAAGCATGAATGAAGCACTCTAGTTAGCATGGTGAGGATAAATCCTCAAATGTCTTGAGGTGGGAATTTTTTAGTTCTTAAAAAATCACATGGGAAAGTGAGAAAAGGCTTCTAAAAGAGAAAGCCATTAGTGGATAATCTTCAAGGTTGAAATTTGACCTTGCAAGAGTGGAGTAAACTCAAAAGAATAACTCTTCCTTTCGACCTTATAAGCATTATATATTGGTGCTATCCTCTCTTTCCCTTACTTTTCATACTATACACTTTATTACTTATTTTTCTCAATTACTTATTCGCAAGTTACACTTGATTTGAAAAAAAAAGTTATTGTTAAAGTTTATATTCATACTTCAAATGGACCAATTCATCCCCGACCCTCAAATAAATAATTATTTAAGAAAAAATTACATAAAAGGACGTACAAAATCACATCTTAAAGTGTGTAAGCATGTTCAATTTGATTATTATAGTACAATGTGTTCTACTATTTTTCATTCTAGCTAGTGACTGCCGACATGACTGCCATTGAATTCTGGATAAGAATTAGGATTTGCCGAATTTAAATTGTGAATCCGATTTAATTCAATTTATATATTGAAAAGAATTAAAACATAGTATCCTATGTAAGATTAAAAGTGATCAATTCACATGAAAGGACTAAAATTATAATTAAATGTTTTTCACACTATTTTGCTATTTTCTCTCTCTCTATTATACCTACTTTTTTCCAAAAAAGGAAAGTAGTAAACCATCACAAAATAAAATAACTAATCCTGCTTTTCATCATGTTTATATGCTAATTTCCAAATTTGTAGATGAGAAGAAACTATGGAGATGATCATCAGTTGCATACTTTGTATGCCTTCATTTCAAGGAGTCAGTTAATTACAGTTATCAATGTCTAAAGACTGAAACGTGCAATTTTTCATATAAGTGATGTTGATTTAAATTGTGGTATTGCAGTTATGGACTACATTGCAGTCACGGATTACATCGTATTTGTAATTTTCCATAATTTTTCACTGCAATAGCAGCTGTATTTTCTCACATTTATTTGCAATTTTATTAGTCGCAACAAAATTACGATTGTGAGCGTAATTGCAATTTACAATCCTGGTATATAATTTCCACAAACCTATGAAAAATAAAAAACCAACAACTATCCTTATGTTATTGGATGAGTATATCGAGTGGAGTATATAATTATTTTTCTACAAACAAATGTACGTGCAAATACATTTAATCCAGATACAAACGCCCTTGTTTGCACCCTTTCCATCGACGCACGGATTTTTGCATGCTTTCTTATGCAAACAGGCCCCATGATCTTTCACTAATCTTTTCACAGTATCCCAATCCTTCAACCTGCAACTCTGCAGGTGCATACAATAGAAAGCGAATTGGGTATTACTGCTGCATATTACAGTCATTTCCTAATGGTGGCAACCGTAATTATCGAAAGTTAATTTTTATAACACCCTTTAACAGATTGAAGACTGCAAAAATGAACGATATCACTTTTTAAAAAATTTTTTTTTTCTACTGGGTTTGATATTTGTGCATCTACACATTTGGATTGTCGAGGTCCTTGTTTTAAATTGCGGTGTTTTGGCTGCAATATCCGCTGCATCTGCAGTACTATTATAATTCATAAGCATTATGGTGTGTTAAAGTTGTAGCACCGAAATATTGAATATTTTTATGGTCACAGTAGCCGCAACACAGTCATTTATAAATTTTTTTAATAAAATAAAAGTTAAAAACTTTGATATATTACTTACAAATAGATTTTATTTAAACTGGAATGATATTATGTTACATTAAAAAAATTAATATCAAATAATATAAAGTAAAAGTTATATGCAAATTTTATTATACATTGCGTGAACAATATGAAATTTCACAATCACAATTTGTAATATCTGTAATAATAAAAAATTAACAATACATCGCAACCACAATTGCAATCACTATCGCAATTTTGTGCCTTGGTGGAGGTAATATATGTTAAATGCCGATTCTATTAGATTGGGCTGATAAACCGGTCCATCACCATGGCACGGTTCAGCTACTCTTGCGGCTCAATTAGTGGCCAGCCTCTTCGAGGAGCGCGTTCGATGGGTGTAAAAACTTAGGCGCCTGAAGATCGATTTGGTCATTGTGTTACGAAGTTACGATGGCAAAACCGCTCCAACGGGCGACCGGTCCGTGAAATAACCATTCTGCCCGCTCTGGAATCTTCTAGCATTTACTAAGACTGTTCTACCCCTTTCAAGAGCCTTCCACTAAAGCTATAAAAATAACTACTACCACTACCACTACCACTACCCTTTCCTCTCTAACACTAGAATTTGAGAGACTTAGGTGGAAACCGCAGCTTGAAGATTTTGCTTGTAGGATGATGATCAATTTTTAGGGCGGACAATCATTCAGTGTCACGAGCCGGTGGCTCTCTAGCCGAAATCATGCAGTGCATACTTGCTACTTTTGACTAACATGTCAGCCTTTCAATATTAAACCCTCATTTGGCACTCTTGATAAAGATGCGAGACTCACAAGTCCGCAAGCCAATATCATATGTCGTCGAAGCACTCACGCATACCGAACTGCAGGATCATTCCACATAGGAAGCCTCCGTGCACTACGGACCGTAAGGGACAAATAGGGAGAGGGACACTCTGTTCGCTTGGTTTATGCCTCATTCTATAGCTTTGAGTGCGTAGGGGGATGGCCACAAGCCAACACACTCCGTCCCTAACTTAGTGTCCAGGCGCCCCACAAGCCCTTAGAGCACTCTACCTCCTTAAAGAGCATTTTGAGCAAAAGGCCTCCTGCAGGAAGATGACATACTTTTTTCGAGTTGTCATAAGCCCTTTTCGCCATGCTCCAGGTGTTTGTTCATCATGAAAACCAGCCAACACGAAGATAAAAATGCGAGGATTCCAAATATGGTCTTTTCGAATCCCGTCGGATTGTCAAACCTTTCGAAATGACCAAAATACTCCTAAACTTGGGAAAATCGAGAAAAATTGTACCCAAGCCAGATTGATCCCAAATTTTACTCATAGGACCCTCATAATATGTTGGATTTTTCCACCAAGTATCATCTCAATCCAAGCATGTTTGCCTATTGAACTGTCACAACTACCAACTTGTGACATTCTCCCCCACTTCAAATGTCAATGCCCTCATTAATGCCTCAATCTGATGTGGTTCCGGTCTTCAACCTACTGCACTGAGTTACTCCCTCGACCATCTTAAAGCCTCTCTTTTTAAGAGCTATGAAATGTTTCCCCCATCTCGTAGTTAGGCTGTCTGTTACGTCTGTAACATAGATACTTGGCAAAATACATCCTCCGCAAAGTCACTTGAAGGGCTACCTCTGTAGTTACCTTTCAAAGTGTCCCAAGACTCTCTCTAGTGCCGTTATTCCACATAGCTCTCTCGAACTTGTTACCTCCGTAACTTGTTCGATAGGTAGTTGCCTCTGCAACTGGTGCTCACTGCTTCTGTAGATTGCACAATACGCCACATCTGTGGTTTAAATGTGTGCCAACTCTATGGCTCATGAAAAATGCTTAGCACTTTGAATCACCTACTAACAGCTATCTTGCACTAAGTGTCCCATTTCACCCATACAAGAGACAAGACTTATGCTGGATCAACGCAGAGAGGGCAAACCTCGCTCCCCAATCGCTCGTTTGCATTTCGATCGATTTATTGCACTAGGCAATGCCAATTGCACACCTGATCGGATCCTCTGATCCTCTCTGGATCAATGCCCTTTGGCATATCATCGGTCATCACCGTCTAACTTTAGAGTTTGATGCCTACTACCATCACGATCCTTATGACCACTCATTGGCATGCATCCTTTGACAACTTCACGAGCGCACCCTCTAATGGCTCCCCCACTTCAACTCATAGAAGGGGGTTGAGCATAGAGCACCATCCACTCTAGCTTCCAACAGCATTGATTCCTTTGAATCTTTGCCAAGGCCTTTGGCTATAATGCTCTACCAAGCACTCGGACGATCTCTCCGGACCTCTTTAACATGATTTTGGACCACTCCCTCTGGAACGATCCACTCATGCCCTTCAACTGTGGTCATACCCATTGGCATGACCTATGGCTTCACCTTCCGGTTCTACTAATCCCTTAGGCGGTCAAGCTCTCTAGCAAGACCTAGGCTTCTCCCACCAGATTAGCCATCAATTCCCTCATTCCTCTGGATGGTAGGGTTGCATCCCTCAATGCCATTACTATGAATGAGTGCATAACTAATGTCCTGCGCACAACTAACAAGCAAAATAACCCACTTGGCACAAATACTTGGGCCCTTCGTACAAATCCTCGATCACTAGTGTGTACCATTCTTTGGCCCATTGGCTTCTCAGGACAACCCAATCTCTTGCACCCTCTGGTCAAGTCTTTGGCAATGACACCATCAAGTTTGAGAGAATGATAGTTTCGCACATACCGTATACTAAGGGGATAAGCTGTATCTAAACCAATTGTGCCTACCTGATCTTGGTCCTCTAGTGGAAATCAAGATTTGATACCAAATGTCATGGGCTAGCAGCTCTCTAGCTGAAACCATGCGGTGCATGCTTGCTACTCTTAGCCAACATGCCAGCCTTTCAACATTAAACCCTTATTTGGCACTCTTGGTAAAGATGGCGAGACTCACAAGTCTACAAGCCAATATCATATGTCATCAAAGCACCCATACATATCAGACTGCAAGATCCTTCCATACAGGAAGCCTCCGTGCACTACAGACCGTAATGGACAAATGAATAGGGAGAGGGACACTCTGTTCACTTGGTTTATACCTCATTCTATAGCTTTAAGTGTGTAAGGGGATGGCCACAAGTCAACACACTCTATCCCTAACTCAATGTCTAGGCGCCTCATAGGCCCTTAGAGCACTTCACCCCCTTAAAGAGTATTTTAAGTAAAAGGCCTCCCGCAAGAAGATGACATACTTTTTCTGAGTTGTCATAAGCCCTTTTTGCCATGCTCTGAGTGTCCGTTCATCATGAAAACCAGCCAACACGAAGATAAAAATGCAAGGATTCTAAATATGGTCTTTTCAAATCCAGCCGGATTCTCAAACTTTTCAAAATGATTAAAATACCCCCAAAGTTGGGAAAATCGGGAAAAATTGTACCCAAGCCGGATTGATCCCAAATTTCAGCCACAAAACCGTCATAACATCTTGAATTTTTCCACCAAGTATCGTCTCAATCCAAGCATTTTTGCTTATTAAACTGTCACAACTACCAGCTTATAACGCCAGCCACCTTTGGACCACCCGATTTTGACAAACTAAATTACCAATATGCACATGCAAAAGTTAAATTTAAATTATTATAAAAATTTAAATATTTAAATAAGAGATAAACATAATTTTTAGTGTTTTATTTTATATTTATCAGTGTGCATATGTGAGTTAAATAGCTAAATTTCGATTGTTTATTTACATTTATTTAGAGTAATTTTTTTCATTTACTTATAAAGGGAAGCATGGAAACCAATCAAACAATCCTATACATATTGTAGTGACAATATAATTGATAAGATTAGTATATAATCTAGGGATTGAAAATATTGTTGTAGTACCAACAACAGTTGGTCCAAGTGGTAGGAGCTTGGTCCTCTTAAGTAAGGTCTCAAGTTTGGGTCTTATGAATGGAATAAACTGTCACTGGGAGAGCTTTACCCTCATATTGGGTTCTCCCAGTTTGAATCTGAATTAGTTGAAGGTCCAATATGGCCTATTGAATACCGGATGATCCATACCAAAAAAAAAATACTGCTGTAGTCGTGACGTGTTTATATCATAGACAAGTTATATATCACAAAAGCAGTTTTATAAAGACATTAAGTATGAACAAATATAAATACTATATATATATATATATATACATATATATATATATATACATATATATATATATACATATACATACATATATATACATATACATATATATATATATATATATATATATATATATGAATAAAATTCATAGAGACTAACCCGGGAATAGGAGAAGAGTAAAGATGAAGATGGCAATGAAGGTGCATAATTTGTCAACCGAAGTAGCCATGTGTACTGTACTAGGATATGCTTCTCTCTAGGTGCTGCTTGATTAAGGGGAAGACAAACATATTTACATGTAGATAATTGAGGGCGCCTTGGGTTAATTAAGGTGCAGATGTTCCATAAAGATGGGTTTGAAGGTTTTCCTCGTGATTTCCAGCATTTACGGCCATAATTTGTTTCCAGTGGTTACCTTCTATCCCTCTTTGGCATTGCATAGCACGTACACTGACTGTAACCTGGCTCAGAAGGAAACTTATATCTTTAAATCCGCACAGTTAATCGCAAATTCTGTTTAGTGTGGGGATTATAATACTTGCCAGCATAGCATGCCAACTTCTCCATCACTCCGCCTCTCTTTTATACATCTGACTTTTTAAATTGAGTTCAACTAATTTTAGTATTATAGATCTGTTAGATTCTGCAATTATAATCTTTTATTGACAATTTTACTTCATAATGATTATATTTTTGCTTGTTTATCGTTTTGCTCTTTATAACCACATTTAAAATTAAAACAGGGAGCCGTTGAATTTTTTTTTTATCAATTTGAAATTTAAATTTAAGGGTTGTGCTTTACTATGTTTTCCAAAAAAATTCATACTAATATATACTTTTACAATTTTTTTTAGTAGATGTTATAACTTTTATTATAAAATTTTACAACTTTTTTAAATGTTGCAAAATTTTCATGAAGCTCCAAATTTTTTTTTAAAAAAATTATCACATTGTGATGTCAAATGATAGAATTTCACTTTTTTTAAAGTATTTGTTGCTTTTAAAATTTGCATTATACATACTTTTTATGAAAATGTTACAAGATTTTATATAAAAAATTGCAAATTTTATAACTTTTATATGTTAGAAAAAATTTCGAAGGCAAGTATACTTGCCTGTCTTCATATGCCAGAAATTATTATTCTTCTATTAAGATTTTTTTTTGAGGGGGAGGGGGGTATGACATTAATAGTTTTCAATCCAATAATTGGTAACAAGCAAAATTGTTATTTTTCTTTTTAAAAATAACAGTTAACGATTTTCTCTTAAGATCTATACAAGTTGATGATCCACGGAGGTGATAATATGGAGTTCCAGGACTCGTGAATAGTCGTCATGATCTGCCGGTTAAGAGTAATTTTGAATTGTTTGTTTACCCGATCAAAATAAACCGTGAATTATTAAAATTCAACCGAAGCTGATGCAGGTTTTATTTCGAACCGAAACAAACCGTATCCTATCTTTTAAATCGGTTTAAAAAAAGTGATTACATTGAGATGTGTATTGTACCTCCGGCAGAAAGCATGAGCAACAAGACGCCCATCTTCATCTTTGACTTTGGAAGGAAATCATCAACAAATTGGGGAAATGGGCAAGACCTTGAGGCGTGTATTCAAAATCTGGAACAGAGATTTACCAGCGGCTTCGTCAAAAAAGATTGCTAGCAATGAAAGGGTAAAAGTACTACCAGTAGGATTGGTTCTTGTTTAAAGAGTGGCATTCGTGATTTATATGCGCAATTTTAAGTGTGGTTGGAAGTTGGCATTCTATTCCTAAGAGAAAGTTCTCAATCTAGCTTGGAGGAAGGTCAAATTTCTACCTTCAAAATATTTTCTTCTTGTAACAGCTGGTGAAAGGATCAAAATTAATTATGGCCAACCTTGCATGCTTTCACAAGCCACTCCTTCACTTTCCTACTCTAGAGGGCATCAGAAGCACCCATGGAAAATGGCTAAAGTCAATAAAAACATCTCAATTAGAATGAAGGGAAGTTTGATTAATCTATTTTCTCATGTTGGAAGTTTGGACTCTCCTCTTCGATTTTCCAAATTGAAAGAAGTTACTTGTGAGATATAACATTATTGTCATGCATGTGGAGAAAAATATTTGTAATGGTTTTGTTGGTACATTGTTGAATTAGATTAGAGTTGATTGAAATGGTAATTCAAAGAAAATTAACACAAAAAGAGAGGCCAACGTACATATCTTCCGTCAGCTGGCCATATGTTGGGAAAAATGTTCCCTCTCCAGACACATGAGCATTAGGAATTAAAATTAAAAAGCAACATAATAAAGCACATAAAGAAATTTACATGAAAAACCCAAAACTCTAGGGAAAAATCATAGATGAGAAAAAATCTACTATATTATCAAAAGATTATAGGATAATGTGTGTAAAGATTCTCAACTATAACTCAACAACTTCCTAACCATTATCTCCACATCTCTCTCAAACTTCCATGAGGGTCCCTATATAACCCCCATAAGCATTCACCTCACAGCTTTCTTATACCCCAAACCATTAGTTAGTACAAATATTTATACTCAAAATTATTCGTTTGACAAGAAATCCCAATCCAATTTTAGCTCAAAATCTTAACTTGAATAAGAAGATAACATACAATAGGAGACAAATAATAATCGATAACAATTAGAATTTGGTGTTGGTTTATGCTCTAGTAGCTAATCATATGATAGTTGTATTTGCATACATTGTATAACATTTTCTTTATAAAGGCATTCCGCTTATTGTGTTTATTATTATATCTATATAATATAAGTAAATATAATTATTGTCCTTGAAATAATTTACATTATTCTTAAAATGTCCCTAGTAAATTATTATTGCAAATTAAGATAACAATAATGCATTAAAACTACTATGTATGTTAACTCATGACCATAGTCATGAATGTAAGATATCAAGTCAACTTATAAGCACATGTTAGAGAACAAATATATTGGACTAACTTGCCATGAGAATGCTACATGGATCACTATGTGAATGTCATAAGTAATTCTCATAATGATACATGTGGTCCTTTAACCTACTTTCATCCTATTTAATGGTAACAAAACACCTAAGGGAGGAAATTATCAAGAACACAAACAAGAAAGGAAAAGAATGAGTTTCTTTAAAACCCAATGAATAAGTATAAATCAAGAAAAAAATTATTATATCTAGTTAATAGTACTAAAACAAAGGAAATCTCGGTTGGATTCTAGCAAGAAATTTCAAATTTATAACCTAAGTAAATAATTGCATTTTCATACATTTGCTAGTGGAGGAGAAGTGTTTAGCAGTAGTTGTATCTATCTAATAGAAGAATACCATACATGCATATATGTAATAGGGTCTTATTTAAAGTTTCTTTAATGTTTACCACAACATAGGCACATTAATAACTCATATTATTTCCTTTATAATTCATTAACAAATAAATGTAAATCACATAATTTCCCATTGGTGATAAAACATTTGTTATATGTCACTCACACTCATTAATGCCATCATTCGCATGCATAATCATCCATATCATAATCACATTATATCATGCATATAATAATAAAGTAAAGAAAGTGGTAAACCTCCTTGTGACACCTAAGTAGCCTTATGCCTCTATAAGCTCCATCCTTATTCTCGTTGAGTCAACCTTACACCCCCACAAGCCATTTTCTTCCCACCATGGTTCACAATCCATATGCCACAATTCCTAACATTTCAATCTTGACAATCTCTTTTGTATAATATATTTCACAATTCATTATTTTCATGCTTTTTTGCATGGCCATACAATTCTATGCATTTCAAAGTAATAACAATTTATTTTTTTACCATAATAATGGCATCAAATAATAAAATCACCTTGCTTCAATAGCGTGAGTTCAATCATGAACATTATTAACAATTTCAATAATAATAAATACCATATTTTCTTCTTAACATATACGTATAGATGGGCACATAGACATATATACAAGGGATACACATCCTACTTAACATAAGCACTAATTTGTCACACAATCTTCATTATTTAACTAGTTAAATACACATGCCTTGTACTATCATATCATTTCTCTATAGAATTTATATCAATAGATTAACTAGACATAATAACTTGTGAAATAAGGGAGGTAACTGCTAAGTATTACTGAATTAACAATCAATCATTCACTCCTAGCATAAGGTCTCTCTAGTATGCAAATGGTTAGTTATTATCATAGATGAACTAGCCATCCGCTACTAGACTTATATGAATTTTCAAGACAATGGTCAATTGTTTAGGCAAAATAGTCAACCATTCTTTTAGAAATCTACAATTTTTTTCTAGCATGATTTATTGTTCATAACACTTTAATTTTGATATGAATCCATTTATTACTTAATTAATTCTTACCAAATAATAAGTGTACATTTAGAACTAAGAGCACTAAACAAGCAATCTATCATAAATACAAACTAACCCACAATAGATTGGGTTAATGACAAATCGGCCTATATTAGAAAATGGATTTGAATTTAGATGTCTAAACCCTTTAAAACCTATGGTGGCCAGATTAATCAACAAGTTTTGATTGTTGATAAGAAAAATATTTATTATTTTATTTTCCCATATTTTATATCTCTTAGGTGTTACTTTTGCTTAATTACACTAATTAGATCTTATTTTATAATTTTGAATTAATTTTACAATATTTTGAATTTATTTAGTAAATGTTGAATTTTAGCACTTTCTATTTTTTAGTTATATCTTAAGCTTTTGATGTTAGATTGAGTTGAACTTTATGTCATTAAAAAGCTTAAAGAGAGATATATAATTTTTATAATTTGGCCCAAGCCTTGTTCAGATGTTTTAGAGGTCATATGTAGCTAAGAAATTGAAGTCATGTTTTTGTCCTAGCTAAGCTCACCTAGATTTTTAGGCTATAACTGGAGCTACGGAAGTCAAATTAAACATGAAATTGGTGCCCAAATTTTCACAAGACACAGGCTTATAAGATTGATGTTTATGATTTATCCAAATTATATTGATTTCGTAGTAAAAAATTGGCTAGAATTCAAACCTACAGGAATTTATTGATGTAATTGTTAGATTTAATTAGCTTGTAAAAAATAGATCTAGGCTTTTAACAATTAGGAAAGCCTTATTATTGTTATGATAAGAGTTATACAATCTTAGTCCAGTAGGGTTATAGGCTAATTAGGTTATATAAGCGGTAAGAGAGCTGGAGACCATTCAATTTTTTACCCACACCTAGCAAATAACCTTCTTTCTTTTTCTTTTAACTTATGTCCTCCAGCCATGGAGGGATAATTTTTGGAGTTAATTCAAGGAGTTTGAGGCTTTCTCCCACTGGACTATGAGATTATGATTTATAATATTGACTTTTTTAATTAATTTTTTTCCTTATTTACTTGTACTAAATTCTTAAAATTACTTGTGTTGGATGTTGATTTAATATAATTAATGCTCATCCTTGTGATATCTAATTCTTTGCTACTTTGATATGAAATTATGGTTGATAAATCATGGTTTTATACATAAGCACAGAGGGTGGAGAGATTAATTTAGAGATTTCTAATTTAATTTCTCAAATTAACTAAATTTTATTTATAAATCAATTTCAATCTAGCTTAAGGATTATAGCGATTGCTTAATTCATCTAATCTTACTTAATCAAATCCTAGATGATCGTCTAGCATAAGATTCATGAATTATTATAGGAATTTTAGGTAATTCAAGGTTAAAGAATTAATTAGAAAAATTAAATCCTAATTGATTTATAATTAATCCAAATTAGGGCTCTTAATTCCTTGAATCAGTTGTTTGATTCCATTGAGTTCCATTCCATTTTGTTCTCATTTTACTTTTATTTTATTTTTGTTTAGTTATTGCTATTATTTTAATCTCATGTAAACAATCCCCCAATTCTGCATTTTGTATTCTGCATAATTTTTGATATAGTATATAACATATTGCATCCATTCTATTACAACATTCTATCCTGTTAGCATTTGCATTCTATTTGCATTAATTCTTTCATTTTTAGTGCATTAATAATTCAATAATTATATAAATATTGTTAGGAATTCAATTAGAAAAGATAATATCAAGAGATCATTAGGGGTATGACATGGTTGTGCTACCTTTCTACATTATTTCTTCAGCAAATCAATTTTAATTAATTTTAGTGCATTGTGATGTGTTAACCAATTATGAGTCCATGGATTCATTTGTATGGATTGACTTATGATAGACCACCTTGTGTTACTAATATCCAAAGATAAATCTACCTATAAAAATTTAAACCCACCAATACCTATGACAAATATAAACCAACCCATGGTTTCTAACCCATTTGACATCCTCATTTAAAAGACCTTATATTTGTCAATTTCATCATTAAACAAGGCCAAACATTGCCAAATAACATAATCTCATACATTTCATATATAACCTTTAGAAACTTAAACTTGTGTTCAACCCAAAAAACCCTCTAAATTTGTGAGATTGAGTTAGAATATTTACTCACCTAGTAGAAGCAAGGTTCTGGAGAGCCAGATCTAATTTTTCCTTATTTTTAATCCATCAAAATTTCAAAGATTCTAAGAGTTTAATTTTTCCCTTGTTAAGCCATATACTTAAATCTTCTTATAATTTAAAGAAAATTTGGAGAAATTTAGTTTCTATGAATACCTTACCATATTAATGTGAAGGATTTGACAAGAGATTATGCTTTGTGTATAGTGACATTATGACAATCTTCTTATATCTAGTTACATTTATATATATATATATATATATATATATATATATCTATGTGTATAATGACATTATGATAATCTCATTCATCACTATGTTTAGGATTATATTATACATTTTGTCTAGTGATGATTTTCAGGTTTACTCACCCTCATGATGTATGGTTATAGTTATGCTTTGTTCATTGGTGATGTGTCTCCCATTTTTACTTGCTAACTTTTTCATTGCATGCTATTAAATGGATTGAAATATAGAAATTAAATGAATTATTGGGAAATATTTGTACATAATCACATATTACAAAATTTCTTCACACCCAGTAGTATTTTAGCTAAAACTTGATGTAGAATTGTCCAATTGGCAAACCATTAAATGATTTGGAAAATATGCATTTAAGGTTTTAATTGAGATAAATTTTGTGATTTAATTCTTAGGAAATTAATACCAAAATTTTTGGGAAGTAAAAGCAAATTAGGGCATCATGACATTAACCATGCACTCTTTGGCAAATTAGCCCTAACTTTTCCTAGGAACATCTAATTGATGCTAAGTTAGCGCTAATGACTAAAGGACATATAATGCTATCTTGTGAAACAAGTAGTGGGATACATAATCCCATTGAAATATGATGTGATTAAGACCATGAAACAAGAATGTTTAAGGTATGAATAGAAATGCCTATGGAAAGTAATTTAATTAGTTGAAAAATATATGAAAATGTGTTTGAGCATTGACAAGATAATATAACAAATATGCAAAGGAAATGAATTGGTTTGGGTCACCAAGTATATGTAAAAGCTTTACAAGGTGCATAGGGGGAGATAGGATCAACTTCATGAAAGGATGATTAAGTATTGTATAAAATATGTGTCTTTAGATAAAAAAGAAGGGACACACTTGGTTTCCTATATCACTAGTACAAAATTGATGATTTACATCAATTGATATACATCAATTTACAACAAAACTAGAGTTTATTTTGATGTGGTGACATTTTTAAAATTATATAAAAACTTAAGATAATGGATAAGAATACAACTGACATCTAAACATTGATCAGAAACTTATAACTTCAGTTTTGTACATAACCATTATCTAAAATGAAATTTAGAAGCCTCATTGGAAATTGTAAAATCATAGGACATTGGTTCTAGTTGATAGTCATCGTCTAAAAGGCATTTTAAAAGTTTCTTTGGAAATTGTAGAAGCATAGAACATCAGTCATTTTTAAGAGCCATTGTCTAAAAGCAATTTAAAAGTCTTATTAGAAACTACAAAAGCATATAGCATCGATTTGGATTAATAACCAATGTCTATTTTTTTCCAATAAATCTTTGCTCTAACTCTATCTTTTTATATGAATTCTTTTAACATCTTTTCAATATGTTGTTGAGTATGAACGGTTTGATATATACAATGTTACTACTGATCTCTCGCAACACTTTCATCAAAAGAGTGTACAATGAAAAAACCTTAAGCTTCATTTCTCTTTTGTTATATACTCTTTCATTTCCAATGTTACAAAAGTGGAATGGAATGGTTAGTGAATGGAAGAGTTATTAAACTCTCACTCCTTTTAATAGAAGAATCTTAAATTTTAATTCTCTCCTATTATATACTCACTCATTTCTCATGGACTATAAAATTGGAGAAATTTAGGCAACAATGTTGGAGTTTGCATCAAGAATGAAAAATATGATACATAGTTGTTTTTCTTTTTTCTTTTTTTTTTCTAGTATATTCATATGAAGATGCGTAGTTTTTGTTTATTGATGATATGTTATAGTTATTTTGTGTAAATTTCCAGAAATATTGTTCTCTTTACTCATCTATTTATACTTTCATTATGAATAAAGCAATGATAATTAAAAAATTTTAAATCTTTATAATTATTTATTTTTGCTCATCTATATGTTACTTTTACTTAAAATTCTATAATAGGCAAATTACTTAGAATAAAAAAGAGAAGAAATATCGAAGCACACATAACTTTCTATGTAAAATTGATTCAAATATAACTTTCTTTAAATATTTGGCTATTTACATAACTAAAGTTTTAATAATGCTAAGGAAATGACAGAGATTAAATCATCTTTTTTAGGCCTAACCAACATTTAATATGACAATATTTCCTTAAAATATATAAGGACATCTAAATGAATGCCATTTATAACGAAGTTTAAATAAAATGAAATAAACATATCTAAATGAATGAATTTATGAGGAAGTTGAAGAAGTCTAAATAATGAATTTATGAAGAATGAAGTTTAAATGAATAAAACTGCATAAGTCTAAATGAATGCAAGTAAAGATAACTTCAATAATGACATTTAATATATAATGTCTACTTTTGGTGGTGACTATTGTATAAGTCCATTTCAATCATTTTAACTATTCATTAGCAATTTAAAGGTTATTTTATTACTCAATTGATGTCTTATGTCATTGTAACTGTACATATGGCTAAACTTATGATGTCAGTATTTAATTAATAATTGATGTGTAATTATTTTGCTATTAGCCAATAAATTAGGCTCCTTGATAACAAATCTATCATTTTTCAAGACAAATCTCCTTCCATAAAAAAGAAGGCTTCTGAGATAAGGATGTAGATTTTGGCATTTGGCATTACCATAGCTATTTGGAAGGTCTAGGGAGCTTTTTTTGTTTCTTACAAGGACTTGTATCCCAAGGAACCCCAAGAGATTCCTAGATTTTCTCATTAACCTAGGTAAAGTTAATACTACAATCTACACCCTTCATCTCAAAAGTATTCTCTATTGATGGATTCCAAGAACTAATCCTTTTAAAAGTTTTTGGAATCAATCTAAGTTCCATACAAGAACTTTTATCCACAATTCAACCATAAACATGAGAACTCTATAGAACATTTGTAAAGACTTTAAACAAGAATCCTTCCAAATTCTTTGTTGAATTTTTGTATTCATTGTTGAAGTGTAGACATATATCCTTTGATTAAAGGAACTTTAGGAGATTCCAATTACTTCTCAATGTTGAATATTATGATCTACACCTTCAACTCAATCTCAGAAGCTATCTTTTATGTTCATAGGCATTGCATCAAATCATAGTTATCTTTTACACCCAAATAGATGGTCATGAACATATTCATAGTTTGATAAGATTGTCATGATCACAATATTTGAAGTATTTCTAATTATAAGGCTTTGATGGCATGTGTTATCCTCTAACTAATGTTAAAGTCCTTGATTTCTTCATTTGCTATAAGCCTCCCATGCTTCAATGTAAAAATTAACACATTGCTTCCTCTATGTGCTATGTCAAGCTTTGATATATATAGAGCAAGAAGCATGCCCATTATCACACCGAAACATAGGAACACTGAGAGATTCAATGAAAATAAAGTAATCAAATACCTCAAGATCAATAGATACAAAGTTGATTGAATCAAACAAATCGAAAGCCATCAAATAATATGGAGTTATTATGAATAAATGATAATCACTTTTTCTTTTAATTTTGTGTGGATGACATGCATGTTTATTGTAAATGCAAAGTCTATTATTCATTATAAATAATATTTTTTTTCATTGTACATATTCATGTATTGATATGGAATTATATAAAATAAAAGAACATATGTTTGTAATATATTAACTCCTTTCACATTTCTTGTTTCATTTATATTTAATCAATTTTTGTTCTATTTAATTCTATAATAAGAAGAAGAGAAATCTAGTTTCTTTTTTAAAAAGTCATCTATTATGTCATCAATTTTATTGTTGTAATTGACATCAAACATTACTTAATAAGGTAACATTATTGTATTAAAAATGATGGCAGTTTTCCACAATTGACATATAATATAATTTTTAGACATGGATTATTATGTAATAGCTAACATAGAATCATCGGTCCTTGTTGCAAATTGAAAATAAAAAAGGATAAAGCATAGTGCAAGTTGAAAATAATAAGACCAATGTTTGACATCATTTGTAAATTTCATCTTGAAAATATTCTGACCTTAAAATGATTCTCTATCTAATAAAGTATGCTATTATTCCAACTTTTGGATGATTCTCTTTATTCTTTTTTCACTTATTAATTATTTTGTAGGATTGAAAGCTTAGTTTGCTAGTGGCTAAATGTATAAGGTTTAGCACTATCTAGAAAAGCACAAGATATAAATGTGAGAAATTTTTTTAATTTTTTGTATTTATTCTTGTAATTTAGTTTTTGGTTTCCTAATCAGTTCTATTTTGTTAACTATCATTTTAATGTAGCTTTTATAGGTTGCATAGGTAAGAAATTTGATCTCATTCATCTTCTTTGACATTTTTTTTCATATTATCTACTATTTATTTATATGAAAATGTGTAATAAAACCAATTTTCATTAATGCTCATTGCATCTATGGACATTGTATTCAAAAGGCTTTGCTAGGGAGCACAAACCTCATATATTTAGTAATGGGTATCAAGATAGATTTACCAAAATAACCATTTCTAATTATGGTATTATATATAACCTTTCATTGTTTTCAATCTATTTTTATTCATTTAATTCTTTAAAATTATTTAAATAAAGATTCTCTAAAGTAATAAGAGATGTCAGCCTTCTATATTTGGTTAGGAATATAGGGTAGACACGAAGGACAAGGAAATAAGGAATTTAAGGATGGGGTTAAGGTTTGGGACAGTGGAATAAGGAATTATGGGGTGGGTCATGGGGATAGGGTTAAGCTTTAGGATGAGGGAGTGAGGAACTAGAGGCCAAGATTTAGGTGGTTATAGTTAAAACACACAACATTGATTATTTAAAAAAATGATATAATATTGTGGCTATTAGATGTCAGTTTTTAAAAAGTATATGATGTTTAACACTATTTCCCAAGATGATGGAAACAAAAATGACATATGTTCCTTTGGAATAAAAATAGATGTCATTTTTGTATTTTATGGTGGCTGACTAATTGACGTTAAAACTACATATGCTAAGGTGTTTGATTACCCATAGGTTATTTTTTGATATCTAATCCCTTGAATACTTAATCTTTATTAGCTATTTTGTAATAGTGTATGAGGAGAATTGAATGGTTGGTCTTGGCTGAATTCATGAAAAATTGTAATAGAAGTTGGAGATAAATATATAAAATAATTAACCTCATTTTTTAGACTAATTGTTATAAATTTCAATTTATTAGGAAAAAAGAAAGGAAATAGCAAATCATCACAATATAACTACAGTTCTTTTTATCATATGTTTGATAATTACCATATTTGTAGAAGAAAAGGTGCTATAGATTATCTTGAGCTTGAGGCTTTGTAACATATATCCTTATTTTCACTTAATAGGAAGAGTATAATTCGGAATTTTTTGTGTTTTGGAACTTGAAAATGTACAATTTCAAATATACGTTGGCCCGTGCAAAAGTCACAAGTACCCCATTCCTCTTTTCTTATTGGATAGGAATAAATTCCCATATTATGACTGAGTAGATAACTATTTCTCTATTCACAGTCGTTCCCATTGTACTCGCAAATACAAGTAAACAAGTCACATGCACCCGACACTGCAGCCTCTCGACCGATGCACAGTTTTCTGCACGCTTCACTGTCCCAACAGATCCCATGAAAATATGCGCTGGACTTTCTACAATGCCCTTCGACCTTTAACTCTGCGTATATGAATACAAAAGAAAATGAATTCGATATTACTACTAAAGATTATCCCTTATTTCACAACTGTGTGACAACTGTAATTATCGAAAAGTTTATTTATATATCACCTTTTAACAGATTGATGACAGCTAAAATGAATGATATCGTGTTTTATTTTCTGTTGGGTTAGACATTTGTGTATCCAGAAATTTGGATTATGGAGGTAATGTACAAAAATTAAAGTTTATATTATTATGAAAATATTAAATATTTAGATAAGAGAAAAATTATTATTTTTGTTTTTTGTGTTTTCCTTTATATTCATCAGTGTGCATGCCTAAGTTAAATTTCAAATATATTTTTATCTTTATTTGAACTTGAAAGTAAAATGTTTCTGTTTAATTTGTAAAGGGCAGCATAGAGGCTAATTAAACAATCTTATAAAAATTGTAGAGACAATATAATGGATACGATTATTATATAATCGAGGGATTTAAAATACTGCCGTGATTTGTTTATATCATAGACGCGTTGTATTTTTAAAAACAATTAGGTATGCATTACCCAAAAAAAAAATTTACTATGAACTCCTACCACTACAAAAATGAGATATGAACAGATATAGATACTATATACATAATATATGAAGGGAGGGTACATGGTGCACTACTAACATAAGTGGTACACCAATATATCATCAATTTGATTGTACATCAAATTAACAATCTTTTAGGATACTCTATACAATGACCTATCAACAATTAGATTTGATGAAGCACCAGTGCGCAGTATAGATTTCTCCATATATGAGAGAAAAACTCTTTAAAATTCAAGAAACTAACCCTTGTCGCAGATCAAGAGAAGGGTAAAGAGGAAGAAAAAGGCAATGAAGGTGCACAATTTTCCAATCGAAGCAGCCATGTTTTCTAGGATTGGCTTCTCTCTAGATGCTGCTTAGTTAAGGGGAAGAGGAAGATAAACATATTTATATAGATAATTCAGGGCGCCTGAGGTGCAGATGTTCCATATAGAGGGGGTTGCAGGTTTTCTTTGTGATTTTCAGCTTTCAAGGCCATAAACTGTTTTTAGCGTTTGCTCTCTTCTTCATTGGCAGTCGATATCTATATAAAGCTAAGAGTCATTGATAATTAAATTATGGTGCTTTTGATTTAAAAAGTGTTCCCGGATTTAACCTTTGGCATTGCTTGGCACGTGCAGTAGGTGTAACCTTGCTCACATGGAATGCTTATATCATTAAATCCGCCCAATTAATTATAAAGTTTATTTAGTGTACTTACCAGCATAGCATGCCAACTTTTTTATTGCTGCTCTTCTCTTTAATATATCTAATATTTTTAAACCGAATTTAACTAATTTCAATATTATTGATGTGTTAGACAATTTTTTTTGGAAAATTTTACTTTATAATGATTATATTTTTCATTGTTTATTTATACTTTTTCTATTTATGGCCACATTGAAAAATCAGAAACATGCTGATGTTGAATTTTTATTTTTTGTTATCAATGTGAAATTTAAATTTGAGGGTTATGCTTCAATGCTCTTTTGAGAAATTTTTCATATTAATACATACTTTTACAACTTTTTTCATTAGAGGCCATAAGTTTCAGTATAAAATCTTACAAATTTTTATTAAAGGTTGCAATATTTTCATGAAAACTCAATTTCTTTTTGAAAATTTTTTACATTGCGACTTCGAATTATGCAATTGTGACTTTTAATGTATTTGTTAATATAAAATTCACACATATTTACTTTTTATGAAAAGGTTACGAGTTTTTATATAAAAAATTGCAAATTTAATTTATGACTTCTATATGTTAAGCAATTTTTTTTCAAAGGCAAATATGCTTCCATGTCATCATGTGCCCTATTATGACTGAGCAAATAACATTAATATTTTCAACCAAATAATTAGTAATTCAACCAAAAAAAAGTGTTATTTTTCAAAACTAATAATCAATATGTTATTTCATTAACCAATTCTTCTTAAGATCTATCTAAGCTGATGAGCCGCGGAGGCGACATGAAGTTCAGGTATTCATGGATAGTCTTCCAGCCTTAATTTAATATTTGATAAAAACTAGGAAAAATTCCTTTGATATTTGCTGTAAAATTTGACACCTTTTATAATTATTGCAAACACTTGAAATAATATTCAGATAGCTAGTTAAGCCACTGGTTATTTCGAGAAAATTTGATCCGCCAGTAATACTTTTTTTTTAAAATATATCAATACGTACTATGAAGAGAATAATCAAAATGAATTTAGGAAACAGCATACGAAAATTAATTGCAACTCTAATTTGAAAATTAATTTGTAACGATAAGATATTGATCCGCTTTTTTTCTACTCATGATTTAACTTTGAAAATCTTTACACTACGCTAATATAAAATCAGAAAGACAATCAAGATTATAACGTAACAATAATGAAAACGGATAACTAATGAGATTAAGGCTCCATTTTTTTTTCAAAAAATATTTTCCATGGGAAAATCTAATATCTCTATATATAAATGAAGGAATACCTTATGTCTATAACATTATGATTTCAAAAAAGAAAATGATTTCTCAAACTATGGGAAAGGAGGAAAACAAATTCTTTGAAAAAATAATATTATCTTCCGTCAAATTTATTACATTTAATATTAAGCATAACAACTATTTTTTCACTTCACTATCTCGATAGTTTATAATTGTGTTCCCATAAAAAAATGTTTTTTTTTTTTAAGGAACCCTAAATGATGAATGGATTTTTTTTTTTTTCTTTTTTTTTTTATGGTGGCCAACTATTTTAATTTTGATAAGCACATTATCTCCAAATTTATTTTAGGGATAACTATTCTCAAAATAAAGCAATTTAAATTTTTAGTTTCCCACTATTCCTAATACGAAGCAATCTAAATTTATTGTGTCTTAACTTTCGCCTCTTAAGTAAGGTGAATTGAATTGACTTGTGACGGAAGGAGAAAAAAATTGATGCCATATTGGAAGAGAAGATTATGGATGAATGGTAGGAAAAGATCAGAGGAGAGAGAAATGAGGACGGATGAGATATACAGGGACGAAACTACAATGTATGCATGATTTGTATCGAATTCATCAAAAACAAATATTGATATTCCTACAAGAAGTTGTAGTAGTAGGGAGTCCAAATCAAAGCCCAGGGGACTGATTGATCAACTTGATGAAGAGAAAGATGAGAAAAAGGGGGTTTCAATTTAAATTGCAATGCATAACGCATAAAGAATATATGAATTGAATGTCAAAATAGAATTTAAGTATGAGAAAAAAACATAGAAAAAGCTCCGATTTAAGAGAAACTCATACCTAGTTCATCTTCAATTTAAGTACTTAACCAAAAACTATTCTGATGCATGATAATTCTTATGTTTCTCCTAAACTAATTAATTCAATTTGCACACCCAAATTAATTTCTTATTATCAACTGATTTGGAATTTACAAAATGCAAAACCAATTAAATAATAGCATTAAAACCAACAACTTAGGTATAAGTTAAGGATGAATAATAATTTATTATGAATAAATCATGCGATTCATTCCCTTATTCTCTTGCGCATGGAAGAAATACTACAAATAATTATCAACACCTAATTGCTACAATGCCTGAACCTATCATAATTACGAATTGTGACATATCATTTAACTATGGACAACAATTTAAAATTAACTAACGAATCTTATTTAGGTAATTTCACATACAATCATAAACAATAAAGGGTATAGAGAAATAAAAGAAAATTGAATCAAGAATGTATTAATGAAAAACACAACCAAAAAATACAAAGCAGAAAAACTCTTCAATTTAGAAAGAGAATTTAATCATTCATGAGTTAAACCATCACAAAATAACTAACACCGTTTTTTATCAAGTGTATGCTAATTTCCAAATCTGTAGAAGAAAAGAAGCTAAAAATTATCTTGATTTTCGGGCTTTGTAACATATGCCTTGATTATTACTTAATAGGAAGAAGACAGTTACACTTTTTAATATCTTAAAAATTAAAAAGTATAATTTTAAATACATGCGAGCAACACAAAACGAACAACTACCCAGCTACTCTTTTGTTATTAGATAGGAATAATTCTACATATGACTAAGTAGATAACTAATTCTCTACTAACAGTTGTCGAATTAAAAGCAATTAAACCACATACAATCACCTGTCACTGCACCGCTCCACCGATGCACAGATCTCTGCATGCTTCATTGTCCCAACAGGGCCCATGAAATTTTGCACTCCACCGTTTACAAAGTCCTTCAACCTGTAACTCTGCGTATAAATACAAAAACAAAAGACCATTGGATGTTACTGCTACAATTAGAGTTACATATACCTTATTTTGCAATTTTGTGGCAATTGTAATTATCGAAAACTTTATTTATATATCATCCTTTAGCAGATTCAAGAAAGCAAAAATGAATGATATCGTGTCTCATTTTCTGTTGGGTTTGACATTTGAGGATCCAGAAATTTGGGTTATGGAGGTAATATGCAAAAATTACTGTTTTGATTATTATAAAAATGTTAAATATTTAAATAACAGGAGAATATTATTTTTGTTTTTAACTTTTTAGTGTTTTAATTTGTATTCATCACTGCGTGTAGGTAAGTTAAATTTAAAATATTTTTCTACCTTTTTTTAAAGTAAATTTTTTCTGTTTAACTTACAAAGGGAAGCATGCGGAAAAATCAGACAATCTTATATAAATTGTAGTTAACATATAATTGATAAGATTATAATATAATCTAGGATTTTGAAATACTGTGCGTGGGAATCGTGAAGTGTTTATATCATAGACAACCTATATGGCAAAACCATTTTTTTTTTTATTGAAACATTGGGTATAAAAGTATATAGATATACCATATCTAGTCTATAATATATGAAAGAATAAATCTTCAGAACTCTGGAGGCTGACCCTTGTTGCAGAACAGGAGAAAAGCAAAGAAGAAGAAGAAAGCAATGTATGCGCACAATTTACGGACTGAACCAGCCATGTGGGCTAGAAAAGGCTCTAGATGATGCTTAATTAATGGGAAGATAAATATACGTATACAAAGATAATTGAGGCCGATTAAGGTGCAGATGTTCCATACAGATGGGGTTGCAGGTTTTCTTTAGGTTTTTCAGCTTTTAAGGCCATAATCTGTTCCTAAGGTTTGCACTCTTCTTCTTTGGCAGTCCATAACTATATATTTAAGCAATTACAAAGTTTGTTTAGTTACGTGTTGGTATACTTACCAGCATAGCATGTTGACTTTTCTGTCACATCATCATCTTCTCTTTTATAATGAGTAATCATCAGTGTGCTTTAGAACTGCGGTATTAAGAGAAGGAAAAATAGAACGTCAATGATGTTAGAATAATGTAGATTTATATCATTTCATTTATGGATGAGATGTAATTTAGGGATTATTTTAAAAAATAACTATTATAATATTTTTTGACAGGACAAATCTGAATCATTGACCTATTGGTATAAATTTACACAGTCTTATTAATAAAGTATTACAATTTATTCCTACAAAAAGTTAGAGAATAAAATGTCACCTTAAAAAATATTACACACAATATTGTTGATGCGGAATATAATTTATAACCAAGTATTCTGTCTTTTTCCATGGACATTAGACACATATTGGTGCTATTCCTGCCAGAGAACACTATCATGATTCACAAAAAGCCGCATAAGTGGATGACAAACGCAAGAAAGAGAACAGACCACATAAATGCATAATAGACGCAAGAAAAAGAACAGACCACATGTGTGCATAACCAGGGCCGTGAGACATTTTGAGGCGTCAAGCAAAATTATTAAAAAGGCCTAATATAATATAAATTATTAAATTCTCATATTGTTCTTCTAACTTTTAAGTCATAAAATCACTCATGAAAGTAATTCTAACATTTCACTCTTAATAGATAATATAGCTAATTTATTTAATTTATCTTATAATATAATTGATCTCAGATAGAATTTAAGTAATTTTAATTTTGGAAAACTTTTTTCGACAGCAGCAACCGTTACAAGTATTATCAATAATATTTTATAGGTAATGCATGCATTTGGAAACAAATCTAATCTTTTAATATAGTTTAATATTTCTATTGGAATATTAATTTTTTCTATTAACATTTCTCTCAATACCTTCAATTATAAAAATAAATCAAAACTATCAATATTAAAATGTTGACTAAAACTTAAAAACTTTTCAAGATTAATACAATATTTTTGCAATTGATCCTTATCCAAATTTTAAAATTTTGGGACTCAAACAAAAAACTAAAGATAGTTTCATATTTTAAAAATTGTTTGAATCAAATCTCAATAAAAGAAATAGATTGATCTAATATGTATGGAAAATATTCAATACAAAAAGAATCTTGAGCTAAATAAATGATTTGATTACTAACATTTTCATCAAAATGTCATTTTCTATGAATTACATGCTTTTCATAAAACTTGGGCTCTATGTCAATTTGGCAATGTTCATTGGTAAAAGTTATCAAGAGTACTACACTAAGATTGAATTAATTTTTTAACTTTTTTTCTTTAACTTTCAAAACTAGATTCATATTTTCTATTTGACATTTTCTATTGCTACAAAGTGTAAAAATAAAATAAAATAAAAACAACAATAAAAATATAAATAAAATATATGTGCAAAGTAGATAGGAAAAAATGATGAAATGATAGAACTTGGAAACTTTGAAACAAAGAGAATTGCACATCATATTATCTATTGCAACAATTTGATGTCAATTCATTTTGGGAATTCACTTTAAAAGAGTATGAAGATAAAAGTGATAAGAGAGAACAAAATATGAGAGTTAAGAAAATTTGAAGAGAAAATGTTGAAAAATAGTGATATATATAGTTAAAAAGATTACTATTATAAATTATAATATGGGAAATTATTAATTGATAATAATGTGCAAACACAATACTACCATTGGATTACTAATGTATAATTCCTTAATAACATATTCAAATCTATAGGTAATTGGGAAATAATCTCAAAGAGAATAATTACTATTGGATTACTAACTTATAACTAATTTTTTTAAAGTCATTAGTCATATATTTTCTATAGTCATTAAAAAAATTTGCAACTAATTAGAGAATAAAATGGTAATTATTCCCTAATTATTAGGAAAAAATTATTCCTTAATAACAATTTTAAATTTGCAACTAATTGAAAAATAATGTCAAAGAGAATAATTACTGTTGGATTACTAATATATAACTAATTTTTTACAGTCATAAGTCATTTATTTTATATAATCATACAAAAAATTTGTAACTTATTGGGGAATAAAATGATAATTATTTTGTATAATCATATAAAAAATCTCCAATTAGTTGTAGATTGTATAGTCAATGGTAATAACTATACAAATAATCTTAAAGAGAGTAATTACTGTTATATTTAAAGTTTAACTAATTAACTTATGACTATACAAAATAAAAAAATATAAGTGGAGCCTTGGAAAATTAGGGTTTCGAAAAAATTGGGGGCCTAATGCAAGTGCCTCACTTGCCTACCCAAAGACACGACCCTGTGCATAACAGACGCAAGTAAAAGATAAAAAAAAATACTTCAAAGGTAGAAAATTAGTTTGTATACGGAATAATCAACCACTTAATTCCATCTGTCAACATTATCCTTCTTCCTTTCCCTATTTAAAATTAACTCTTTGCCTTAGTCTCTAACTTCACTAAAAAATATGTGTTCCACTTTCAATAAATTTTCCCCTTTCTTTGCTTTGGCCTGCCTATCTCTTTTTTTCATTTTTTTGTAGCAAGACCCTCTCCAATAACTTACCATTGTTTTAAATTATTAGTCCTCAATTTTTGGTAGACATTGATGGATAGATGTATGTTAAAATTATCATCAATGCCTATATTAACACAATGACTTTTTAGAAACTAATGAAATTTTAAGATAGCAAATATTAATTACTCTTGACATCTATTTAAATGTAGTGACATTTTTTAAAATAGTGAAAAACTTACGACATTAGCTTTATATTTAACTAAGGTCTAAAGGAATGCTTTGTCATAGTTATGGAAAACCATGAAGACTTAGGATGTTGATTTTCCACATGACCCTCATCCAAAGAGCTTTTTGAAATGTCCCTCTAAGAAATGTAAAAAGTTTACAAATTGATTTTGAACTCATACAATGTGTATAGCTATGTCAACCACTTGCTTACATTGAAAAGGGATGTACATAGGATTTCAGTCTTGTGTTAATATGTAATGTCTATTATTTTTTATCCCATCTAGGACTTTAATATTTTCTACTTCAAATAGAAGAAGACATTAGAGTCTTGAATTTGATAGTAAAAGAAATTAAAGTCTAGGATAGGATGCTTTCATTTTATTCAAAAAACTTCTAAATTTGGTCCAAGGATGGGTGAGTTGTACTCATCTTCCACCTAATACTCTAGAATAAGGAATGGATAACTAATGTTTACAAAATCTTACATATTACTTCAATATGACTAAGAGACAAATGAGTCCTAATTAAGAGAAATAGAGCTTTCTTTAACACATGAGAATTTACAATAAGGATGAAGATTCCAATACAATTTAGTTGTGAATTTAGATACATAATGATTTTGTTATAAATATGTATTGATGATTTGATGTAGGTTTCATAATGACTTGGAATACACATATATGTAATGATTTTGGAAGCAAATAAAATGTTAAAATAAATTTACAAAATTATTTTTCTCTTTTCTCATCTAATTGTACTTTTGTAATAAATTGTTCAGTAACAATCAAATTTCATCATAGATTTGTTTACAAAGTGTATCAAATAAGATATATCAAAACACAAACAACTTTTTATATAAATTCACAATTTGATTACACAATGCATAATTGATAACAAAAGAACTTTTAATTGATAAGATGTCATTTGCTAATAAAATTGACATCTAATGATATTCCAAACATCTCTGGTAAGAAGATATCAAACTTTAAAATGCTAGTCTAAGACTAAACCGATGTCTAACATCATATCATTTTTAAGGTTATGAGGAAATCACCAATACTTAAGACATTAGTTATTTGCATAACTATCATCTAAAAGGCATTTCAAGCATCACTCACGGAAATGTGAAACATTTGTACATTCATTTTTGTACTAACCAATGTCTAAAATGGCAATCGCCAATTCAATAAAGTAAAATATGCATAAAATGTCAATGCTTGGTTAATAGCTAAGGTCTATAGTTTTCAATAACACTTATAAACTTTGCACTCACTCTTCATTTCAATCATCTTGGTAATGTCCTAGTCTATAGTATCGAACCTAGCATTTGGGTGTAATATCAAGATTGTTTCATCTCTATTTCATTTAACACCTTTAGGGATGATATAGAATCTTGTCGAAGGACATGTATACTTTGATTTATTCTACTTTTACACATTGTAAAGTCCTTTGACAAGAATCCTTTTAAATGTCAAATTTAGCAATGTGGGAAACTAATCAAATTAGAGTAGGCTCCTTCTATAAGATACTTTATTGACTCTAAATGTGCTAGATGAAATAAAAGGTTAGCTACCTTGATACTTTATCCAAACTCTAGCATTGGTAATGGAAGTAAGTGTATTTCCTAGACCAATAACACAATATTCAATGAAAGAGAATTGACAATAAGAATGATGAGGAAAGAATGAAATAATCATCTTTCCTTTTTTTAATCTAATATTAGTATATAAGTTGCTTTATTGTAAATGAAAAGTTAATTTTTAATTGTATTTGTTAATGTAATGATGTATAGAAATAACTAAAATGTTAGAATATATTTTCATAAATTGATGTCTTCTTTCTTATATATTTGTAAGTATATGTTAAATTTGTTGAAGTTTGTATCTCTTAGCATATAAGAAAAATATGCACACAAAAAAAATAACATTGGCGTTGTTACAAATAATTGACATGGTGATTCAAATTTAAATTGAACATTAATAATTAAAAAATGGTCAATTAGTTTGCAAAGTTGTATCAATGATTACCAAAATTGAAATTAATTTGTGAAATTGTAGCCCTAATATGTAGTTAAAAATCGAATATGTCAAATGAAAGACTTCAATGTACTTACTAAAACATAATAATTGATCTATTTTTAAGTCACAATAAAATAATTTAATAAAAAATTTGATAAATAAAGGATGTCAGTTGTTTAACTAAATATGACATCTAAAATTTTATAACATTGATTATTTATTAATGATGACATTAAATTTTATTTAATAGAATGCCATCGTGTTTATATAGACAATAGATAGAATAACAAAATCGATGTCTAATAATTGACATGGTTTACATGATTATAGTTTACATGTTAATGTTTTTTAGTAACCGATATGAAAGGTAAAATGATGCTCTATTTAAAAATAGAAAAAGATTGGATGGAGAATGAAATACAAAACTAAAACATTATGGTACCATTTACAAAATTAGGATTCCTTCAAAATGAAGTTTTGTCTTACAAAATACAAGAAGTCCAACAGAATTGCAAATCATATCTTGCTTTTCTACTCTTGTTGCAAACAAGGTATAGTCACCAAATATTATAAGGTTTCATTTTGTGTGGATGTGTGGTATTATTTCTTTAGGCTCTATTTTAATATATTCTGCTTAGGATGATTAAGTTTAAAGTTAGGATGTATCATTAAAATATTTTTAACACTTTGTTGGCTAATGAATTCACTATAAACTTAGGCACGAAATATGTTACACATAGAAGCTTGCATATGAATGTATAAATTTGTTTTGATTTTAGGTAAGTGTTTGGAAAATACCCAACTTTGGATGATTTAAGTTCCATTTTGAATAAAGGTACAAATGTGTTTGGGTTTTGGGTACATAAATGAGAAAGTGTATAATTTATGGTGATATAGGGTTTGCTCAATATTCTTATGTGTGTGGTTTTTACTAGATTGGGTAATCATGGATTGATGGTGGATATGTGCTAATTGGCTTGGTGTTGAATATGAGAATAAATTGACAAATTCATCAAATTTGCAATTACTTAGATGGGATTTTAGAGATGATCTCATAAGATACTCCTCTATTAAATGTTATTATGGAAAAAAAGTGATAATCAAGCCATTACAAGATCATTTGTTTGTCCTTGACATTGTCATTAAGTATATGCAATGGATATGGCGCAATGAAATTAACATATGCATCATATACACTAATTATAAAGACGATCATTTTGATGTTCACTTAAATGATATGGTGCATAATGTTATGGATAATTTTACCAAGTGTTTGCAAGTCCTTAAGCATTGTATTCTTTTTATAGCTAAATCTAATCCCTTGGTCCTTATAGAAAGGAAAAAGAACTTCACATTCTCCTCTTCGAGAAGCAAGGATTAGGAAAATCCTATAGCATGTTGAACGATACAAAGAAGTCATTATGTCTAAGTTACACTAAACTGACATATTTATCTACCATGTTGACCTCATTCAACTTGTAATAGGGAAATAGGTGGAGTGATAAAAACTTCGCAATATTATTGCCAATTCTTGAAAAGCATGATTCTCAAAAGTAATGTACTACCAACTCATACTTATGATGTGAAGAAAATCATATGCTTGATTAGTGTGGATATAAAAAAATTCATGTATGTCCTAATGATTACATATTGTATCAAAAGGAATACAAAATATTGCATAAGTTTTCAAAATGTAGGCCATCCTATTACAAATTAAAGAAACATGATGATAACATTAATGAAGGATGCTTCGACAAAGGTGTTATGGTATTTTCCCATAATACCAAGGTTTAGTCACATATTTTTTTCTAATGCAAGAGATGCTAAGAACTTAACATGGCATGTGGAGTGAATGATTTCTTATGACAAGTTTATCATCTACCAAATTTTTCTTAATAGAGAATGATTGACTTATTATTCCTCAAATTTGGTAATGAACCAAGAAACCTAAGACTACCACTATGTACTGATCGAAATAAGCCATATGGAAACATGAATAGTAGCATAGTATATGGTCTTTAATGTTGGTGATTTATAATCTCCCTCTTTCATTATGTATGAAGAGCAAGTACATAATGTTAGCATTATTGATTTCAAAGTGTAAGCAATAGGGAAATGACGAAGATATATTTTTGGCACCATTTATTTAAGATCCAAGACTTATGTAGGATGAATGTATGTTAGTATTTGATGCATAATGTTAAGAGTCTTTTAAGTTACATGCCATGCTCTTTTATACAATCAATAACTTCTAATCTTATAGAAACTAGTTGAGATATAGTATTTAAGGGCATAAAGGATACCCTAATTGTAAAAATGGCACGTGCTCTTATCAACTTAAGCATAGGAAAAAAATAGCACATCTTAGTCACAAAAGATTTTTACCTTTTACCCTTAAATGTCACAAGTTAAGAAAGGCTTTCAATGAGTTATTAAAGGAAACAATGTCTCTAAACCCCTTTTATGATAGCTCAACAAAAATCACTTCCTTCAACCTAATATAAAGGACTAAGGTTAGCAAAGGCATCCCATTCTATGATTTTGATGTAGTCTAAAGATCAACCAAAGGTCGAATTGACAAGGGATTAGCTAAAAATTTACATTGGTTAAAGTTCTGTAAAAACATCTTGTTAAGGAAAGAGATCATGGGTAATTGTTCTTATTTAGTAGGATCAATTTTCACAATGTGGATCTACTTAAACATGTGGTAACTACCTATTCCTAGGGATTAGGACTTGCATTGTCAACATTCACACCAATTTTTAGGTCTCTCACTTATAAATATCAAGGTAGAGATAGAGAAGAGGAGGCATTTTGCCAAATTTAATACTAAAAACTATTGCACAACTCTATATCGATACTTCTGACCTTGCACTATGGAGGCCTACTATTATAAAATTATTATATTTTTACCTTATATACCCATACACACATATGAGCATAATTTTTTTTTTCATTTTAATAATTTAACTATTCAAAAAATGAAAATATAATAAGATTTCACTTGAGATGATTAAAGTTGAAAGCAAACTTATTTTGTTGGCTATCTATTAACATTTTCTTTACTTTCAAATTGTTTAAATCAATTACATATAACTTTGGACCTATATTATAATATTTAGTTGATTATGCATGATTTGCAATATTTAAATCTATTTTTTTCTTATTTACTAATATTTGAGATTATTTAGTAATTATATGTAAAATTATAACCCTTAATTTTTAAGAGTGGTACTTTTTTAATTTCTTTTATTTATCATCATACTCCTTAAGTTCTTGTGGAGCTTTATTGCCTCATGGGGCAAAGAAGGTTGATCTACTTTTACTTCACCTTATCATCATCCTTGCAATCCTTATGAGATATTGTACAGTCGAGACATTTTTCATCCTTATTAAGGGTAGAATGTATGATTGTCTATCACAAATTTCAAGATATTTTGCATATCATAAAATCCTCTGAGTAAATCCAATTAAGATATTATTGTTAATATAAACATATGCAGCTTGAGGAGGTGATATTTTAGATTTTACTAAATTGTCGTCTATTTTCCAACATCTTTTTTATTTAAAATCAATCTTACGGTCTCCTTATACTCTAGTAATCTATTATTTCAATATTTAAAGGAGAACTTTATGATTTCTAAGCATTCATATAGGAACTTTACTATTCTTACAAGATTTGTAAGAGTTATAAGTAGGAGAAGCATAGGAAGAACCATCTAATTTAGAGGAATTATCAAAATGGTTGGACTCAAAACAAATACAGTATAAATATAATAAGTAAAAATATTGGAGAATTTTTTCATGCTAGCTTAAGTTGAGGTCGTATACACACATTTTACTGCAAATTTTATAAAATTTTCTTACAAAATCACAATATTTTACACAGAAGTATGTTATTTTTTCATAATGACATAAGAGTACAACTATATACATATAATGTAATATGTTTTCATTAGATTTTGTAACATAAAATTTTCAGGAGCTATAATAATATCTTCTAAAAAATTTGTAAATCTTATTTAAAATATTACGAATTTTATGAGAAAATCTCATAAAACTCGTAAGATTGTAAGCTTCCTACCTCAAATTGAAGCAGTATAGAAGAATACCATAGAAAAATTCCAGCCTTTATAATGCTATTACTTATGTGAATTTGCAGGTGGCCGCTTGCGGAAGCAAATGATTTGCGAATCAAAGATGCTTTGATACAACAGGCTTCCATTAGCCAGCCACCGCCCACAAAATCACGTAAGCACTAATATTTGGGGATGCTAATGCACCTTTTTTTTTTTTTATTAATACATAATGGTATTTCAGCAATTAATATTTGCACTTATAGAAAAGGAAAAACCTCTTTTCTTTTCTTTGTAATTATCTCAAGAATTGTATAAAAGTAAAATTTCAATTTTCATATTTGAAAATTTATAAAATTTGGATTGTTTAATTTGTTTCACAATGTTATTTACATTTGTTCGATTAATAAATCTTTGGCCTGAAAATTTTCCCTAAGCATCCCTTTTGGCTGACTCTATTGGCATAAATAGATACTATACATCAAACTTTTGGAACAATTCACTTGGAAAGAGTCTTCGAGTTTTGTTGATGCATGCTTATATTACATTAAGATGAAACTAATATGCAAAATTTTATCCAATAAGCTTTCTTTTTATAATAATGCATTTTTATTATGCTTAAAAAATGCCATTTTCTTTAGATATTACTTAATACGCTATTAGAATTTCATAATTAGGATTGAAGCACAATAAATAACATAGGACTAGAGAAAATTATCAACTATGATTTTAGACGATTAAATAAAAAATAATATTGTAAGTTTATTAGCACACAATTAACATGATATGATCTCAAGATTGAATAATTGAATTGGATGAAGTTAAAGACTACAAATAGTTAACAACATAGTAATCAGGAATGTCAATTTGACATACACTAAATGAGTTCTGACAATTTCTTCTTAATCCTATTATTATATATCTTATAATTATTTTTATTTAAACATACAAATTTAATTATATAATAACAAGAAAAAGTAAAATTATATAAATAATCATTTGATTCAATTATAAATAATTTTTAAGATGAACTGAATTATTATGTTATCTTTTGTTATTAGTATCATTAGTGTTTAGATAACAAACATTTTATTATTATATGTAAACTTTAATTTTATTAAACAAAATTATAATAAGATGTTATAGGTAAATATACAACTTTCAAGTAAAATGGAAAAACGGGACGGAAAATTGGGAGGTTTAGTTGGGATTGGGACGAATATTCGAAAGTGTGGCACCTATGTAGGTATGAAACTAGAATAAATAGACTATTTCTAAATTTATTTATAAGAAAATATTACTCTCTGCCCATGTCCTTTTTCGTAACCGTAGTCCTTAACACTATATACTGTAACTAAGTCAAATTAATTTGCTTTCTTGCATGAAAACACATAGAAACTGGTTTGCAATAGAAGCAAAAAAACAGAAGGGGGGAATGCAATAATATAACTCATCATAATCTTTTACTTACAGAACTAATGGATAAATTTAGAATTTCTAATTGTCTATCACATATATAACTGTTCATTTATCTATTTTCATTGAAGTTTAAAATAACCTTGAAGCATATCATTCGTTTATTCATACATGACATAACATTATTGCGTCATTATTTGTTTCGTGGATCCACACATGAAAAAGGATGAAATCACCTTGGTTGACTTTTTAAAAAATGAAAAATGCTGGACGAAGCCGCACCAATTTTATTTTAATATATTTTAGAAGACTAAAAATATATTTATTACATTAAAATATTTCCTCCTTTATTTAATTAATGCCATAATTAGAAATCATCTCTTTTGAGATACAAGATACACTTTAGAGGATAAAATGAGATGTTAGAATACTTAATGAAAAATTATATCTAAAAATTATTTTTTAAATTAATTAATATTTATTTAATTTTAAATACTTTAATTTTTCATTAAAGATTATGATATCTCACTTTATCCTTTAAAATATATTTACAATTCAAAGGAGCTGAATTCCAGAATTCCATGCTTTCGCACACGTGTTAACAGTTAACACGCGTAGAAGCAGTCACATTCAAAAACAACACAGCCTCCGTCAAGGAAACCTTCCTCCTCTCTGCAGATCTTAGCACACGCGTTACTATCCCAAGGCAAACACATCCCTTTAAATTTTCCACTAGGCCGGAAACATTTTTCTTGCTGTGCTTCCACTATCCGTACTCTGCACCAGAGAGCAAACAAAAATAAATACATAAATACATTTAGACTCAAATTCGAGATACGGAAAGAAAAAAGGTCTAAAATAACATCCAATAAAATTATCAACATCTTAGTACATATTATAAATCCAACATGAGAATATACAAAGAAGATCACTTAACCTGGGGTGGAGTAAAGAAGAAGCGAAATAAAGAGAAAGACAACGAGTTTGAAGAATTTAGAGAGAGAGTAGGCCATCTTCATAATTAGCTTGCTATGCGAATATTGCCCTCAAGTGATGATTAATGAAGATGAAGGCCATCTGTTGTGAGAATGTAAAATGTGCTAATTTATACATATTTGTACAGTTATTATTGGTTGTAAGTAACCTTGAGATAATCTTCATTGTACGGATGGCCCTGAAAATTTGTTGTTAATTTCAATTATGTCAAGTGTTTTTAATTATATAACAAATAAAAGGAGGATATTTATTAGGTTATATAATTTCAACGTCTTGAGATTTTAAAAAAAAATTAGACTTTTTATATGCATAAATTCCGCAAAACTTACTTTTATCTTTTATTTATTTGTTATGATTAAAAATACTCATACCATAGTTAGAGCATACAAGAATATTTTGATTGCTTTGGCCTCATAACATAGAGATTATTGTTGCTGAGTCCACTAGGTGGCATAGGAAAATGTGTAAAAAGGGAATCCACTATGAGTTTGAAGGAGTCCTCTTCTCAAACTTAGTTCCTTTCGTCATGTTTCGATTTATACTAGAAAATTTTATGAGTTTGTTTTCAAGACAATTTAATATAAAATTATAAAAAGTTACAATTTTTTATATATGAATTTGGTAATTTTTTTTATAAAAGGTTATATCTATGAATTTTACATATAATAGGTATATAAAATATTATAGCTTCATTATTTAAAATTGTGTAAAATTTTGTCACATATACAAATTATAACTTTCAATAAAAAAATCTGAAAAATTATAAAAATTTTCACAAAACTTACAAAAATACAAATCGGTACGAATTTTCTGGGATACATGTCAAAGAATAACCTACTTTCGTCTTGTTACCACATATTTTTTTATATCTTAATTTTTTTGGCCATAGTTTTTCTCTCCATCCATCTAGTCAACAAAATCAATGAAATTGATTGTACTCCATACACTATCCTATGATTAACGTAAATAATATATAATTTAAATAGTGTAACACCACCTATATGTATGACTTAACTTGACCTAAAGACATGTTTAAAATCTAGATCTGTGAAGCCTCATATCAACCTTGTGTGGGTTAAATTTGAGGTTTAAATATCAAATATAAGGCACAAGCTTGACCTTTTAGGCGATTAGCTTTTCTTTTGGACCAAAACGACCGCTAAACCAATTATGTTTAGACTGAACGAAACCAATTTTTATTAGAATTTGTGAAATATAATGTTAATTTGGTCAAGAGTTCTAATTTAAAGGTTAGATTCCGGTAGGTAAAAAAGATCTTGTTCATAATTCTGACCTAAAAACTATAATTTATGGAAGATTATTCAATCTATTTAGAAGCACACTCTCCTTTTACACAAGCGGGAGTTTCTGCTTTCACAGACTCATTATACAAAAAAATAAATGTTTTGGAAGGTATAGGAAAAGATAATAAAGACGTGAAAGAAAGCATGGATGATCTTGAAGTATAAAAATTGTTTGTGTTGTGTTGAACTGTGTGAATGAATGTTTGCATGAGAGGGCATAATTTATGGTTGAAGCATTTATTAGGATTTGGAGTAACTAAAATTCAAATAAGATTTAACATAACTGAAATGCAGATAGGAACTCGATAAAATAATTAAGAAATTTCAGATTATAAAGTTTGAGTAATCAAATACTCATAATGAACTAGGAGTAGTCCATAGATGCGTTAGAGGTTTGGACTAGACTTGATACTAAAGTGGATAGAAGGGTAGATTAGGAATGACAAGCTAATTTCATAGTTTGTGTTGTTGATATGAGTGAGCGAGACGTTCCATAACATAATATATCAAATGAAAAATGAGATGAATGCCGTGCTTGTTATATGTATTTATCACAAATTTCCATTGCTTTTTTATTAGTGTTTGACATTGTAAGAAAGAAAAGGTATCTTATTTATCATATGGAACAAGTACATGATGTGGTACAATTTTTGGGTCAAAGAATCTCGACGATATTGTTTATAACAGCTCTTATTATGATCTTCCGCCATCCCCCATTTTGTTAATTTGAATAAATTGCTGTGGATGAATAAAAGTGAATTTGTGCTCAAGAATTGATGTATGATGATTTCTGAGATAGGGAAAAAAATGGAGATAAGATTGATAGTAGTTGTGAAATTTATACTACGACCGCTATATTACGTGCTGTATTATTATTGCAGTCTCACGATAATGGTATTTAGGGTGAAAGGAAAGAAAATAGTGCCATGAAACCAAAAACATGTGAGAAGTTATACTATAAAAGTACATTTATTACGTAAAATTATTTACACACAATCACAAAGAGAAAGTTTTATCTCCTCCAATTATGTCATGTATCCTTAGTCATAACTAATAAATAAAAGACAACTTCAATCTTGTAGGAGCCCCAACTTCTTGGAAATTGAAAAAATTAGATTTTTAATATGTAGGTATACTACAAGAAAAAAGAGCAACAATGATGACATTTTTAGCGATGATAATAATTCATTTGTCGGTAATACTTTTAGCAACGACTATGTCATTGGTGAAGTCTAAACTACTATTGGAGGGAGCCAAAAAAAAGTGGCTAAAAAAATAAAGGTATTAGCGATGACATTTGTCATTGGTATAAGGTTGAAAAACTTTTGCCACCAAGAACAAACCTTTCAGCAATGACATTGTCGTCGCTGAAAGGTCGAATGTGCTTCAACGACGACAAAAAGTCATCGGTGAAAGATGTCTTTCAGCGATGACATGTGTCATCGCTGAAGGCCTAGCTCTATTTTTGAGACGGACCTTTAGCGACAACATTATTTCAACTTTCACCAATAACATTGTCGTCACTAAAAGGTCTACTCTCAGGAATAGATGAGGGCTTTAGCGATGACAATGTCATCGCTGAAAGTTTTATCTTTCACTGACGATTTCAGTGACGACCTTTCAACAGCAATCGAGAATTTGTGTCATCGCTGGAGAGTCCGTCTATAAAAACACATTAGCACCTCTTTAGATTCTCATTCGCGCAATTTCAAAGGAAAAGCTATGGACCTGAGGTGAGTTTCTCTTGTAAATTTTTTTATAGTTAATTTATTTATTTTTTATATGTGTTGTTGTGTATTAATTTTTTAACATATTTGTAATTTTAATTTATTAGTTATTGTTAGCACTCATCATTGTTCATGGGAAGTTTTTGGATTATATTTGATCAGTAGATTTTTACCATTGAGGTATGTAAATTAAATTTTATAATATTTTCATTGTGAAATGTAATTTTTGAAATTAATTATTTGTAATGAATTAATAGAATTGATAATATATTTGATTTAATGAGAAATTGCATATTGTTTAGTATTGTATATTGTAAACATTGATTTTATTAAGGGTAATTTTTTCTTAACTTATTTAAAATTTAGATTGTATTTTTAGGAGATTTCAAAATTATTAGTTTTTTTGAAATAATGTAACATAGGAAATTAGAATAAACTTGTAAACATATTCTAGAAAATAAGATATTATAATAATATAATCTCTTTCTTAATTAAAATTAATATCGAAACCTAACAATCCAAAATATAGTATTTATACCACATATTAAGAAAAAAACAATTAAACTTAAGGCCTCATGAAAATCAAACATGACAATCCAAATTATACCATCTACACTACATAAAGAAAAGTCAATTAAACTTGAGGTCAATTAAGGGATTCACCCCTTTATGATATTTTATTCACAAAATTTAAAATTTACATTGTAATTTAGGAGATTTCAAAATTATTAGTTTTGTAGAAATAATGTAACATAGAAAAATTAGAATAAGCTTGTAAACATAGTTTAGAAAATAAGATATTATAATAATATAATCTCTTTCTTAATTAAGATTGATACCGAAACCTAACAATCCAAAATATAGTATTTATACCACATATTAAAAAAAAACTAATTAAACTTAAGGCCACATGAAAATCAAACATAACAATCCAAATTATACTATCTGCACTACATAAAAAGAAAGTTAATTAAACTTGAGGTCAGATGAAAATCACCCAATATACATTTTATTCCTAAAAATAAAAAAATTTATAATTGACCAATTTTTGAAAATTGGTTGGTCAAATTTTCTAAAGTTAAACCCCTAAACACAATTAGAATAAATAATATTACCATATTTCTTGAATTATATTTTATTATCTTCAACTTCACATTATGTAATTAAGTGAAATATTTTTTCATTTACAATTTCAAACTTCATTTGATCTTATTTTTACATTAGGTTAAAATATCTTTTTAAAAACTAGGAGTGTAATTTCTAAAGAATACCAATTATGAATTTATTATTTTAAAAAATATATGTTAAGTACATAATTCTAATAACTAAAATTACAATAACATTGCATTAATGAATATCTTATGAAATTAACAATAAATTTTGTTACTTAATTACAATAATGTGATAGATTATGGTTGAATAAAAAAGTACATAATATTTCTCATAAAAAGACTTCTAGACAAAACAATCAAAATGACCATACAATCGAAAAATTTTAAAATGTTTCTTCCTATAATAATTTATAAGTACTCATAAAATGCATGTATCTCTAAAAGAGTTTAATTGTGCATCTTATGAATATAATAGAGTAGGCTACACACTTTAATTCCCAAATGCAAGTGGTGAAACATAACAATTGTTGTAGATACTTAAAAAAATTAATCTCAGAAATAAGATACTTAAACAACAATACTAATACATGAATAAAGAATTCCATACAATGTCGTATCTTTATTTTTAATTATTATTAACATATTTATATAATAACTTTAACTAAAACTTTATTTGCATTTGCATTGTAAGCTTAGACCTGTTTAAGGGTTGGTTGATCTCTGTGCATTAACCAACCCTTGAATTGTCCTGAAAAATTAAACAGTTTGAGATATGCCTTATAGTTATAATTAACAATTTATCTGACTCATTTGATATTGTAGAAATATCTTAGCATTTTAACTATTCTCCGGATATAAACTATACGAACGTATAGTTTACACACTTGGAGAACTATAGGGAGATGTTATCAAAATTTCTATATGAAACAAACAAAGAGTATGGGTAAATTGGAAAAAGATGGCTACAAACATATCTCGAATGGGATAGGAGCCTACCCTTTAGAGTTGGAATGATATGGTGTAGTTAGGGTACATATAAAAAATTGTTCACAACACTATATTCCACCTAAAGCTATTTTCTTCCTGTTCAATGATACAATGCCTATAGATAAAAGTTGGATACATCTACCAAATCACTTGTCGGATAAGTATTGGAATGGTACAGTGGTGTTTGTTCAAAGAGCTAAAAACTTTATTGATGAAAGAGTTTTGGTGAGATGTCCATGCAAAAAGTGTGTGAATTTATTGTTCCAAACATTACCAACATTGGAGGCATATATTATAGATAATGGATTTCATCCATTATATATAAATTGGGTACATTATAGTGAAGCGGATGTTTCGAGCTCTAGAGGGACGAGTGGGGTATCTCTTAGCAATGTAGATGAAATGGTGGACATTATGCAAGATTTCATCGGGCCTTATATGTCAGATGTAGTAGCTTGCAATGATGCAGAAGGGAATGAGAATGCACCTGGCGAAGACACTGGAACAAATTATAGTAGTTATGATGACCTATTCAAACAAGTAGAAACAGAATTGTACCCAGGATGCACATCGTTTTCAACCTTAAACTTCCTAGTGAAACTCATGCACTTGAAGGTTCTACATAAGTGGACAAATAAGTCATCTGATGCTCTTTTGAAGTTATTGAAGAAGGCACTTTCAAACGATAATAAATTACCTAAATCATATTACGGTGCAAGGAAATGGCTTAACAAGTTAGGGTTGGGGTATGAATTAATCCATGTATGCAAACATGATTGTGCACTTTTCTGGAAAGAACATGCTTCAGAGAAGAATTGTCCAATTTGTGGGGAAAGCTAATGGATAGATAAGAATACAAAAGGAAAGAAGGTTCCTCAAAAAGTGGTTCGATATTTTCCAATAATTCCTTGGTTGAAGCGATTGCATAGGTCAAGACATACTGCGAAGAATATGATATAGCATCATACTGGAAGGTCAATAGATGAGGGGGTAATGCGACATCCCGTTAATAGAAAAACTTGACAGGAGTTTGATAAGAGGTACCCTAATTTCTCAGCTAACCCACAAAACATTAGGTTAGGTTTAAGTGTTGATAGATTTAATCCTTTTGATGATAGGAACCTGTCCTATAGTATGTGGCCAGTGGTGATGACTACTTATAACTTGCCACCATGGTTGTGCATGAATCAGTCTTTTTCAATGTTTACCTTGTTAATCCTAGGTTCACAGTCTCCAGCTAAGGATATCGATGTCTTCTTACAATCGATCATAGAAGAGTTAAGACATCTATGGGAGAAAGGAGTTGAAACTCGAGATGCAAATACAAAGATGATGTTCAAGATGAGGGCAGCCTTGTTATGGACTGTAAATGATTTTCCTGCTTAAAGTTATCTTTCTGGTTAGAATGGACAAGGATATAAAGCATGTCTTATATGCAATTTAGATACTCCATCAATTCGAGTTAGGGGAAAAATAGCCCATGTTGGTCATCGTTGTTGGCTTTCGAGAAGTCACACATGGGGAAATAGTAAAGAATTCAATGGGATGTCAAAGAGGAGAGCCTCTCTTTATCCTTTTACTAATGATATTATCATGAATCAATTGGTTAGGATGGCACAAAGACTTCCTGGTAAACATGCTCAATTTGGTGGTGTAAAGTGAAAGAGGGGTGTTGATGAACTCAATTTGAGTAAGAGAAGTATATTTTTTGATCTCCTGTATTGGCCGACAATGAACCTAAGGCATAACATTGATGTAATACATGTTGAGAAGAATGTATGTGACAATATTCTGGGTACCTTATTGGATATTGAGCATAAAACAAAAGATATAGATAATGCAAGATAAGATCTAGTAGACATGAAGATAAGACCCAATGTACATCCATATGAGCAGAGGGATTAGCTTTTCTAGTCACATGTTGCATATACGCTTAATCAGAAAGAGCGTAGATAGTTTTGCACATATATAAAGAATATGAAATTTCCAAATGGGTTTGCTGGGAATCTCCAGAAGAATGTCATAGATCGTGATATGAAGTTAAAAGGATTGAAATCACATGACTATCGTGTCATTGTGCAAAGATTGTTAGGACTAGGAATTCGAGCTTTTTTGCCAAAGGAATTATCATATCCACTTGTTGAGTTGTGCAACTTTTTCAATCAAATATGTGCTAGAACTCTCAACAGGAAGGATATTCTGCAAGCCAAACAAGATATCATCATTATTTTATGCAAGCTTGAAAGAATATACCCTCCAGCATTCTTTGACATAATGGTTCACTTGATAATGCATTTACTAGATGAAGCACTGGAAGGTGGGCCTGTTCACTTTTGATGGATGTACCCATACGAGAGGTATATAAAAAAGTTAAAGGATTATGTCCGAAATTATGCTCGACTGGAGGGTTCAATGGCAGAAGGGTACATTATTGACAAGGCATTAACATTCTTTTCTATGTACTTAGAAGGAATGGAAACTAGATTCAAGCGGCCTGATCGAAATCAAGATATGGCACCCACTGAAACAAGAAAGGCATTATCAATGTTTCGATCCCAGTGTCAACCTATAGGGAATAAGTCTATTTCTCACTTTGATAGGAAGGATCGAGATGTTGCAGTGTGGTACATCTTGAATAATTGTAATGAGAATGAAAAGTATCTCCAGTAAGTTTCTAAGATCATTTGTACTTTTATCCTAAATATGTATAATGGACTAAATTGTCTTCATTTTATAGTGAGCATCAATGAGAACTCGAATAAAGTGGTGCTAAAAACATTGACACCTTAAAAAAAACCAAATTCCTCCTGTGGTTTTACTTGAAGGTAAGGTTTTTGTTCTTCACAGGTGCACCAAACTAAAAAAATAAATGTTCATTACTCTTATTGATTATTCAAATTATTTCTTTTCACAAAATATTTTTTTGGTAGATGTACCATTTATATAGGAACGGTTCCCTAGAGGCCACTGAAGAGTTACTTTCATTAGCATCTAGTCATAGTTTCACAATCATGATATACTTTGCATGTATTATAAATGGGTGTGCTTTGTAGTCGAAAATCGAGATGCGAAGCACAAAACACAAAATAGTGGAATTTTTGCTCCAGGCATTGATGGTAACATATTCTATGGGGCACTGGAAGACATCATAGAGTTAACTTACTTAAACAAGTGTAGTGTGACCTTATTTAAATGCAAGTGGTATGACATGAAGCTAACAAAGAAGAAACTTTACATTAATAAGAATACCACAAGCATATCCATTAGTGGGCAATGGTATAGAGATGATTTCCTTAATGGACTAAATTGGAGGGTCGTCCATAATATGGTGCATCGCAACATATGGGATCTACTCAGTGATGGAGATAGTGCAGAGGATTTGTTATTCTTGCTAGATAGTAACTCATCCAATTTCAACCTCACAGTTAATCTTGGATATTTTCATCTAATAGATCTAAGTAATTAAAGACATGGTCCTAAAATCCTTCCACCTTCTAGAAATGTTGGATCTGGCACTTATGAGGATGATGTCTCCATTGATGACGAAGGAAATTTGGAAAACAAAACGATTGAGGATTATATGGAGGAGGGACCTTCACAATCTGATAATGACGAAGAAACTAATGACCATGAGTCTATTAGGGTCATTGATACTGATTTCGACTAGGGAACCCTAAATATTTGCTTACATCTCGTAATCGTGTAAGCATGATTGGCAAAATAAGTTATATGATATTATTGGGTCATATTTGTTGAAATAATTGTTTTATTTGAATGTGGATTTTTACTTCTAACTATTTGTTTAATGTGTATTATTACAATCATGGCGGATATTAAGTCACGATATCATGGAGGTAATGCTAGAAGGGACCCTCTGCAGCAACCCACCCATATATTCATCGTAGTGTGAGGGGTCAGGTATCTTTTCTTAACTGTGCATACTTGAGATTGAATAAATATACATTGTTAGGGTTTTAATGTTTTTCTTTATCTATCAAAGTGGTAGCTGCGAGAAAGAGGGGTCCGAATACGTCCCTCAAGCTGCACGAGAAGATAGGTAGGAGTGGGGGAAGATTGGTACCTGTACAGTTTGATACGATTGGTACATGCATGTGGTTGGTGAAAATGCTAGCCATCTCTCTCGTGATATTGATAGCATGATCCGAGCCCACGTACCACCTTATTATAGGTCAAAACGGGTTGTACCTCAGGAGATATGAGATAGAGTAGTGCAGGAGGTTTGCGTAAGTATCTATCTACTCTAATTGCTAAATTAATTTTTTTAAGAATGAAATTTTTAAGTAAATTACTCATAAATTTTGTTGAATATCTTTTAATGCAGTCCCACTTTGAGCTCCAAGGCATCTCGAAGGCTGATCGGGATAGAGCGATCTTCGAGTTAATACGATCTACTGTAGACCTGTACAGGAATTAGAAGCACAGGTTAAACAAAGCACTTTTTGGAGCATGGAGGTGATCGGGAGTAGGACTATGATTTGGACCATGTGAGATGCTGTGTGCCGCGCTTTATGTCACTGCAGACATGGCATAGGTGTATGGATTTTTTTTACAGTGACGAGTACAGGGTAAGTATGACATTCTACAAAATTATATTATCATTTAACATATCTAAATTGTAAACTCCATTCAATATTTGATTTTTTTACTTTGCAGGAGTTGTCTGAGAGGAATACAAATAGTAGAGCGCAGAAGGTCATGAATGATTGACATGGGTCGAAATCTATTGCTGCACATCGCTTTCATAAGGTAATTTAACTTTTTTATTCAATTTTTAAATGTACATTTTGTTAGTTAGCTTCTTGTTCATTGTTTATTTATTTTCATGTTTTCTTTCTCTTACAAAAAATGAATAGAGGAATAGAGATATTGGTGAGCTACAGTTGGTTCCCAATAATTTTAGGGACCGACACACTTACAAATCGGGGAAGAAGGTGCATTCGATCCCTCAAGAGCAATATGTAAGTTGAATTTTATATTTTAAATAGAATTTTATGAATATATCTTGTAATATATATCATTGAATTTTATTTTAATGATTCTAGGCAAGGATAACTGAGTTAGTGACTCAGCACGTATAGTCTAGTGTATCATCCACTAGTTGTTCCGGTACTCCTATATAGATAAATGAGGCTACCAACACTGATGAGGTGCTTGGCACTCGCCGAGGTTGCCGGAAGGCTGTTGGGCGTGTGCTGGCTAGTCATTCCTCTCATTCGATGACCACCTCTAATGTTGGGAGAGCTTGCAGTATGTGTCTTAGGTTGGTGAGATGCTGGAGTAGTTACAGCAAAGTCAGGATAAGCACAGACATAGCCAGCGGTTGATACATGTCCAACAGCAACGGCTAGATCATTAGGAGTAGTAGATCACTCAGTAACACCAGATGCAGCAGCAGCAAGGGACTTACTTTAGTCAAATCACATCCATTCTTAGACAACAAGGTATTATTCTCCTGCTGTTGCCATTTGGTGCTACTACACTGGCTCGACCGAGCATTTAGAGATTGCGATTGCACCTGCACCTACTGCCTAACCAGGACCATTGTGTTACCGTCTCCATTTCCAGGGTGATCATGATGATGATGATGATGATGGAGTTGGCATTGATAAGGATGTATCAGCATATTTTCACCACCTCTCCTCGTAGTATATTATGTATATATTATTTTTTTCATGTATACACATTTACATGAATTGTGTCTTTATTATTTATTTATATATATATTGTTTATACAGTCGCTTTATGAGTATTTATTTTTATGTTAGATCAAATTGTTTATATAGTTGTTACACATTATTATTAGTACATTGATGTATTGTAGTTGTATAGGTTATTAAATTAAATTAAATTTAAAAAAAGTAAATATTATTTGAATAAATTTTTTTACACTATGAAATTAAATACAAAATATCATTTTTATACTCTATTATAATCTTAATTTCAATTTTAATAAAAAAATTCCAAAATACCTTTAGTGGCAATATTTAGCGACAATAATGTCGTTGTCAAAATTTTAACTTTTATGTCGTCGCTGAAAGTCTAACATTTAGCTGAAAATTCAATTTTTTGTGACAACATTATCATCGCTAAAAGTACAAATTTTAACAACAACATTGTCGCCGCTGAAAATAGACCTATAGCGACAATAAAGTCATCGTTAAAATTCAAATTTCAAAAAAAATTTGAATTTTGAAATTGTTTTCTACAACGACAAAATTGTTACTAAAGGTTGAGGCATTAGCGATGAAAATTTGTCATTGCTGATGGTCCTTTCAGCTACGAGGCTTTGCCAATGACATTTTCATCGATCACTGTCATCTTTAGTGACAACCGAGCTTTCTACAGTGATGACAATTGTCGTCACTAAAGCTCTATTTTCCTGTAGTGGTATCCTATAAAAATTGACATCTATCTTTCATTTAGGGTAGTGTTATGGGAAGCTTAACCTCTAAAAAGATTAAGTGTTTTCACCATTAGATTGCATTTAATACATTAAGATTTATATTTTTAATTTTCATTCACTTGTTTTAAGATTAAAAAAAATTGAATAGTAAAACATCCAACTTCTTAGGAGGTCGAACTCCCCACAACATTATTCTTTCATTTATTAGTTATGACTAAGGACATGATATAACTAGAGCATTAAAAAATATCTCCCATCACAATCGTAGATCTCAAAAGGATAGGAAAAGGAGACAACCACCATCAATGGCACCTTCTTCCCCATGCATAGGTTAGCTCATCACTATTGTTAAAACACATTCTTTGAATTTTTTTTCACTAAATGTTTTGGACATTTATAGATTGGTGTTGCTTGTAAAAAAAATTAATAACATAACTTGTATAAAATTTAGAACACCATAATGAAATTAGTGGGGAAGCATACCTCTATCATGAATTTAATTATCATTGGCATAGTAGTATTCAAATGAATGCTACAAGTATAGATCTTTCTTTACTTCTTCTAGAGTGTATAGCTCTCAATGGGATAAACTATTAGCTACAATTAGTTTAGAAGTGGATAGTGAACCTAACCAATATAAATAAAACCCAATTAGGCCTTCCTATTGGGTCGGTAAATGCATAAATTTACATTTTAGTCACAAAGCACATTAATCCATAATTAAGTATTCATAAACTCAAGTAATAGATTACCATAACAAATTAGGCTTTATAAAATTAAGACCTCTTGAATCATTATTTAGCTATTTTTATTTAAAAAATTTACAATTAATGGTAGCCTATATAAAAATTCTAACATACTCCCACTTGGACAACAATAATTATAAAGATTTTATTTTAAAAATTTTATATAAAAATGACTTTATGGTTGAACACAAAATTTTAAACATGTGACCACAATTTTGAAAATACACTATTTAAGAGATAATACCCAAAACATGACTTATACTTAATTAGTCAATAATATTGAATTATGGTAGTAACTATATTATTATCAACCCAAGACTTCCATGGGTGCATATATTATCAACTATTTAAATATGAGTTATTAATGTGAAAGTGTAGCAAGAAAGATAACATTAGAAGCAAGATCTAACAAAAAACATTATTTTTTAAGTTAATTCTCAATGGTTTCTTTATAACAAATTCGGTAATAAGATAGAGAATTTTTTTGGCAACAATAAGGTTAATTGTCTTAGAATTCCATAATAATGTCAATTAAAAGACAAACATTAAGAGCTAGCAACTAACACTAAGTCTTAATCCTTATAAATATGTTGCCAAAATATCTCAAAGTTTAAAAATGTTATCAACTAATAGATGAATATATAACACTTGAACTAACGATTGACCCCAAATCTTAATCCTGATAAGATATCATACAAAATAATTTTTTAGATCTAATACTAAGTCTTTATCAAGGCAAGCCTCATTATTTTAATATGGTGCCCATAAGAGACCAAATATACAAGCTTAGGAACTAAATACTGACACTAAATTTTAGTCCTAATAATTGTAATAGTTGGTACATTTTATAATATGGATACACATGCATTGATAAATAAACCATAAATTGCATATTTAAATGTATAATAATGTAGCAATATGATCAAGAACAAATATGATAATGATACATAAAATATAGATTAACAAATTATGTAATAATATATATGACACATGCACCTTGTGTACCGATAAACACATTAAGATTATTAACTGAAGTGAAGGTTTTATAATATATAATACTAATTTCCTACTAGCCAAGTATATTATAGGAAAATAAAATTGAATGCTCATATCTTAATAGCCTTCTAAAATATCTTATATAGATAAGAACTTTGGTATAGGAAAATAAACATTTAAATTCCATGTATATATCTCAATGATATGTAAAATTATGATTTCTCAAATTGAGGGCATTAAAATCAATAATATAAATAAAACAAACTAATAGCCAAGAGAAGTTAATTCTATAATTAACTTTGGCATCTCAAACAAGAAACTTGTATGTCTATCAAAGCTAAATAATAAAATTGGCACTAAGTTAATTTAACAATAAAGTTTTTATAAGATATTTCTAGAGATCATTTGAATAAAGTATAGATAAAAGTCTTGAATTTAATGTTTGACAATTTGGAAACTCTTATATCATAAATCTATACTTGTTAATAAAAGCATCTTATAAAAAGTCCAAACAAAAAAAATTCACAATGCATATATAAAAAATTTTATAAGTTGTTTTATATTATGGTTAAGAGCAAACAAACTTATATCAAAACTGTTAATGTTAGTCGAAAAAGTACTTGACAAAACATACCTTCAAATTAAAATATTATATATATATAAGAAGAATCAATGGAATTTCACCTTTTTTCATGCAAGTTTTCTAACAAAAAATATATGTAATAATATATAACTTATTACAAACTAAAACAATACAAGCAAATTTTGATATTTAAAAGTAATTTTACAAATTTAAGTAAAGCAATTTTAAAGATCATCAAATGATCTTTAACTAAAATAAGCTGTTGAACATATATATATATATATATATATATATATTACATTTCGCTATACAAGCAAAATTTCATTACACTAAATCAGATTCTCACTACTGTGAAAAATTGATGCAATTCACAAAAACTATACACCATTTCAAAAATATAAATTAATCATTATCAAGCAATTCATTATATTTGAAAAAAATATGATATTAATAATATTCTTGATAACCTATAAACTTATTTATACTAATTGATGAATGGTTTATTTATCAATTATAATTTTATTTAAAGAAAAATATATATGATTCCTCCCTAAAGAAGGAAAGAAAAAACTATATATTATAACTACTGTGCTATAATGCCATATAATAATATAACATTCAATTTATCAATATGTAACTAAAGTTACACAATAGTATATAGCATTTGCAAAATTGATTCATCTAGTAACTCTTTAAACTCTAAAATAGTTAAAGTTAGCTACATAAATTATATAACAACACATAATAAATAAAAGGTAAATTTCTTAAATATTAATAAAGTCTATACAAGAGCTTGTAATACATAACTATAAATTTCCCTTTGGACAAAACATATAGTATGTATTAAATTCTCTCTTAATGCATTAACTCAATTATATAGAGGATAACATGATGTTTAATTATACAATTTAGGCAAATAGTCCCTTTAGACTAATTTACCCTTCTAATCAAAAATAAAAATAGCATGTTCTAATCATATCTTAAAAGAATATGTTTAATTAAAGAAGTATGATAAAGAAATAATATTGGAAGTAAGAATGGAACTCTTAGTTCATTAACATAGAATAATGTACATTGCTACAATCCTTTTTTTGGCCAAAAAATATAGCTTGTAAAAGTCCCTCTTAATCATGAAACTAACTAAGAATACATTAGCATTACAAACATGTCCCCTTTGGGTAGACATATTTTTAAAACTAAAGCAACTCTAGAAACTTATATCCTTCTTAAAAATCTCATTAAAATATGCAACAACTACCTTTAGAAAGGAAATTGCATATAATAATCATAAATGAATCTCATATAATATAACTCAAAGATTTTATGAATTAATATGAATAACCTCACTTTGGTAACAATTATCCACAACAATCCATAAATTTCTTTTAAAGACTGGAATATAAAGAATTATCTAGAACAATGATATTTTGAGCACATATAATAAGTGATCAATTCCAATATAAAATAACATATTAAATGATCAAAAAATTCAAAATATTACTAGTTCCAAATTGCCTTAACTTTAATCCTTTTATATATAAACACATCTCAAATTTGTGTAATTCAAAAATACAATGAGGCTCAAAATATAAATTTATTTTAAAAATTAATGATACCATTAAATCAAGATCAAGATAGGGATAAATTTATAATTTTAACTAGATCCCTTTAATATGTTCCTTTTTAGAAACATAAATTAATTAAAAAATAAAATAAAAATATCCAAAATAATATTAACAAAATTCAATAACCAACCTTACTTGATGCATGTAAGACCAATGGTAAAATAAAATGTTTATAAATATAAAAACCATGTGTGAAAATGATATAAAAATGTTTCAATAAAATATATTTATAGTAAAAGAGATTGTGTAAAAATAATTAAAAAATACAACATATTAGTTCCAGGCATTTAAAATATCAATAACCATTTTTAAAAATATACAAATATTACTACATTTTCTCCATAGAGCAATGAATATAGTACATAAACGCCCTTCTAAAATTGATGCCAAGTAAGACAATATACTATTATTGCAAATTTATCCCTTTTGGATAGATAAAACACACAATAATAAAATGAATTATGAAATAAAATTATTTCACTAAATTAATTTCCAATTGCAACATACAACAACCCATATGGACACATCATTGTTTGAAATAATTAAAAATTATTTTATTAAGCTCATTTCTAATTATAACACATATTTAACCCCTTTAAGCAAATAAACATGTGAAATAATTAAAAAGCAATGTAAGTATTTATTAATAACTTAAAGGCTTATGAATCAATATAAATTAATTTCATTTTATTGATAATTATCTAAATTAATTAAGAAGTATCCCAAAAGAATCAGATAGTAAAATTAAGCCCATAACTACAAGTTAAATAATAATAATAATAATAATAATATGGTCAGTCTATTAAGAGGTACCAAACAATATATATCAATAATGATCCATATTACATCTCAACATAATCTTAAACTTAATTAATTTTTTTCTTAAATAAAAGAAAATATTACTGGATTCCCAATGTCACATAACTAAAATCATTTCAAATAATGATTCTGATAAAATGTCATCACTTTGTCATGTTATGAATGAAATGGAAACCAATATTCCATCAAACTAACTAATGGCAAATTATTGGCAAGCAAGATACTTAAGATATAATATTTCCTTTAATCTATACTCTATATAATAATTATCTTAGTATTAAATCTCAAAAGTAGCAAGTAAGAATCTTAATAGATAATTACTAAAAACATAATTTTTTTATTTTCATTAATAAAATTTACTTTGAGATAATAATTATCCAAAATGATTTCATCAATGAAATAAAAATAAATTAACCAAGCAAAAATATTATGCATAATATTATAAAAAATGTAATATGTTTATAGATAATAAAAACAATTGGAAGTACAAAAAAATTATCACATTCTCTTCTTTGGGTAAAGAATAAAGCATGTAAAGACCCGTTTATTATTGGTGCTAACCAGGATAATACTTTAATATTGGGAACTCATCTCCTTTGAGCAGATTAATTCTCAACAGTAAAATATGTCCAAAAACAAAATGATATAGTAAGCTAATTTCTAATTAAAACACATAGCTACCCCCTTTGGACAAGTAATTGTATGAAACAATTAAAAATTAATCTCATAAATATTTATAACTCGATAACCTTATAAATTAATATGAATAATTTCACTTGAGTGATAACTATTCAAAATCAATCCAAAAGTCTCTAAAATAAAAACTCAAGATCATAATAAAAAAATTGTCTAGAATTACCATTGAAATAATTTTTAAAATTAATAACAAGTAAAATGTGGTCATTTCTCAATGGAGTGCTATACAAGATCCACTTTTATTGATCATAAGAGCCCTACATTGCATTAAAATCCATAATCTTAAGCTTCATTTGATACAAAATATTTAAATAATTATTTTGAATCATCTAAATATATATATACAAATATATATCATAAATATTTATTTTATAAAGAAATTACTCATTTTCAATTAGTCTTTATGTTTTAAGCCAAAAATAGCTCATTTTCTATGTCTCTATTTTAAGCCCATAAATTTGTTCTTATGTCAATAAAATATAAAGGAAAATAAACAAATAAAAATTATAAATGATAAAGGTTGAATCTCACACATCTTAGGTAATAATCCTTTTATATTACCTCCAAAACTAATAGCTTATAACTAATATTAGAAATAATGAATTAATAAAAGGAGAAAAATAAGAGTACTTATGATATATTACCTTCCCTTTCTTTTTAGCTTTTTGCCATTTAAGTGTGAATCAAACTTCTCTAGCACATTTTCAATTAGCCTTGGACAAAAGATTCACTAAAGGATGAGTGGACTCTGGCTTCCAAACTCACCTTAGCCAAAAAATAACAAAATTTGATCCCACATTGCAATTTTCAACAGCAATTGATGCATTAAAATGAAGAAACAAATATGTAAAAAAAATATTTCAGAACTTAATTAATTCAATTCATTCTAGATTATCAATGGATAAATTACATACAATAAATCCAATAAAAATATAAATTAAAACAAAATAATTGATGAAGTAGAAATTCAACTTGAGGTAAGCATCCTTAATTTTAAGCCAATGAAATAAACATATACAAAAAGGATTCTTATTTAATGCGATAGGAAAATTATAATAAAGACTCCAATTCAAGATATTCTAAGGCTCAAACCACTGCCCATTAAAAAAGAAAGTATATTGTGCTTTAACATAGAGCCATACCACACAAGCTCATTTTAATGATTTTATTTTTAACCACAATGAAATATAAGGATAGTTCAAAATACATAATTACATATGATAAATAGTTATTGCAATTAAAAAATTAAAATAATAATGAAAAGTGGGCAAAAAAAAAAAGAAAACGGTGTAAAAAAGCACTATGAGCTGAATGCCCCATAGGGGTGCGTAGATCCATATGCCGCTTGAGCGCATAGGCTGCAACCAAATAAAACCCCCCAAGTACTTTAGCACCTTGGAGTATGATTGTCTTTAACTATAAGACCAAAAGAGGAAAAGAAAAACTTCGTTGAATTTGGCCATAGATGACATTACGAAGATCCAATTCAGGCTAGATCGTGAGAGTTACAAATAACAAAAACATCATGATGTTTGCAATTCTAAATCCGCACAAAATTTTTTATTACAATTTAGAGAGGAAAAAGGTAGATATTTAAGATAAATGGCTAGTGATATTACAAAGAATTTAGAACATAATAAAATTAGTGCAGAAGTGTATTAAAGAATATTATAAAATTATAAAAATAAAAAACTCATTGAATTATAGATTTGGATCCTAATTCCATACAAGATAGCTTTGATACCACATGTAAGAAAAATTGATATTATAACTTGTATAGAATTTAGAACATAATAAAATTAGTACAGAAGTGTATCTATCATGAATTTAATTTTCATGGAGATAGTAATATTCATATGAATACTACGAATGTAGATCTTCAGCTCCTTCTAGAGTGTGTGACTCTTAATGGGACAAACCAATAGCTACAATTAGTTTAGAAGTGGAGAGAAGACCTATCCAATATAAATAAAATCCTACCAAACTTTCCTATTACAGCCCAATAAAGATATATGCCTACACTTTAGTTGTCAAACACATTAACCCATGATCAGATACCTATAAGTTTAAGTGATAGATCACTTTAGCAAATTGAGTTTCATAAAATAAAAACCTCTTAGATTATTATTCAATCAATTTTATCCAAAAAAAACTACAATTAATAGTACATAAAAATCCTAACACTACTTTCCATTATACGTATGTTTGCATGAGATAAAAAAATATAGTATATATTAATAAGAATCAACTATAGAGTCAAATACTTAAAATATTTCAATATTTTATAAGTTGTTTTTATGTTAAATCTATAATTTATTAATGTGTGATAAATAATGTAAAGAAATAACTATGTTCCCAAAAACTTAAATTACTAGGAGAAGACTCATAAATAGTTTTGTTATTACTTTAAGAAGTTCCCTCACCTAATAGCCATTTGAACTTGAAGTGTAGACTTAGTTCAAGCCAACTTCACTTTGCGCTAAAATTTTAATTTAATTGAAAGAATAGAGGTAGTAAAAATTAAACCTCTAACCTTTCAATCTAATTAGGAGACTCTAATACTATATGAAGTGCTACTTGTTTTCAAAAATTGAAACATTTATGAAAAGAGTCATGATCAATTTTATAATTATTCCAAAGATGACATTTTATAAAATAATTGATATGATTCCTATTTCAAATCCAACATAAAAATACTATGGAAAGCTAATTGAACCTGATAAGGAATAAAAAAGAAGTGAAAATGGAATAAAGAAGTGAAAGGAAGGGAAAGTCAATGAATATGGAAATTTTTGCCGAGTGTGTGATTTAACGTGATTTTAGAGCTTTGCTTGTGATTGTGATGTCTACCTGGAATGGATGGTGTATGATATGTGCATGATGTTGCATACTATTGAATATTTGGAACGTTTATGATTGATGATTAGAAGTATAGAATTTAAGTCATATGTAGGTGAACTCTCATTTTAGGTATTGATTTCACACATTTAAAAAAAAATTCAGGAAAAAAGGTTTGCTAATATTCTTCAGTCTAGTTTTTGAATAACCTGTAATTAGTAAGTAATGGTAAATATATGCTCTCTGAATTTACATAACAAACTCTATTTACTTTCATTGTTTTCAGGTTAAGACTTGAGCTTGTTATGTTTATGGAGAAGCAAAGACCGTCTGAAATGAAGATTTGATAGTTGGGTTTCATTTGAAATTAGAATCAACATTGAAGATAGAAATGCTGCTAATTTAATGTTAGATGTATTGATTGGTTCCTCTGTGAATAAGTTTGAATTCATGTAATATTATGTGTATGTTGATTTTGTTGTATCTAGATAGAAACAAGTGTTATACTTTAGGGCACATGGCTCTCATAAAGTATTTAAAATAAGGGAGATTCTATCCATTTTTTTGCAAAGATTTTAAGATAAAATTTCAAGTCTCCTAAAATTTGGAAACTTCTATTAGATAGAAAGAATGAAAAATTTTAAGACTTATGGAAATTGGTAATAAGATTCATGCTGGTCACGATGAGGGTTGGTCATGACAACTTTGAACAAGTTATTCATTGTTTAAACAAACTATATTGAGCATTAAAAATGGGGATGGAGAAAAATGGAAAATTATAGCTTCATTCATTCATTTTTTTAAGATGACAATCCATTCTTTCTCGATTTTTTGTTTCTATCCATTTAACACGACTTAAACAAACTACATTAGTATTGTAACTTTAAAACACACAGTTGATTACTTAACATAAACTAGAAGAGGATAATGTAAAAGAAAAGTCAGCAACCAATACAGTTAAGTACACTAATGCGTGTGCCAACCAAGTTTTGTAATTAATTGGGCGGATAAGAAGATTCCATTTGGGTCTCAAAAGCCATGTATTTGGAGTGCTAAAGAGAGGAAGGGAGCAAACACTAGAAACAGATTATGCCCTTGAAATCTGATTAAGAACTTCAAACCCATGTATATGGAAGACCTGCACCATAATCAGCCTTAATTATCTATATGTACATATGTTTATTTTCCCCTAAATTAAACACTAAATAAAGACACATGGCTGCTTTGATTAGTAAATTGTGAACCTTGGTTCCTTTCTTCCTCTTTGATGTTGCTCCTAAACGAGGGTATGTTTTTAGTGAATCTTTTTTTTCTTATATTGTAAATATTATATCTATTTTGTTATGATTCTAAATTATAATTTTAAACTGGAATATTGATATTGAAATAAAATCTTCAACTGCAATTTTCAGCACTTTTTCTTTGTAATGTTCATATTTTTCTAAATTTATTCGTAATTTTTTAATTCATAGTATCATCACTACCGTACTTTATAATCATGATTTTTACTCTAATGTAACAGGAAATGAGACTCTTTTGTTTCGTTAAAAATATGTGTGTATATGTGTGTGTGTGTAAGTAAAATTTTTAGTGATATATTAGAGTTACCGAAAAATTGATGAGTAAAGTTTTTCTTATCCTCATAGACTCTCACACAGACTCATTATTGCTGTTTTATTATGCTCTAAACATATTTTTTCTTTAAAATTTTATTAATAATGATATCACACTAATAATACAGAATCATGATAAGTAGTAAATGGTCCTTTTCTTTTGAATTTATGCGTAGAGTTAGAGCTTGTGAAAGCAAAAATATGTGCCAGACCAAGTGGAAGATCTCACGGACCTTGTATATTCATGATAGCAAGTTGTGCAATGGGGAAGGAGGTGCATATGATGGTGGTTGTAAATGGCCGCTAGTATGGGAGTGCTACTATAGTTGTAATTAGCAAGTTAAACTCAAGACAATCATTCATGTCTAGTCCACTTTGTATGTTCAACATACGATGATTATATGCTAGCAATTACCTATTCGTTTTTAGCTTATTTTCTTCTTTTATAGCTTACGTTCACCATAAAATCAAACACTTATAATTTCATTCAATATTTAAAATTAATCTCTTTAATTCTAAATTAAACCAATATATCTTATAATTCACATAAAGAGGTTGACCTGATTCATTCGAATCGGTAGAGGAAGAAAGGGTTTCGAGAGCTGATGGGATTGACAAATTAGGTCACGATATCCACCAGTGGCGTCGAGAAAGAGAGTAGATGAAATTCAAGAGATGACAGTGGAAGAATGACATGGCTATTGTCACGGGCCAACGGCTCTCCAACCAAAACTATGCAGCGCATACTTGTCACTCTTACCCAACATGCCAACCTTCCCACTTAAACTCTCATTTGGCATGCTTGGTAAAGATGGCGGAATTCACAAGTCCACAAGCTAATATCATATATTGCCAAAGCACCTGTGTATACTGGACCTCAAGATCCTTTCACATAGAAAGCCTCTATACACTACGAATCGAAAGGGACTAATGAATTGGGAGAGGGGCATTCTGTTCGTTTAGTTTATGCCTCATTCCATAGCTTTGAATGTACAAAGGGATGACCACAAGTCAATACACTCTGTCTCTACCTCAATGTCCAAGTGCCCCACCAAGCCCTTAGTACACTCCACCCCTTTAAAGAGCATTTTGAACAAAACCCCTCCCGTCGGAAGATGACATACTTTTTTCGAGTTGTCATAGGGGCTTTTCGCCATGCTCTGGGCATCCATTTCTCATAAAAACTAACCAACATGAAGACAAAAAAGTGAGAATCACAAATATGGTCTTCTCGAACCCTGTTAGATTCTTGAAACTTTCGAACGATTAAAATACGCCTAAATTTGGGAAAATCGAGGAAAAATAGTACACTTGCTAGATTTGTCCTAAATTTTAGCCATAGCATAACGTGTTAGATTTATCCACAAAGTCTTATCTCAATTTGAGCATATTTGGTTATCAAACTGTCACAACTGCCAACTTATGACATTCTTCCCCACTTCAAATGTCAATGCCTTCATTGACACTTCAATTTGACACAACTATGGTCTTCAACCTACTCTATTAAGTTACTCCCTTGATTGTCTCAAAGCTTGTCTTTTTAAGTGTTATGAAATGTTTCCCCTATCTCGAATTTAGCCTATCTATTGCCTTCACAACATAAGTACTCTTGGCAAAATACATCCTTCGCAAGTCACTTGAAAGGCTACCTCTGTAGTCACCCTACAAAGTGTCCCGATACTCTTTCTAGTACTGTTATCCCACATAGCTCTCTCAAACTCATTACCTCCATAACTTGTTCGATAGTTAGTTGCCTCTACAACTTGTGCTCACTACCTCCGTAAATTGCACGATCGCCACCTCTACAGTATAAGTGTGTTCAACTCTATGACTCATGGCAAATGCTCAACACTTTGAATCACCTACTAATAGGTATCTTGTACCTAGTGTCCCATGCCATTAGTATAACATACAAGACTTATGCTGGATCTATGTAGAAAGGCTAACCTCACTCCCTAGCTGCTCATTTTCATTTTGATCAATTCATTGCACTAGGCAATGCCAATTCATACCCGATTGAATCCTCTGATCCTCTTTGGATCAATGCCTTTTGGCATATCAACAACCATCACAGCCTACCATCGGAGTTTGATACCCACTAGCATCGCGGTCCTCATGACCATTCCTTGGCATGCATCCTCCGATGACTTCATGAGCGCATCTTTTGATGGCTCCCCCACTTCAACTCGTAGAAGGGGGTTGAGCATAGAGTACCCTTCACTCTAGTTTTAACAATCATATGGGATAATTGCATACACTCTATCCAACCCACAAATTGCACATAACATCAATTCCTCCAAATCTTTGCTAAGCCCTCCGGCTGTAATGTTCCCCCGAGCAACACGAGTGATTCCTCCAAATCATCTCAACTTGATGTAGAATACTCCCACTAAAGCAACCCACTTTTCCCACTGCTTGACATGATTTTGAACTACTCCCTCTGAAACAATCTGCTCATGCCCTTCATATGTGGTCATGCACTCTTACATGACCAATGGTTCCACCAATCCCTTAGGTAGTCAAACCTTCTAGCAAGACTAAGGCTTCTCCCATCGGATTAGCCGTCAATTCCCTTATTTCACTGGATGGTAAGTTTGCATCCCTTAATGCCATTATTATGAATGAGCGCATAACCAATATCCCCTGCACAATTAACAAGCAAGATAGCCCACTTGTCATAAAAGTTTGAGCCCAACATTCTAATCCTTGATCACCCAATATATACCATTATTTGGCCCATTGACTTCTCGGGATGATCTAATTTCTTGCACTCTCTAGTCAAGTTTTTAGCAACGACACCACTGAGTTTGTGAAGGTGATAGCTTCACACATACTGCATATCAAGGGATAAGTTGTATCTAACCAATTATGCTTACTCAATCTTGTCCCTCTAGCACAAACTAAGCTTTGATACCAAATGTTATAGGCCAACGGTTGTCCAATCGAAACCCTACAGTGCATGCCTGCCACTCTTAGTCAACATGCTAGCTTTCCCATTTAAACCCTCATTTGGCTTGCTTGGAAAAAATGGCAGAACTCACAAGTCTACAAGCCAATATCGTATGTCACCAAAGTGGCCACATATACCGGACCACAAGATCTTTCCACAAAGGAAGCCTTTATACACTATGGACCGAAAGGGATTAATGAATAGGGAGAGAGACACTCCGTTCGCTTAGTTTATGCCTCATTCCATAGCTTTGAGTGTGTAGGTGGATGACCACAAGCCAACATACTCCATCTCTAACTCAGTGTCCAAGTGCCCTACCAGGCCCTTGGCACACTCCACCTCCTTAAAGAGCATTTTGAATAAAACCCCTCCCGCTGGAAGATGATATACTTTTTTTAAGTTGTCATAAGGGCTTTTCACCATGCTCCAAGCATCTGTTTCTCACAAAAACCAACCAACACGAAGATAAAAATGCAAGGATCACAAATATAGGCTTCTCGAACCTCGTCGGATTCTTAAACCTTTCGAAATGATCAAAATACCCCCAAACTTGAGAAAAACAAGAAAAATAGTACACTTACTATATTGATCCCAAATTTTCAGCCATTGGACCCACATAACATTTTGAATTTTTCCACCAAATCTCGTCTCAATTTAAGCATCTTTACCTATCGAACTATTACAACTGCCAACCTGTGATGCTATACTAGAATAGCTCATCAAAAATTATTAGATTTTTCTTTTAAACATGAGTTTTTTACTATGTTGAAATTAGGATTCCCATAATCTTTGGGGTTCAAACCAATATCAAAGTTCATGAATTTTGAAAGAAAAGTGCCAAAAATTTTTTTCCTTAGTTGCCGAAGTTTTATTGTCAATTTGTGTCAAGCATCTAAATTACAGTTGTATTGGCAATTGTGGTTTTGTTATGGAGCAAAATTATGGGCAAATATGAAAAAATATGATCATTACAATGCAAAATTACAAATATAGTATGGTTTATAACTGCAAATTAGATCCTTAGTTTAAAATCCTTAGTTTACTTTAATATTTTATTATGGCTAATTTATGGCTTTATTTGTTAGATTTCTACTGAGCAAGTGTCTATTGAGGCTATAAATACTTAACTGATATAAGAAGAGATTTTTTTTCATCTTTAATATTGCTTAAATTCTTGATTGATATCCATTAAGAATTTATTTTCATATTTTATGCTGTTTAGATGCTTTTAATTCATATTAACTAGGACAATTTTATTTATTTTTTGATAATAAATATATTTAGGGCATATTTATTTAATTTAATATTTAATAAGTTATTTGAATATATGATTTTTCTGATTTTAGGAAGAAAAATTATTTTATAAATATTTGGTTATTTCTCTCATCTTATCTAATTATGAATAGGCATTATGAGGGATTTATTTTTATATTTTATGCTTCTTAAATGCTTTTAATTCATAATAACTAGGATAGTTTTTCTGATTTTACAAAAATTAGTGTATTCAGATTGTATTTATTTATTTTATTGAGTTTCTTGAATATATAGTTTTTGTGACTTTAGAAACAAAAAATTCAATTATTTTTCACAACTTATCTAATATTTTGAGCTTTTTTTTGTGATTACAAATTGTGAAAATAAATATATTTGATAACAAAAAAAAAATTCTTAAGAAAAGAACAATAATAAATTAACTCATAAAATAACTTTTATTTGCTTAAATCGGCTCAAAATGCGTAGTTCAAATTAAATATATGAAATAATAAAATAATATATATTCAAAAATTTAAATTGCAGTTTGCAACCACAGTATTCACTTGCATGCAATATTATAGTTGTGAACTATATTATATTCATGATTTTCCACAATTTTGTATTGCAACAATTACATTTTCTCACATTTAGTTGCAATTTTGCTAGTCATAGCAAAATTGCAACCGCAATTTAAAATCTAATAAAAATTATTCATGATTTTCTTGCAAATATATAAAAAAGATTAACATTTGATTAAAGCTATGAATAATAATTAATTGATTACTTATAAAATAAATTTGTGAAACAATGTTAGAAAATAAATAAGGCTTAAGACCTCCATTAGTGACATACAAAATTCGTTAATATTGATGAGGGACATTTTTCTTCTTTGATTAAGGGTAGTTTAGCAATTAAAATTTTAAGAATGATGATGAGATCATCGTACAATAGAACACATTCAATGAATTTTAACTGAAACGGACAAAGTCTCGTGTGTTAGTAGTTCTAACAACACCAGAAGTCCACTTGTATCATCGTCAAATGAAGTAAGCAAGCCAGGTCCACGGTATCTGGTAGGATTTTGAAAATTGAAGGGAAAGGAGTGTATTTAAATCAAGAATGTAATTTGTAGTTATTTTCATATATCGGATTTTATTGGTTTCATATTTTTTTTAGGTTATATGGATTAATTTTATACATTTATTTTTCTAAAATTCAATTCATGAAATTTGATTGCAGAGTATTTGTTGTTTGGGTTGTTATAAAAATAGATAACATATTAACAACATTTCTTAGATTAAGTACACCATTAGTGGCAAAATTTTCAATAACAATGCTTATTTTTTTGTCAAAAATTTCCAGATTAACATTACAATTACTGACAAAATATTTCATCGTTAACTAAAAACAAGGTTCACATATTTTACCGACTTTACCAATGAATTTAGGGCAAACATTCCCTCCCTACTTTAGCGATGGACTAAATCTATCGCTAATTTACAGCCCAGTCATTGGCTCTAAGTCATCACGAGGTGACAACTTTTGTTGATAGAATTGCTGACAAAAGTTAGCAACAAATGCAATAATTTATCACTAAATCAATTACCATTGCATACTTTAGCAACGATTTTACATTCATCATTAATTTCACGGCTAATATATTTAGCAACGAATAAAAATAAATTTAGCGACAAAATTTTCTACTGCAAAAAGATTTTTTTTTTGTAGTGATTCTCATTAATTGGATTTTTTTCCTACTTAATTAGGGAGGGATCAAAATCCTCTCCCTCATAAATTCACTATTATTAAGAAACCATTTCTAATAAACTAATTAAAATAAAAAGATATAAATGGAATTTCTTTTTATTATAATTTTTTTGAATTTTATATTTTCATGAAAAATTAACAAATTTCAAAAAGAAAATGACCAACATTCATGATAAATCAAAATAAATGTTTTTCTAAATAACAATTGAAAGCAATATCTTAATTTTTATATTTATTATTATTTTTTAAAAATGTCAAGTGATAAATATTATATAATAAAATGATAACTAATAATCAAGAGTGAAATTTTTTATTTTTAAATATAATAAAAGGCTACTTATTATAATAAGTGATTACTAATAAAATGGAAATAAAATTATTATCAATAAATTAAAATTTTATTTTTGTAATATTAAAATATGGAAAATTAATATTTTGTATTTTTAAAAAATTTTCTTTTTTGGATATTTTAAAAATATTTTCTAATGTGGCGTGCATAAAATATGGTGTTCATTGTGTAAAAGAGTAAATGCGTATATAATACATATGTAATGATTAAAAAAAGTAAGCATGTTATTTATGTGTGCGTAATAAATGTAACAAGACCAACCGTGTTACATATAGCAATACAGGAAAGTAACATCTGTAACAAAAATATTATAGGTACCTGAAATAAAAATAAAAATATTATAGGTATAAAAAATGAGATTCAAAATTGAGTTTTAAATTTTTTATATAGAACTTTATGAATTTACCCCACCATCTTATATTTAATAATTTACGGTCAAAGTACATTTTCGATTTCATTTTCAATACACATCGCATTGCTATATAACGAACCTCAAAATTCATAAAAGGAGATCAAATTTTAAAACATAGTGATGACTCACTTCTGTTATGGTGATTAATAAGCCTTTTTGACAAAATAAAAGTTGAAAATCATAATATTTTACATATAAATATATTTTATTTTATCTTATATAATGTTATATTCAATTAAAAATATTGATAATAAATAATGAGTTAAGAATTATATATAATTTTTATTATATATTATGTGATTAACATAAAATTTCACAGCCACATTGTTTACAGCCTATATTAATACCCCACAACACTATAATTGGGAGAAATCCATCACAATTGCAATCACGACCATAACCATAATTTGGAGCACTGCATGTGACCTTAAAAAAGTCATTTATTGTTTTATTTGAGGACAAGAAAAATAGGGATAAAAAAAAAGAGGAAAATTATAGCTTCTTTCGTTAGTTTTTTTTCCCCTCATCGTTCTCTCTCATATTTCTATCCATTAACACCATTTAAACAAACTATATTAGTAGTGTAGCTTTAACGCACACTGCTGACTTTTTGTATTTTTCTTTAACTTTTGGTAACGCGAAAACAGGAAATAAGAGTTACAAAGGCATAATTGCCCATCTATCATTCCTTCTACGACTCTTTTTATCCAACATATTTATGAGTTCCCTGTCCACAACTAAAGATAAGTTTGACTGGTAGAACATTTTCACAAAATTCGAAACAATCAGCCTCATTTCTTTACACAAATTTGCTACTTGAAATTGTCCCCTAAATGATTTCTGATCAATAGTCTGCCTAAGACTCCGATTGTTGGTTAAAACATATAGATTTCCTAGTTTATGTATCCAGGAGAGCATCAGTAAATTCCTCAAAACTAAAATTGTCCCTTTATTTTGTCCACCAGATCCCCTTGTACGAATTCTTCCTGCAAATTCGTACTGATTATCTATAATCAGAACACACTGAATAACAAATTTATTACTTGATGATTACTTAACGTAAAATGGAAAAGTGAGCATGCTATGCTGGTAACTGATTAATTGGGTGGACAAAAAGATTCCATCCGGGCCTCAAAAGCCAAGTATTTGGACGGCCAAAGAGAGGAAAAGAGCAAAAAGCTAGAAACGGATTACGTCCATAAGAGCTGAAAATCACTAAGAATTTCGAACACATGTATATGGAACATCTGCACTTTAATCGGCTTCGATTATCTATATATACATATATTTATTTTCCCCTTAATTAAACACTATCCTAGTACACATGGCTACTTCGGTTGGAAAATGGTGCACCTTGGTTGTTCTCTTCTGTTTTGCTCTTCTCTTGCTTTCAAAGAAGAGTTAGTTTTCTATGAATCTTTTTCATATACTGTAAATATAATATCTATTACTATTTTGTTATGATTCTAAATTTTAATTTTAAACCGCAATATTGTTATTGAAATAAAATCTCCAACTGTAATCGTCAATAATTTTTCTTTGTTGTTCATATTTTTCTAAACGTATTCCAAAGTTTTTTAATAGTGTTATCATCACTACCGTGCTTTAGAATCATGATTTTTACTCTAAGGTAACAGGAAGCAAAACTCTTTTGTTTTGTTAAAAATGATATATATAAAAGTAAAATTTTTAGTGATTAGAGTTACCAAAAAAATGAGGAGTAAAGTAAATTGTTTGTTATTATAGATACTGCCACATACTCATTGTTGCTGTTTTAATGAGCTTTCCTCGCACCTTTTTTTTAACATTTGTTTAAAATTTTATTAATAACAATCACTACAGCAAAAAAGACTTTTAGCGGCGACATTTGTCGTCGCTAAAAAGTTCTCGGTCGTCGCAAAAGAAAAAGTCGTCGTTAAAAATGTCGTCGGCGAAAGTCCGTGCGTAAAAAGGTCAACAGCGACGACAATTTGTCGTCGCTAAAAGTTTCCCCTTTTGCGACGACTCTGTCGTCGCAGAAAACAATTTCAAAATTCAAAAAAATTTGAAATTTGATTTTTAGCGGCGACAATTGTCGTCGCTGTAGGGTAAAAGTCGTCGCTGAAGGGCGGACCTTCAGCGACGACAACTTGTCGTCGCTGAAAGAGGAGACTTTCAGCGATGACAAGAGTCGTCGCTGAAGGTCCGCCCTTCAGCGACGACAAGAGTCGTCGCTGAAGGTCCGCCCTTCAGCGACGACAAGAGTCGTCGCTGAAGGTCAGCCCTTCAGCGACGACAAAGGTCGTCGCTAAAGGGCTTAATTTCAGCGACGACTTTTTGTCGTCGCTGAAAGTCTCCTCTTTCAGCGACGACTTTTACCCTACAGCGACGACAATTATCGCCGCTAAAAGTTTCTTAATTTTTTTTTAAATTTTTTAAAATTAAATTGTCATATATTTCAAATAATGTACCTATTTTAATTAACTTGAATTATTTAATAATTTTTTAAATTTAATTTAATATAAATTATACAATTATAACACATCAAAAGTATTATTAATAATGTTTAGCAATTTGATCCAACATAAAAAATTAACACTCATAAAACAATGGTAAAAAAAAATTTTATATGAATAAACTAATAGACTATATACATCATCTATATAAATGTGCACATATAAAAAATATAAAGATACATAAACAAAATATACTACGGGGAAGTAGGGAGATGTCAATATCACAGTGCACCATAATCGTCGTCGTCGTCGTCATCATCATCATCATCATCCTGACTACGAGGCTGATAAAATGACGGTGGCGGCTGAGCGGTAGGTGCAGGCGCAAATCTACTCAGCCCAGGCGATGTAGCAGCAACAAATGGAGGCGGCGGTAGGACAATACCCTGCTGTCTAAGGATCGAGGTCATCTCAGAAAGATAAGTCCCAAACTGCTGCTGCATCTGCTGCTGCTGCTGCTGCATCATCTCCTGCTGCTGTATAATCTGCTGCTGCTGCTGATCAAGCCGCTGCTGCTGCTGCTCAATCAATCGCTGGCTCTGCTGAACCTGCTCCCGACTCTGGTGCAACTGCTCCTGCAACTCACCGAGCTGAGACACGGTCTGTGAGCTCGTCGCCGTGCTAGAAGTCCCCATGGAACGATAAGTCTGACCAGCAAGTACACGCCCAACAGCCTTCCTGTACCCTCGACGAGTGCCAAGTACCTCATCGGCAATGGCAGCCTCATCTAACTGTACAGGAGTCGTAGGCAAGCTAGTGGATGATACATTAGACTGTACATGCTGAGTCATGAGCTCAGTCATCCTTGCCTTAAATTATTAGAAAAAAGTAATAAGAAATCTACCTTGGAAGATATATTTGTAAAATTTTATTTAAAATATAAAATTCAAACAACTTACATGTTGCCCCTGAGGGATCGGATGCACCCACTCCCCCGACCTGTATGTATGTCGGTCCCTAAAGTTATCGGGCACCGACTGCAGCTCACCAGTATCTCTGTTTCTCTGTTCAATTTTTGTAACAAAAAAAAGGATGAAGGGTTGTAATGCTATTTAACAAATGGATATATTTTAAAAAGATAGAAAAAATTTAAATTACCTTATCAAAGCGATGTGCAGCAATAGACTTTGACCCATGCCGGTCATTCACGACCTTCTGTGCTCTATTATTTGTATTTCTTGCAGATAACTCCTGCAAATTAAGAGAAGAAAGTTAAATTTTAATGTTCATAATCTACTAATTATGAAATATTGTCATAATACCATAAAATATCATACTTACCCTGTACTCGTCACTATCAAAGAAATCCACACACCTCTGCCATGTCTGCGGTGAGACAGACCGAGGCACACAACGTCGAGCTCGATCCAGGTCATACTCCTGGTATCGATCACCTCCATGATCTAAGAAATACTTATTCAACCTGTACTTCCAATCTCTGTACAGGTCGGCAGCAGTCCGCATCAAACCAGAGAGCGCTCTATCCCGATCACCCTTAGAGACGCCCTGGAACTCGAAATGGGACTGCATTAAAAGACATTTAATAAATTTATGAGTAATATATTTAGAAATTTCAATCTTAAAGACATTAATTCAAAAGGAAATGGATACTTACGCAAACCTCCTGCACAACTCTATCTCGAATCTCCTGAGGTACAGCCCGCCATGACTTATAATAGGGCGGCACGTGGGCGCGGATCATGCTGCCAATATCACGAGGGAGATGACTGGCATTCTCACCAACCGCATGCCATGTACCAGTCGTATCAAACTGTACAGGCACCGGTCTGCCTCCACCCCTGCCAATCTTCTCATGCAATCTTAGGGACCTATTCGGCCCCCTCTTCTTAGCAGGTGCTACTTTATTTAATAAAGAAAAATATTAACAAAATAAATATAATATTTAATCAAGCTTAGGTATGCACAATTGATGTCAAATACCTGAGCCCTCACACTGAGCTGGAATCTGGCTAGGTCGCTCCGGTGGGTCACCTCCAGCGTCACCTCCGTGGTATCGTGCCTCGACATCCGCCATATCTAAAATAATACACATCATATAAGTAATTAAAAAGAACTCAATGTCCAGTTGAAGGATGAAATGGTTCAATCTCTTACAATCACATTTATTATTTTAATAATCATGCTTACATATTGGACAGTTGTAATTGTAGTTTGAATATGTTATATTTTCCCTAGTCAGAATCAGTGTCAGTGAACCTAACAGACTGATGGTCATCGGATTCTCCTTCATTATCAGATTATGTGGGCTCCTCATCCATATAATCATCAATTGTTTCGTCTTCAAGGCTCTCGTCATCATCCATTAAGATGTCTTCTCCATGAGCACCAAGTCCAGCATTCCTGTGCGTTGGAACGATTGAAGGACTATTTCTTTCGTTACCTAGATGTACTAGATGGAAATCTCCCAGATCAACTGTGAGGTTGAAGTTGGACGAGTTACTATCCTGCAGAAATAACAGGTCTTGTGCATTATCTCCATCACTAGGTAGATCCCATATATCGCGATGTACCATATTATGGACGACCCTCCAATTTGGTCCATTAAGGAGATCCTCAATGTAAAACACTTGTTTTGCTTGAGTAGCAAGTATGTAAGGATCATCCTTGTACCATTGTCCGTTGATGGAGATACTTGTGATATTCTTGTCAGTATAAAGTTTCTTCTTTGTTGGATCAGTGTTATACCACTTGCATTTAAATAAAGTCACATTGTACTTATTTAAATAAGTCAACTCAATTATTTCTTCCAGTACACCATAAAACATGTTGCCATCAATCCCCGGGACAGAAATGCCACTATTTTGCGTTTTATGCTTCTCATCCCGAGCTTTGGCTACAAAATGTACTCCATTCACAACACACGCAGAGTATACCATGTTAGTGAAACTGGGACCGGATGCTAATGATAGTAACTCTTCGGTGGCCTCCGGGGAACCGTTCCTATGTAAATAGTACATCTACAAAAGTAGCAATTATTCCAAGAATTAAATTAAATTATCAACAAGACAAATGAACAATATTTAAGATATCCGTTCAATGGATTTGGGAAGAAAAATTCCTTACCTTCGAGTAAAACCAGGACGGGAATTTGGTTCTCTGTAAGTTATCAATATCTTCAGCACCACTTCGTTCGAGTTCCAATCGATGCTCACTGGTGAACATAACAATCTTAGTCTATTGTTATTAGAAAATGGAGAAGAACATAACTGAATTTTAAGATACTCACTGGAGATATTTTTCTATCTCAGAACAATTATTCAAGATGTACCATACTGCAATATCCCGATCCTTCCTATCAAAATGAGAAATTGTCTTCTTCCCTATCGGTCGACATTGGGACTGGAACACCGATAATGTCCTTCTTGTTTCGTGGGTCGGTGTTACATCTTGATTTCTATCAGAGCGATTGAATCTAGTTTCCACCCCTTCCAAATACATGGAGAAAAATGTTAACGCCTCATCAACAATATATCCTTCTGCAATTGAACCCTCCGGTCGAGCACGATTTCGAATGTAATCCTTTAACTTTTTTATATACCTCTCATATGGGTACATCCACCGAAAATGAACGGGTCCTCCTTCCAATGCTTCGTCTGGCAGATGCATCACCAAGTGAACCATTATGTCAAAAAATGCTGGGGGGTATATCCTCTCAAGCTTGCACAAAATTATGATGATGTCTTGTTTGGCTTGCAGAATATCCTCCCTGTTGAGAGTTCTAGCACATATTTGACTGAAGAAATTGCATAACTCGACAAGTGGATAGGATAATTCCTTTGGCAAAAGAGCCCGGACACCTGGTCCTAACAATCTTTGCATGATAACATGACAATCATGTGATTTCAACCCCTTTAACTTCAAGTCACGATCTGTGACATTCTTACTAAGACTCCCAGCAAAGCCATCTGGAAATTTCACATTCTTTATATACTGGCAAAATCGTTTTCGCTCTTCTTGGTTAAGCGTATATCCAGCATGTGGCTTGAAAAGTTGACCCCTCTGCTCGTACAGATGCAAGTTAGGCCTTATCTTCATGTCTGCCAAATCTCGTCTTGCATTGTCTGTATCCTTTGTTTTGTGCTCAATCTCCAATAATGTACCTAAGATGCTATCACATACATTTTTCTCAACATGCATGACATCAATGTTATGCCTTAAGTTCATTGTTGGCCAATAAGGAAGATTAAAAAATATACTTCTCTTGCTCCAATTAAGTTCATCGGCACCTCTCTTTCGCTTTACACCACCAAATTCAGCATGTTTTCCTGGAAGTCTCTGTGGCACTTTGCCCAACTGTTCCATGATAACATTATTGGTAAGAGGTCGAGGAGGGGGTGTCCTCTCCGACCTTCCATTGAATTCCTTCATATTTCTCCATGCGTGACTTCTTGGAAGCCAACGACGATGACCCACGTAAGCTATTTTTCCTCTAACTCGAATCGACGGAGTATCCGAATTACATGTAGGACATGCTTTGTATCCTTGCCCGCTCCATCCAGATAGGCTACTTCGAGCAGGAAAATCATTAATAGTCCAGAGCAATGCTGCCCGCATATTGAACACTGTATTTGTATTTGCATCTCGAGTTTCAACTCCTCTCTCCCAGAGATCCCTCAACTCTTCTACGACCGGCTGCAAGAACACATCCATATCTTTACCTGGCGATTGCGGCCCTGGGATTAATAGGGTCAACATGAAGAAAGATTGGTTCATGCATATCCATGGTGGCAAGTTGTAAGTAGTTATAACCACTGGCCACATGCTATAAGATAGGCTCCTATCACCAAAAGGATTAAATCCATCTGCACTTAAACCCAACCTGACGTTTCGTGGGTCAGCGGAGAAATTAGGATACCTCTTATCGAACTCCTGCCAAGCTTTTCCATCCACGGGATGTCGCATTACCCCCTCTTCTTTTGATTTTCCAGTGTGATGCCATATCATGTTTTTGGTAGTATGTCTCGACCGATATAGACGCTGTAGTCGAGGAGTTAAAGGAAAATATCGAACCACTTTTTGGGGCACCTTCTTTCCTTTTGTAGTTTTATTTACCCATCGACTCTCCCCACAAATTGGACAATTATCTTTGGAAGCATGATCTTTCCAGAAAAGTGCGCAATCATGTTTGCATACATGGATTGATTCATACCCCAACCCCAACTTGTTGAGCCATTTCCTTGCACCATAGTACGATTCAGGCAATTTATTATCGTTTGGAAGTGCCTCTTTTAATAATCGAAGAAGAGCATCAAATGACTTGTTTGTCCACTTATGCAGAACCTTCAAATGCATAAGTTTCACCAAGAAGTTCAATGCTGAAAATGTTGTGCAACCTGGATACAACTCTGTTTCTACTTGCTCGAACAGGTTATCACAGTCACTATATTTTGTTCCAATGTCTTCGCCAGCCGCATTCTCACCCCTGTACTCGTCATTGTGAAAATCAACTTCAGTTGTCTCAGGGCCAATGAAATCATGTATAATATCTACCAGCTCATCTCTATTGTTAGGGGATATCTCACTAGTTCCTTTAGAACTCGAAACATCTACTTCACCATGATGTACCCAATTTATGTATAATGGATGAAATCCATTATCTATAATGTGCGCCTCCAATGTCAGTAATGTCTGGAATATTAAATTCACACACTTTTTGCATGGACATCTTACCATACCCCTTTTGTCGGTAAAGTTTTTTGCTCTTTCAACAAATCTTACTGCACCATTCCAATACTCATCTGACAATCGATTTGGTAGGTGTATCCAACTTTTATCGACAGACATTGTATCACTGAACAGGAAGGAAATTGCTTTAGGTGAAATAAAGTATGTTGATTAATGTTTGACATTCACCCTAAATGCACCGTATCACTCCAATTTTGAAGGGTAGGATCCTATCCCATTCGAGATATTTCTATAGTTATTATTTTTTTCAATTTATCCACGCTCATCGATTGACTCGTGCAGAAATTTCGGCAGCATCTCCCTATGGTTCTCCAAGTGCCTAAACTATACACTTGTATAGTTTATACCCGGAGAACAGTTAGGATGCTAAGATATTTCCACAATATCAAACAAGAGCCAGATAAATTGTTAATAATAACTACATGATAATATCCCAAACTGTCCAACTTCTCAGGACAATTCAAGGGTTGACTGATGTTCGGAAAACAATCAACCCTTGAACGGGTCTAAGCTTAACATTTAAATGTAAATGTAGTTCTAATTTAAATTATTGTAAAAATATATTTACAATAATTTAAATTAATGATACAACAATTTATAAGTATGGTCCATTAAGTGTCAGTACTATTATTTACGTAACCTACTTGACTATATTGATGAGGTACACAATTCAGCTTCTTTATAGAGATGTCTATACTATGAATATGGACTTTCTAATTGTAAATTTAAGTAAGTTTGATTTTATAAGGTGTATATTATTTATAAGATGCACAATTCAACTTCTTTATTTAAGTAAATGTAGTTTTATCCAAGAGGGGTGTGATTTTTAGGTGAACTTCCTAATGTTTTGAAATTTTTAATTTTTATGAGACGTAAATATCATAAAAATTTAAAGGCTAGGGTTTCATTTTTATGTAGTCTCTAGTTTAATTGAATTTTTCTTAGTATGTGAGGTAAATACTAGAATTTGAATTGTTAAGTTTCAATCTCAATTAAAAAATAGACTATATTACTGTAATCTCTTACTGAACCTAAGATAGATTTATATATTTATTATAATTATCTATCTTACATTATTTCATTGAATCTAATAAGTTTGAAGTTTCCTAAATTGCATCACAAATGGATACATTTTGTGAATGGACTTCCTAATTGTAAATTTAAGTAAGTTTAGTTTTATTAGGTGTATATTATTTATAAGATGCACAAACTCAGCTTCTTTATTTAAGTAAATGTAATTTTATCCAAGAGGGGTGTAATTTTCATGTGAACTTCCTAGTGTTTTGAAATTTTTTAATTTTATGAGATTGAAATATCATATATTGAATTGTTATGGTTTCATTTTTATATAATCTCTAATTTAATTGAATTTTTCTTAGTATGTGGGGTAAATAATAGAATTTGAATTGTTAAGTTTTAATCTCAATTAAAAAATAAGCTACATTATTATAATCTCTTACTTTCTAAGATAGATTTATATATTTATTATAATTATCTATCTTACATTATTTTAATGAATCTAATAAGTTTGAAGTTTCCTAAATTGCATCACAAATTTTAGATTTTATGAATAAATTATCATAACTATTTTATCTTAATTAGTTTAAATGAATAATATACACATATATTGTATACTTCAAAATTACAAATTGAATGATGCATAATAATAACCAAATTTATATTTATAAAATTAATGCTAAGTTAAATTCACATAAATAAATTTAAAATTTACAACATACAAAATTAAATAATACAAAATTTCATATTAAATTAAACACACTATCAATTCAATTAATTCAAATTAAACATACTATCAAATCTATTTATTAAACCCTAAATTATTTGAGTAAATTAAATATATTAGTACAGAAAAAAATTATAATTTTTTATTTACGTACCTCAGTGGCAAAAATCTACTGATCAACTGTGAATACTCCTCGCAAACTACGTCAAGTACTAATAATAACTAACAAATTAAAAAATACAACATACAAAATTAATACATATAAACATAAAAACAAAAATAAATATACTAAAATTAGAAAAAATTAAAATAGAGAGAAAGTTTAGAAACTTACCTGAATTCCTGAAACTTCAAATGCACAAATGAGGAGGAGGAGGCGGCGCCGCGAATAAATAGGCGCCAGCTTTCAGCGACGACACAAAAAATTCGGTCTTCTTTTAGCGACGACCGAATTTTTCTTCAGCGACGACATTGTCGTCGCTGAAAGTGGAACCTTCACCGGCGACAATGTCGTCGCTAAAGGTCGAAATTGTCGTCGCTGAAAACTGGAGGACTTTTAGCGACGACATAGTCGTCGCTGATGTATCAACCTTCAGCGACGACAATGTCGTCGCTGAATATTGGACACTTTCAGCGACGACTATGTCGTCGCTGAAGGGTGAAATGTTGACCGTAAAGTTTTTAGGGCTTCAGCGACGACTCGGTCGTCGCTGATTGGTCCACCTTCAGCGACGACAATGTCGTCGCTGAAAGCCTTATGTTTTCAGCGACGACAATGTCGTCGCTGAAAGTGAATTTCTTCCCGCCCTTCCGCAAACTTTGCCGCCGAAATTTTTTTTAGGCTTTTAGCGACGATTTTTGTCGTCGCTAAAAGCCTAATTCTCCCGCCCCAGCTTCGATTTCCCTCTAAAAAAATTTCCATTTTTTACCGACGACTTCGTCGTCGTAGATACTTTTAGCGACGACCGACTTTTTGTCGCCGCAAAAAGAGTCGTCGTTATTGCTGATTTTTGTTGTAGTGAATATCACAACAACAATATAGAATCATGATAAGTAGTAATATTGGTCCTTTTCTTTTGAATTTATACGCCGAGTTTGTGAAAGCAGACCAAATTTGTGAGAGACTAAGTGGAAGATTTCCTGGGCCCCTGTAATAAATGCACTCATTAATAAAAGTAATTAGTAGAGATAATAAGTTAACTATAATACCCTTTCCTAGTTTATTATTATTAAAATAGTAGCATAATTTCTTCTCATTTAAATGAAAGAGTGAATGTTGCTGACTTCCACATATATATGGATATGAAACTTAGCAATCCCTTATATATATTATAATGCATGTTAAATATAAATATTTATAATTTTTAAATTGTCTCTAATATAAAACATTTTTGCATTACTTTTATTTTATTTTTTTATTTCTACCATAAAACAAGTTAGTATAAATATATAGTTTTTAATTTTGAATTGAAAACCAGTGAATTAATGGTTGAAACAAAGAATCAATAATTTACCGATCCGATTATAAAAACCACAATGAATTAAATATTAGAAATAAGAAAAGGCTTAGCTAGCTTTCCAAATTTGAAATTAAGGCTGCAAGATTATCTGTGAATCCCCGGTTTCAATGTGGCCTCCGTGGGTCATTCAGCTTAGATCTTTAGTGGAATTCGTTACTGAAACAGCATATTGACTATTTGGTAAGAATATTGTACTTTCTTGGTTGAGTTACTAATTACTAGGTTGAAAATATTGATGATATTAAATTTTTTTTAGCAATTATAATTTAGGGTATGCGAAGATATATTCAATGAGCTAGACTCCTCAATCATTAAAGGATAAAGACTCTGAATTGCATGTCAAAATTTAGGATTTTGCTGAAATAGCAATGCTATATATATATATATATTGAAAATGAGATTCAAAATTGGGTTCAGAATAGAAATCAAGGGCGGTTATTAAATATAGGATGACTAGATAAATTTGTAAAGTTCAATTCAATTGATATAAAAGATTCAAAAATTAATTTTACATCCCATTTTTGGTACATGTAGCATTTTCCTTTGCTAATATGTTCCCTTGAAAAATTGTTTTCTCAAAAATTATGACCTTAGGAGAAATTTCTAGTGCTAAATTAACATTGAAAATTTAATGTTACTCCTCAATAAATATTGTTAAGTGTATTGTTTTTCTAATTTAGTAATGTGATTTTTCCAAAACAGTTGATTTACTACCAAAAACTATTACTTTCCTCATATTGTTTATTTAAAAATATAATGTACTTTATAACATTTGTCCGATAACTAATTCTGTAAATCCTTATTACTTGTGACCTATTACTACAAGGAATCCTAATTACTTATTACTTATGGTACAATATTATGTTAAAATTAAATTTTATAAAATAATATTCTAAATTGAATCATGTGAACAGAATAATATTAAACGTAGGAAAAGGTTTATTATTATCTAATGAATCCATTATGAGTGAATATGAAATCAGGATTTATTGTAGGCCATAAATTTGACACAATTGATCTTGATCATAACTCTAATAAGGATTTATTGCTCTTATTAACCTTAGATGAGAACTTGATTGGGGAGATTTTCTAACACTAATAGAAAGTGTGCAAAATTAATCATAAGGTTTAGGAGCAGTAACCTTTATATTAATAACATTAGTGGGTCAACCCATTGCTAGGAACCACCCATTATCACATTAGTTGGATTAGATTACCATTAGTCCTAAACTATTCAGTCACTTTAATATTAGGCTAAACCCTTTTACATCATATTTTATTATTGAATTAATAGGTCCACAATAGAAAATCCAATAATCTCCCACTTGGACCATGTAATTCAATAATAGTGCCCACTTTAATAAGATGTAAAAGAATATTATGGCATCTTTTTACCTATTAGTCTAAATTGAGATCATAAATGTCTAGTAATATAAAACACAATATCCAATAGGGATATCAATGAAATATATATACTATACACTTACACCTTATTGGCCATATACAATATTTGATAAGGATATATATAATAAGTTTGTCCTCAATAAGATTTACATAACAAAATTATGACAATCATATATAAATCTTTACACACTAGGTCAAAGCATCCACCCAAGACGCTAAATGAGAATCATTATTCTCTTCATCATATTAAGACATGATTTAAATATCTCTATAAATGAAAATGTGCACAATATATGGCAAATGTGAATATTTCATTATGAATATTTTATTTATATACATCTCGAGAAAATGATTTACATTATAGTACTCCCATTAACCCAAAACATTAAAAGATTTAGCTAATCCTATATTGATTACATGATCATGATATACTCCTATTGCTAAGCCTTTGGTAAGTGAATCAATGATAAGTGCACAAATACACCTAAATTCTATGTGTTTTATCACTCATTTACTTAGTATTTTGTGCAAAATTGATTGAAAAAGATACTTAGATGCTCTATATCTTGTTTTCAGGCCATGAAATGAAACATATGAGCATTAGAAAAGAATTCAGAGGCAAAACCATTCAAATCATGAAGCATTGAAGCAAGATTGTCTACTCAGTAAAGAACACGGGGTAATGGTAACCCCGTGTTCAAGGCCGTGTTCCATTCTGGATGGCTTCGTGACTTCACTGGGCTACTCAGAGAAGAACACGGGTGTGAACACGGGACGTGTCACACCCCGTGTATATTACTGCCATTCGCTTCTGAAGAACACGGAGGGTGTCACACCCCGTGTAGTATGCTGATCAGTCTTCGCTGAGAAACACGGGGTAGAACACGGGACGTGTACTACCTCGTGTACATTGCTGCTTGACAATTTGTAGAAGAACACGGGGCGTGTCACACAACGTGTTCCTTGCTGCTCAAACTTTCGCTGAGAAACACAGGGTACAACACGGGCCGTGTTGGACCCCGTGTACATCAAAAATATAAGTTTCGCGCGAAATCCTGCGAAAAAGGGTGGAGAGAAGAGAGGAGGACGGGGAGAAAGCTGGGAAATTAAGAAGAAAAACTGCTAGGAGAAGCCGGAGGGGAGAAGAAAGGCGCCTTCTAACACGGATCCAAGCAAGAAATTGAAGAATCAAGCAAGAAATTTGTAGATCTTCATGGATTGTTTGGCTTCCTCCTCTGTTTTCTTGTTTTCTTCTGATCTTATGATGTTCTCACACTAAACCTCTGTACTTAGCTTAGGTGAACTTGTTCATGGAGTTATGGAACTGAATTTTATATAATCTAGCTTGATTTACTGTTGAATTATGATTTGATCTTGCTGATTTGTTCTGAACAAGCTAATATATCCGGAATATTGGATTTGTGTCTTGGATTAGTTGATTCTAGGTTGAAATGACCAGTCAATTAATTGGATCTTGCATGATCATTGGGAATATCAATTAAACTTAGGAATTAAGCTGATTGAATTCTTTTGCACAGGATGAAATGTCCAAGAATGGATTCTGAACAGAGTTAATGCAACCTTGATTAGTGGTTACTAGAGTAATTCTGGACACTTAATCTCTTGGTTAGTAGCTAGTAGCCTTGCAATGAGGTATAACTTAATTTTGGTGATCCAGCAATCATAATTAACAGTAAACCAAGTTAGAGAGTTATATTCATTCCATAATGAAATGTACAAGAGATCCTTAAGCTAAGTACACTTTTACTCCACTGAATCAAACCTTATTTTGACAAGTTAATCTCTGTTTTTGCACTTTAATCTTGAATTCCACTATCAATTGATCTGCCTAGATAATTTTGCTTGAGATTTAGTTAGTACTCAACCTACAATCCCTGTGGAGAACGATAATCTTTTATACTATAACTAGACTTAACCATGCACTTGCGGATTATAGAGGTCAATCAACAAACATATGATCAATGGAAATATATTCAATACATCTAATATGCTTATATAGCTTCTCTCACACAAATTGGTACTTTATATCAAAATACGTTGTATAAGAAGAAGTTTTATTATTATGAGAGAAGTTTACAATAGTATGTTGGGTTTCACATACATTATGTCGTGCTGTAGAAAAATAATTTTTTTTTTCAAATTATGTATTGTAAAACCTTTCCATAGATCAATGCATAGGGACATAAATCAAGAATCAAAGATTATCTCTTAGAGTGCAAATTCAAATCACGAGCACAATCAGGTGATGGTGCCTCTACAATATCCATACGGAGCAAATAATGACTTCTCAACCTCCATCAATCTGTTAAGATTCGTCTTTCACTCAAAGAGAGAAAGGTTTAGTATAGTTTTGTAAAGTGTTTTATGCGGTTTTGCTAGTGGTGAATTTACTTATTTTCATGCACGAACGATGGTGCCTTCATACCTCTTTTATAAAGCTAAAGGTATGCATCTTTCCTAGTCTTACCAGGAAAATTGCAACTAACTTAATTCTACTCAACCACTAATATCTTATCTTTAACATGGTGAGAGTGAGAAGAGATAGGGCTTATCCATTAATTATTTAATATTACTTTAATATTAATAACTAAATATTATTAGATAATTATATTATCTCATAATATAATTATCTAATATCAAATTGTATAATAATCTAATATTACTTTAATATCAAACAATATAATATAATATAATATATATACATGAATAATAATATATATACATTATTACTTTAATAATATATATAATAACAAGCCCAATTAATAAGTTTTAGTCTAACTAAAAACTAATTAATTATTGTCTCATTCTTACTCCTTTTGTGTGACCTTATAGGTTTCTACTACATTGATAATGACCTATCATTGGATCATAGACAATGAGTAGTATTTAACAATACATCACTGTCACCCAAGTAGCAAGGATGTATGCGATTCAACATCCACCTGATTTGTGATCAATGCTTTGCATCACAATCCTTTTGTAATGATATCCAAATCGAACTAGAGGTATGGAGTATATCATCCTCGTCAATGTTTAATTTATGTTTTTTGACACTGAGTAGACTAACTTAAATAAATGATTAATATCACATATTGATCCAGTTGAGCATGGTTATACATTTCTAAGTCTCACTCAATTAAGGGGCTGAAGGATACCTTTCCTTTATGCAGGAGTAACAAAATCCTATCTATACTATTTACATCCCTCTACATGATTCGTGACACATCCAATCAAGACCCTACATGTCATCTCAATTAAAGGTGACACAGGACAGCATCAAAGTGTGTGATCCCTCATATAAGGAATTGTAGTGACTTCAGGTTAAAGGACTACGTTCATTATAGTTACATGAGAATAGCTAATGACACATGTCTATCCATGCAGTATTCTCATAGCGGTTCAGTCCAATACATTTATTCACTAATAATGTACCCATGTATTGACTTTATATCATATATCCATGATTCATAATCATCAATCACCATACATAATAGTCTTAATGTATTATTATTCCTTTTGCAATAATATTTGACTATGACATTTTAGGAATAGCAAAACTATTTCAAGGAATTATTATATTTAAGTTATAAATTGTACAAAAAATAAAATAAAATAAAATAAAACAAAACATAATAATTGTATTGCCTAAAATAAAACATAATACATTATGCATTATTACAATCATTTTATGATTGGCTCTTAGAACACACATCAATATAGTAGTATTGTCATAAATGGTAAAGACTCTTGAATGCTCTTAATAATCTTGAAACCAACCATAAAATTCTTTAATAATATAGTAGTATAAGTGGTTTTATAACATGTGACATATTTTGCTTCCTTAGTGGAGGTTGCTATTAAGGACTACTTAGCACTTTTCTATAATATAACTCCCCCTCCCATCAAAAATATGTAACCAAATGTGGATTTTTTATCATCTGGATAACTAGAAATTTGAATCCAAGTAGCCTACAATTATGAGATCTTCTGATCTCTTATAGGTCAACATATAATCTTTTATACCTTGAGGATACCTCATGACCCTCTTCATAGCAATCCAATGTCTCTGACTAAAATTACTCAAGTATCTCCCTAGCACACCAATAGCATAAGCTATATTAGGATGTATACATACCTAAGCATATATCAAGCTACTAACAATCGATGCATATGAGATATTTTTCATTCTTTCTATTTCAACATTATTTTGAGGGCATTGGGACTTAGAGAAAATTTCTTCTTTTGAAAGGGGTGTAGAAACTTGCGAGTAGGTTGACATGTTGAACTTTTTCAGTACTTTCTCAATGTAAGTTTACTGAGATAACTAAGCAAACCTTGGGATCTATTATGATAGTTCTCTATCCCTAAAATATAAGAGGCATTTCCAAGATCCATCATATCTAAATGTTTGGATAACATTTGTTTTATCTCAATTAGTAGTTTATGTCATTACTTTTAAGGAGAATATCATCCATGTATAGCACCAGAATAACAAAATTGCTCACACTCATTAATATATAAATACATTAGTTATTGCATTCTCTTTAAACCTAAGAGAAGTCATTACCTCATCAAATTTGAGGTACTACTATCTAGAAGCTTGTTTTAAGCTATAAATGGACTTTTTATGATAACACACAAGGTTTTCCTTTTCGTTCTCTAGAAAATCATTACGTTGATTCATGTAAATAGTTTCTATGAAATCACCATTTAGAAAGGTTATTTTTACATCTATCTGATGCAGCTCTAAATCAAAATAAGTCACTAAAGCCATGATAATACAGAATGAGTATTTGGTTGAAACTGGTAAAAATATCTTTTTATAATAGTGTAACCTTTTGCTACCAATCTAGCCTTATACCTCTTAACTTCACCTCAAGCACCCCTTTTAGTCTTGAAGACCTATTTGCATTCAACTAGATTATAATCTAGAAAAGGCTCCACTAGATCCCACACTTGATTCTTATGCATTGAAGCTAACTCATCATTCATAGCATTCATCTAATTAGAATAGTTTGAAATGGACATGGCTTGAGAAAAGGTTGTAAGATTAGTATCATCATTAATATCATATTCATGCTTCTACAAATATACAAGATAATCATAAAAAATTATCAATCTGTAAAATTTATGGGATCTTCTTAATGGAATTTCTTCATTTACTTCATTTAGCTTAACATCTTCTACCATTGGATATACTAGATCAACTGGTTAGAATAATAGAAGATGACTTTGCTGATGTTGGTGCTAATGGAATAATTGTTCTATCTTTACAAAAGTTCATGATATGTGGTATTTGGCTCCTATTATCTAATTTATCCTTAAAGAAGATGGCTCGATCAGACTCAATTACACTGGTCAAATGAGTTAGATAGTAAATTGTGCTTCCCCTCAAGCCATTGTAGTACTTAATGAAGTATCCACTAATAGTTTTCGAATCAAGTTTCCTTAGGGATGGAATGTATAGCTTTACTTCAACTTTCAAACCCCAAACTTAAAAAAGTCATAGACTAGGTTTTTTATTGTATAATAGTTCATAAGAGGTCTTAGGTATTGACTTACTCAGAACCTAATTTAGAATGTATGTTGTTATTCTTAACATATCACCCTATAAGAATTCTAACAATGAAGTATGGGCTAGCATGCATCACACCATGTCCATAAAAGTTCTAGTCTTCCTTTCTGTAATTCCATTTTGCTCCAATGTACCAAGCGTAATGTAAGTTGCTTCAATTTCACAATCTTGTAGCTACCTAATAAAAGGACTAAGGTTTTTTCCTATTTCATCATACATATCACAATACTCACCACCTCTATCAGAATTAATGCATTTTATCTATTTCCCAAGTTTTAGTTCAACTATTGCCTTGAATAACTTAAAGGCTACTAGTGATTCCACTTATCGTTAAGCAGCTCCACCTAACCAAATTTGAAGTAATCATCAATGAATGTGGTAAAGTATTTGTAACTATTTATAGCATTATGTGTGATAAGTCCACTAATATTAGTGTGGATTAGTTCTAAAACATTCTCTTTTTTACTTCTCTTACCGTTTCTAACTCTAGTTGTAAGCTTTCTTTTAATGAAATCTACACATGTTCCAAAATCCAAGAAGTCCATATCATGAAGTATTTCTCCCTTCACAAGTCTTCAAATTCTTTCTTCAAAGATGTGTCCTAAGCGTCTGTGCCATAACATTGAGAATTTTTCATCAATTTGACACCTTTTCTTGCCTACAACAAAGTTTATTGAATTCATCAAACTAGGATCCAAATCAACTTTATATAAATAATTACACACAAAACCAGTACCAACAATAGAATATTTATAAAATAATTTAACTTTTCCATTTCCAAAATAATAAGAGTATCCAACAAAATCCAAAGCAATAACTAAAATTAAATTCCTTCTCATGGAAGGTATATAAACTACATTATTAAGTAAAAGTTCATGTTTAATCTTCAATTTTAACTTCATTAATCCTATGTGCTCCATTTCAACTCTATCTTTATTTCCAAGTCTCACAATGAACTCTCCTCCATTTGGTTTCCTCAGATTTGTCAATGCCTTTCTTTTTCTTCTTAATCCATTTCTTGTATTTAAAATAGTCTATTTTCTTATGCCCATACTTCTTATAAAACTCGTAGTTATCCTTGAATTAGGCCTTATTGGGTATATAGAATTTTTATCCACTAAATTCACCTTTCTCACTCTTCTTCCTTCCATAGTTATGGCGTCCCTTGTTATCATTCAAATTAGACTTCCCATTATGAACTGAATGTGTCCCATGAGAGGTATAATTAACTATCTGAGCCTTTTCTTTCTTCATGTCTTCCTTTACTTGTATGATGATTGAAATCAACTCATTAATAGTTTATTCTAATTTTTTAGTATTATAAAAGGTTTTTTAAAATATCAAATTGAGGCAAAAGAGACTCTAGTACATGCCAAATTAAATAACTTTATCTCAAATCAACTTGCATGGTTTTCTACTTGTTATAATAGTTAACCAATTTCAAAATGTGCTCTCTCACCTCACTGACATCATCATTCACTGATTTCTCAGGTAATGAAAAATATCATCCCTCCTTAACCTTATCAAACTTCTTATACTTTTCAGTCGCAAAATTCAAGAACCCTTTTGCATTTGTTGTTTAAAAAATGTTCTCTTTTATTGTTTTGTCCATCGTGTACCTCATTACCATCAAACATACTCTGTTAGAGTGAGTCCACTTTTTATGATGATTCTTTTGATCTACTATAGATTCAGAATTAATCTAAGGTTCTACTCCCTAATTACTAAGTCAAGGTTAAAGGCTATCGGATATAACTTTAGTGATTCAACCTAATCCTTATGATTGATCCCATTAAGTATCTTAATTATATTTAATTGCACAGATAAAGGAGTTAAGGAAAAAAATAATGCTTGTTTAACTTTAATCATGCTAGAAATTTCCTTCAATAAATTATGCAATCAAACTTAGTATTATATTATAAAGCCTAATACCGATGAGGTATTAAAGGCCTTATAATATAATACAAGGACTAAATACCACATTCATAAAATTTTAACCCCGATAGGGTGATGAAAATTCTAGAAATACAATACTTATTCATACACTTATGTTATCACTAACAAATCATATTAATAATATTATATTGATAGGGTATTAAAATATTATTACTATAATGCATTCCTTAGTCCAACTATCATTTTAGAAAAATAAACAAAATTTTATGCAATTGGGTCCATAATAGGTAGACTCACAATTGCACAAAACTCCATGGTATAACATAAGCCCACATAACCATTGTTTTCCTATATATACATACACATAGAAAAAATAATTAATGGACCAAATAGTGTCCAAAAAATTCCATAAAAAATATATGTGGAAGCCCAAAATATTAAAAATGTTATAGTGAAAATTTCAAGCCAAAATAAAATTAATTGGCTATTCAAATTAAATAGGCAAAATAATTAAAATAGCTTCAACTAATTTTAATTTTTTTAAATTTTATTATTAATCCATTTTTTTAAGGTGGAAGCAGGAGATCCCATATTGAGGAAGATATTCTGGAAAAAGAAAACATGAGAAAACCATGGGGTTTTCCCCTGCCATAGCAGTTGAAGAATTTCCCAATAACATTAAAGAATGCATCAATAGCAACACAGTTATATCTCAAGTATCATTGAACCTTCTACTCGAGCCGTTGACTTCAAGATCAAAGGAAAGTACTCTGGAGCGATTGTTAGGGTTTCTTGGTTATAAAAATCTCAGCGAAATCAGTATGCAATCTTTTAAGATAATGCAAATTTTCTTTTTTTTTTTTTTTTGCTTCCAATGAAGTATCCTCAGGTCAGGATGACGAACAATTGGAATTGCCAACTACGGAGGATAAGAATTCAGAAAGTTTGAAAGGAAAGGAGGATGAAGATCCTTGGAAAGAAATTGGATTGAAGTCTCTCTTTGATTTGGATAAAATTCATTTTGTTGGAAGATCCTCAGAAACAAACGGCCGGAGTTATGTTGTTTGAATGGCATCTTGGTGGATGAATCCGTCAGTCCTTTAGAATCTTCTTTTGATGATTTGGCCAAAAACATATATAAAGCAAAATTGTAGTCCAATGATATTAAGAATCAAATACTTGTTCAAATGGTAAGAGGAATGTAAAATTAAAGATCAATCACTAATTTGTTCAAGTATTTATGTTTAACTAAATTTAATTTAATCACAATCATCAATGACAAAAATAATATTTACAATCATAAATAATAAAATTAGAGGGCTATGAAATAATTAGAGATTCACAACAATTTGCATTCAGAGTAATTCATCACAAAATATGATATTATTTAATAATAAATTTTGATTCTTGAATCCACGTAATAATATATTTAATCCACATGATTCATAGGTTCTGACACTAATTGTTAAAATTAAATTTTATAAAATAATATTTCAAATTGAATCATAGGAAAAGAATAATATTAAATGTGGGAAAAGATTTATTATTACTTGATGAATCTATTATGAGAAAGTATGAAATTAGGATTTGTTGCAGGTCATGAATTATATGTAATTGGTCTTGATCATGAACTCCAATAAGGATTTGTTGCTCCTATCAACCTTAGATGAGAACTTGATTAGGGAGATTTTCTGACACCAATGGGAGTGCGTAGAATCAATCATAAAATTTAGGAGTAGCGACCTTTATTTATATTAATGATATTGGTGGGTTAATTCATTGTCAAGAATCACCTATTATCGTATTAGTTGGATTAGATTACCGTCAGGCCTAAACTATTCAGTTACTTTAATATTAAACTAAATCCTTTTACATCTTATTTTATTATTCAATTAATAGGTCCACTATAGAGAATCTAACATATTAAAGAGTGATTTTAGTTTGTCTAAGTATCAATTTCTATCTAATAGTCCAAATTTGTCTAAAGTAATTACGAATATGTTCAATGTAATGTGACTCTTTAAATTCACCATTAAATTTGAAATGAGAGATGATTAAATTAAATGCTTATAATTCAATATCTAAAATTAATCTTGTTAATTCTAAATTAAACCCATATTTCTTATAATTCACATAATATATCAAGCAAATCCTCGTTTAATCTACAATTTTCACCTCCCTTATCAAACTCAACCCATGCATTAACTAAACCCTATTTATACTTAACGTCAATCACATAGAGATATGATATAACTATATCGTCACTCACAAAATATAAAGGGGGAAGCTCAAGTGGTGCTCGTGCTAGTCGGTTGAGCAACTATTTAACAAGAAAATAAAAATTTCAAGTTAGGGTATAAATTTTCTCGAATTCATAACTCCAATCTTTCAAAGTACCATGATTCATGGAAAGAAAGAGAAAGTAGAAGAAATTATCTAATGCGAATTTCTTTAGGGTTGAAGGTGTAGACAGCCACTTATCATAGTGAGAGATAGCACAAAGAAAGTTTGTTAAGAAAGTAGAGAGCGTTCTTACATTCTGGAGTGCTACTCAGAGGTAACGTTTGGTGAATCCTAGTTTTACGTGTGATAACATTGATACAATATTATAAAGATCTTGAGGTAACTTTCATTTGGGAAGTTAATGGAAGTAACTTATGCAAACCTTTAAAGTACCCAATAATTGAAAATATATTTTCTTAGGTGAGTGAAGAACTTTTTCTGTGAGCTTTTCTAATTGTTCCAAAATCAGGAAGTAATTTTCTAAGATTACGGAATTCACTTTCTAATTCCCCAGTAGTAACTTATTTTGTGGCTATTCCTTACACGAATGAAGAGCATGACTGATTGAATGTAGTGATTTTCTGAACATATGTAAGTTTATTAAAACATTAAAGTAATTTGATCACGATTAGTTTGCAGCTTTCATCAGGTATGATGGTTAATTCTATGAAAAGGACAAGAAATGCTTCAATATCTATATAGTGCCCAATTTCTCATTGAAGTGCAAGGGATCTACTTCATATTTTTTTTGGTCTTGGTTGATATAGTGATAGGTCTCATGATTCTCTTGATGTCATGTTGATTGAACTAAACTCTACATCCTAAACCCAATAGTAGATTGAACAAAGTTTTAGAAGACATACGAGTTAATAACTTTGCTAAAGAACATGGTAACCTTTTCTAATGGTGGAAGTTATATCAACTAACCTCTATAGTGGCCAATACTTAAAAATGAATTTTCTGAGCTGAACGAAGAACTTGTTCAGTGAAATGTAGTAACTTATTTTTTACATATTCTTTTAGAGGAAATGGATCTCAAGTAAAATGTAGTATGTTTTTTGAATTAATGTTGTATGTCAATTAAAACTTTCAAATAAGGTAGACGAATAAAGAACTCACTACCCAAATAGAAAAAAAAGGATAGCAGCAGTTCCAAAGCATGTTTAAAGGCGGTTTGAATTGCCTCCAACAGCATTGGCAGCAGCTAAGCTATTTGCGACGAAGTTGGAGATTGACTTGGTTTGGAGGCGGTTAAACATAATCTCTATGGAACTACATTTGTGGTATGACAGCGGTTAGGAACTGCCCCTAGGCTTTATCTGCAATTGTATTTTGACTTCGCGGCGGTTCTCAATGGCCGCAAAAATACTGGCCAAGTATTTAAAAATTGGATTGAACACGGTTGTAATCATTTCCATTTTCTGCAAATTTTTTTTGGTGAAACATTTTCCGCAAATGTTTGCAAAAGACAATTTTGTTTAGCAATTGCCCAATAATTGAATTACAAAAAATGAATATGATACAATTATAAAAATAATTGAACAAAATGAGAAAACAAATAATGGGATTGGCCTAGATAGGTGACAAGAGAACTATAACTATATAAATGATTATTGATCCCATCCAATCCCATGTGCTTGTATAAATGAAAGCATAATTACTTCTAACATTATGGACCATGACCTTTTTTTTTTTCACTTTTATAGAATGAAGGTTAATTTGGTTTTTATCATTTATGGGGCTGTTCGTGTTTGTTGGGAAAATTTTGTGCAAAGTGCAGACAATAACTCATGAGAGAGAAGTACAGGGTGCAGAGTAGAACAGCCATGTGAATTATAAGGCAAACAAAAGCTGCAGCAGATAGAACAGAGAATGGACAAAACAAGGTGGAGAGTAGTGATAAAATATCCAAATCTGAAATGGGATTTGCTTACAATCTTATAAAGATCTGCTACTGCTATAAGCAATTGACTTTTCACCCATAAGTGCTCTATTCTGCTGATTTTATATGAGAAAAAAGCGGGAAAAATTTATCAAGCTTATCCCACTTAAAATTCCATTATATCAATTACCATTACATTAACATTTCACTGAGGCCAATGGTTCACTCTGAAGGGCGCAACAGTTGTTTCATACCTTCTGAATGGATTCCCATCAAGTCTTAAAGCTTGAAGGCTTGATTCGAGCAAACCTAGATCAAATCAATAGAATTATGTAACACAGTAAATCTGGGTTCTCAATGCACGAGTTCAGCCAGGGCAGAAATTCAATGATATGAAAAGCAACACAATTTTTCACAAGTTGTTTTGCAAGTTTTCTGTATCTGAAACTTCAGTTATCACTAGATTCAGTTTTTTGATCCTATGAACCAATTCAATTTCTCATTGCACACGACAATTCATAGAAAGATAATAATAAACATAACAAGAAGCAATTTGTCAAACAGTTCATCTGTGATAGATACACAAATTACAAATTCAACCCAGTCAAGATACTGATTCAAAATTTAGGGAGTGAAATACAATGTGATGAAGAAAAATATCTAATGCAATAACGACACAACTACAAAGTTATGAAAATTTTTGGGCAAAATACCAAGAAGATGGAACTACTTAGGGCTATCAAAGGTAGAAAACTACTGATTAGAACGCAAGCTGGGAAAAATGTCGAAAAAGCTAACAAACATACTTGGAGCACAAATTGAGATGGCAAAGGAAAATTTGGGGGCCCAAATTTGAGGAAAACCCTATGAAATTCTTCGAGCAAGAACAAAACAAAAACTCGAGGTCAAATGCACATGCGTGAAGAGAGTGCAAGGCACTAGATACATAAAAATCAAAACCCCACCTTAAACACTAAGAAATTTTAATGGAAATCAAGTTTGTAAATAAAGTTTAAGGTGCTAGATACAAGGGGCACGGGAACTGAACTTCAGAAAGAGGGAAAATAGGAGCGCACAAGAATGAGCTAGCAGGGATTGTGCAACAATTTGGGATTCATATGATAGAGTACAAGCTATTTCTAGATAAACCACCTGGGTACAATTTGAAGATTAGATGTAGTTTATCACTATTCACTTTCATATTTTATTAAACTATGTGTGGTTAAATAAACTACTTCTAGATAAAATGTTAGTAACAGCTCCATCCAATTGCCTTCATATAAGTGCCTCCATCCTATCACAGGTCGGTAGCTATCTAGTTGAAATCGTGCAACGCATGCTTACCACTTTTAGCAAACATGCCAACCTTCCTAGATAAACCCACTCAAGGCATGCTTGTTAAAGATAATGGAACCTACAAGTCCACAAAGCCACAATCGAATGTTACTGGAGTGCCCTTGCATACCAAATTGTAAGATTACCCCACACGTGTTAGTGTATATGCCTTAAAACTAATCATATAAATGATTGTAAATTTGAATTATGTTATTTTTAATGGCAATTCCAATTATCATATTTATACATATATTGTTTGTGTAATATATTTAATTATGATAATAACCTTAGAATAATTGTATTCTTAAATATCCCTAATCATATATCATTATGGATTGGGTTGCTTTGATATGTTAAGACTAACATGTGTGGTGACTTATATGAGATATTAAGTTTACACATGAGTACAAGTTAGAGAACTTGCATACTGGACTAACCAACCCTAAAAACACTACATGGATCGTTATATAAGTGTCATGAGTGATTCTTAGTGATCATCATTAATATGGTCCTTTGACCTGAGATCACTAAGGTTCCCTACATATGAGTTTCATATTTTGATACTACTCTATGTCACTTACGGTTGAGTGAATGCAAGGGTAGTTATTGGATATGTCAAATATCATGTAGAGGAATTTTTGTGATCAAGATGAAAATTTGTCCCTCCTATATAATAGGAGTGATATGTGTGGGCCTCTTGATTAAGTAAAGCTGAGAAAATGCATGGTCATACTTAGATGAATTGACATGAGATGTCAATTACATTCGCTTTAGTCATCTTACTTAGGAATTAAGAAACCTTTGGATTAGGTTATACAGGAATAACACGGTCTATGTCTAGGACAAAAGGTCATAGATAATGATCACATGTAAAGGTTCAATTGAATCACCGACTTTCTCATTACTTGGGTAAAAATGATGTGTTGCTAGACACCGCTTATTGTTTATAATCATTAATTATTAATGATTATTACCAATGTAATAAGATCTTATAAGATCGCACACTTAGAGCCTAGTGGATTTAGAATTGATGTACTAAATTGTTTAGGCTTATTATTTGGGAATTCCATATTATAATTATAAGGCCTAATAATAAGCCTATAATTATACATGGAACAAAACCCAAATTAGTTAGGGTTTTTCTATGCACCAATTTAAATAGGCTTGTTGGGTAATAATAGATTGTCATTCACGCATCCCCAACATAGAAAAATATAGTAGCTCCTTTGAACCCTTGGAGGATGTAGCTAGTACTATGAAACAAAAGGAGGTGAATTCCAATCAATGGATGTGTGACATTTGTTGGTGATTCTTAGGTTCATGTGGATACCTTGGAGTCTTCAGCTGAAAGGAAGTCGAAGAGGTGATTAATGAATAAGTCCCTGAGTCATCAGAAAGGTATTGATCAAATCCTATTCTAATGTAACATTTTGCATGAATCCGTTGGCTGGGATTGATTAATTCCATTGCATTTGTTTGGCTTCTAATCCTAATAACATGAAGCCTTCAAGCATGAGCTGAAAGGGACAATTGAATAAGGAGAGGGATATTCTATTCTCTTGGTATATGTCTCATTCCATAGTTTTGAGTGCATAGAGGATGGTACCAAACCAAACGCTCAAGTACCTAACTCAGGGTCTAGGCACCTAACCGACCTTCCTAACACTTTGCCCACTTAAAGAGCATTTTGAGCAAAAACCCTCCTGCTAGGAGTTGACTTACTTTTTTTGAACTATTATAAGGCCGTTTCTCAAATCTTTAGGTGTCCCATTCACACAAAAACTAACCAACATGAAGATAAGAATGTAAGGGACACAAATCTAGGCTTTCAAAATCCTTCAAATTCTCGAACCATGCTAAAATGTTCAAAATACCTCTTAAATTAGAAAAATTAGAATAAATAGTATAGTTGTTGAATTGATCCCAAATTTTAGTCACAAGACATGTTGGATTTTTCCATCATGTCTTGTCTTAATCTAAGCATGTTTGCTTATTGAAATGTCAGAACTACTTACTTGTGACATTCTTCCCTACTTCAAATGTTAATACCCTCATTGATGCCTTAATTTGACATGTTTACAAGATGAATTTACTTACTCTCTAAAAACTTCATAGTGGTTTTTAGCCTACTCCTTTGAGTTACCCCCTTTAACTGCTCATGCTTGTCTCATTGAATGCTATGAATATTCCCCTATCTCGAATTAGGTTGCCACTTTTCCAACATTGATATTCTCTTGGCTAAATGCATTTTCCATAATTTTCTTAAAGAGCTACCTCTATAAACTCCTTTCAAAGTGTCCTAGCACCCTCTAATGCCATTTTCCTACTAGCCTTCCTAAACTCATTACCTTTGTAACTAATTTGATAGGTAGTTGTTGCTGCAACTTTATGCTCACTACCATTATAGCTTGCATGGATGACATCCTTACAGAAAAAGTGTGTGCTAACATTATAGCTCATGACCATTGCTTAGCACTTTGAATCACTTACTAATAGATGTCTTATACCTAATGTCCTATACCACTGGTGTAAAAGACAAAACTTACACTCAATATATGGAAAGGCCATATAACCTTGCTCCCATGTTCGCTTATTTGCTTTTAGTCAATTCATAACACTTTGCAATACCACTTTCACACTCGAATGGATCCTTTAATCCTCTCTAAATTGATACTTTTTAGCATCTCATAGGCCACCACAACCTACTCTTGGATTTAATGTTCTTTAGCATCATGGTCCTCATGACCCCTCCTTTGTGCATCCTCTAATGACTTCTTTTAGCACATTATTTGATGGCTCCCTCACTTCAAGATCTAGAAGGAGGCTAAGCATAAAGCATCCTCCACTTTAGCTTGAGTTCCACTTTGCCTTTGCACAAGCAAATGTGAACTTATGGTCATTGCCATAATGCCTCTCAACAATATGACTATGTAGTGCTAATTTGTTACCTTACTTTTATTTATTGTTGCAACTTCATCAAGCAACTATGTAGCCTAACTCACTACATTGAAGAATCATATGGGAAGATTGTTTGCACTCTATCTAACACACAAATTGTGCAAATTGCATTGATTCCTCCAAATATTTGCTTAGCCTTCTACTTGTGCTCCTCCAAACAACTTAAATAATCATTATGAACCACCTTGACAAGATTTTGGACTACTTCTAGAACAATCTACTAATGCTCTTTAATTATGGCCACACATTTCTACATGACCAAAGACTTCACCTTCTAGCTCCATTGATCCCTCAAGCAAAAGTTAAGCCTTATAGCAAAACCAAGGCTTCTCCTGCTGGATAAGCAGTCAATTCACTCATCTCTTTAAATGATGGTTTGCATCCCTTAATGCCATTACTGTGAATGAGTACATAACTAATATCCTATGCGCATAAGAAAGTAAGATAGCCCTTTGAAACAAATGCTTAGGTCTAATGGACCAATCCATAGTCACTCGAATGTGTCATTCCCTTGCACACTAGTTTTTTAAAGCAATCCAATCTCTTGCACCCTCTAGTCAAGTCTTTAGCAACAACACCACCAATTTTGTCAAAATAATTGCTTTGCCTATCCCTCAAATAGCATTGGATAAGTCGCAACAAAACCAATTACAGCCTACCTAATCTTCGCCCTTTGGCACAAATCAAGCTTTGATACCAAATGTCATGGGCTGATAGTTATCAAGCCAAAATCATGCGATGCATGCTTACCACTCTTACCAAACATGCTAACCTTCCCACTAAAACCCACTCAAGACATGCTTGGTAAAGATAACAAAACTCACAAGTTTGCAAGTCATAATTGAATATCATCGAAGTGCCCACACACATTGAACCATAAGATTGCCCCATATATGAAGCCTCTAGGTACAACAAGTCAAAAAGGACAATTGAAAAGGGAGAAGGACACTCATTTGCTTGATATATGCTTCATTCCATAGTTTTTAGTGCGTAGGGGATGGCTCTAAGCTAACATAATTGAATCTCTAGCTCAGTGTCTAAGTGCCTTGCTAGCCTTCTTGATATTCTTCCCCTTTAAAGAATATTTTGAGTGAAAGCTCTCTTACTAGGGGTTGACATACTTTTTTTTTAACTGTCATAAGGCCTTTTCTTAGAGTTCTACATGTTCAATTCACACAAAATCAACCAACATGAAGACAAAAATATAATGATCACAAATCTAGGCTCCTCAAAATTCTTGAACTAGGTTAAAATGACCAAAATATCTCCAAAATTAGGAGAATCAGGAAAAATAGTACACTTATTAGATTGATCCCAAATTTCAACCACAAGACCTCCGCAACATATTGAATTTTTCTATCAAGTCTTATTTTAATCCAAACATGTTTGTCTATTAAATTGTCACAACTGTCAACTTATGACAATCCCTGCCACTTGTTTTTGGGTAGAGGCTAGAGTTCTAATAGAGTTCTAAAATGTTGTAGTTTGTAGAACCTAAGTAGTATGTAGACCGAACTTTCAAACTAATCTCATTATACGATGCCTTTAATTTTTGCAATTAGAAAAATACAGTAATTGGACGAATAAAGAACATGTTTGGTAAAAAAACATGTCACGGTAAAATGTAGTAAGTTTATTGGATCCATGTTATATAAAAAATTTAAATTAGCAATTTTACTATGTCATAAGTTTCACAATTTATTTTCATTTATCTTATTATCATGTATTTTATCATTCCTTTTTTTAATTATATATATATATATATCTATGATGTTTTACTACATCTTTTTTTTTATTTTTCTTTATTTACATGTGAACGTTCTCCTTGACTGATCTGTCTAGAAATCAATGCACAAAATTCATGAAGAATGCAACCTTGCAAAGAACAGACTCATTTTAAGGCTTGGGATTATTAGATCTAACAAATTACTTCCACTCAAAGTTAATAAATGGATGGGAAGTCCAAAGACAGTGCCATCCCAAAACTAAAAGGTTGGTTCGAATTGCCATTTTGAAATCAAGGAGAGAATGTGATAAATGCAAATTTGGCATTGTAATCTCCAAAAAAATGGAGTTAATGATTGCTAGGACACCATGATGGCTAATGGGGAGCTTTCTTCATTCTTTTCTTTTTTTTTTTTTTACTTTTTCCATGGAGCTTTCATTTGTTTTAGTGACCAGCAATGTTTTATTTTTTCTCCTTTTATTTTGGTTAAAATGTTTTAATTTTTTTAACTATTGATCAGAATACATTAAGAAGGCAGTTATGAACAAAACCACTTCCAAATTAAAAAAATCTACAATGCATAACAATATATTTTAGTGGGGGTTCAAAGAACCGTCACCTAATAAACGCTGCTACGCACTGCCTTTTTTTTCCCCCAAAGTGTAGTGCCATATACTGTGATCAACTAACATATTAAAAGAACTACAATCATAATTAAGGGTTTCTTTTTTCTCCACACAATTCTATTTTACTTTTATTTTCCCCCCACTTTCCTTTATACTTATATTTAAAGGAAAAAAAAATCCAATAAGTAGTAAATCATAACAAAATAGCATATACTGCTTTTTTTTCCTCCACGTTGTTATGTTGATTTCAAAATTTATAGAAGAAAAAGAAGTTATAATAGAGATAATGTAGATATGCCCTTATTTTCATCAAATAGAAATAAGGTAGTTACATTTTTCGTGGTCTCAAAAATTGTAAAATGCAATTTTGAATGCATATGAACCCACAAAATTGATACAGGGACAAATGAACTAACAACTACCCTTTTCTTATTGAGTACGAGTAACTAAAAGTATTATGCCTGGAGTACATTAGTATTGTTCTATTAACATAAGTCCATGACATATAAGCAATAACATCCAAGCCGGGAACAACTACCATACACTGCACCCTCTCCACTGATACACAGATTCTTGCATTCTTGTGGGTCCCAACAGATCCCATGAAATTTTGCACTAGCTTTTTTACGAAATCTTTCAGCCTGTAACTCTGTGTACAAATACAAAAGAAAAGAAATTGGATATTACTACTACATATTAAAATTACATGTGCATTATTTCTCAATTTTGTGCTCTAATTTTTGAAAAGTTTATTATATATATGACTTTTTTAAGTTTTAACAGATTGAAAACTGCAACAATGAACGATATCGTTTATTTTATTTTATTTTGCTCTAGACATTTGTGTATCCAGAAATTCGGATTGTGAAGGCAATATACACATAAAAAATTTAAATTTAAATTACTATAGAAAAACTTAAATATTAAAATAAGAGAAAATTAATATGCTTGTTTTTAATGTTTTCTTTTATATTCATCTTTGAGTGTACGTAAGTTAAGTTCTAAATATTATTTCACCTTTGCATAAATTAAGAACTTTCACTTTAACATATGAGCGGAAGCATAGAGAGAATTAGAGAATGAGTTTAAATTTTATCTATGGTTAGTGTTAATTAATAATTTTTACCAATAGTTTTTATTGATATGACAACATGTAAGTGGGTGATAATTTAAAACTGATTTACACACATGGATGGTGGATCACTATCTTATATAAATTGTAGCCACAATATAATTGATAATACATGTGTTCAAAATACTGCTGTTGCCGTGATGTGTTTATATCTTGGATGCGTGATATTACAAATGAATGGTTTTTTAAAACACTAAATATAAAAAGAAAGATATTATACCCATCATATATGAAAGAAAAGATTCTCAAGACTCTGGAGACCTGCCCTTGTTGCAGAACAAGAGACGAGTAAATAAGAAGATGACAACGAAAATGCGTAATTTATCTTCTAAAATAGGCTCCTCAAGACAGTGCTTGTTTTAGAGGAAGATAAGTGTATCTGTACATATATAACGGAGCGTTATATATATTTCAAATAGCCATAGATGATTAAATTAAGGTGCTTTGGGTTTAGATAAGGTCGCAATTCAAAACATGGCCGTACATACTGCATATGCGGATCTTCTATGTACAGCTGGTCTTGAGATTTCTGAGTTATAAAGGCCATTTTGTTTAACATTGTTAATTAAGTGACAGAATATTCGAAAATTTAAACACAAGGCTTGATCGGTGATGAATGTGCTTTTCGCTTCGAATCCTTCATGTGCGGCCACTCAGTCTTATTGGTTTTATCCATTTTTCCATGGTATTGTATGACGTGTACAAATTGAAGAAGTAAAAATGCAAATAAATATAGTCGTTGCGATGTGAAATTATAAATTATATTTATGGTGCGAAAATTGATGCAACGACAATATTACAACTGTAATTACATTACGAAAAAAAAATTGTAAAGAAATACTTATGTTGTAGTGCAAAATTATGATTTATGAAACCACAATTTAAAACTAGCTATGCTGCTACAGCCAAAGGATGCTATATATCTTAGAGTTACAAATCTATGATTCCGGCTATGATTTATCAAAATTTGAGTTATGAGAGATAAAAAAAAATAACAATCATATTATGAAAATTATTATTTGAACTTTTAAAAATATAATTAAAATAAGAATAAGATCTCAGTATGTAGCTGAAAATTTTGTAAATTTTAACATAAAATTTACTGAGTTTAAATTTGATTCATTAATAGTATGAAATATTTTATACTATTAATTAATAAGGAGATAATATGTTATTAAAAATAATAATAACTAAAATAATTAAAGAATTTTAATAATTTTGAGTAAATACAATAATTAGTCCCTATTTTATAAAGGTTTGTCAACGGGGGATTAATTATTATATTTGCTCAAAAGTTTTTTCTTTTTACATAGTAATATATGGATGAATAATATAAAACTAATTTACTCTTACAGTAGATTAATTTTAAATCGAAATTTATTACAGAAAAGAAGAGGTACAGTGGTTAATGGCATTCGTAAAAACAATAACATACAAATAACCTACAACCACCCTCAATTGCACCCTCTCCAACCTTGCACAGGGTTTTGCATGCATCATCGTCGAAACAGCCCCCATGAAATCTTCCACTAGGTCTTGGACAAAGATCATCTAAAGTTCTTGCTTTCACAACCTGCAGCTCTACATACAAAAGAGAAGGAATGGAATATTACCACTACTTATTATCCCTTCAAGAAATATAGAAGAGTTACATATACCTCACCTATGGGGTGTGGTAGGGGTGGACATGAGCAGAATGAATTGAGTTGAGTTGTATATGAACTTAGATTGAGTCGGATGAACTTGAATCAATTTGAAACTCAATTTATATTCAAATAAATTGAAAATTTTTTTTGAATTGGATTTGAGTTAAAACTTGCAAACGGCTAACTTAATGGGATAGTTGATTTAATTTAATAAAATGAATCAAAATCTCAAGCAAATAAATTTGAATTTGATAACAACTATTCGCTCGATCAACACCCCACCCGATGAAACTTCTTTAATTAAAAAGTCAGTGCTTAGCCCATTCAAATAACCCGAATGTCTTTGTCTTATCCCTATAGATAATGTAAAGCCACTTAGATAAAGAAGCAAAATTTGCATGGATGTCGATTCACGAGGAAACGTGCTCCTTAATGGCCAACGCATGTGTCAAAAGCTACATGGGCGCTTACCCCACCAAACACCTCTATTAGAATATTCATTGGATCCCACTATCACATTTAATATTCCCCCTGTGTAAACAATAAATAAGGATGAAGTGACCCCAGAAAGGAGAGCGGTGAGAATAGGACGGTACCCTAACTCCTTTTATTAGTTATACACGAAAATATCATAATTAAACAAACCAAGCCAACTCATGTTATTAATCAGTAAAATCACATAAAAATTTCATTCAAATTCATTTTAATATATTGTAGAACACATAACCTATACTATCACCTAAAACTCTCTCTTTCGTACAAAGTAACTGGATATGTGGCAGGCTATGTAGTTAATTGCTTTCCGGGATAAAACAAAAAATCAGACAAAAACTATTTGACGAAAAAAAATTAACACAACTCCACTTGCAAGTTTTAGTTGAAAAACCAAATTTTGTTCACAAATAACGAAATAATATTGATTGATGTAAATAAATTACTATTCTCTCTATTCCTTTTTATCTGTCACTTTAGAATTCTAATAAAATATTAAATATTTTTATCCAAACTTACCCTTATTTTTTATTAATAAATACTTTATTATTCTACACTATTAATCAACTTATATTTATTTCTTTATATTTCTCTCTCTATTTTCAACTATTTTGAATTTTGTGCATAAAGGATAATCTTGTAAAGCTTACTAAAAATAAATAAATAAAACTACTCTCTTAATATGTGTAAAATTGATTAATGACTATAAATAAATAGGAACGGAGGGAGTAACTACATTTGTCTTTCTAAACCAACTTTTCTCGAGTTCCAACAGCACTTCATGTTCTTGTATCATTTTCAAATAAAAAATTGCAGCCACTTTGTGATTTGCATTAAAAAAATAATATTTGATAAAATTTTGAAACCAAACTTCTATCAAGTATCAACCACATTTCATCTTCTTTTATCATTTTCAAGTTAAAAATTTAACGCTACTTTGAATCTTGCATAAGAAAAAATAATATTTGGCTGAAACTTTCGAGCATTACTCATTAAGACCATTGGGGAAAAATTGACTTAATTCTCCCATTTCATCAATTATATAGCAGGATGCGCGGTGGATAGCTAGTGTTATATCTAAGGATTTAAATTTGATTCATTGTTAGTGTAAATCAATTTCATACTACCACATACCCATGTATTATCATGTCATTAAAAAAACTATTAAAACTCTTTTACTATCGGTAAATATTCTTGGTTAATATTATTTTTTAATGAGATATTATTTTTTATTTATTGATGGTTTAAAAAGTTTTATATTGATAGTAGATCAAATTTAAACACTATATATAATATCATAGTTTGTTTTAAAATATATTTATAAACATTAAATCTAATTGATTTTAGAGTTGATTTATAAATAAGCAAGTTGATATAAACTAATTATAAGTTAATTTTAATTTATTTAACAAGTTACCTAACCCTTTAAACCTAGGTTCAATTTATTCGATTCATAAAGTTATTTTATCAAACCGATTTCTTAGTCAAATTATGTGTGATTTACAAGTTATCTCAAATTATTTCCACTCTTGTCCTTATCTATCAACTTTGTAGCACTTTCTAATCATCGATTGTAATCGGGATGTGTTTATGTTTTGGTTATGGGAAATTAGAGGATGAAAGGAAGAAAAACGAATATAACATAAAAATTGATTGTGTTGTGTTGTCTCAAGTGACAAAATCATAATATTAGATGCAGATGCAATATTATCGCATAACTGATTTTTGAAATACCAAAAATGATAAAGTAGAGAAATATATTATATTTAGAATATATAAAAAGAATTTCTCAAAAGACTAACCCTTGTTGGAGAGTAGAAGAATAGCAAGGAAGAACAAAGCAACGAGGGGGCGCAATTTATAAATCCAGGCAGTCATGGGTACTAAGATAGACCCCTCTAGATAGTTCTTAATTAAGTGGAAGATAGGTATATCTATATAAAGATATTCGAGGATGATTAAGGTGCAGATGCTCCATACACATGGGGCTGAATCTGTTCTTCGTAATTTTCGACTTTTAAGGGCTTAATTTGTTTCTGACATTTGCTTTCTTCCAATCCTTGGCATCCATTGTTCCATAACACCGACACTAGCTGTGGTTAGCTAGGTACAGTTCAAAGCTTAGATCTATATATATCCGCCCAGTTGATTACAAAGTCGGTTTAGTGAATATTGCTCTAGTTACCTGTAATATTCTCATGCATGCTAACCTTTATATCGCCAATGAAATTTTTATTTTTTAAAAGAAATTTCTTATGATTTAATAATTATGCGATTGTATCTTGCATATCTAATATCTGGAAATTAGAAGTTCTCACACAAAAAATATAATTATAATAACGATAAAAATTAGTTACTAATTAGTTACATATTTACCGCCATAGTATTTGATACAAGTAGTCATGTATAAATATGATATACCATTTGGATCAAATATACGTGGGCGTCTTATGTGTGTAGTAACACATGATATTGTATGTAAGCTTTACACTCCAACATGTTTGGGATTCAAATCTGAATCTATATTAAATAAATCATCACTCTTACCACTATAAAACAAAATTGAATCAAATGTATAATCGTCATTATTATCACTTTTTTAGAAGAAAATTAATTTTGTTATATTTTCTGATAAAGCAAAGAGTTATTTTTTTTTTCTTGTTAAGAAAATGTAATGAGTAATTAACTATGCATAAGGAGATAAATAGCATTAAAATAACAAAGGCGTGCTTGCACATGAACAAGGGTACTGACACTCTAATTATTTCAATAATATTAGTGATTTAATTCAAATTATGATATTTCTTTATAATGCACATGTATCGAAAATAACGTGAAAAAGTGCTACATGATAACATTATTATTCTGTTATTAATTAAATTATATTTATTATTGTATAATGCTAAGAAAAATAAAATAGAATATTTAATTTGAACAAAAACTTCTAGAATAATCTTAATAGTAAATGTACAATATATTTTGTTAAAAACTTTTATATATGAGTGCTTCTTCTTTTTCCTATTACACTAAAAACTGTTTATAAATATAAAAGGAAACATGGACTACAACATAAGAACAACTTACAAAAATCAAAAAACTTAACTAACATCGAACATAAAATTAGAAACAAAAAACTACTAAGAACTAAGCAGAGGTCAACAGAGGTTGGCCTCGTTCTGTTGACTCCTTCCAGAGCTACCTTGGCTTGTGGGGAAATCTTTGCAATAGAAACTTCCTACTTGTAAGGTGAGTGATGGAATAAGTTGTCAAGTTGAAACCATGTTGGTTGTGGCTCCCTATTTTTCTAAAAATGAAACTTAAAGCTCTTGCCCAGTGGTTGCCCATTTTCCTCGAAATAAAGTTAAAATTCATATTGTGAAGGTTGAATGCTTTCTACTATCTCTTTTGCAAAAAAATTTTCATAAGCCGCGTGTTATCTTTCTCTAGAGCTACTGATTTATAAACTGCAAATTCCATTTGGCTTCCTTGAAAACATTCATATTCCACCAATGCATGTTTTTTGTCAAATATATTCACATGATTAGAATGATAAAGAGAGAAAATATTACAATGATAAACACAATTAAAATCTTCAAATATGTTTGCGCAATGAAATTCTCATCTTTTTTGCTAGGGCATTAGGTTTGACGTTGAATTTTCCAATCTAATGTAAAAAATGCGATGATATTTAAACGAGAAAAAGTTAAATGAAATGCAAATGAAGGTCATTTTAAGTGCATTATATACAAGAAGCAATTGAGTAAAATAGCATTGCGCGCGCGTGGCCACATAATAATGATATTGCCTCAACCAATATTAATATATGTATCGATAGTTAGATTAGTTTGAAAATTTGTTGGTCGGGAAATATTTGAAATTCTACTAAAACATACAGTAACAAAAATGTTTTAAAAATAATTGTTGAATTAAAAAAATTTACATGCAGCGATACTTAATTAAATGTCTTAAATGAGCTTGACCTATGATCAGTACTTACTCAAAGCTCTTCCACATAATTCGTACGAATTAATTTATTAAACTAGTCCAAGATGAATTTATTAATTTACATATAAAGTACTAGAGATACTTCTAGTTTTGATTTTCACCTCTTTCTTGTTTCAAGCAGATCATTGATTCAATTTTGTGGATGCCCAATTGTTGTTTTTCTTTTAACTTCTTATACTATAAGTGGAGCTAGCTCTGATTGTAAGATGCTATTCACAGTGACTTCATTTTGAGTCTCAATACAATTTTAAAAGCATATTTTCCCCATGATTTCTTAAAAATCTTTCATCAATTGAGTGAAACCATTACGAGTATAAGCAAACATACTTTTGTCTTCCACTATAAGGTTTGTTTTCTTCTGAAAATTATGACTAAGGTACATATGATGCATGCCAGTGGCTTGTTGAGAATTCCTATGGATTTAAGTCCATGATAGTCATCAACAACATCACCTGTGCATCGTTGGTCGTTTTCTACATAAAATATTAAACTATAATTTCTTTTATATTTTTTCTTGTTGAGAACATTTAGTGTAAATATAAGAGTACAAAATTTCAAAAAGTATAAATTTCATACAATTCTAGTGAAGTTTCAATTTTATTATGCCAATTTTAACACGATTTTCTTAAATTTTTGGTCGGCCTCTTTATACTCCTTAATGTTGTCAAATACATCAACTTTGCCAATGATACAATCCTAAGATTTAATATATTCTGCTTGGAACAATTTAGATATCTTTAGTGTGTAAACTTTTGCAGACTATCTCAGCATTTGAACATCAAGTTCCAATTTGCATCATCTTAAATTTAGCTTTTTAACTCTTTATATCATCCACCAACTAATAATCACGACAAGTCTCACTATTTTTGACAAAAAAAATCCACTGGAAACAGTGGATTTCCGATTGACAAACCTAATTTCTAGCGCAAATAGTTTGTTGGAAGAGTGCTCATAGAAAAAAAAATTTTGATAGATTTTTCCATTGGAAAATATTTCCGATGGAATTTTTGTATACCAAAATTGTATTTTTACAAAATTATTCCATTAGAAATTTATTGAAAATATTTCACCCTAAGAAATTAATCAAAAATAGCTATTTTTAATAGCATATAAATATAAAATAAATAAGTTCAAATTTTATAAATAATGAAATATTGAAATTTAAAGTTTATAAAATAAAGATGATTATAATATAAAATATATAAATTATAAAATTAAATATTCAAATACATTATATACAATATGAATATACATACACAATTTAGGAAAAAAGATTGGTCGAAGCCTAGGAGAGCAAAATCATCCACTATAGCATCCTTGTTGTATTTATGTTGGACCGAGGGAGTTTGAGGGTAGGAAGAAGCTCTTGACTATCCATCAAGCACTTATTGTTTATATGTAAGTGGTGGGTGCACTGATGGAGGGAGTGACTTGTGCCCATAATAGTTGTAAAGAAGTAGGTAGGGTTGTCACATTCTATTGCCAGCCTTAATCTCCGCCATCTTGCACCTCATTTTCTACATTTTCTCCACCCCCTAGGTCATCGAAGCCATAGGGATACAAGTTAAGTGCATTGCAACAATGAAAGCAATTGTCCCATGCTAGTGGCCTTTAACCATAACCCATAAACATGATCTTTCTTTGTGCCTCCGATTGTCTTGATCCATGAGTTAAGGTCAAGATGCTTAAGCAACCCCCAAATGGATAACTTGCCCTAATTTGTCCTTTGTAGTGTGCTAACCTAAATCAAATTTTTTTCTTCTTTGCAAAGGCCTCCTACACACAATTAAATAATTAAATACTTAAGGTTGAATAAAAGAATAAAAAAAACATAAGATTACATATATATAGGGCTATATATCTTTCGAGGAAACCCATTGTTAATCCTTCTTTGTGAGATGGGTTCAATGGAACAATCCATCCACAAGGTGCTCAACTTTAGTCTTAACAATCAACATGTATAGTAAGAAAAGATATTAATGTAATTATTCTAATACTTATTGAAAAGTTAGTTTAAGGTGAGTTGCATACCATAGAGATTTGTATAAGTAGATTTTATGGTTGATGTTATTTTTATACATAATTTATACATAATTTTTAAGAATAAATACAATAATTAATCCCTCATTTATAAAGGTGGTAACTATTATATCCATTAAAATTCATAACTAGCACTTCTAGTCCCTTAATTTTTTCTTCTATTATAATTTTTGTCTCCTCTTTCACTCACACATAACATTAAAATAAATGGTAAAAAATAATAAAATTAAAAAGCACATATATTTGACATTGTTAAAGTGAGATTTCATAATCCACTTCAATTTCTTTCACTTATTTAACATTATAAGTCAATTGATGGGCAAATAGTGCTTGTTATGAAATTTGAGAATATAAAAGTCACTCCTTTTTAAAAATGAGAAACTAAATATCATTTTTAGACATTATCATTTAGTTGTTGCTAACTAAAAATGAGTGGGTCCATCTATATTTGTATTCAAATACAATGTGGCCTAACTTACACTTTTTATTGACTTCTCTTCTATCATATTCATTAATCTTAATTATTAATGAACAAAATTTGAAATTCATCCCTAAAATTATAAGAAATTAACAAAATGATCCTTAGAATATATAAATTTACAATTATATTCCTAATTAATAATTAATTTTGTTCCTCCATATAGGTCCATACATATAAGTTTGTTCTTGTATTACTGTATGTGGGGATGAAATTGTATATATTGACAATTATCTAGGAATGAAATTGCAACATTATAAAATTCAAGAAAAATCTTGTCAATGTTTTATAATTTTGAAAATAAAATTGTTAAATTGGTCATATTAATTTATTATTTCATTTTTGTCTACTTATTTGATTTTCTTGACATTCAAATTATTGCTTTTTGCATGTCGAAATATACTTTTTTCCCAAAATTATTTTTTTCATAGAAGGGATTCAAATAAATTATTGCTTTAGATTATTGAATTTATTCAATGATAATCAATAATAATTGATTTCTATGAGAGTCTAAGCAGTTGACTAAAATAGAAATAATAAATTGATAATTAAATATTAATAAATATGAAGAAGATAAGTCAAATGACCTTAAAGGAAGCCACTTAGGTACAACTTTAGTTAGGTTTTATTTGAATATTAGGATAAATTGATTCAAACATTTATAATTGGCAATGTTTAAGTTGTAGTGCCTAAGATTTACAAGGTAGTAAGAGCCTACAAAAGTATTTCTTTTGCAATAAATGTATGCTTTAGAAGTATTGTACTTTGTTAAATGCTTATGTTGTGTGATGTATGGATATTTCAAAATAATATCATATATATAGAGAGAGAAGGTGTTACATGGCTATTTTATTACGTAGATTGATGTAGTAAGAATGTTCAATTATGTAATAATTTTTTAGGTTGTATTTATTTTGGAAGAGTTATAAAGAGATGAGTTTTTGTACCAGCTTATTACATATATATTGGTATAGGTAACAATAATAGAATCCTTTAGTTGGATTCCAAAATATATATTTTTTTTTATAAATATATAAATAATATGAACATGAGGGACAAAAGTTTCTAGAATTCATAATTTAATTAGATATATTTTATTTTCTTTTAAATTACTAGAGATGATTACTACTACCATAGCAAAATTTTCAATCTAGTAATATATGAGAAAATGAGAATATCAAATTAAATTATATAAGAAAATATGCACTAATCAAACCATATGCAATGAAGGGCAATGACTTTTATTGATATAATCACTTAGTCAGAAAAAGAGAAAGAAATAACATAATATTTTGCATATAAAATTCTCGTACTTTTTGAATGAGCAATAATTGCTCAATAACTTGACCTATGATGTATTTGAACTTGAAGTTAAAAATATAACATAACATAGTCATAATCAATAGTTTGTGATGCTCTATCCATTAAAAGATAAATGTCTCCACTTTAAATGTAAGGCTAATTGCACTATTTCCTTAATGGGAAGTTAGAAAACTATTAAAAGTGACAAACTAAGATTGAAATGTGGTGAATGTTAGTCATTGGTCTTTGACCACAACCTTGTGGTGAATGTTAGTCATTGGTCAACAACTTTGTTGATCTAGAAAATTATCTCAATTAACTATAATAAATCATAGTCCATTTGGTGACTAGTGGGATTAGTTTTCACTTAGAACTTAAGGCAATATTGGTGGCTCATGTTATGCCTCGAATAGGATGGGGCATTAAAGCATTATAACCATAAGAATGTTTTAAGCACATTGAAAATGTTTATTCTTCATCATCCTTAACATCCTATAATTTTAATATATTCACATATATTTTTAGCACAATCTCTTTTTAGTTGGACTGTGGAAAGATGAGCAACAAATTATATGGCCTATAATTATGTAGTTTAATATATTGGCATTAAGTGCCATGCTCTAAAAACTTTGTGATAGTAAAAAAAGATCATGAATATAGGTTGTGTATAATTCAATGTAAAGTTTTATTATGTGTGGTACTCACACTGTAATCTTATATGATATGCTTCATGCACCTAATATTTAATGCAATATAAATAATTCATTTGTTTATATTGTAAACAACTTATGATCATGTTATCTTTTAATATGATTTGATCATAATATATATGAATTTGAGTTTAGACAATGTCTTCTACCATGCATCTTTTCTTCCTTTATCAGGACATAAGTAGACAAGATAGGCCATCCATATTGGTCATAGAAAGCCTGTTGGCCTTCTCACTAAATAAAGCTACCAACATGTGAGCAATGTATGCTAGAAAAATAAGTAGAAAGACTTAGCTTAATGAGCATCACATCCTTTAGAATTGATTCATTCAAACATCTATGGATCAATGAATATTAAAGCATGACATGGCACCTTCTATTTCATAACCTTCATAGATGATTACTTAAGGTATCGTTAAATCTCTCTACACAAAGCTATAAAGCTTTGAACTATTCCAAATGCTTTATATTAGAGCTTAAGAATTAGAAAGAGATGAGCATTAAGGCTTTTAGAACCAATTAAGGATGACAGTACCCATTAGATTAGCTTAGAAATTTTTATAAAGAGAAAGGGATATCAAAGGAAGTTAATGATACTTGGTACACGGCAAAAAAATGGTGTTAAAGAGAGAAGGAATTGAACTTTGCTTAATATGTCTAGGTGTACGATGGCATAGACAAACCTTTTAATGAATTTCTAAAGGGATGTTTTACATACTACAACATATGTCCAAAATCATGTACCTTTAAAAGTAGTCTTCCCCATTCCATACGAATTATGGAATAGGGTAAAACCTAAATTGGAAGACCTGTACCTATAGGGTTAGCAAGTTTAATGCATGGTGCTTCTCATAAGTTGGAGAAGTTAGACTTGAGTTGACAAGTACTCTAAACATTCTAATGGACATGTTTTATAATGTGAACATTCTGATGGTAGACTAATAATAATTGCATCTCAAAATGTGGATTTCTCTAGGAGATAAGTTTCCTATTTTGATGAAGTCAAGAAATGTCTTAAATGCTAAATTATAGAAACCTGAAAGTGTTAAGCCCTACCTTCATAAGGTGGATTTGGGCCAACTAAAAAATCATAAAATTATCAATGATAGTGGGAGAATTCCTAAGACATTCAAAGTGAGAGTACTATATTTGAACCATCTTTAAATTCACAAATATGAAGAAGTTTGCATTGAAATGTCTCTTATAGACACCTTAAAATAGAAGGTGAGTCCTTCTTAACCATTTTTATGGATGTTAATAAGCCGTCTTCCTATAAAGAAGCACCTGATTCTCCTACTTTGAATAAGCGACTTAGTACCATAAAAGAGGAAGTGTGCTCCATGATGGATAACTAAGCTTTTGGTGAGCATATTCACTTAGAAGAAATGTAAATGATGAAAAGATATTATCTCCTATGGTGAAACTTCCATCTTGCTTTGTTTAGGCAATTATTTCACATTTAATATTGAAATTATTCCAAATGGATGTGAAGATAACTTTTCTCAGGAGAATTATATGAAGAAGTCTAAGGATCAAACCTTTGGGCTTAGAGTTAAGAGCATAAAGTGTGTTACTTAAACTGTTATGTTTAATTCAACTTTTCTTAGGAGAATTATATGAAGAAGTCTAAGGATTAAACCTTTGGGCTTAGAGTTAAGAGCACAAAGTGTGTTACTTAAACTATTATGTTTAATACAACTTTTCTTAGTGAATAATTATATAAAGTAGACTATAAGGATCAATCTTTTAGCTTTAGAGCTAAGAGCACAAAGTGTTCTACTTAAACTAATCTATTTATGGATTCAAGTAGTCATCTAGGCAATGGTACATTCATTTTAATAAACTCGTAACCTCTGGTGTACTTTACTATGATCGAAGAGGATGATTATATAATGTTAAGAGAGTTAAGGATCAATTTCTTATTCTTTCACTTTGTATGGATGACATTTTCCTTGGTAGAATAATGTGGAGTTAATTCCATTAACTCAATAAATGGTTATGTTTCACATTTGAGATTTGTCAAAAGAAATCTACACCATAAGGGTTAGGGGTCAATTTTCACACATTGAATCTCCAAACCTTTGAATACTTTAATAGATAAAAGCCCTTACCTAAGCTTGGGTGGGCATCTTAAGATGAAGGACGAGAGAATCTAAATGAAATAAGACCTACATGTAAATACAATAATAGGTATGATAAACATTGAGATCTAAAGTTAGTTTGGCATCTACAAGATTATTGGATTTTACAATAGTCTTGAGATTTTTAATTTATAAGTAGTGAAGAGCCTAATGGGACAATAATAATTAATATGTATGGGTGTTTATAAGGTTAGAGAGAGAAGACTAGAAATATTTTGTATGATTTGAGAATAAAAAATTTTCTTTACTCATCGATCTTAGTAACTTTATAATCATTGAAAATTTTACTTATATATCATTTTTTAACAAACCAAAAGAATATCATTTTCGACTAGATTAGAGTAAAATTTAACTTTGACTCAAAATTATGGTAGTAATCAAAGTGCAATTTAAAAAATTAATAACAAACAAGGGACATTGTGATTGTTACAATAAAAATTTGTTGGAAATTATAGTTAAGGATTTATCGCAATAATTTTTTTGTAGTTTAGGCTATAATTTAGAATTATTAAAATTACAAATATTTATATCTAGAAATATGAAAAAAGTTCATAAGAGGCCAACTCTAATTCAAGAACAAGAAAGGAGTAAGTAAGAAATAGAAGACAAAGAAGGGGCCTAGTCTAGCAACCAAAGCAGTCATGTATATTAGATTAAGCTCCTTCAGATCATACTTATTTTAAGGGAAGATATATAAACATATCTAAATAAGGATAATTAAGGGCAACAAAGGTAAGGTTGAGAGAGATCATTGTAATTTCTAACATTAATAACCAAGGTATGTTTTTGGTGTTTGCTTTCTTCCTTTCTTTTAGCATCCATTATTCTTTAACATACATTAAGGTTCTAAATTACAGCCTACAATCACAATATTATGTGTAATATTGTTGCAAATTATGCTGTTATTAGTAATTTTCTAAAATTTTGCATTGCAACATTTACATTTTTTCATATTTGCATGCAATGTTACTAATTATAATAAAATTGCAATCACAACTGCATTTTATAATTACTATATGAATGCTAATTGTAACCTTGCTTAGATAGAAACTTGAGCTCTATTTGTTTCATTTGAAAGCCTTTTTTTTATAGGAAAATGTCATTTATATATATATAGATGGAGTAATATGTTATTTGTATTTATCTTAAAAAAAATACTTAACGGTCTAGTAATAGAAGAAAGAAAATTCCTTTTTGAAAATAAAAAAGTTACTTTTCCTAAATTTTTTATGTTTAATATAAAATAACTAAAATATTTATCTTTATTTTAACATTTTTATAACTATATTTTATGAAAAAGGATTTTCATAAAAAATAATGGAACCTGATATCCAACTGTCCAATTGCAAAGTCTACTTAGTTTGTTAACCTTTCTATAACATTATTTCCTTCTCTTCTTTAACAAGTGAGTGATCATATTCGTGTCCTTTAAATCTACAGTAATATAGTTTGTTTCAGAAGTGTTTGATGGAGAAAAAAATGAGAGCAAATGAATTGTTATCTTTAAAGAAAAAACAAAGTGAAAATTATCTAATTTTATTTTTTTTCATACTTTTTCTACTTTAAAAAAACAATAAAAAATTCTAAGTTTGAAAATTCCTTTACATGTACATTCTACAAGTTATTGCATGACATACACAATTGCAAAATATATAAAAAAGAATAAGTGAGTGATCATATTTGTATTTTAGTTGAATTGTAGATATTAACTTTTTCCCCTTTTATCCAAACGAAAGATTAGCCAAGTAGAAAAGAAGTACACCAAAAGGCAAAGAAGCGGTGGAACATGCAAGATAAGGTTACAATAAAAAAGACGACGATACTTGCAAGATACATATATTGTATGTACTGATCGTATCAAGATTTATGAGTAATGAAACCCATATTTGTTTTATATTGTTAATTATGAGATAGAATGTGCAAAAATTAAACAGAAGACTTGAATAAAGTGAACAATGATGATTGAGATTTAGGCTTAGGATATTTCATGTGCTATCGCTAGTTTCATCTTTTTAACGTTGTGAATTGTTCCTATGTATCTTGCTATTTAATTGTCCCTATTTCATGCATTATTTCATGGTTTGAATTTCAAATTCAATTAGAATAGGAAGTAAAAATTGAAAAAAAAATCATTGGAATACAAAATTAAAAAAAATAAAGTACCAAAATGGATATAATAATAATATTGTAGTTGCAACTATATTGTAAGAAATAAAAATATAAATAAATACCATTATTATATTGCAAATTTGAAATTGTGAATTACAATTTAAAATCACCTTTTATTGCAATAGATAAAATATGCTATATATCTAACACAAGGTCATAGGTTGGTAGCTCTCTACCCGAAAGCTTGCAATGCATGCATGCCACTATTGACAAAATATGTTAACATTCCCATTAAACCCACATGATACTCTTGGAATAGATAGAAGAACTTGCAAATTCATAAGCCACAATCAAATATTGAAGAAGCACTCATGCATATTAACCTGCAAAACTACCCCACACGAGGAGCTTTTAAGCATAATGGGCCTAAAATGAATAATTTTGAATAGGGAGATGGACACTCCATTTACTTAGTTTATGACTCATTCCATAGTTTTAAATGTGAAGGGGAATAACTATAGGTTAACACACTTGAATCCTTAGCTTAGTGCCAAGGCTCACACTTGATCTATGCATAGGCCCAATAATCTTGCTCAAAATTCTACTTGCATTACTTTCGATCTATTCATAACTCTTCACAATTTTACTTTTACACTCAATTGGATCCTCTAATCTTCTTTGAATTAATACCCTCCAGTATCTCATTAGCCACCATAACTTTCATTTGAAGTTCTAGCATATGATCCTTGCGACCCCTCCTATGTATGTCATTTGATGACTTTTATGAATGCATCCAATTTCATGACTCCCTTACATCAGAAACTTGATGAGGTTGTACATAAAGTCCTCCTCACACTTGAGTTCAAGTGCCACTTTACTTGTATATAAACAAACATGAACTCATAGTCATTATCACCATGTTTTCTAACATTGCAACTATGTGGTGCAAGTTTGCTACCTTTTTCTTCAAGTTAGTGTTGTCATTTCATAAAGTAACTATGTATCTTAACCCATTACATTAAAGAATCATTGCCCCTATTAAGTGACTATGGTGTGCTAACTCTTTGGCATCTTATCTTAAATCTTGTGGGTGATTGTATGCTCTTTATTAAACCTACAAATTGTGGATATTACATCGATTCCTATAAATCTCTAATTCGGTTACTAGCTATACTCTATTGAGTAACATGAACATTCCCTTTGGATTGCCTCACTACAATTTTGGACTACTACTTTTGGAGCAATCCACTTTAGCCTATGGCTATGCTCCTCTAAACATATGAATGATCCCTTTACACTACCTTGGCATAATTTTGGACTCCTCTCTCTAGAGTTATTTGCTCATGCCCTTCAAATATGACCATATATTTTTATATGACCAAGGTTTCTCCTTTTGGCTTCACTAAAATAGTCAAGCCTTTTAGCAAGACCAAGGCTTCTCCCTTTGGATAGGCTATCATTCACTTATCCTATTGAATGGTAGTTTAATTCCCTTGATGTTGCTACTATAAGTAAGTGCATAACTAACATCCCCTATGCACAAGTAAGTCCTTTAGCGCAATGCTTGCACTCAATGCACCAATCTATATTCACTTAGATGCATTATCCTTTCCAACACTAGCCTTTTACATCAATCCAAACCTTTACACTTTTTGGTCAGGTGTTTGGCAATAACTCTTCTAAGTTTGAGAATGATCGTTTCACATATCCTTTATATAAACATTGGATAAGCCTTATCCATACCAATTGTAGCTTACCTACTTTTAGCTTTCTAGCATAAACCAAGCTCTAATACCTAAATATCATTGCTTGTAGCTCTTTAATTGAAATTGTGTGACATATGCTTGCCACTTTTAACAAATATGTCAACCTTCACATTGAACCCACATGTAGTATTGGAATAGATAATAAAACTTACAATTTGCTAAGTCATAATCAATATCATTGAAACACCCACACATACAAGCTACAAGATCCCCCACATAAGGAGCCTTCGGGCACAATGACTTTAAGAATGACAAATTTGGATAGGTAGAAGGACATTCTATTAGTTTGATTTATACCTCATTCCATAGCTTTAAGTCTATAGGGAATGGCCATAAGCCAACAAACTTAAGTTCCTAACTTAGTGCCAAGGCACCTTACTAGGCCTTCCTAACACTCTATCCCCTTAAAGAGTATATTAAACAAAAGGTTACTTAATATAAGTAAACACACTTTTTTCAATTTGTCATAAGCCTATTTTACCATGCTCTAGGTGTCCAATTAATACCAAAACACATCAGTGGAATGATAAAAATGTGAAAATCACAAATAAAGGCTTTTCAAACCCTTTCAAATTCTATAATGTGCCAAAATTACCAAAATACCTTAAACTTGAGAAAATTTTAAAAAAATAATACACAATTCAAATTGATCCTAAATTTCAACTACAAGACCTCTCCAATATACTTAATTTTTCTACCAAGTCCTAACCAAAATTGAACATATTTACATGTTGCATTGTCATAAATGCCAACTTTTAATACCCAACCATGGAGCAAGAATTAAGCAGTAACAATTCATAATTTGTGCAATAAGTAAAAAATAAAATCATATGATAAATGTTATTTAATAATCTTGTAATTTTGCAATAAAAAATGGTAAGATCTTTATATGTATTTGAAAATCTTGTAAACTTTTTTGAAATTTCAAAATAAAATTATTTATTTACATAATGTTTAGTTTTTTCATAAAAATTTACAATTTGTATAAATTTTAAATTAAACTACAAAATTAGTCCTTGAAAGTTAAAGGTTACAACAAATTTCCCCTAAAAGTTTGTTTTGTATTATGTAAGTATATAAACCTAGTAGAAAAGTATATGATGTTCAAAGTGGCTTTCATGGCCACTTGAAAGGTTAACATATTAAATGGGATAATCATTATAGTTAAATACCATTACTCATTATTTTAGTAAATACTTATGGCCAAAGCTACATAACTTCAACATTTAGGTGGAATAATTTTCATGAATTGAAGTTAATGGGTGCTTTTCATATTTCCTTAATAAGAAAAATGAGTATCTTTTTCCACTTGGAAAGCCATTTAAAATAATGAAATGAAATTTCATAATTTAAAGGAGGATAAAGAAGAGTTACCACTATTCAATGGTGTCACGATGCAAAACTAGGTGTTGTGACTATTGCATAACCTTAAAGGACACCTATAACAAATAGGGCATGCAAGCCTTTAATACATTTAAACAGCCTTAAACTTCACACCTATTACAAATATGTTTAATTTTATACATACATACATACATACATATATATATATATATATATGTAAATTTGATAGTTCCAACATGGACTTCATATTTTTCATTATCAATATCATATTCACATCATTAGTATATTCAATTGTCCCTTCAAGGACTTTCATTATTCAATCACCAATTAGGCATTTCATAATTATATAGACTAGATTTTTAGAAAGTTAGACAAATTATGATGCAACAAAAGTTAGATCATATTTGTGGATTTGGAACATATCTAAGAATTCAGTTCATATACTTGGTACAAAATAACAAATTTTAACTCTTTGCTTACATAGATAATATGTGTGCCTCACCCTAATATGGCATTCTTCTATCTACAGTGTTAAGGATGATAGATCTAAAACTTCACTTCTATCTAAAAGACATAGAAAATACTTAAGTGAATCACTAACTTAATGAATAGATAATATGCACTCCAATAGAAGTGGGACAAGGAAAGGCATAAGCTTTATATAAAAAACTTTAAAATTCAAAATTGAGCAAGTGTGATAAGATTATGCTACAATAGGAAGACCATGGTAATCAATTCATAACAAAAAATAAATTAAAGAGTTTTTAAAAAGACATTATGAAAATAAATATAGGTATTCAAATCATGAAGATATAGAGAAATATGAAAGTTCAACATAAACATGAATTTAAAACATAACACTAGATGAAATGATGTTGAAACAATATTTAAATAGGAAATTTCCTAGTCTATTAAGCATACGACTCATAGGGTTAGTTAATCAATATGTTGTATCTCATAATGTGACTTATAGAGCACACAAGTCAAGAGTAATCTAACAAACCTACCACATTTCATAAAGTGACATATGCAGCTATCAACTTAATTAAGTCCATTCTCATTTCTTTGTAACCTATCAAGTTACTAAGTTGCAATCCATATGTGTTGGCCTACACATGGGGTTAATAATACCCTTACTAATTGGGGTTCAAACCAAGTTGCACTAAGGCTAACATTATCACTATCACTAGCTATAATTTTCTAAATATTCCTCCGAAGACAAGTTAAGAAACAATAGAAATAGTAATTATAGGAAATAGATTTTACAAAGAAAATATTTTGGTAGACTATTTCCAATGACTTAGCTATAGTAAAACATACTTTGAACCACATAATTTTGCTCTTTAAACAATGAGTTCCATCCATTAACCATTTGTAAGAAACCTATCAATTTTAACCCTAAAATAATTTTCAATCAAATAAATTATTTTCAACTTCCAATCTATTTTGTAGGACTAGCTCATTATTAAATATGTAAAGTTTAGCACTTCTTGAAAAAACATAGAATATAAATGTATGGTTTTGTTATAGTTTTTGTGTTTGTTCTTACAATTTAGTTTATGATTTCATAATTAATCATATTTTATTACGTATCATTTTGATATAGCTTTTATACATTTATACAAGTAAGAAATTCAATTTTATTCTTCTTCTTTAACATTCCATAATATCATCTAGGATTTATTTATATTAAATGCATAATGTGTACTATTAGATAATAAATTTGAACGAATGCTTATTGCATTTGTAAGTATTTGATTTAATAATGCTTTTCTAGGAAATATGAACCTTATATAGCAGGTATTAGTATAAAGGTATTAATGTTAACATCTCGCCATTTCTACAATTTTGTTATTCAATATATTTATTAAAATTGTTGAATTTGGAATTCTATAATGTCATAGGAAATGTTAGTTTGTATTTCTAGTTAGAGTGTTCAATAAGGCAAAATATAGGGTGAATAAGGAGAATGACGCAAGAAAAAGCAAGAGGAGTTGGTTAGGGTAAGCATTGGCAAGACATATCACATTTGTTGCTTAGTGAAAACAATGTAGTACTTTAGACATTTAATGTTATTTCCCATTATGCTTCAAAAGAAACAAAGTTAGTTATTTTTTATATAATAATTAAAATTGTTGTTACTATTTATGATAGTTATAAAACTATTGTTGAAATGGATTTATAATAATGCTCAATTAGAAATTAGTTGAAAACTAACATGTAATTCTATAAACACCCAACATGTATATGCAAATCTATAACAATGTTATAGAACTTTATAAGTTTGAAAAGAACTAAAGGCTTGTCTAATTTTCTTAATTTAGATTGTGGATTTTAATAAGTTAGTCACTCATTAAATTTTCAAAATGCATTTTTGTTTCTTTTTCAAGATTTATTGGTTTAAAAGTAACTAGAAAAACCTCACTAGCCGATAGAGCTTGAGGACACTATCTTGAAGAAATATTGATAGTTGAAATAAGATGTCTATGCATGTGCACATGTGTCCCTCTTTATATCTATCTCAGAGACATGTATACATTATTTTTCCAATGATAGAAATAATTAAACTACTAGACTCATACATGCAAGGTCTTGGGATTGAATCTAGGATGTTGAAAAAGGAAAAACCTTTAAGAAACTTCATATTCACTTAAGGCAAAGGCTTTTAGTTGTAAACATACATTTTTTGTTATGAAGCTTTGGTTCTTTATTTTTCTTACTCACAAGTTTTGAATTCCTCTTATCCAATATTTCAAAAATGAGAGAATCTTTGTCCATTTTCTATAAATCTACCAATATTTTTTTGAGTAATTGTATTTTGTACAAGTTCCATTAATTTGAAATTTGCATTGTTTGTAAGTTAGGTTTGTGAGAAATTGCTCAAAAGTGATTTTTTATGCCAATTATGTGCTCAAAGATTGCACACAACAGTTTGGATGGTTGAAAGAGTAATATCCTTCTTTCTATGTACTCCTTGATGCCTTTGTCCATTTTTAGTTGAACAAATTATTTTACACAAATGCTTTGATTTACTATATCTTGTGCGGAACAATCTTCATAAAATTTATCTTGGGTTTGTTTAGACTAAAATCATTGTAATGGCTTCCAAAGTCAAGAAATTTTTACAGAGAAATTTAAAAATTATGAAACAATTGAAAATTCCTAACTCAGTCCATCTTGATGTAGATTTTCTATATTAATCATAATTTTTAAGAAAATGACAAGGAATAGTGAGATAAAATTGATCTTGCCATAAGTTCATTATTTCGATACTCTATATTGCACTACAAAAGTTTTTTAAAACATTGTTTAACATAAAAATTTACCATACACCTGTTTACGAATTTGGTCTTAGTAGTCTCTCTCGATCTGACCCAAATGGCCATAAACAAGTGTGCGAGATCTAAGATCGAAAATAATCTTTCCTTCTGGAACCAGTATGTGCAAGAATTTCAGGTTTTATTGTAGAAATACACACATAAGCACGTATATTTATTTATATCGTATACACCCACTTAATTATGGAACAACTAGTTGTCTATAAGTACGTACTACATAGGCTTCCAAGTCCCCTCCAAATATAGTGGGCTGTGTTATTTAACATTCCAAACATCTGCAGTTTGACATTCCTAATTAATTAGGACAATTGTCATATTGGCAAAAACAAGCGAATATTAAACAGACTCCCCCAATGGCTTCCTCCTTCTCCTTGCACTGCGTTTCGCATTCCTTAATGCTCCAACAACCCCCTTTCAACGTTTGGCTTCGCTTTGCACATAGTCCTTCTACCATTTGTACCTCTGCATAGAAATACAACCATGAATTTAGACATTCACTATATTGCTTATAATCCCTAAATAAATTTGATAGTTGCTACATTCCTTTGTAGCTATCTGCATTTGTACTTTCATTACTAACAAGTTCTATAATTAATTAAGGTCCAATTTTATTTTGATAGAAAATATCTTCCAAAGCAATGATGAATTTATTTATGTTTATAACTATAAAATATTAAAATAAAAGAAAATGTTTTACTTATTATATGAGACCATGCATTATTTTTTAAATACAAGATATATATAACTGGTAAGAAAATTTTTTACTTAATGAGTACTAATTAGATCTTACAAAAAAAAATATTCTAACGGAATAAATAAATTCTAAGATTCTACTTTTCTTTGGTAAAAGATATTTTTCATAAAAAATTTCATTTGCTTTTATATAAATAACAGAGTTATAGATTACTTATATATCTTAATTAAAAATTATGATATATAGACTTATGGTATTGAGAGAAAATAATTTTCTTCTTGAAACAAAGGATGTTGTTTTGACCACAATCTTTACATTTAGCATTGAACATCTACATCATTTTTTGTCACCCGAACATATTATATAACCTCATTTGTTTTTGTGGAATGATAGTTTTCATATGAATACATATGGTTCTAATTATATATATAGGGGAAAATGTTCTATATGTTCAATTTTAAAAATAAAGAATTTAAGGGAACTAAACTTCCTCTTTTATATGTTCAATGTTTCATATTTTTCATATTGAACACATAAACCATTTTTGTCACCTGAATAAATTATATTAACTTCATTTGTCTTTGTGGAACAATATTTTTCATATGAATACATATGGTTCTAAATTAATTTATGGGGGAAAATATTTTACATCTTCTATTTTAAATATAAAGGGTTTAGTGGAAGTAAACTTCCTCTTTTAATAGTTAGTTACTTTCCTCCGTTACCATAACCTTAAATATTAATTTTTTAATTACAAGATATATATAGGAATAATATGTCAATACTTCATTTATATAAAATAAATGAGATTTTCGTCTAGAAAATACTTTTTCACAAAACAAACAGAATCTATATTGTTACAAAAGATGTTTTTATCAAAACTGATAAAAAGAAGAATCCCTAACACATCATAAATAAGCAAGAGATAAGGAGAAACTATAACCCTTGATAGAGAAAAGGACGAGAACGAGGCAGAAAACAGCAAGGTAGGTGGACATTGTTCGAAGAGAATTAGCCATGTTTTGCTATATGATGCTTAGGGATGATGATTTAGAGAGTATAAATAGTGAGAGTAAAGGATATTTCTGGGTGATTATCGAGGCAGATCCTCCATCCGTATCTTGTTTTAGCTGTAGTTGTTCTTTTGTGATCTTCGATGTACGAGATTAGGTCCAAATTTGTTTCAACTGTTTGCTGCTTTGCATCTCTCTGGTATCTATGCGGCGCTGAAGCATCAAGGGGATGCTTGTATCTGTCCGCCCAACAAAGATGGCACGTCAGTTTGTGCAATGTATTAGAATAGGCACCGAATTTGGCTGCCGACTACAGCCAATAAATAGTTTCAACTCATTGCTTAAAAAATTGTCATTTAGCCAAACAGGTGGCTTTCGCTTTAACTGCAGAGTTTGTTAGTTTTTCCTTTTTAATGACACTTTCATGTCTCCGAAGTTTTTATGACTTATTAACTAAAAAAATAATAAATAAGCATTATTCCTGACTTCTTTTCTTTTGAAAAAGAAAAATTCTTCCCTTTCAAACCATGCAAATAAACGCATTTTTTATTATGTTTTTCATTTTTAGAACATTTTATTATTATACAAATTGTTATGATTTTAGATTATTAGTTCTAAGAATGTTTTTTAAGCAATTTTTTACAATGTCTCAAATAATTTTTAACGAGTCTTTTAGTAAATGCCTTGTTTAATTTCTCACTAAAGTTTATGTCAATTTTGTTTAAAAAAGAAGAATATCTATTTTAATTTAATTCTCCAATTATTCAATTATACCAATTAATTACTCGTTGATTTTTTATTTAAAGAAAAAAACTTGACATCTACTGTGTTTAAAAGAAACTATAAAGGACTACAAATCTTAGAGAAGGAAAAAAGACTGTTTGCTAGGGTTTCCGCCACGGGGGAGCTAAAGGATCATACTCGATCAGTGGATGAAGACTTATTGGAGAGAAGCACCAAACGAGTGAAAGAAACTAAGTATGAGGAAGCAATGGTGGATGATTAATGGATGAAGGATGAAGAGAACCACAACTCTAATTTAACTGAGGCAACTGTACAGAATCCTATTTTTTAGTTGATACCGGAGCACCCGAATGAAGGCAAGTTGGTGGTGTGACTAAGAGGAGATGAATCTCGTATAGGGAGAAGCTACTAGGTTTCAATGGCAAGGGGATAGACGAAGGGGAGGAATAAGAAACAAATATGAATGTTGATGTTGAGGAAGATGAGGAGAGGGATGATCAGATTGGAGAAGTAAGAGAAGTGGAAGACCTACCTATCCCATAATACACATCTCAAGAACCAAAATCATAATGAATGTCAATTATTAAAAAATTCATTTTTTTTCTTAGGCAACTTTTTCCACAATAAATCCCCTTTAATCTCTTTGGTGTCCTGCCCTTCTTGCCAATTCCAAAAACCATTCAAGAAAAATTCCAAAACTTTTGTAGAGTCATTCTAAAATAGCAAGAAACAACAAACATGTATATTGCATATACACTAAAACAAAATAAAATTATTTAAATTATACACATAATATGTATCAAACTATATATGGTTTCACAAGTGATATTATACAATAATTTTGTAATTTAAGTAAGCATTTTGCAACAAATACTAATATATTTTTATTAGCTGATTAATTTTTTAATTCAACATCCTTTAAGTGAAATCAATAGCATTAACTTCTTTTTACATTAAGACATTTCTCTTATCTAATCAAATAAACATTAAAAGGGAACATGGGCTTTTTCAAAAGGTTCCTTAGGAACTTGGACATTTTCAATGGCCCAAAAGTTTCATTGAAAGATTTCCATATTTTTGTAAGTAAATATTACTTCCAATGCTAGGCCTCATAGCTTAGGTATCAACAAATATTAATTTAAAGTGGCAATTATTTATGAATTATGTGGATCTAAGTGGATGATTATTAGAATTCCAATTTTGGACTTCCTAAAAATATTAGTGTCAATGTAGTTAGCCCAAATTAGTGACTTAAAGTATTGGGTTTTATTTATGCTTATGTCTAATCTAGGTTAATGGGTGTGAATCATATGATAGGTAGGATTCATGATCCAACTAACATAATAAATAAGTCCCTAAATTTCTAACTTAAAACACTAACTATTTTCTTTTTATTAGAGCTAATAAAAGAAAACTATTCTTTCACCAAATAGGTGTGAGGTTGACCACAACGAATGATTCCATCCATAGTTTCCTTTTTGTCTTTTCAAGAAAGACATTTAAGAAGTGGAACTGATAAAGATTTAAGAGTTTGATTGAAATTTGCAAATAGAAAGTGTAAATTCATAGAGGGATGATGGATCTAATTTTTTACTAATTAAGTTGAATCTAAAATCCAAATTTTTATTTCATTAATAAAATTCTATCATTCTACTATTAAATTATACCATAAAATATAATTGCTTAAATGGAAAAAATATAAAAATATAAAATTTATTCAATATTCAAGATCCTAATCCATTTGTATGTCTAGCATAATTATTTATAAAAGTCATTTAATCCTAATTTGTTAGCTTCCACAATCAAGTGATTTGCATTGATGACCATGGATGCTTTTTGTTATTAATCTTTCTTTGTAACTAAACAAAGTTGCAAACAAAATAATAGTAACTTTTAGCCTTTTTTACTATAGTAGCGTACATATTTCTAATTAGTATTGCACTTTTAGCCACTCTAATTTTAGCCTTATAATTTTAATTCTGGAAAATTTATCCTTGAAGTCTTAAAATTAAAATAATCTAGTAATTCTTTTTATGATCATATGTCATTGTATATTAATATGCCTTGTCAAATCTTGTCAACTAACATGCTAATGTGTCATAAGCTCGTAGTTGTGACAATTCATTAGGTAAAAGTGCTTGATTTTGGATGAAAGTTGGTGTAAAAATCAAGCATATTGTAGAGAACTTGTGGCTAAATTTTGGGATTAATTCAACCCATGTTTTATTTTTTTATTTCCCTAATTTTGTGATATATTGGTAATTTTGACATGATTTAAGAATTTGGAAGAATTCAAAAAGTCTGTATTTGTGATCTTCACATTTTTATATTCATGTTTGTGCATTTTAGTGCTAATCAAAAACCCAAAAAGAAACCTTAGTCTTGCCAAAGGACTTGACTATTTTTGGAAGGGTGTGGTGGAGCCAATAGGCATGATAGATATTTAGAGGAATTGATGCAATGTGCACAATCTATAGGTTTGATAGAGAGTGCATAATCTCCTGTGACATTTTCCATTAAAACAAACTAGGCTATATAATAGCTTTGCAGAGTGGTAATAATGATTCAAAGGAAGAGAAGTAAACTAACACTACATAGTTGCTTGGTCAAAAGACTTTGAAATGATTAAGTTCACATTTGCTCATACACAAGCAAAGTGAAACTTAAGCTGGGATGTGAGATCATTATATGCTCAATCCCATCAAGCCATTAATATGGGGGATCCATTAAAGGATATGCTCTTTGAAGTTGTTAGAGGATGCACTCGAGTTAGGACTATAAGAGCCTAAACATTGTTGAATGTGACTTAAGATAAGAAAGATAGTAAGGACTATGATGCCAGAGTACATGACCTTCAAGAAGGCTGTGGTGGCTAATGAGATGTTAAAGGGTATCAATTCAAAAAGGATCAAAAGATCCAATCTAGTGTGAAAGTTGCATTGCGACATGTTATGATTTGGTTGAAAGTGATGCAAGTAGACTTGTTGCATACATCAATTGTAAGTCTTGGATCTTGAAATGGTATAATAGGACATTGGGTGTAAGATATTTGTTAGTAGGCAGTTCAAAGTGTCGAGCATTACTTACAAGGTATAATGTTAGCATGCACTTTTATTGTAAAGGTGGAATCCATGCAAATTGCAAAAACAGTAAGCACACAATTGCATAAGCAACAGCTTGTCAGATGAGTTGTCAAGGTAACAAGTTTGGGAGAGCTAGTGAAAAAGCTACACTAAAGGGTATCGAGACACTTTAAAAGGAGTCTACAAAGGTAATGCTTTAAGAAATTTGTGGAAGATGCATTTAGCCAAGAGGATCCCACTATTACAAAGGCAGCAACTTAACTTTAAGACAAAGGAACATTTATAGTGCTTAAAAAGACATGTACGAATGTTCAAAGGAATAAACTGAAGATTAATGTGAAATTTCGAGAGAGTAAGTAAATTCTTTATGAAGTCATGTCAAATTAAGACATCAATGAAGGCATTTACATGTGGAGTGGGGAAGAATGTCATAAGCTACTAGTTGTGATAGTTTTATAAGTAGACATGCTTGATTTTGGACAAGACTTGGTGAAAAATCCAAGCACGTTGCACAAGATCTATGGCTAAAATATGGGATAAATCTGACTTGTGTAGTATTTTTCCATTTTTTTCCAAGTTTAAGGGCATTTTGATAATTTTGACATGGTTCAAGAATTCATAGGAGTTTGAAAAGCTTGATCCTTACATTTTTATCTTCATGCTGGTACATTTTGATGCTAGTTGGAACCTGAAGTATAGTGAAAAAGGCTTATGGCTATTGAGTAAATGCATTTCTATTTGTATCAAGTGTGCTTTTGTTTAAAATGCTCTTTAAATGGGTGGAGTGTCGGAAAGGCTTGATAGAGCACCTTGGTATTGAGCTAAGGACTCAAGTGGGTTGTCTTGTGGCGATTATTAGTGTATATGCCCTAAAACCAATCATATTGGTGATTGTAATTTTGAATCATGTTATTTTAATGGCAATTTCAATTATTATATTTATATATATTGTCTGCGTAATATATTCAATTATAATAATAACCTTAGAATAATTGTATTCTTAAATGTCCCTAGTCATATATCATTGTGGATTAGGTTGCTTTGATATGTTAAGACTAGCATGTGTGAAGACTTATATGGGATATTAAGTTTACACATGAGTACAAGTTAGAGAACTTGTATACTGGACCAACCCATATTAAGAACACTACATGGATCATTATATGAGTGTCATAAGTGGTTCTTAGTGATCATTATTAATATGGTCCTTTAACCTGAGATCACCAAGGTTCCCTACATGTGAGTTTCATATTTTGATACTATTTTATGTCACTAATGGTTAAGTGAATGCAAGGGTAGATATTAAATATGTCACATATCATGCGGAGGGGTTTGTGTGATCAAGATGAGATTTGTCCCTCCTATATAACAGGAGTAATATCTATGGGCCCCTTGATTAAGTAAAGCTGAGAAAATGCATGGCTATGCTCAGATGAATTGACATGAGATGTCAATTACATTTGTTTCAGTCAGCTTACTTAGGAATCAAGAAACCTTAAGGTTAGGCTATACGGAAATGACACGGTCCATGTCTCATGCTCAATCTAGATGTATAGGACAAAAGGACATAAGTGATAATCACGTGTAAAGGTTTAGTCAAATCACCGACTTTCTCATTACTTAGATAACAATGATGTGTTGCTAAACATCAATCATTGTTTATGATCATTAATATATTAATGGTCATTGCCAACGTAATGAGAGCCTGTAAGGTCGCACACTTAGAGTTAAGTGAATTTGGAATTAATGGACCAAATTGTTTGGGCTTCATATTTGGGAATTCATGTTATAATTATAAGGCCCAATAATAAGCCTATAATTGTACATGGAATAAAGCCCAAATAGGTTAAGTTTTTCTATGCACCTATTTAAATAGGCTTGTTGGGGAATAATAGGATTACTATCATTATTCATGCAGCCCAAAAAGGCATAGAAAATCCTAGCACCTCTCCTTGACCAAAAACTCCTGAAGAGGCGTAGCTAGCACTACGAGGTGTAAGGAGATCAATTCCAACCAGTGTGTGTAGTGGACATTCATCAGTGATTCACGAGTTCGTGTGGATACCACAGAGGTGCAGCCACATAAACGCTGTACTAGTGATCTGATCTTCGAGTTTCTATTCCGGTTCGTGATTTGGAGAGCAGATCGGATTTGTTGTGCAGCGAACAGAAGATTTTTGGCCGAAAGGTATAAACCCTAATCCCTAATCTATGGCGTTCTAAATTCGCATGGATCCTTGGTGGAAATCGTGTAAAATTTTTATTCCGCTGTGCATGTATGATGCGCAATTTCCAGTAGCGATCTCTTATGGAGTGAGGTATATACCAAGCAAATGGAGTGTTCCTCTCTTAATTCAACTTGTCCCTTTTTAGACCCATTGTGCTCGAAGGCTCTATGTGTCAAGATAATCTTGCAACTTAGTGTGTATGAATGCTTTGGCAACATTTAGTTATATGTTACGAACATGCTGTACATAAGATTTTATTGTATAGGTAATAAATCTTCAATGTCCCACTATCTTTTCCAAGTATGCCATGAAGTTTTATGGGAAGTTTAGCATTTTCAACATGAATAGCAAGCATGCACCGTACAATTATGATTAGAGAGCTACTGACTAGTGACACAATGTGAGATCATGTGACAAGTAATATGAAATATTTTTCAGAGACATTTTATCATAGTTGTGAAATAAGAATTTTCCTCATTATGAAAAAAAAAAATGATATAAGCACAGAATATTGAAGTTGTAGATTTATAGGAGATTTTATCTATTTCTATCTAGAATAGGGAAAAAAAACTCATTTCGGAAGTATGGTGTAATTCTTCTACTTTCTAAGGGTAGATGCTTCATCTTTGTTGAAGATTGAAGTGAACCCGGAGTTCCTTCCCATCCGTTGAGGAGAACAAGTTATTTACACTTAATTACAATTGGAGGGAGAATCAATGGAGGGATAGCCTTAGCTTCCTTGATTGTGTACAGTGACCAGACGTAACGACTTCGCTACGTGGGGCATACATTGTCTCGAAGCAGAAACCAATCTTTCTTTAAAAAATAAAATAAAATAGTGAATTTAAAACTTCAATTGAGTTATTAGCATGTTGGAAACATGGCTAATATAATGCCTGAATTAAAATAATATTTCCTGGAATATCAAAAGGGTGAAATTAATTTGTTCCTTCGTGTAGTTCTACTCTAATTTAATATTTTCCAATGGGTCCACATGATTGGATATTTCTTATGGTTTTTTAGTTAAATTTAGTTAGTAATTAACTTGCATAGACAGCAACCTATTAGTGTTCTATGCAATGAGGGATAATTGACACATTCATTCTTTCAAAAAAATAATTTTATTAAATATCATTTTTTCCCTAAATTAATTTTCACTTAAATATAAATAGAAATTATATAGAAATCCTAGATAAAAAATCATAAAAACATAAAAAAAGGTTGTTCTCAAGTATTGATTATTATCAAAAAGTTAATTCGAATTACAAATGAAAATTAAGAATCTAATACAAAACTTTTAAACTATAAATACGTAATTAAAAATTGAGTGAAGTTATAAGGAACAACAAATAATTTAACTTGTCAGAAAATATACATTCCTCCCTTTATTTTGAAAATTCAATCAAACTACTCTTAAACAACCAATTTTCGCATGACATTCTTTCAAATTATTATTCTACGTACTATTTGTCTATGGTAAAAGAATATTTTTGCCCAAAAAAAATATGTTACTTTTACTCCAAACATCATTATATAAGTTAGTCTCTTCACACTTATTCTCGCGTATGTTCAAAGACTTTACTTTCGAAAAACTTGAAACTTTAGTTATTATTATTAATTGCTGGTCATAATCATTATTTACATTAACAATAAACATATATTATTCAATTTACAAAATTAGATAAAAAATTCTATTACAAATTAAATTGAGGCCAATAAACATGCAAAATAGTTCAATTATTATTTCAGGATCACCATCACTTTGATTTATTACAGTGAGCATGATCATTTTTAATCATATCTCTCATTAGGCTCTTGATTTCACGAATAGGGATTAAATAATAATTAGAAAATAAAAAATTATTAATTTTCTAATAATGTATCATTGTGTATCCCTTTTGGTTTTATAAGTTGTCCCCTTTTCTCATAATTTTGTGTGTCATTTTGACCAACTTAATATATACATATATATGAGATAAATAATTCATTCCAAAGGATCATTATTATTATTACTGTCATTGTTATTATTGTTATTATTGTTATAATAGGCAATTATGTTTTATTATTATGAATCTAAATTCTATCCACTCAATTAGTATAAGTGCAAATTAAATTTATTAAATTTGCTTTACATATATCACTCAATCATGCATTGTGTGTCAATAAAAATTATTAAAATTTTATTATTATTTGTAATTTTTTTCAAATTAAGATTACTTTTTTCTGACATATCATCTTTTTAGTTATTGGTAGTGTAAAATATTTTATATTAATAATAAATTGAATTTAAACTTTATTATTGTCACCTAAAAACTTGTATTGTTATTAAATATTATCATTGTCATCATTATTTTTCCATCAATGAGGAAGCCATTGTGACTAATACGTGGAGCTTCATAATAGTAATAGTAATATACGCAAACTAAATTATTGATGCATGAAAACATTTTTTAAAATATTATACAACCAAAATTTACGAATCTCCTATCTACAAATCTGGCCCTAGCCATCTCCTTGGAGCTTGTTGTAGAAATAAGAACACATATACGTATATTTATTTATACATACACCCACTTGATTATGCAACAACGAGTTGTGTATGCGTACGTAGTACATAACAAGCCCCATACGAAGATATACGAAGAGCACAGGAAACAGTTATTAGTAGCTCTCTGATATCTGGGGTTTGAATTCTTAATTAATTATTATAATTTGGAAAAATCTTTGGTGCACACTAACAAGTGATGCAACAGTACACTATCAAATCTAATGGTTGACGTGTCATCATATGATGTATAAAATTTTTCTTTAAAAAAATAAACATGATATGTGATCAAATCTTGTAATGTACAAATACATGACTTTATCAATAATGTACCAAAGTGTCTCCCTTACAATTTTCATAATGGCTGTAACAAGCGAATATATAATAGGTTCCCCCAATAGCATGCTCTCTAAATTTACCCTGTGTACTGCAGTTCTTAGAGATGAAACGAGGCCCTTGAAATGTTCCGCTTGGCTTTCTACGTATCCCTTCTACCATTTGTATCCCTGCATAAAATATATTTAAGAAAGAAATTTAACATTACTTATAATCCCTAAACAAATTTAATGGCAGCTATTAAGGTCCTAAATTACGTTTTACAACTGTAAATTTATATCAAATTCATATTGTAATGACTGCATTTTTGTGTTTTTGTATTTATCCGTGACTTTGCTAATCGTAACAAAAGAGTAACCAAAAATTTAAAATCATAGTAAGTACATTACTTTATCGGTGTCCACATTATACTTCCACATACACCTTATGTATATATAATAATTACCCCAATGCCTAATTCCAAATTGCAGAAGATTGCGAATGTGAAATTAGGTGCAACAATGATATTGTGATTGCAGTTTATGTTAGAATTTTTATGCAAGTTACCATTAATTGTAAATATTTTATTTTTGATAAAATTAGCTGAACAATGATCTAAAAAACTTTATTTTCTAATGCTCAATTTATTAAAGTAATTTATTATTTGAGCTTATAGATATCTAATTTTGAATTAATATATTTGGCAACTAAAGTGTAGGCCTATACCTTTCTTAACCCATAGTGGGAGGGCTTAATAGGATTTTATTTTTATTGAATAAGTACCCTCCTCACTCCTAACGTAATTCAATTATTGCCTTGTCCTATTAAGTGCCCCACAATCTAAAAAGAGAGGAAGATCTACGCCTATGATATACATTTGAATGCTACCTTGTTCAAAAAAATTAAATCCATACAATGGTACACTTCCGTATTAATTTTTATTTTCATGACATCGTAAATTCTATATAAGTTTCAATTTTAATTCTTACAATTTGCGATTCAGAATTACCAGTGTATACTTAAAAGATATAGGATTTGCTTAGATTGTTTAAAAACAATTTTATGCTTTTATGTTTTAAATAATAAAAGTTCCTATTTAGTAGCCATTTTTACAATCTATCCTTAAAAACTATAACATTAAATATGTAAACTAAACATAGAAAAATAAAACTAACTTTTATATTTTTTTTACCTCCTTTTATTATTAAGGGCAATTTTATAATTAAATAAATGTTTCTTTATTTATTTCATCAATCATCCACAATTTTTTATTTCTCTTAAATTTAAAATTGATTTTTGAAAATAAAAAAATGTTTTGAAAACAATCCTTGAAAACAACTTTTAAATAAAAAATAAAAATTTATATATTGCATTATTTAATGTCACTACAATAATGCAGTCGTTGCAGAGTCATTTCAAATAGGAAAAGCAATAACTGTTATTTTTCACATCAATTAATAATTTTGAAATATGGCCAAAATAAATTAGTGGATTTCGTTAAAGAAAGAGAAAGAATGGAGATAGACTAACGGCTGTTAGAGATGATTAGAAGAGGACAATAAAACTAAGACAACGTCGGAGGAAAATTTAGAAAGACAAGTTGACAAGTTAATTTGCTTGGTAGATAGACTTCTCCTGAAGTTAGTTAAGAAGAAATTTTAGATACATATATTTGTGGAGAGAGAGCATAGCGATCGACAGGTGTGAATACCATATAGTTAATTAAGCTCTCTCTGTATTTCTTGTTTTTCTCTTTGTTCTGTCCCTCACCACCGGCCAAAAGTATGTCGTATTCAATTACTTGAGATGCTTTTCTGGCCGGCTGATATTCTTAAAAGGACCAATTAACAGTACAAATTGATGCATGCATGTGTCACAAATTGATAGTTGTAATAGTTCGATAAGTAATCATGCTCAAATTGAGATGAAACTTAATGAAAAAATCCAACATGTTATGGTGCCCTATGGCTGAAATTTGTGATCAATCCAACTAGTGTACTATTTTTTTCCAATTTTCTCACATTTGGGGTATTTTAGTCATTTTAAGATGGTTCTAAAATTTGGAGGAGTTCAAGAAGCCTATTTTTGTGATTCTTGCATTTTTATCTTCATGTTAGTTGGTTTTTGAGTGAATTGAACACTCAAAGCTTTGAGAAAAGGACTTACAACGGTTCAGAAGAAGTATGTCAACTCCTAGTAGGAGGCTTTTTGTTCAAAATATTCTTTAAATGGGTGGAGTGTCAAGAAGACTTACGGGGCACCTAGAGACTAAATTAAGGACTTGAGTGTGTTGACTTGCAACTATCACCTACACACTCAAAACTACAAAATGAAGCATAAATCAAGCGAATAAAGTGTTCCTCTTTCTATTCAATTGTCCCTTTTAGTCCATAGTATCCAGAGGCTTAATGTATGGAAAGACCTTACGATCTGCTATGTAGGGGTGTTTTAGCAACATTCAATTGTCACTTATGGACTTGTAAGTTTTGTTATCTTTACCAAATGTGCCTTAATTGGGTTTTAAGTAGGAAGACTAGCATATTCACTTAGAATGGCAAGCATGTGACACATGATTTTGACAAGAGAGTTGTCAGTTCATGACAATTGGTACCAAAGCTCGATTTGTTCTAGAAGGCCAAGATTGGGTAAGCACAATTGGTTTAGATGTGGCCTGTGTGATGCTATATGAGGAACGTATGAAACAATCACTCTCACAAATTAAGTGGTGTAATTGCCAAAGACTTGATCAACAGGTGCAAGACATTAGATCGGCTCAAGAAGCTAGTGTGTAGGAGAATGATGCATTTGAAAGACCTTAATTGGTACATTAGGCCTAAGCATTTGTGCCAAAGGGCTATCTTTCTTGCTTATGTGTATGAGATGTTGGTTATGTGCTTATTCATAGTAAGGGCATCGAGGGATGCAAACCATTATCCAAAAGGATAAGGGAATTAACAGCCTTTCCAATGGGAAAAGCCTCAGTCTTCCCAGAGGAGTTAACATTGCCTAAAGGATCGATGAAACTAGAGGGTGAAGCCTTTGGTCATGCAAAAATGTGTGACCACAATTGAAGGACGTGAGTAGATTACTCTAAAAGGAATGGTCCAAAATCATATTGAGGTGGTTTGGAGGGATTAGTCTTGGTGCTCAAAGGAGCATAGCCAGAGGGTAAGGTGGATTATTTTATAAGGAGAATTCCATATCATGTTAAGGCAATCTAGAGGGATCATTCATGTTACTCAAAGGAGTATAGCTAAAAGTGTTGAGTAGAGATTTAATGGAATTGATACAATGTGCACAATCTATGGGTTGATAAAGTGTGCACAATTACCCATAAGATTTGAGCTGAGATGCTAGGGGCCTAGCACATCATAATCACATAATAATGGCAATGATTCTTCAATACAGTAGGTTATGCTATACAGTTGCTTGGTGGAGTAGCAATAATGACTAGGAGATGGGTAGCAAACTAACACTGCATAATTACTTGGTCAAGAGACTTTAAAACACTAAGTTCATGTTTGCATGTGCACAAGCAAAGTGTAACTTAAGCTAGAGTGTGAGAGGACTCTATGCTCAACCCTATCAAGCCATCAAGTGGATATGCTCAATGAAGTCATCAATGGATGCACTCAAGTGGGACTGCAAGAGTTGAGACATTGCTAAATGTCACTCGAGTTAGAAGGGATCATAAGGACAATAATGCTAGATTGCATCAACTCTAAGCAAGTTATGGTGGTTGATGAGATGCCAAATGATATCTATTCAAAAAGGATTAGAGGATCCAATTGAGTGTGAAAATGGCATTGTGAAGTGTCATGAATTGATTGAAAGTAAATAAGCATACTTAAGATCAAGGTTATGGGGCTTTTGCATAAATTAAGCATAAGTTTGTCTGTTGTACTAATGGTATGAGACACTAAGTGTAAGATACCTATTAGTAGGTAATTCAAAGTGCTAAGCATTGGTCATGAGTTAAACAGTTAGCATGCACTTTTGCTATAGAAGTGGCATCCATGTAAGCTGTAATGGTAATGAGCACAAAGTTGCAAAGGCACCTACCCATTAGATGAGTTATGAATATAATGAGTTTAAGAGAGCTTATTGAAAAGCAACACTAGAAAGTATGGAGACATTTTGAAAGGAGACTATAGTGGCGGCCCTTTAAGAAATTTTGTGGAGGATGCATTTTCTCAAAAGGATACTAATATTGCAGAGGTGACAATCAAAACTCGAGATGGGGGAATATTTATGGTGCTCAAAGATACAAGCTTTAAGTAGGCTGAGAGAGTAAGTCAAAGAAGTAAGTTGAAGATCACCATGAAGTTTTAAAAGAGTAAGTAAATTCTTTATGGAATTATGTCCAATTGAGGTGTTAATAAGGGCATTGACATTTGGTGTGGCAGAAAAATGTTATAAACTAGCAGTTGCAATAGTTTGATAGGCAAACATGCTTGGATTGAGACAAAAGTTGGGGGAAAAATTCAAAATGTTATGGTGATCATATGGCTAAAATTTATGATTAATCCAACTAGTATACTATTTTTCCTAATTTTCTCAATTTTAGGGGTATTTTGGTTATTTCGAGATAATTTGAGAATTTAGTGGAGTTTGAGAAGCCTATATTTGTGATCTTCACATTCTTATTTTTGTGTCAAATGATTTTTGTGTGAATTAGACACTCGAAGCATTGAGAAAAGGGCTTATAATGGCTTAAAAAAAGCATGTTAACTCTTGACAGAAGGTCTTCTATTCAAAATATTTTTTTAAGGGGGTGCAGTGTTAGGAAGGCTTGTAAGGCACCTAGACACTGAGATAAGGACTTAAGTGTATTGGTTTGTAGCTATCCCTTACTCACTCAAAACTATAGAATGAAGCATAAACTAAGCAAATAGAGGGTCTCTCTCCCTATTTAATTGTCCCTTTCAATTCATAGTATCCAAAGGCTTCATGTGTGAAAAGATCTTACGATCTGCTATGTGTAAGCATTTCAATGACATTCAATTGTGGCTTGCAAACTTGCTAGTTCCAATATCTTTACCAAGTGTGCCTCAATTAGATTTTAAGTGGAAAAGCTAGCAAGTTTGTCAATAATGGCAAGCATGTGTTATATAGTTTCGACTAGAGAGCTGCCAGCTTGTAACATATACCACACTTATTTTGAGGCTAGTTTTTTCACACTTGTATGTCATAATTTCAAAGAGAAAATTTTGGCTACAACCTACCTCAACTAAATCTAAAATTAACATTTGTTTACTTCTTACAAGGCTTAGAGTCTATTTGTTTTGATGAAAAATATTTTTCATAAGAAAATAATTATAAAATATTAAGATGGCAGAAAATTACTTAAATACTTAATATTTAGTGTAAGAAATTTAATAGAAAACAACTTTATCTTTTTCAAAGAGGAATTTATTTTCCTTCATTACCGTATCTCTAGATATCATATATTTTAATCACAAATTATGTAAGCATGTGGTACTCCTTTATTTATATATAATGGAATGAGATATTTCTATGCAAAACATCTTCTGAAAAATGAATGGAGCTTAGCATTATCATGACAAAATTGTTTGTTAAGTTCAATAATAATAATTTAAAATTAATTTGTACCATTAAAATCGACTTTTAAAAAATTTAATATATACTATGAATAAATAAAGATTTTTATTCTAAGAAAAAAAATAAAATAAGCACAAAATTGGTGGAAATATATGATCCTCACAATTAAAATTCCCAACATAGTTAAAATTTATCTCTCTCTTAAGGAAATAACAATTTTGGTCCCTTCGTGAAATTTGAAGCTGTCCTAATACTGTAGTCACCTGCATACTCGTTCCAGTGAAGCCCAACATATTAGTAGCCAGTTATGATTATGATTTTTCGTCCTGTTTTAAATCTTTGAAGAGTGCAATCTTTCAATTAATGCACGTGCCAGAAACTTAGATTTGTGGTAATATCTGTTTATATTTTAGGATAAAAAGAAGGATAAATTAAATCGATATCCTTTGATTTAATTACATTTGATATTATTCATTTTTTAGAATTATATACTTCTATCCCCTGAATTATTTTCAGTCTTGTAAAATATAACTATATTTTTTTACTGTAATTCCTTCTTTAATGTTGTCTCTCATGACTAAAGGATAGCTGTCTTAAATTTTTATATACAAATACTGCAATGCAGTGTACATAAAAAGCAAATAATATTTTTATTTTTCAAAGAAAGAGCACATTTATACATAAAAATATAAGAAAATGATCCTCTAGAAGGAATTATAACATTAAAAAAGGTATTCCAAAATCTTAAAGTTGTTGCTTGTGAAAATGTTTTAGTGGTGAATTTGCATATTTTTCAAAAACGAGGAGCATGTAATTAAACAAAATGCCAATGAAGGTAAAGGGTTATATCTTTTGGCATGCGTTTGAGAAAATAGTTCTTTCAATTGCAAATTTTATTTAAAAAGTTCACAATTTAAAAAAAAATTGTAATTTTTGGTGTAAGAAATAAGGTGATATATATGTCCGAAATGTTTCGAACTGAATTGGTGCCTAAGTTCACATGGGAGTAGATAATTCTGGTTTCAACCCCACTAAATATTTTCAGGTTCTACGGCACGAATACAATTTTTTTTAATAATATAAATAATAATTCACTTAATACATCTAAAATTTGGGATTTTAATTATAAAGAAGAGAACTAAAATTATTAAGATAGCATCCAGTCTTACGGCACACTATGATACAAATATATCTTTTTATTGTAGGCATACAACAGAAATGGGTCCCTTGATTTATTTGACTCCATGATTGAAGACAATCTGCTACGTGTTTGACATCTTTTGTGGATGTTTTTCACTTATTGGGTAATAACCCCCATAACTTTTCCATTATATTTTAACTCTATCTGCCATCTCTTGCATCCAACGTCTTTGGCAGCTGAGACCCAGAGTTCTCATATTTCAAAATAATCATTCCAACTTGATTTTGATCTGATCACTTGAATTCCGATGAAAGAAAATCACAAAAATAACGAAAAGAATTAGCATGAGAAAAAAATACAAACTCTTTAAAATTGCTTTTCAAACTGTGACTGAGTTACATGTATTTCAGCAGAAGCAAGTATCTCTATTGATTTTCTTAAAATTTTATATAAAATAATATATTTTATTAATTTATAAATTTTATCTCTACTGAAATGTTGAAATACATTTATCCTCACGAGCTTCGGTCCAGCTCCGCCATTGTTTCCAAGCCCAATATAGAAGCTCCATCGTAACAAAACGAAACAAGCATGAAACTTCCCAGGACACAGAAGGTGAAATCGATAAATGAAGACAACAATAGTTTACTTCTTAGTTCTACCAATTTGTTTTCCTCTTAAATGAATCATTTTTATTTTTTATTTTTCCTTACTACTCTTTTCAAGATCAATATTTGAACTGTTAAGGAGGCAAATTAAGGAAACCCTCTTTATAAAGTCACTGGATCCTGAATCTTCAACACTCTTCTGCAGGGCTCCTCCGACAACCCCCACCGCTTCCTCATGAATCCCTTTTAGGAGCCATTGGATCAGAGCTTCAATTCCGCCCGTGATTTATTGGGTACTATCAAGGACCTTCCAAACTTCTGATTTCGGAGAAAGGAAGTTGTTGGTTCGGGAACAACGAGTCAGCCGATTGACAAAAAGTCATGGTTTTTGAGTAAGACACACCTCTAATTTCCTTCTTATGTAATTCACAAACAATTAAGGGCTCATTTAACAAATACGTTATTCATTTTCTTCCATCCTCACCGTAAGTCTGATTTTAAATTTAATATGCACCTATCTAAAATTAAATGTAATATATCGTATTGTATGAGATACAATGAGAGAGTATTTATACCATAGAAATGTCCGTAATTGTTTCATATATATCAACTCCGAGGAATAATTTTATATCATGAGACTAATAAAAGATTTTGGATGGGTTTTGTTTTAATTGAAAATATTTTTTTGTAAAAAATCATTATAAAATATTAACATGATAAAAAATATTTTATTTATCTAATGTTAAATTTTGAGCGTGTCATTGAAAATAGGATCTTCTAAGAGTAAATTATTTTCTCAAATTATTATATCATTAAGTATTATAATTTTTTAATCAAGATATACAAATAATATATTACTCCTTTACTTTATTCAAATAAATAGAATTTTCTCAAAAAGGATACTTTCTAAATAAACAAATGGAGCCTTCGTATCTATCTCTCAAATAAATTTCTTTCCTGGGTAGATGGAAAACTTGGGGCATAGAGGAAAATCTGCCATGAAAACGCATGGAAACTGGACAGTAATCTAAGTGGCATGGTATCAGTTAAGATACTAAATTGCGAGTAATATTATTACTACAATGTGCTTTGTAATTGTAACATTCCATAATTTTACTTAGGGTGCGTTTGGTTAGTGGCAAGTAGAATTTCTAGAAAATGCTTTTCTAAGAAAATATATTTCTAGAAAATGAATTTATTTTCTATTGTTTGGTGGACAAAAAAATATTTTTTAGGGTTTGGTGTGTAAAGAAAAATTAATTTCTTTTAATAAATTTTTTAAATATATACAACTTTTTATGAAAATAATTTTGTGATAAACATATAAAAAAATATATTTTTATATTTACTTACATCAAATATGAAGGTAAATATTTATATTTCTATCAATAAAAAATGTTACATCCTTAAAATAACTTTAAAAATATTTTTTTAAATGAATTTACAACTTTTTATAATAGCTTATTCATAATTTTATTCATAAAATTATAAAGTATTAAAAAATTATTTCTTTTAAATAAAGTTGCAACTTTTTATAATAATTTTTTTGTTCAACTATTTCTCATGCGTAGGATATGCTTGGATAAAAAGTAATCATCAATATAAATTTAATGGACCTAACATACTATTATCAAGATTCAATCACTGTAGTCATTCCTTTGAATTCACCAAGACTTTTTTTTTTGGATGTCCAAACCCACGGAGACCTCAAGTCCATAATCATCAGCAACTTGTTGCATCAAACTATTGACTTCCCCTTTTAAGTGTTGAAAGCAAGGTCGATCCAGCCATGGAACTCTCCATGAACTCAACCTAAACCTCCAAATTCACAAATTGCTTCTCAAATTGGTCCATGGTTTTAGACGTCTTCTAGAGATTCCTAGTGGCCAAGGAAGATTCCAAGGGCTTGACAATGTTGGTCATCTTGGCTTGGGTGTCAAGTTGAGAAGCAAGGCAGAGATAGTTCATCTGTTCAATCCTCTTGTGGATGGCATTCTCAAGATGGGAAAATAAATTCCATTTTTTCAAGATGAAAAGTTATTTTTCTAAAAAATAATATAAATTTTTAGTTAACTAGAATTTATTTTTCTATCAACCAAAATTTTTAGACAAGCAGGAAAAAGATGGAAAATGAATTTCAAAAATTCATTTCCCTCCCAACCAAACAAACCCTTAATTGTATTTTTTATTTACTTGTCTATAATTTTAATAATTACAATAAAATTACAACCCTAATTTAAAGTCATGATACTAGTAATTGTGTTATTTTACAAGTATTAAAAAAAATCAACATTAGGATTACTTGTTCGAGTGAGAATTCAAACACTGATTATAATCGATGCACTCAAGAATTTTTCTTAATATAAGAATTAACAACATCCACAATAACATTAAACCCATTGTTACTGTCTGGAACACTTTGGTTTACAAACATGACGAAGAGAGAGCAAACACAGTAGTGAATATAGAGCAACGAGCCAACCACGGATTATTAGATGACTTATTTACAGTTAACTCTACGTGAGTTAAAGCATAGCACAGAAGTATCCATCTATTGTACCATCATGCTCCCTGCAGTGATCCCGACATTTGCTACTAAGAAAACACCACCCTGAAAATGTCCCGCTTGGCTGCGTACAATCTGCTTCTGCAACTTTCAGCTCGGTTCTAAACTGCAATTGTAATTGTAATTGTGATTTTGTTGTAATTAACAAAATTGTGAAAAAAATATATGAAAAATTATGGTTATTACAATGCAAAATTGTAAAAAGTCACAAATGCAGTACAATTCGCTCGTACAATATTGCGATTGGGGACCGTAATTTAAACCATTGCAAGCTACAGAAGCATTCCCACACAAATATAACAAACATCCTATCTTATTCCTAGGCCAAGAAATTTAGGATTTGTTGCATTATATGTTATGATCATGATTGCGGTTGTGGTTGTGATTGCAGTTTTATTACATTATATACATATTACTTTCTTAACTCAATAAATATAATTATCAATTAATTATTGGAAACTCAATATACATGCAAATTTCTGATTAGAAACTTTACAGCAGACCCTTATAAAAATTTTACATAATTTGTCTCTTTTTTTTTTAAATTATAATCTGTAACTACAATGAAACACATTAATGTGAATAATTTTGACATTGCATCGTTTCATATTTTTTTTATATTTATCCTTGACTTTACTAATTTTTTAAACATAATTGTTATCTCCATTTCAGATGTTTTTCTTTCTATCATCCTCTTTCTTTTTTATTTTCGGGTTTTGTGTGTAACATTTGTAATGTTTTCAATTGAGCTACAACCTCAAGTCATTTCAAAACATTTTTGTCTACAGCAACGACTAAAAATAATTGTTTGCATTGAAAAAATCATTGTCTATGGAACAAGCAACGATTTTTTTGCAGTAGAATAAGATAGCGTTACCTACTCTTAGATAAAACTGACATATGCAATGCTCAGTTATTGCATGTTAAATTCATATCCCTCATGAAGATAAAAACCGTGGTCCCCTATAGTATAGATTGACTTCAAACCAATGCAACAAGAAAAATGATAAATCATTGTTCATTTCCATTAGGTCAAGAATTAAAACACTGAATCTGCTATGCAGAGTTGTTGTATCAAATTAGGATTCTGTTGTATAATTCCCATAAAATGGGAGAAAGAAATGAACTTAACAGTGAATTAACTTCATTTATTTGCCATTACTAGATTCAATTTGAAGATAAATATAGGAGTCAAAATCTGTATTTGATGAAGTAGAAAAGCTCATTGAAATCAATTCCATTGATGAAAAATATTTTTTGTACAATATAATTACAAATTGTTAAGACATAGAAAGTATTTTATTTACTTAATGTTAAATATGAAGAATTTAACTCCTTTATTTCAAGGGGATCATTTACTTTCCTCCATTACTATAACTCTAAGTGCCATTTTTTAAAATCATAAGTATAAGTAGCATGTCCCTCCATTATCAAAATATATATATATAGACGTTATTTTCCTATAAAAATTATTTTCTCACAACACAAATATAGTCTTGATTATAACATGTCAAATTAACTGTATAGATTAGTCATTATTTGTATCTACTACCTTCCCTTTTTGCTTGACATCCTCTCTTTTTTCTGATTTACAAAGGCCACAAGGAATACCGATTGTTTTCAAAGTATAAACTTCTTGAGTAACGTAACTCTGAAATATATGGCCACAGATATCTTGGGAACCTATAGCACACTATTAAGAACATAATCTGAGGCAAGGAGGCAGTAATAATTAATCTACACAAGAGGGTGTACTGTAGAGGGTAGCTAAATATAAATGTTTGTAAGGAACTGTTTATGAACAAAGAGGAAGAATGAGAATACATTAATCGACGGAGACACTACCTAATTGGTCTTGTAGTAGCATAATGACGAAGCTACTATCGGAATGGACAATAGCTTCTATCTCTATTGCACATATACGGGTAGGGGTATCATACGCGGTACAATCCGAGTATGTTGGTTTGATATTTTTTCAAAAAAAAAACTAGGATGCACGTACGGAAATATATATAACATAAAAATTAAAAATACACTATTTATATTTGTAATTAAAATTAACATTAAAAAATAATAACATTATATAACTTAACACGAAATATCATTGAATTACCATACAAGTTGTTATAAATTATAAAAATGCTGCTAAATATAAAATTTAAAAACAATGCAAACAATATCTTCAAATTCTAAGAATATTAATTTTAAAATTTACTCGATGATGATCACTAGGGAGATAATTTTAAATTTCCATTCATCATGAGAATTATGTACCCTATGTATTCTTCAAATACCCAATTCTTAAATTTTATATAAAATCATATTCAATGCTAATCAGGAATTACTCAAGACATATCACTACCCGATAGTTACCCAATTGGAATACACCTTTAATTTTGAAGTATCTGTGCTTCGTAGGTTCCAATCTGGTTCAGGACAAGCTACGTAGTAATGCTCAAGAAAGAGTAGGCCCAAATCAGAGATATGGTTTTATCTTAAATAAACGATTTCAACTATCTTTTCATATTACTTCCAAAATTTACAAAATTTGATATATTAAGGTGGTGCGTAATTGACTAACAATTTGCATTTTTTTTCCTTTTTGAAGCAGAAAAAAATATCACTAAGTTTGAACAGAGTTCTAAGCATTAGCATCCATCTTGCCACTACATTTGAGCATCAAGGCCTATCAATTCTTTTCAATGACAAGACTGTGTAAATTTTTCCAGCACAGAGGCTTCGTGCAACTCTATTCCCAATAAATAAAAATATTTCAAGTTTTATATATATATAACAATTACTTTCCAATCACCTTATTCAGGAAACTTTTATATATATAAGGCATACACAACCTTCATTACGCCTCAGTTTTTCTCTCTTTATTACTTAATACTGACTTAAGCATCAACAGAGCATCAGTAGACCTCCATCTACCGCCCTCTAATAGTGGGTTCCATCTTGTAGATACGAGTTCCTAATCAACATTAAGTTTTATTCTATAAAGCAAAATTGTTCACTCAAAATTGTTGCAGAGTTTCTATACACCAGCTATGCGTCAACCGGAAGTAACATAACAACAATGCATCAGTCATGAACATATATCATAGAAATTCTCTAATCAAAACTCTATCCACAGTATCAAAGCCTAATAATTAGTTAAAACTAAAATTCACAAACGTAAATTATGAAGCAATAACACTTGCTTTATTTGGTTAAAACTAAAATTCCAATCAACTAAAATTCATAAAGCAATAACACTTGCTTTATTTATATGAACTAAGAATTACATATATGTTTATATTAAATAATATACTTAATTAATTTTTTTAATGACAACATCAAAAAATTAGAAAAATTAGTGATTTATTATTTTTTTAATAGATACATAATATAACTATATTAACTATTAATGTAGTTAATTATTTACTTTCTTACTAATGATAATATCAAAAAGAATAGAAAAACTAGTAATTTATAAATTCATGTATATCATATTTTTCTTTTTAATAAATTAAGAGAAAAAAGTTATTATTTTGTAAATCATCTAAATAATATAATAAACTATTAACTAATATTATTTATTATTACCAAGCATAAGATAGATAATGTATAATCAACTATTATAATTAATTATTCTAATAATTAATTATTTATATTTTAATTCTTCTCTTCTTTTGTTTTGTTCTAGTGTAATATAAATAAAAAGTGATCCTCACCTATATACATTAATATTTTTAAAAAAATATAAAAAATAATTTCAGAAAATAAAATTAAAACTTGTCTTAATAAATATAATTTTATTTGGTAAAAAATAATTTTTATGAGAAATAAAAAAATTTGTATGTATAATGATTAGATAATAATTCGATAGTAGTTATTAGGTGTTGTTTATTTTATATTAAGCAATAATTTATTTACCAACAGTCAATTAAATGTTGATTATTCAATATTAAGAAACAAGTTTTAAGTGTTGCCTAAAAATAAAAAGAAACAATTTTTAAATTTTGTTTCAAAAAATGCAACATTTTTTTTCTGTTGCATAAATTTAAAAAAAGGGAACAATACTCTTAAAATTGTTGCATATTTAAACTTTTCGCAACAATTATTAAATGTTGTGTAAAATCAAAAGGTAACAACTTTTTAGTGTTGCCTCACTATAAGAAAAAGGTTTATATAGATGATAAAAGTTATCTGTATAGACCTTATTTGTCATCGTTATATGTGTTATAGATGACATTATCATTTGTATTGAATCATGTGTATAGTGCCTATTGCACCCTACACTACACAAATGATATTTTCTATGTCGTTTGTATAAGTTAAACCTATACAGATGACAAAAATCATCTGTGTAGGCTACACCTATCATTTGTATAGGCATAACCTACATAGATGACAATTGTCATCTATATAAGTTTAGCCTATATTAACAACAATCACCTATACAAATAATAACTATCATTTATATAAGGCATAAATAGTATAAAATAATTTCAATCTATATTAAAAATTTTCAAAAATTTTCATATTTTTATTTTTAATAATTTTTATCATATTTATTTCTAATTTAAAAAATTTATTTGTAAATAAATGATGAAAATTGTAATACATGCTAAAATATATTTATAATTATTAGTAATTATTTAAAAATATCCTAATATCAATTGTAAAAATAAAAAAGCAAAAACTAACTGCCAATAATATATAATAAAAAATTCTTCATCCATACATAATAATATAAAATATCAAATAAAAAGTAAATATAATATATATATCTAATCCATTATTACTTATACTTTTTGTACTTTTAATTCTTAAATTGTAAAAACAATCATTGAAGTTTTTTTTTTTATTTTCATTAGTGTAATTATGAAATTATCATGCTATTATTTCTCAAATACTTTCATTCTTGTATAATATAATAAATTAATTACTATTATATGACTTGTTTATAAATTAAATTATTATACATTTTATTATCATCTACTATTGATATTTTTACTACTTTAAATTGTTATTTAAATTATAAAATATTTCACACCATAAAAGAATTTTCATATTCATTATTGTAATTATAAAAATTAGTTGTTACCATTTTCTTAATTTCTTTCATTTCTGTGACTTACTTATAATATTAAACTATTATATATTTTATTATCCTTTACTACTAATATTTTTAGTACATTAAATTGTTATTTAAGTTATGACATATTTCACATAATAAAAAGTTTTTTATATTAATTATTATAATTATCAAAATTAGTTGTCACCAATTTTTTAATTTCTTTCATTTATATGACTTATATATAATATTAAATTAATATATATTATTATCCATTACTACTTATACTTTTATTATTTTAAATTATTACTTTCATTCTTGTAAAATATAATAAACTGATTACTTTGACTTACTTATAATATTAAATTAGTATGCATTTTACAACTTATTACTCTTTAAATTTCGAATACGTAAATTATTACTTTTATTCTTACATAACATTATCAATTAATTGCCATTATCTGACTTACTTATAATATTAAATTATTACATATTTTATTCCCCATTATTATTTGATAATATTGAATACTTATTACTCAATAATTTTTAAGATTTAATTATATAATTTTGTAAATATTCAAATTATTTATTTTTTAGTATTTTAAAGGATTACTTAAATTACTAAATCTTTAACATCATCAAAAATTTTATATTTTCTTTTATGTAATTTTTAAAATTATTACAAATTTTATTATCCTATTTTCTATCAATCTCACTAGATGTATGACATGATAAATATACCAACTTCCTCAAAATATCAATTTTACCAACTATTAAAATAAATTCATTTTCAACTATTATATCAATATCATTAGATGTTTGAAGTAACAATCATATCAAACTACATAAAATTATTATTTTTCACACAAAATATTATTTCAAAATATGCAAAATATTAATTCATACTCATTATATGTTTAACACAATAAATATATATGCTATTGTACAAAATAACAATTATATCAAACTAATTAATGAAATTTGAATTTATTTTCATATATTATATTAATACTATTAAAAAATTTAGTGTATAAATTTTTTTAACATACATCAATAAAATAATGAACCAACAATGAACAAGTTTAGTTAACAATGCAACAATATAATCTAATTATTTGACAAAATAAAACAACAATTAATAAATAAATATATAAACATGGTAAAAAAAATTAAAAAAAGAAGAAGAAAAGAAGTTACCTGGTAGGGAGAAATGAAGAGAGGAGGAAACACTTCTCTAGCGCATGCTAGAAATGGAGAAATGATTAATTGGGCGCTATATATAGACATAACCTATACAGATGATGAAAGTCATTTGTATTACCTTTAAAATTTGTCTACTAAGTTTTTAGTGGGTTTAAAAATTTTAACTCTACAGATGACATTTGTCATCTCTATACAGTCATTTGTCATTTATATAAGTTAACTCTATATAGACAACATTTATTGTCTATATAGAGTTTTTCATTTTTTAAAAAATATATATGCGGAAACACTATACAAACAATAAAGGTTGTTTGTATATGATTTTTTTAATTTTTTTAAAAATTGAAAAACTTATATAGATGACACAAAAGTAGTCTATATAGGGTTTTTGAATTTTTTTAAAAATATGAAGGAAAACCTATATAAATGACATTTTGTCATTTGTATAAGTAAACTCTATACAAACAACAAAAGTCATCTATATAGAGTTTCCTTTTATTTTTTAAAAAAAATGAAAAACTCTATATAGATGACAAACGTCATATGTCATTTGTATTGGATCTTTTCAAATCTTTTTTTTAAAAAAAATAACTTTCCAAAAGGTTATACAGATGATTAAGATTATGTCCTCTATATAGGTATCATCTGTATATTACATAATTGTTGTAGTGCCTACAATAAAAGGAAAAGATAACATTTTTAAAATTATTGTCTATTTTGGTTATAGGTAAAAAAAAATGAATGGCAACATAATTTTAGCATTACTTAAACAAATAAAAATGAAAATATTCTTAAAATTATTGCCTAAATGAAGTTTAAGGCAACAACTTTTTATTTGTTGCCAAGTCTATTATTTTCATAGATAAAATAATAAAGACAACAATTTTTTAGCATTACAAAACCTAAAAGCAAAATGCAACATTCTTAAAACTATTGCTTGTTAAAAATTTAGGCTTTGTTTTTTCAAGTCATTGTAGACATGGCCAAGTAATTCTAGTTTCAAGTCCACTAAATATTCATCAGATTATGTACGGTAAGATTTTATTTCATCTCCATAATTTGGAAGAAAGAATTAATAAAGCAAATAAGTCAAGTTGGGATAAATTAGCTTTTAAAAGCCATTTAGGCGAAAGGATTAAAATCTAGTTTTTCTTCAAAACTTCTTCTAAAAAGTGGTGACTATGTTGTTTGTTTTTACAACATTAAATAAATGACTATAATGTTCAAATTAAATTTAAGCAATATTCATGAGACCAAAGGGTAATATCAAGTATAAGAAGATTGGAAAATCAAAGCATAAAGACGCCATGAAATCAATTAAAGAAACTGTGAGATTGAAAGTAGTGACAAATAATAATATAATAAATAAAGTGCTAGGAAATATAAAAGAGCAAGCAATAAGAAATGACAGCAGTTATTTTTATAAAGGGTTGACGGTATAAAGGAATACATTTTGGGAGTTTTGATCAAGTTACAACATTTAACTTTATAAAATCATCAAAATCTCCACTAGAATTTCAATCACCATCTAACTTTGCAAGATCTATCCAATCTTCACAAGGGTTTCAAATTGCTCCATAATAGGATTTCAATTACTACCTAATTTTACAAGATTCACACTAATGTCCATTAGTATTTCGACAAGCTCAAGGTTTGCTCACAATCTCTTCAAGTGTATATTTGCAAGTTTTAGCTCAAAATTTCTAGAGAGAGATGAGAAGAAAATGAAGTACAAAAGTTTTGCAATATGGTATGCAAGTTCAAGACCATTAGGTCTTCATTTTTTAGAGTAGCTAGTTATTTATAAAGAAATACAACTTGTTCTTTAAGTATACCTACTGCCTAAGTTGGTTTAACTTATCCAAGAAACTTGTTTTGCTTACTAGATACAATAGTGGAGAACTCATCCTTCTTTCTTCTAGACTTTTTCTTAAAGACCAAGCTCTTTACTCTTTCACATTGCAGCTACATTTTTTAATTATGTTAAAAAAATAAAGTTATGAATAGTAATAAGGTAATTCAAATTTAAATTTTGAGATGAAGTGCCATCCAAATTGCCTTTTCTCTAAGAAAACATAATATTTTAATGTATAACAATGAAGCATATGTTGCAACACAATATAATAATCAATTGCCCTATTTACTTTTTGACTTACCATTAGATAAAATATAATTAAAAAGGTATATAGCTAATAGGTAAAAAATATATGATAAAGCCTATTTAACTTAAAAACTACCCTAGCCTTATGATTTCTTGGTCTGCAAGTTTATCACATTCAAAATTTAAAGCAAAGGAAGGAAACAATAATCATGTGGGAAAATTCAATTTAGAAAGGATTGAGCTTGAATGATAGAAAAGTAAGGGCTCAACAATTTTGTGAATTTGTCCATTTTGCAAAACTAATCAAATAAGCCCATATAAATTGGATTGCATATAAGATGATCTCATAAAAGCAATTATACAATTTACCATTTCATGTAAAATAATTTGAAAACAATTGAACTGAAAATTTTGATTCCCCATTTGGTTTCTCAAGAATTTTATATCCATAAGACTAATAAAAAAAATAAGAATTTAACATTTATCTATATTATTCCATTTCATTGACATATAATTTTAAATAGATGTTGTCATATGACACCAATTGAAGTTAACACCAATATCTATTTTGATAAGGTGACATTTTTAAAATTATTTCAAAAATTTAAGATGGTGAGTAATAAATACAACTAACATCTATTTTCACACAGTGATACTATTGAAATTATTAGAAAACTTAAGGCAATGATTCAAACATATAATCAATTTCTTTTAATGAAGCTTGACTTTTCAACATCAGTTGTTTACTAAACCAATGTTTAAAGTCATGTGAACCTTCACTCTTAAGAGTTTTAAACAGATTTAGTATGTCAGATATCTTTAAGAAATGAATATTATAACCAACGTTATAAGTACATCATGTTTAGCAATCATTATTTATAGAAGAATCAATGTCAAAAGTCATAATAGAAGTGATTTCTTGTAAATACAAGTCTAATTTTATATGTCCTTTTATTTAAAATTGACTTTGTTTATTAAGGCATCGATTGTTTATTAAAAAACTAGTATTTAAAGTTCTTGTATAACTTTCATTTCATCTTCTATTTCATTGTCACTCTTACTTTTTGAAACCAATGATTTCTAGTAATGAACTCCACTTTCATCATTTTATCAATAATTCTCAAATCTCCTCCCCATTCTCAATTTAATCTACAGTGAATTTTATGATCATTTTTGTTATCATAATCATTCTCAAGTCTATTACCTTGTCTCGATTTCATTATTTTTCTTAAATATTGATAGATTATTTGACTATATATATGTATAGTGACATTATGTTAACCTTTTTCATCACTAAGTTTAAGCTTATGTTATATGTTAGGTTTGGTAATGCTTTTAAGATTTAGTTGCTTTTAGGATATATATGGTTATGCCAATGCTTTATTTAATGCTAATACTCTTGTAAAAATCTTCATTTTACATTGCTACTTTTCCTATTACATGTTCCCATAATGAATAGAGGATTTAAGATTATTATACTATGGAATAAATCATGTTTGTGCTTTGGTTATGTAAATTCATAAACAAGTTTGTAGATTAATGATCATTGTAATTTAAATTCAATTGTTTGTCATGCAATTTATGTGTTTTCCTATCCCTACTGTGTAGCATTTGTTGTAAGCATACATGCTACATTTTTTTATGCCTTGGTCATTGCATATGATTGACATTGATTTCATCCTAAAACTTTTCCACCTTTAAAATGATTCTTTATCAAACTAGGCATGGTCTTCATCTAACTTTATCAAACAAATGTAAGATTTTTTTTTAGTTTCTATGTTTATTCTTGCAATGTAGTTTCTAGCTTTATAATTGATCATATTTTGTTGCCTATCATTTTGATTCAACTTTTACCAATTTGTATAAGTAAAAACCAATCATATTGGTGATTGTAATTTTGAATCATGTTATTTTAATGGCAATTCCAATTATTATATTTATATATATTATCTGCGTAATATATTCAATTATGATAATAACCTTAGAATAATTGTATTCTTAAATGTCCTTAGTCATATATCATTGTGGATTAGGTTGCTTTGATATGTTAAGACTAGCATGTGTGAAGAATTATATGGGATATTAAGTTTATACATGAGTATAAGTTAGAGAACTTGTATATTGGACTAACCCATATTAAGAACACTACATGGATCATTATATGAGTGTCATGAGTGATTCTTAGTGATCATTATTAATATGTTCCTTTGACCTGAGATCACCAAGGTTCCCTACATGTGAGTTTCATATTTTAATACTATTCTATCTCACTAATGGTTAAGAGAATGCAAGGGTAGATATTGGATATGTCACATACACGCGGAGGGGTTTGTGTGATCAAGATGGGATTTGTCCCTCCTATATAACAGGAGTAACATCTGTGGGCCCCTTGATTAAGTAAAGCTGAGAAAAATGCATGGCCATGCTCAAATGAATTGACATGGGATGTCGATTACATTTGTTTTAGTTAGCTTGCTTAGGAATCAAGAAACCTTAAGATTGGGCTATACGAGAATGACACAGTCCATGTCTTATGATCATTCTAGATGTACAGGACAAAAGGACATAGGTGTTAATCACGTGTAAAGGTTTAGTCAAATCATCAATTTTCTCATTACTTGGGTAACAATGATGTGTTGCCAGACACCGATCATTATTTATGATCATTAATATGATCAATGGTCATTACCAACGTAATGAGAGCTTGAAGGGTCGCACACTTAGAGCTTAGTGAATTTGGAATTAATGGACTAAATTATTTAGGCCTAATATTTAGGAATTCATGTTATAATTATAAGGCCCAGTAGTAAGCCTATAATTGTACATAGAATAAAGCCTAAATAGGTTAGGTTTTTCTATGCACCTATTTAAATAGGCTCGTTGGATAATAATAGTGATGGTTATCATTATTCACGCACCCCAAAAGGCACAGAAAAACCCTAGCACCTTTCCTTGACTAAAACCCCTGAAAAGGCGTAGCTAGCACTACGAGGTGAAAGGAGATCAATTCCAACCAGTGTTTGTGTGGACATTCATCGGTGATTCATGGATTCGTGTGGATACCATAGAGGTGCAACCATATTAAACACTGTATTGGTGATCTGATCTTCTAGTTTCTATTCCGGTTCATGATTTGGAGAACAGATTGGATTGGAAAACGAACAGAAGCAGATCAGATTTGCTGTGTAGCGGACAGAATTTTTTACCGAAAGGTATAAACCTTAATCCTTAATCTATGGTGTCCTAAATTCACATAGATCCTTGGTGGAAATCGTACAAAAATTTTATTCCGCTATGCATGTATGATGCGCAATTACCAGCAGTGGTATCAGAGCCGCTTGCGAATCCATAGATTAGTTTTCTGTGTTATGCGTTTAAATCTGGATAATTTGTGTTTAATCAGATCGTGCATGATGCAATTAGGGTTTTGGATCAATGTAATTCTGTATGTTGATGAATCAATTTTGATTAGATTAAAATTAGATTGAAACATACATAATTAATGATTCAATTTTAATGAGATTAAAAACTGGAAATGTAATTGATGAAGGTTTCATTTTAATGAGATTAAAATTTGAACAGAAACATGTCTGATCATATACATGTGATGTATGCATTCTATTTTGTTTAATGAGATTAAATTAAACAAAAACATGGACTAATGTTTGAGTTAATATGGCAGAACATCAAGAAGTAGGATTTCAATATAGTTCTGGAATTAGGGTTCTTGATAAATTCTAATTTTGGCCGATTGTTTTAATGGTTAATACAGAAAATGAAACATTCAAAATTTTTTGGATTTTGCCCAAAAGTCTTCAAACTCTGCGTAGCGCAATAATTGATAGCCTAAATCTAAGCTGGGTTTTAAAATCAATCTTTTCATAACCTTCTAATTTTAAACAAGTTAAAATTGGAAACAAGATCAATTTCAATGAATACCTATGGTTGTTTGTATGCTTACATGTGATGTTTGCTGCATGATGCATAGTTATGGCCCTTACACCATAACGTATAGTTATCTTTCATTTATTAGTTTTGGTTTTATTGTAATTAAATACGTCCTGCGTGTCATGCCTTTCTCTATAAATTCTAGTTGTACATTCTTTCTCTCACCTTACTCCCCTCGAATGTAACTCGACTTTTCTCCTTCATTATGTATTGTAAAGCTAGAATAGTTTCCTTTCAAATGTACAACATGTTTAAGCCTGGAGCTTGCTACCATGGAGACAAGGAGCCAAAATCAATATAAGGACAACCGTGGAAGATGCTTAAAGAAGATATCTTTACCCTAGGTTGACCTTTTGGTTTTCTCATTGGCTTAGGAAAACCAATGTAGTTGGGCCATAACTATGCACATTTATTTTATGCTTTATTGCATGCTTTATGTTAATGTATATGATATGTTAGATATAGGCATGTATGGATGGCAAATAATGGTGAGATCTAAAATAGACATTTAAATCCCTCAATGCAAATATTAAGTCAGTAATAAAAGTAATGCCTTCTAATGAATGGCACTTGTCAAGGCCTTGATCAACATAAGGTAGGTTTGCCAAAGTAAAGTGCCTAGTTTATCTTAGTGAGACACGATAGGATAATAGTGATGTCCAAATGCCAATAATTAGGCTCTTGACTTAACTAGACCATCTCAATAGGATTGGGGGCCTAAAGGCATAGAGTTAGGCTTAAGTCCATGAGATGGATTTGAACAAGTGTTGTTCACCTAACTATCCAAGAGTTACATAAGATGTAATTGGCAAGGAGTTGCCTACCTAAATAGCCAAAACTTGAGTGATCAGCCAAAGCTGACTTAAGTCTTGGTGAAATATGGATCTTGGCCCCACTAGAAAATCTTAAACGCTACGATTTTTTGAAATAATAATGAGGGCTATTATTTTGAGAAAAATAGTGGGAGTATTATTTAATAAGAGACCTTATTAAATAAATAAAATACATGATTCTCATTTTGCATATATTTTATATTGTAGATAACCATGGCATCAAATGCATCAAATTTATCACTGTGATTTATCCTTGGGAAGGATAAACTGAATGGGATGAATTTTCTTGATTGGTATCAAAACTTAAGGATTGTCCTCAAGCATAAGAAAAAATAGTATGTCCTAGAGCAACCTACTTTAGATGAGCCTGCTACTAATGCTCCTCGAGCAGAAAAGGATGCTTATAAGAAGCATCTAGAAGATGCTCTGGATGTCAGTTGTCTCATGCTTGCTACCATGAACTCTGAGCTTCAGAAGCAACATGAGAACATGGAGGCGTTCAATATGATTGATCACCTTAAATAGCTCTACCAAGAGCAATCAAGACATGAGAGATATGATGTATCTAAAGCATTATTTCAGTGTAAGATGGCTGAAGGAACACCCGTTGCTACACATGTGCTTAAAATGATTGGGTACATTAATAGCTTTGAAAGATTGGGTTTTCCTTTGCAGCAATAATTGGCCACTGATATAGTTTTGTAATCGTTGCCTGAGAGCTATAGTCAATTCATCATGAATTACAACATGAACGAAATTGATAAGACTTTGCCTGAACTGCTTAACATGTTGAGAATTGCTGAGCAGAACTTGAAAAAGTCCAAGCCCAATTCCATTATGATGGTTCAAAAAGGCAAAGGAAAGGGCAAGTTTAAGGCTAAGAATAAAAAGAAAAAGACAAGACTAATGGAAAGTCCAAGTCAAGTTCCTTTGCACTGAAGCCTAAAGGTGACGTGACCAAGTAAGGGCAATGCTTCCATTATAAAGAACCAGGACATTGGAAGCGAAATTGCAAGATTTATCTAGAAGAGCTTAAGAAGCAAAAGGAAAATGGGACTTCCAACTCAGGTATTTATGTTATATAGGTTAATTTATCTACTTCTACATCTTAGGTATTAGATACTAGATGTGGTACTCACATTTGTGTAAATGTGCAGGATCTTAAAAAACATAGATCATTAGCCAAAGGTGAAATTGACCTACGCGTTGGAAATGGAGCAAGAGTTATTGTATTAGCTGTAGGGACTTATTATTTATCTTTACCTAGTGGATTAGTTTTAGAATTGGACAATTGTTATTTTGTGCCTACTGTTAGTAGAAATTTGATTTCTGTTTCTTGTTTAGACAAGAAAGGTTTTTCATTTATAATAAAGGACAAATGTTGCTTTATTTATTTAAATGAAATGTTTTATGGCAGTGCACAATTAATGAATGATCTTTATGTTCTGGACCTTTAAAATCCAATCTATAACATAAATATAAAGAAGGTCAAAACTATCTTTGGCGTTATCATTTAGGCCATATAAATGAGACATGCATCTCCAAACTTTATAAGGATAGATTTTTGGACTCATTTGATTTTGAATCATATGAGATATGTGAGTCATGTTTATTAGGTAAGATGACTAAAGCCCTTTTTACTGGGAAAGGTGAAAGGGCTAGTGATTTATTAGGCTTTATACATAGTGATGTATGTGGACCTTTAAACACACAAGCTAGAGGAGGTTATCAGTACTTCATTACTTTTACTGATGATTTCAGTAGATATGGTTATGTGTTTCTTATGAAGAAACACAAGTCTGAATTTTTTGAAAAGTTCAAAGAGTTCAAAAATGAAGTACAAAACTAACTTGGTAAAAGTATTAAGCACTTTGATTAGATCAAGGTGGTGAATACTTAGACCGAGAGTTTCTTAATCATCTAAAGGAGTGTGGCATTGTATCACAACTCACTCCACCAGGAACACCTCAATGGAATGGTGTTTTTGAAAGGAGGAATCGAACTTTGTTAGACATGGTTTAGTCAATGATGAGTTAGGCTGACCTTCCAAATTCCTTCTGGGGACATGCTCTAGAGACTGCAACTTTCACACTAAACTGTGTTCCATCAAAATCAGTTCAAAAGACACCATATGAGATATGGACAGGGAAACGTCCTAGTTTATCTTTTATGAAGATTTGGGGCTGCGAAGCTTACGTAAGACGTCAGGCTTCTGATAAACTTGGACCCAAATCTGATAAATATTTTTCCTAAGGAAACAAAAGGATATTATTTCTATAATCCAACCGAGCAAAAAGTGTTTATTGCTCGAACTGGTGTTTTTCTAGAGAGAGAATTTATCTTTAAAAGAATCAGTGGGAGAAGAATAGAAATTGAAGAAATTCAAGATCAACGAGAAAACATTGAACTTGAGATGGAACCTGAGCCAGCTCCACAAACAGTTGTGGAAGAACCTGCTCATGTAACACATAACCCATGTAGATCTAGTAGGATACGTCGTGAGCCTGAGAGATATGGTTTTCTCGTGACTCATCACGGTGATGTGTTGCTCTTGGACCAAGATGAGCCCACAACCTACCAAGAGGCTATGATGGGACCAGATTCTGAGAAATGGCTAGAAGCCATGAAATTAGAGATGGACTCCATGTATTCAAACCAAGTTTGGACTTTGGTTGATCCACCTGAAAGGGGTAAAACCCACTGGGTGCAAATGGGTTTCCAAAAAGAAAACTGACATGGATGGTGATGTATGTACCTTTAAGGGATGATTGGTTGCAAAAGGTTTCAAACAAATCCATGGTATTGACTATGATGAGACTTTTTCTCCAGTTGTCATGCTTAAATCCATCAGGATTCTTCTAGCTATAGCAGCATATTATGATTATGAAATCTGGCAAATGGATGTCAAAACTGCTTTCCTTAATGAAAATCTTCTTGAGGATGTGTACATGACACAACCTAAAGGTTTTGTAAATCCTAAAAATGCTAGAAAATTTTGCAAATTGCAACGATCCATTTATGGGTTGAAATAAGCTTCTCGGAGTTGGAATCTTCATTTCGATGATGTGATCAAAGAGTTCGGTTTCATCAAAAATGAAGATGAACCCTGTGTGTACAAGAAGGTTAATGGGAGCACAATAGTCTTTCTGGTATTATATGTAGATGACATATTACTCATTGGAAATGACATTCCTACACTACAGTCTGTAAAAACTTGGTTAGGAAATTATTTTTCTATGAAAGACTTAGGTAAGGCCTCCTATGTATTAGGTATCAAGATCTATAGAGATAGATTGAGAAAATTGCTTGGCCTAAGTCAAAGTACATACATCGACAAGGTGCTAAAAAGGTTTAGCATGCAAGATTTTAAAAAAGGATTCTTGCCAATGTCACATGGCATAAGTCTCTTAAGAACTCAATGTCCTTCCATAGAGTATGAGAGACAGCGCATGAGTAAGATCTCTTATGCATCTGCGATTAGGTCTATCATGTATGCCATGTTATGTACTCGTCCTGATGTCTCGTATGCTTTAAGCATGATGAGCAGATACCAATCAGATCCTAGTGAAAGTCATTGGACAGCTGTCAAGAATATTCTTAAGTACTTAAGAAGAACTAAAGACATGTTTTTTATTTATGGAGGTGAGGAAGAGCTCATTGTAAATGGTTACACTGATGCTAGCTTTCAAACCAATAAAGATGACTTCAGGTCGCAGTCAGGTTATGTATTTTGCCTTAATGGTGGCGCTGTGACCTAGAAGAGTTCAAAACAAGGGATAGTGGCTGATTCTACAACAAAAGCTGAATACATTGTAGCATCAGATGCCGCAAAAGAGGCTGTTTGGATTAAAAAGTTCATCAATGAACTTGGAGTTGTTCCTAGCAATGTTAACCCAATAGAGCTCTATTGTCACAATAATAGAGCCATTGCGCAAGCCAAGGAACCTAGATCTCACCAAAAATCTAAACATATACTCTGGCACTATCATCTCATAAGAGATATTGTTGATAGAAATGATGTTAGGATATGCAGAATACCGACTGACGATAATGTCGCCGATCCACTGACAAAAGTGCTAACACAGCAAAAGCATGATAGTCATATGAGATCCATAGGTATTAGATACATGGTGATTGTAAAACCAATCATATTGGTGATTGTAATTTTGAATCATGTTATTTTAATGGCAATTCCAATTATTATATTTATATATATTGTCTACATAATATATTCAATTATGATAATAACCTTAGAATAATTGTATTATAAAATGTCCCTAGTCATATATCATTGTGGATTAGGTTGCTTTGAAATGTTAAGATTAGCATGTGTGAAGACTTATATGGGATATTAAGTTAGAGAACTTGTATACTGGATCGACCCATATTAAGAACACTACATAGATCGTTATATGAGTGTCATGAGTGGTTCTTAGTGATCATTATTAATATAGTCTTGTGACCTGAGATCACCAAGGTTCCCTACATGTGAGTTTCATATTTTGATACTATTCTATGTCACTAATGGTTAAGTGAATGCAAGGATAGATATTGGATATGTCACATATCATGCGGAGGGATTTGTGTGATCAAGATGGGATTTGTCCCTCCTATATAATAGGGGTAACATCTATGGGCCCCTTGATTAAGTAAAGCTGAGAAAATGCATGGCCATGCTCAGATGAATTGATATGGGATGTCGATTACATTTGTTTTAGTCAGCTTACTTAGGAATCAAGAAACATTAAGATTAGGCTATACAGGAATGACACAGTCCATGTCTCGTGCTCATTCTAGATGGTATAGGACAAAAGGACATAGGTGACAATCACGTGTAATGGTTTAGTCAAATCACCGACTTTCTCATTACTTGGGTAACAATGATGTGTTGCTAGACACCGATCATTGTTTATGATCATTAATATGATCAATGGTCATTACCAACGTAATAAGAGCCTGTAAGGTCGCACACTTAGAGCCTAATGAATTTGAAATTAATGGACCAAATTGTTTGGGCCTAATATTTGGGAATTCATGTTATAATTATAAAGCTCAATAGGAAGCCTATAATTGTACATGGAATAAAGCCCAAATAGGTTAGGTTTCTCTATGCACCTATTTAATATAGGCTTGTTGGGTAATAATAGTATTATTATCATTATTCACGCACCGCAAAAAGGCATAGAAAAAATCCTAACACCTCTCCTTGACCAAAACCCTTGAAGAGGCCTAGCTAGCACTACGAGGTGAAAGGAGATCAATTCCGACTGGTGTTTGTGTGGATATTCATTGATGATTCACGATTTCGTGTGGATATCATAGAGGTGCAGCCATATTAAATGCTGCACTAGTGATCTGATCTTCTAGTTTTTATTTCGGTTCGTGATTTAGAGAGCAAATTGGATTGGAAAACGGACAGAAGCAAATTGAATTTGTTGTGTAGCAAAAAGAAGATTTTTAGCTGAAAGGTATAAACCCTAATCCCTAATCTATGACGTTCTAAATTTGCATGGATCCTTGGTGGAAACCGTGCAAAATTTTTATTCCGTTGTGCATGTATGATGCGCGATTTCCAACAGCAACAACCATTTAAAATCATGATTTGAGACATTTCTCAGTCCTTTTTTTTATAAATAAAAGGGATCTAAACCCAAAAAAAAAGTAGAATCTAACTAAACTAGAGGCAAAGACCCTAATTACATCACAAAGTAAAATACTACATAAATCTGCATGGAACTATCCAAGATTTATAGACCAATATCATGCTAACAACTATAAGAAGTTAATAAATTTGTGCATTTATTGTGCTACATCCACCCCTAACCCGTTCTTAAGTCTCTATCTATGATCAGATCCTTTCTGAACCCCCTATAACGGCTATTAAAGAGATTGGTGGACAGAAGAAGCATGGCATGTGTCACAAGCTGGCAGTTGTGATAGTTTGATAGGAAAACATGCTTGGATTAAGACGAGACTTGGTGAAAAAATATAACATGTTATGAGGGTCCTTTGGTTGAAATTTGAGATCAATCCAGCTTGCATACTATTTTTCTCGATTTTTCCAAATTTGAGGGTATTTTAATCATTTTGAAAGGTTTGAGAATCCGACAAGGTTCGAAAAGATCATATTTGAAATCATTGCATTTTTATCTTCATCTCGGCTGGTTTTCATGACAATCGAACACCCGGAATATGGCAAAAAGGGCTTATGACAACTCGAAAAAAGTATGTCATCTTCTTGCAAAAGAGCTTTTGCTTAAAATGCTCTTTAAGGGGATGGAGTGCTCTAAGAGCCTATGGGGTGCCTGGATGATGAGTTAGGGATGGAGTGTGTTGGGTTGTGGCCATCCCCCTACACACTCAAAGGTATGGAATGAGGCATAAACCAAGTGCACGGAGTGTCCCTCTCCCTATTCATTTGTCTCTTACGATCCATAGTGTATGGAGGCTTCCTATATGGAAGGATCTTGTGGTCCAGTATGTACGGGCGCTTTGGTGATATACAATATTGGCGTGCGGACATGTTGTACATAGACTTATTATATAGGCAATAAATCTTCGATGTCCCGCTATCTTTACCTAAGCGTACCAAACGAGGGTTTAATGTTGGAAGGCTGGTATGTTAGCCAAGAGTGGCAAGCATACACTGCATGGTTTCGGCTAGAGAGTAGCCGACTCGTGACAGATGGTATTAAAGCCCGATTTGCACCAAAGGCCCAAGATCGAGTAGGCACAATTAGTTTATATGTAGCTTGTCCTGTAATATTCGGTATGTGCGAAGCTATCATTCTCTCAAACTCGGTGGTGTCGTTGCCAAAGACTTGACCAAAGGGTGTAAAAGATTGGATCGTCCCAAGAAGCCAGTGACCAGGGAATGGTATATACTAGTGATCGAGGATTTGTACGAAGGGCCCAAGCATTTGTGCTAAGTGGGCTATCTTGCTTGTCGATTATGCGCAGGACATGGGTTATACGCTCATTTATAGTAGTGGCATTAAGGGATGTAACCCTACCATCCAGAGGGATGAGGGAATTGACGGCTAATCCGGTGGGAAAACCCTTGGTGGAACTAGAGGGTGAAGCCATTGGTCGTGCCAGTGAGTGTGGCCACAGTTGAAGGGTATGAGCAGATTGTTCTAGAGGGAGTGGTCTAAAATCATGTCAAGGAGGTCCAGAAGGATCGTCAAAGTGCTCAGTGGAGCATTTTAGTCAAAGGGCTTGGCAAAGATTCAAAGGAATTAATGTCGTGTTCGAACTAGAGTGGATAGTGCTCTATGCTCAACCCCCTTCTACGAGTTGAAGTGAGGAAGCCATAAGAGGATGTGCTCAATGAAGTTGTCAGAAGACACATGCCAAGAAGTGGTCATGAGGATCGCAATGCTAGTGGGCTTCAAACTCCAAAGGTAGGCTGTGATGGTCAGTGATATGCTAGAGGGCATTGATCCAAAGAGGATTAGAGGATCTAATCGGGTGTGCAATTGGCATTGCCTAGTACAATGGGTCAACCAAAATGGAAATGAGTAGTTGGGGAGCGAGGTTCGTCCTCTCTGCAAAGATCCAACATAAGTCTTGTCTCTTGTACGGGTCTGTGGGACACTTAATCAAGATACCTATTAGTAGGTGATTCAAAGTGCTAAGCATTTAGTATAAGCTATAGAGTTGCCACACACTTAAGTTGTGGAGGTGGCATATTGTGCAATCTGTGGAGGTAATGAGCACCAATTGTAGAGGCAACTAACTATCGAACAAGTTATAGAGGTAATGATTTTGGGAGAGCTATTTGGGATAGCGGCACTAGAGAGAGTCTCAGGACACTTTGCTAGGTGACTACAGAGGTAGCCCTTCGAGTGACTTTGCGAAGGATGCATTTTACCAAGTACCTATGTTACAGAGGTAACAGACAGCCCACCTCCGAGATGGGGGAAACATTTCATAGTGCTCAAAGAGACAGGCTTTGAGACAGTCAAGGAAGTAACTTAGTGGAGTCGGCTGAAGATCGGATCCGTGTCAAATTGAGGCGTCAATGAGGGCATTGACATTTGAAGTAAGGGAGAAAGCCACAAGCTGGCAGTTGTAATAGTTCGATAGGAAAACATGCTTGGATTAAGACGAGACTTGGTGGAAAAATCTAACATGTTTTGAGGGTCATGTGGCTAAAATTTAAGATTAATCTATCTTGCATACTATTCTTCTCGATTTTTCCAAATTTGGGGGTATTTTAGTCATTTTGAAAGGTTTGAGAATCTAGTGAGGTTCGAAAAGACCATGTTTGGAATTCTCACATTTTTATCTTCGTGTCTGTTGGTTTTCATGACAATCGGACACCCGGAGCATGGCAAAAAGGGCTTATGACAACTCAAAAAAAGTATGTCATCTTCTTGTGGGAGGACTTTTGCTCAAAATACTCTTTAAGGGGGTGGAGTGCTCCAAAGGTCTGTAGGGCACCTGGACATTGAACTAGGGATAGAGTGTGTTGGCTTGTGGTCATCCCCCTATGCACTCAATGTTATGGAATGAGACATAAACTAAGCGAACGGAATGTCCCTCTCCCTATTCATTTGTCCCTTACGGTTCGTAGTGCATGGAGGCTTCCTGTGTGGAAGGATCTTGCAATCTGGTATGCGCGGGCGCTTCAGCAACATATGATATTGGTGTGCGGACATGTTGTACATGGACTTGTTGTATGGGCAATAAGTCTTCAATGTCCCGCTATCTTTACCTAAGCGTGCCAAATGAGGGTTTAATGTTGAAAAGCTGGCATGTTGGCCAAGAGTGGTAAGCATGAACTGTATGGTTTCGGTTGAAGAGCCGCCGGCCTGTGACACATGAGATGCCTCTTCCTTTGGCGAGTAGCAGGATTTCCTTTAGCACAACCAATTGTTAGCCCAAGGAAAGGAAGAAAGGAGGAAAGGAGTGAGTAATATTAATCGACCACCTCTATTAAATTAACATATGACATCTAATCACAAGAGCCCAATGTCTAGTATGGAAGGGAATGTATTCCATGAGTAAATTGACAACCAACTCGGTGTCCATTTCCAAGATGATTCTTCTAAGCCTAAGATTCCATCCCACAGATGAATCATGGTAAACTTCCCATAATTCAACTACTAAAGATGAATAGATACTCAAGTTGCAATAGAAACCACTAATCCATCCTCCTTCATAATTACAAATAAGACCCCAGCATTCTGCTAAGCTAGGATTGCATTCCGAAGCTTCAGATGTATCTCGAGCCAACCTCAAAATGTATCCAATAGCATCTTATGGTTGCTTCAATTCAGTATCAAAAACAATTGCATTTCTACATCTCCAGATACACAACAAAGCAATGCTGCATACGGTACTCCAATCTACTCCCAAATCCCCACCCAAATTTTCAGTCATGTTATAAGAAAACCACTCCCTCCCAAAAAATGCTGCTCTCTTCCCTCTGGTCAACAATGCTAACCAAATCTTCTTTTATCAGTACGATCACGTAATGAATGCAACAAATTTTCCTCACCTATTGCACTGTTTGCACGTGTTGTGCCCAGCCCCTTCGCACATCTCAGCTTGTTCTTCACAAGCCCGTTATGACAACACAGCCGCACAAATAACTTAACCCACTCTGTAACCTGCATCTCCCAAACACGTTTCCAAACTCCCTTCTCAGAAGTGACAGACAATCCCCAAAGATGGTTATAAGCTGTGCTGACAGGAAACAATCCATTAGAATTTTTAGACCATAGCATATCGTCCTGGCCCAGCGAAACAAATGGCGGGGGGATGGTCAGAATTGATTTAGCAGCATCCGGATTCAAGGGAAGCTTAAAGGCGTCTAGCCGTCTGCATTTCACTCACCGTTGGGCTTCACAAAGTCAGCAACCTTATTCTCCAGGATAAAGTAGGAATATCCTGCCAGAAGGAAGTAGTATTTCCATCATTTATCTGTTTCATAATTCCATGTAGAAATATGGACCGTAATTTAGAGAGATGCTTCCGTAAATGAGGGTCTGGATTTTGGGTTTTCACTCTTATAGACAAGTCCTGTCCTTTGAGATATTTTCCTCTCAAGACAGCACTCCATAACTCCTCAGTGTCAGATATAAGCTTCCATACTTCATGAGACAAGCAGCATTCGTTTTCCAGAAATTCTTGTTTCAATTAAGTCCGATCTATTCTATACTTAATAGGGAGTGAGCCTCCTGCACAAGTGTCATTTCCTCTGACCTCATACAATGTGTCAAGTTCTCATTTAATTTGCAGGTGTTGTTCTCACATTCATTCTCCAGGCTTCCCAATTTTTTTCCTCTAAATCCCTTATCTCACTTATAGGTAAATGTCCTGGTTTTGATGTAATTATTGCTGACAATTAATTATTGTTAATGCTAATAATTTATATAATTGTTTTTTGTCATTAATTTCACAATTATGTTTGTTCATGACACAATTAATATTTTTCAAATTCTTATCTAATTAAACGATGATTGGAACTTTTTTTAGATACTTCCTAGTCTTACCTGTTAGGTATAATATAGATTACCGATTTTTGTATACATTTAATATAAATTTTAACACTCCTATAATTAATTAATTAATTAGGATGATTTTTACAATACATTTTTGTATGCATCAATTACTGATTTTCTTAAATGTATCAAATTAAACTTATAACCTCCTATATTTAATTAGTCTGATCTTCTGTATGCATTTTGGTGCGCATTTCAAGTCACTATAATTTAATTAACGCCGCTAGAATTTTCGGTTTTCCCATGGAAATTTCTATTAGTACAACTGTAATTCAAATGGTTCACTATTTTCCATGAATTTATTTTTCATTCGAATATTTAAAAAATAAAAAAATCAGTAAAATTGTAAATTTTTATGTAAAAAATTCTTACTATTTCTAATAGATATTTGCATTAAGATTTGAAATGTATAAATAGGGTGCAGAAGCACTTCCTCTCCCATTTCTTCTTTCTTCTTGATGTATATTTGAGCTCTTGAAGTATTTTGAGCTTCAAAAAATACTCTTGCAATTTAGAGGTAAATTTTACAATTATAAACCAATTAAATTCATTATGTTACTTGATTCATTAATTTTACCGATTAATTTTAATATTTTTTTTTGTATTTTGTGTAGTTCCATGCTACCATCTCTAAATAGCATCTCATTTCCATTGCCTTCTTACTTGGACAAAGGTATTTGGTGGTAATTTTTATTCATTTACTTAGAATTCATTTCATTCCCATTTTTATTTAGCATTTAATTTTTATTTCGGACTATTTTTTAATTTTGTATGACTAAAAATCTATTGGAAAAAAATATCTAATCGAAAAATTTGTCAAAAAATTATTTCTATCAAGCATTTTACCAAACCAAATTCATCGGAAATTTCAATTTTAACTGATTTTTTAAAATTTCCGATAAGTTTCTCCGTTGGATAGCCAGGTGTTTTTTCTTGTAGTGTATGACGATATTTGCTGCTTCTAAATGGTGTGGTATGAGCTTTCTCTAGAAATCGGAGCGCATATATCAGACTGCAAAAGAATTCCAAAGAGACGAGAATGAAAAAAGCCTATCGGATACGTGATTTCTTCCAATTTGTACTGGATTTGATGACAAAATTTTGAAGTGCAAGAGGGAAATAAGAAGGCTTCAAGGATAGTTGGAAAAGGTTTAATAGGGTTTACATGAAAATGAGATCTTTAATTGGTAAGTAGTTCATATTTTTTTTCCTTCTCCAATTAAAATTGGCTCTTATTTCCCTTTGCTTCATTGAAAAGCATTTTCTATAAAATATAATTATAAAATATTAAAATAAAATGAAAGTATTTTAATTGTTTAATATTAATAAGAATTTGGAGAAAGAACTTCTTTTATTTTAAAAAGAAATTTGCTTTCCTCCATTTCTAAACTTATAGATATCATTTTTTTTTTAATTATCAATGTACATGACATATTATCCATTCATTAATATATATACAAATTATATTTCCCTATGAAAAATACTTTTCAAAGAAACAAACAGAGCCTGAAAAGAGTTTCAAGGTGGTGTGATTATTGTAATTATCTGTTCTTTTTCTTTTTAATGCTTTCTGGAATTTTCAAAAGGAGTCTAGTTATTTTTTTACAGTAATTAAAAAATATATATTATATTATATTAATAATATAACATGAAAAATATTTATAAATAATATCAATAAAAAACACAAAATAATGCAAAATCACGGGCAAAACGTCTAATATATAAATACCCAATTTGTGGAAGCCCCGAACCTGTCTTGAGATGAATTACTATTATATTTACAATATTTATTAAAATTACTTTAGTAGTACATAATATGACATAATATAAATATTTAACGAAACAATTGTTATCAACTTCGTTTAAATAAGAATCTAGACGGAAACATGTTACAATAAATATAAAATTAATATTTAGGAAAAATACACAAAACCCCTAAAGAACTGTGAACCTACAAAATTGATACATGGGCAAATGGACTAACAACTATCCTTTTCTTATTGAGTAGGAGTAAATAGAAGTATCACGACTGGAGTACATTAGTCTTGTTTCACTAACATGAGCCCATGACATATGCAATAACATGCAAGCCAGAAACAACTACCATACACTGCACCCTTTCCACCGATACACAGATTCTTGCATTCTTGTTGGTCCAATGGATCCCATGCATTGCACCGGGTTTTTTACGAAATCCTTCAACCTGTAACTCTGTGTATAAATACAAAAGAAAAGAAATTGGATATTACTACTACATTTTAAAGCTACATGTGCATTATTGCTCAATTTTGTGCTCTAATTATTGAAATGTTTATTATATATATGACCCTTTTAACAGATTGAAAACTGCAACAATGAACTATGTTGTTTTTTTTATTTTATTTTCTTTAGACATTTGTGTATCCAGAAATTCGGATTGTAGAGGCAATAAACACATAAAAAATTCAAATTTAAATTACTATAAAAAAACTTAAATATTAAAATAAGAGAAAATTAATATGCTTGTTTTTAATGTTTTCTTTTATATTCATTTGTGAGTGTACGTAACTTAAGTTTTTTCACCATTGTATAAATTAAGAATTTTCACTTTAACATATGAGCGGAAGCATATTGACAAATTAGACAATGAATTTAAATTTAATCTATGGTTAGTGCTAATTAATAATTTTTACCAATATTTTTTATTGATATGACAACACTTCGGGTGATAATTTAAAACTGATTTACATACATTGACGGTGGATCACTATCTAATATAAATTGTAGCCACAATATAATTGATTTGATTAGTATATATGTGTTTAAAATACTGCTGTTGTCGTGATGTGTTTATATCTTGGATATGTTATATTACAAATGAATGTTTTTTCCAGACACTAAATAAGAAAAGAAAGATATTATATCCAGAATATATGAAAGAAAAAATTTTCAAGACTCTAGAGACCTACCCTTGTTGCAGAACAAGAGAACAGTAAACGAGATGACAACGAAAATGCATAATTTATCTACTAAAGCTGCCATGTTTTACTAGAATAGGTTCCTCAAGACAGTTCTTATTTTAGAGGAAGATAAGTGCATCTATACATAGATAATTGAGCCTTACTTATTTTTGAAAGAGCCATTGATGATTAAATTAAAGTGCTTTGGATTTAGATAAGGTTGCAATTAAAAACACGGCCGTACATGCTGTATACGGATATTCTATGTACAGTTGGTCTCGAGATTTATGAGTTATGAAGGCCGTTTTTGTTTTATGTTGTTAATTAAGCGATAGAATATTCGAAAATTTAAACCCAAGGCTTGATCGATGATGAATGTACTTTCCGCTTCGAATCCTTCGTGTGGGGCCATTCTGTCTTATTGGTTTTATCCATTTTCCATGGTACTGTATGTACGTGTACAAATTGAAGTAGTAAAAATACAAATAAACATAGTCGTTGCGATGTGAAATTATAAATTATATTTATGGCACAAAAATCGATACAATGACAATATTAAAATAATCATTATATTATTAAAAAAATTGTAAACAAATACTAATGTTGTACTGCAAAATTGTGATTTATGAAACCATAATTTAAAATTATGCTATTTGCTACAGCCAAAGGATGCTACATATCTTGTAGAGTTACAAATTCCAGCTGTGATTGATCAAAATTCGAGTTATGAGAGATAATAAACGACAATCATATTATGAAATTATTAATTGTTCTTTTAAAAATTTAACTAAAATAAGGATAAGATATTGGAATATAACAGAAAATTTTGTAATTTTTAATGAAATTTATGAGTTTAAATTTAATTCACTAATTGTATAAAATATTTTACACTATTAATTAATAGGAAGTTGACATGATATTAAAAAAATAATAATAATTAAATTTTTTTACTAATAGTAAGAGAGTTTTAATAATTTTGAGTAAATACAACAATTAGTCCCTCATTTATAAAGATTTGTCAATGTGGTATTAATTGTTGTGTTTGCTCAATAGTTTCTTTATTTCCACAGTAATATATGGATGAGTATTGTAAAACTGATTTACTCTTAGAGTAAATTAAATTTAAATAAAAATTTATAGCAGAAGAAAAAAGGTACAGTGGTTAATGGCACTCGTAGAACCAATAACATACAAATAACCTACAACCACCCTCAATTGCATGCTCTTCACCCTTGCACAGGTTGGTTTTTGCATGCATCATCGTCGAAACAGCCCCCCATGAAATCTCCCACTTGCTCTTGCACAAAGATCATCTAAAGGTCTTGCTTTCACAACCTGCAACTCTGCTTTATACATACAAAAAAGAAGGAATGGTATATTACCACTACTTATTATACCTTCAAGTAATATAGAAGAATAACATATTCCTTAAGTATGGAGTGGGGTAGGAGTGGACATAAGCTGAATGAATTGAGTTGTTTAGATTGAGTCATATGAATTTGAATCAACTTGAAACTCAACTTATATTTAAATAAATGAAAATTTTTGTTTGAATTTAAGTTGGCTTAAATTTGCAAACAGCTAACTTAATTCGATAGTTGATTTAGTTTAATAAAATGAATCAAAATCTCGAGTAAGTAAATTTGAATTTGATGACAATTATTCACTTGGTTAATACCCCACCAAATCAAACTTGTTTCCTTAAAAAGTTAGTGATTAGCGCATTCAAATAACCTAGATGCCTTTGTGTTATCCACATGGTGTTCTATTAAAATTAAAATAATTTATTTATTATATAATATTATATGGATTAGCATTAATTAATTTATTAAAATATTTATTTAAATAATTAGTTTTATGTTTTAACATTAAGCATAGGACAGATTGGGCTTTGGTTCAATATATATGGTCTGTGATAGGTTGGATCATGCATAAGCCCATATGAGTAGAGGTCCCAACCTACAGCCCTTTAGTAATCAGTGGTTTTCTATCACAAGTCTAACCTTAAATAGAGAGATCAAGGTTGTCATTCAAGGATGCACAACAAAAATTGCCACTCTTAAAAATATCTTATCTTCTCTCTCTCTCTTTATCTGAATAACCTAAGGGGTAAAGTAGGTTACAAGTTACTCATCACCATCATCTAAATCAATTATGGCTTCATCAGAGTATGCATTAGGTACACTTATAATTTATTATGATTAATTTGTATATTTATATTTGTTAATCATACAGTCAACATATGGTATCAAAGCAATGTTGATAGTATGAATTATCATATTATGAGTAATTTAAATTGATCTTGGTAAATTTTATAAAATCTTAGTTTTCTCTTTTCTTTTTTGTACATAGAATTATCAAAAAGAAATTGAGATTTTAATTCTGAGACAATTTGGATCTATTTCTCTTTTTGTTGAATCACATCTTCTATTCATATGGATATGTTGACTATTACATTGTTGATTAATTGTATCAAATTTCATGATTATTGTGGATTGAAATCTTAGTTTTTTTTTAAATTTGTGGCCTTTGTATGTGCAATTTTAAAACATTTTTCTTCTAATTAATGCATGAATCTGTGTTGGAAATAGGCCATATAATTTTTCTTGCATTGAAATGGCTTGAAAAGAATTTTCTGGAACTTGAAAACATCATCAATGGCTGGAAAAATAGCCATGAGCAAACAAAATGCAACAAGATTGAATATAACATTGTTTTGACTTGCATGCATGCATGCCACATGCTTGAAAGTGCATGAACATTGCACACTTGATTACCTCAACCAACTTTAGCTAGTCGCACGCGTGGGTGCCATGCACTCGTGAGCATGTGAATATTACATGCCTACTTGCCTAACTAACTTTAGTTGGTCACACGCGTGCATGTCACACGATTGAGAAAGCATGAGTTTCATGTGCTTTTCTTTGACCAGTTAGCTGCAACCTTTTTTTATTGCGCATGGGCCATGTGTGTGAAGAGCACTTGAGATCATGCGTTGGTCATTTGACCCATTCTAGCTTCAAGTAGGCTCATACATAGTGCCACATGTGTACAAGCGTGTGCATCTCATGTGCTAGGCCATTGTGTTTGAATTTTAGCCTAATTGTGTAAAATTTAATTTTTCATATATCTATTATTTTTTCAAAATTTTTTGTGGCCAATAAATATTTATTCAAAATTTTTTATTATTTATATTGTGTAAAAATACATTCTATTTTATGGAATTTTAGCTTGTAAAAATTCGTAAGTATTCTTCACAATATTTCTCAGCTTGGTGAAAAGTCATTCTCCCTAGTTATGAGTATCGTTGTATTTGATAAATTTTCAAATCAATAATTATGTAATTTTATACATGTATAGATACCAAAATTGTTTGATTCACACCAATGATAGACTAGGATTACAATGAGACAATTTTAGATGAAAATATTGCCCTTCTAGGATGTCTAACAGCATATTGCATTGAAGATGGATACGCTCTATCAGTATGCCATTATTAATGTAATTTTAAGGTTTGGACTTTTTTGAATAGGCATGCAACATTTATAATGATTCAGTGTTTCTTGTACCCTATTAGTATGACTATGTTGATTGTATTCTTATATAGACTCTTATACAAGTCAAATCATATGGTATATGTAATTTCATTGATGCCACATTGTCATATAGTTGCTTGACTAATTTTGTTTTAATTGGGAAATCTTTTATTATAATTATGTTGTGCATGCATAATTAAAATTTTCCAATCTTGTGGCATCAATCTTAGCCTTTCAGTAACTATCTATTGTAAGGACTCTTAATGGAATGAATTATGATGAATGGAAAGACTCTTTGAACGTGTACCTAACAATTTCTAAGAAAGATTTTGCTTTTAGAGAACCGAAGTCGATTGATCTCTTACCTGAGTCTAGTGTTGCAAATAAGACCTATTACAAACAATGATATGATTTAAAACGAATCTATTTGACAATGATCAAAAGAAATAGAAAGGTTATACTAAACAAGGACACTACTGTAGAATAGATTAAAGCAATTGAAGAGAAATTCAATTCTAGCCCTCTAGCTATATTATGTTTTGAGTCCAATAATCTTCAAACATCTTTTGAATTTCAATGGTTGGATTCTGGAGCAATGGTTCATGTTACAAATTCTTTGAAGGGGCTCAAAAACTAATGGATTTCAAGTGTGAGAGAGAAGATTATCTTGGAAGTAATAGGGAGTAAGGTTGAAGTTTAATATATAGGATCAATTTCTTTGTGTTTATCCTCTGGAAACATTTTAGATCTAAATAATGTCATTTATGTACTTTTTGCAAGAAGGAATTTGATTTCTAGTTCTGTTTTGGATAATTTTGTTTATTCTTTTTGGCAAGGGAGTGGAAAGATTGAAATTTATTATAATTCTATTATTATTGGGACTACACTCTATAAAATGGTTTATATCATTTGAATTAAAGTGATTATCTTCTTATGTCTTCTGATGCACCCATCAATGTTGTAATTAGGCATAAACATCCTAGAATGAGTGAGAATTCTTCCATTTTGTGGCATCAACATTTGGGTCACATTTCTAAAGAGAGATTGGAAAGAATAGTCAAGCAAATTGTGTTGTCAGATTTAGATTTGTCAAATTTTGATACCTACATTGACTACATTAAAAGAAAATTTCCTGCTAGAGCTAGAAATAAGGGGCACGAAGGTCCAAAGACATTTTAAACCTAATATACACTGATATATAGTTATTAGAGGTTTTAGATACCTCATTACATTCACATATGACCATTCCAAATATGGTTAAATTGAGCTTATATGCAAAAGTTAAAATCTTTATATGCTTTCAAGAACCTTAAGGTAGCAGTTGAATTAAATAATGGTAAAGCCATAAAATGTGTTAGATCAGATAGGGGTAGAGAGTATTATGGAAGACATACTAAGGTGAACAAGAATCTTGGTCCATTTGTTCTATTTCTATAGTTGAATTGAAGATTGGTAAAGCTATAAAATGTGTTAGATCATATAGAGGTGGAGAGCATTATGGAAGATATACTGAGGTTGGCAAAAATCATGTCCATTTGCCCTTTTTTTGTTGGAACATGATATTGAGGCTTAATATACAATCCCTAGTATACCACAACAAAATAGGGTTGCAAAAAGGTGTAACCATACTTTAATAAACATGGTTAAAAGCATGATAAGCCATTCCTCATTGCTAGAATTCTTATGAGGTGAGGCTTTAAGGACTGTAGTATATATTTTGAACCAAGTACCCAGTAAGTTGATTTCAAAGACTCTGTATGAGCTCTTTACTAGAAAGAAGGCCAGTTTGCAACATTTTTTAATGTAAGGTCGTAAAGCAAAGGTGGGACCATATAATTCTCAGTTAAAGAAATTAGACTCTAGAATAATTACTAGATTCTTTATTAAGTACCATACTGAATTAAGAGGTTGTAAATTTTATTATCCCACTCATACTACCAAGATCATCGAATTTGATTGGGCATTCTATTTTGAAGATGACTTGGATAGTGGGAGTTCGGTACCTAGGACTATTAATATATGTGATGAGAGTATCATCTCACCTATACTTGTTCTGACACTTTCACCTATTGGAGGTGATAATATTGAAAATTTAGATCTGATAAATGAAAAACCTCATGTTGAAAAGCTTGATTAGCCAGTAATTGAATTAAGATGATCTCGAAGAGTTCACAGATTTGCAATATCGAATGACTGTATCATAGACTTGCAGAAATTTGAATTAGATACTATTAATGGGATAGATCTTATATCTTTTCAACAAGAAATGTCAAGTCCTCTATGCATCACAATCATATATAGGGCTTGCTGAGTTACTAGATGGATACAAGCCAATCAATTATGAATGGATCTTTAAAACCAAATGAAGTGCCACTGGTGAAATTAAAAGGTATAAAGACAAATTCGTAACTAAAGACTACAATTAGAAAGAAAGCATTGATTATATAGAAACCTTTTCTCCTGTGTCTACTAAGGATGCTTTTAGAGTTGTCATGGCTTTTGTTGCACAATTTGACATTAAACTTCATCAGATGGATGTCAAGATTGCTTTTCTAAATAGGGACTTGTATGAAGAAGTCTACATGACTTAACCAGATGGTTTTATTGAACCTAGCAAAGAGCACCTAGTGAGTAGACTGTGTAGATCCATCTATAAGCTAAAACAAGCCTCCAGGAAGTGGTATATGAAGTTTCATGAGGTTATTGTTTCTCCTTGGATTTATTGAGAATGCTTCGGATCAATGTATCTATAAAAAATTTGATGGGGTAATTTGGTTATCTTATTGCTCTATGTTATGAGGCTACTTGTTAAGCTATATGTTATGAGGCCACTGTATCATGACCTCTAACAATTTTTTACGACAATTCTTTTGCTATGTTCTTCTCTTAAAACCATAAGAATTCTAGTAATACTAAATATTTTGATGTTAAACTCTTGTTTGTTAGAGAGAAGATTATTAAATCTAATACTCATATTAAACACATCCCTAGTACAAACATGCTGGCAGATTCATTGACTAAAGGCTTACTTGTAGAAGTATTTAAGAATCATGTAACTCATATGAGTCTTATTAAATCTTTTAATGAAGCCTTAGTTTAGTGGGAATTTGAGATATGCTTGTTTTATTTTGTTAATGTCTGAGACCACTTATGTAATAATTGCTCAGTTTGAAAATTGAAACATTGGTGATATGTTTTATACATACATACATACATATATATATCATTTGTTTCCCTATTAAATTCAATGATTTTGAGTTGTTCCTCTTCTGAAATGTGGTTGAAAGACTAACTTTATTTTGTTCTTTTTAGATTATGAGACATTATATTTTAACATCACCAGTCTCCCTATTAGATTGAGTGATTTTGTATGATTTCATTCTCTGAATTAAGTTTGTAACTTAATGTATACTAATTGCTTAACTATTGTTGTGTCAAATATTCCATGTAATTAATTAATACTATTCAAGTAGGGGATTATTATATTAAAATTAAAATAATTAATTTATTAGATAATATTATATGGATTAACATTAATTAATTTATTGGAATATTTATTTAAATAATTAGTTTTATGTTTCAACATTAAGCATAGAATAGATTAGGTCCTAGTTCAATATGTATGGTTTGTGATAAATTAGATCATACACAAGTCCATATAAGTAGAAGTCTTAACTTACAGTCTTTTAGTAGTTAGTGGTTTACTATTATAAGTTTGACCTTAAATAGAGAGATTAGGATTGTCATTCAAGGATGCATAATAAGAATTACTACTCCTAAAAATATTTTCTCCTTTCTCTATCTGAATAACCTAAGAGGTGAAATGAGTTGCAACTTTATTCGTCACCATCATCTAGATCAATTATGCCTTCATCAAAGTATGTATTAGATATACTCATAATTTATTGTGACTAATTTGTATATTTATATTTGTTAATCATACTATCAACACCTGAATAATGTAAAGCCGCTTAGATAAAGAAGTAATATCTGCATGGATGTCAATTCACAAGGAAAGATGCTCGTTAATGACCACACGTGTCCAATGCTAAATGAGGGCTTACCACACCAAAAACCCCCCTTGGAATCTTGATTAGGTCCCACTACCAAATTTAATATTCTCGCCGTGTAAACTATAAATAAGGATGAAGTGACCCCGAAATGAGCGCAAAGAATAAGAGAGTACCCTAACTCCCTATATCAACTATACACAAAGATATCACAACTAAAACAAACGAAACTAACTCATGTTACTAATCAGTAAGCTTATTTGATTCATATAATCTTAAATTATATAATACATAACCTATAATATCACCTAGAACTCTCTCTTCTATACAAAGTATCTGGATATGTGGCAGGCTATATAGCTAATTGTTTTCCGGTGTAAAACAAGAAATCAGACAAAAACTATTTGACAAAAAAAAAATTAACACAACTTCACTTGCAAGTTTTGGTTGGAAAACCAGATTTATTTCGCAAATAACGAAATAACATTGATTATGTAAATAAATTACTAACTAGGTTTCTCTTTCTAAACCAACTTTTCTCGAGTTCCAACAACATTTTATGTTCTTGTATCATTTTTAAATGAAAAAATTATAGCCACTTTGAGATTTGGATAAAGGAACAATAATATTTGATAAAACTTTGAAACCGAAATTTTATCAAGTATCAGCCACATTTCATCTTCTTTTATCATTTTCGAGTTAAAAATTTAACGCTACTTTAAATCTTGCATAAGAAACAATAGCATTTGGCTGAAGCTTTTGAGCATTACCCATTAATACCATTGGGGAAAAATTGAGCTGATTCTCCTATTTCATCAATTATATAGCAGTACCATGGTGGATACTTAGTATCATATCTAAAAATTTAAACATGACCTATTGTTAGTGTAAACCTATTTTATACTATCACTTACTTATGTATTATCATATCATTAAAGAAAACTGTTAAAACATTTTTACTATCGGTAAATATTATTAGTTAATATTAATTTTTTGATGAGATATCATTTTTTTTTTACCAATAGTTTAAAAAGTTCTATACCAATAGTAGATCAAATTTAAGTATTATATATAATACCATTGTTTATTTTAAAATATATTTATAAACAATAAATCTAATTAATTTTAGACTCGACTTATAAATAAGGGAGTTGGTCTAAACTAATTATAAGTTAATTTTAGTTTATTGAATTGGCAAGTTAACTCTTTAAATTTAGGTTCAATTTATTTGATTCATAAAGTCAACTCATCAAACCAATTTCATAGTCAAATTATGTGTGATTTACAAGTTATCTTAGATTATTTCCACTCTTAGATGTGAGTGTCCTTATCTATCAACTTTGTAGCACTTCTAATTCTAATCATCGAAACTTTATTTATATAACTTTTAACATATTGAAAACTGCAAAAATGAAAGTATGTTTTCTTGAAATTTATTAATTTAGTTAGATGTCTTTTATTTTTCTTTTAAATTACTAGAGATGATTACTATTTTTACAACAAAATTTTAAATCTAGTAATACATGAGAAAATTAGAATTTCCAATTAAATTATATAAGAAACTATATGCACTAATTGAACCATATGCAATGATTTAGGCAATGACTTATATTGAAGTAATCACTTAGTTGGAAACAAAGAAAGAAATAATTCAATATTTTGTATAGGAAAGTTTAGTACTTTCTAAATGAGCAATAATTGCTCAATAACTTGACCTATGATGTACTTGAAGTTGAAGTTAGGAATATGATGTAACATAACCATAATCAATAGTTTGTGATGCTTTATCCATTAAAAGATAAATGTCTCTACTTTAAATGAAAAGCTAATTGCACTATTTCCTCAATAGGAAGTTAGAAAACTATTAAAAGTGATAAACTAGGATCGAAATGTGGTGGATGTTAGTCACTGGTCTTTGACCTTAATCTTGTGGTTCAATATAATTTGAAGCTAATAGATTTTATGTTCAATTACCTTTCAGTAATTTTGCTATATTTAAAGCCATCAACAATTTTGTTGATCAAGAAAATTATCTTAATCAAGTATAATTTATCGTAGTCCATTTAGTAACTAGTGGGATTAATTTCACTCAAAACTTAAGGCAATATTGGTGGCAAATGTTATGCAACATAAAGGATATAACATTGTGCCTTGAATAAGATAGGGCATCAAAGCATTATAAGGGAAAAAAGTGTCTTAAGCATATTGAAAATGTTTGATCTTTGTCATCCTTAATATCTTATAATTTTACTATATTCACGTATCATTTTAGCTTAATCTCTCCTTAGTTAGATTATAGAAAGATGAGCAACAAAATATACAACCTACAATTATGTAGTTTAACATATTAGCATTAAGTGTCATGCACCAAACACTTTGTGATAGTAAAAAAGATTATGAATATTGTTTGTGTATATTGGAATGTAAAGTTTTGACATGCGTGGTGCTCACACAATGATCTTGCATGATATACTTCTTGCACCCAATGTTTGGTGTAATTTATTTTACATCTTTGATAGAATTTAAATGTTTCAAGCATTTTGTTTATATTAGAAATAACTTATGACCATTGTGTCTTCTAATATGATTTGATTATATTTGAGTTTAGACAATGTCTTTTATAATGCATTTTTTTCCTCTATTAGGATATAATTGGATAAGATAGGCCATCCATATTGGTCAGTGAAAGGCTATTGGGCTTCCTTACTAAAAGAAAGATACCAATGTGTGAGTTATGTCATTCTAAAACAGTAACTAGAAAGACTTTTAGAAAGGTTATGTGAGCATCACACCCCCGAGAATTGATTCATTGAAACATCTATGGATTGATGAATATTGAAACACGACATAGTGCCTTGTATTTCATAACCTTCATAGATGATTACTTGAGGTATGGTGAAATCTTTCTTCTATCACAATGCTAAGAAGCCTTACTATTCCAAATGCTTTATATTAGAGGTTAAGAATTAGAAAGAAATAAGCATTATGGCTTTTAAAATAATTAAAGATGATAGTACTCATCAGATTAGCTCAGAAAATTTTATAAAGAGAAAAAAGATATGAAAGGAAGTTAATGATACTTGGCACACTGCGACAAAATGGTGTTGAAAAAAGAAGAAATTGAACTCTACTTAATATGGCACAGTAGATGATGGCATATACAAACCTTCCAATGAATTTCTAAAGGGATGCTTTACATACTACAACATATGTCCAAAATCATATACTTTCAAAATTAGTCTTTGCCACTCCATATGAATTATGGAATGGGGCAAAACCTAAATTGGAAGACTCATACCTATAGGGTTGGCAGTACTTCTCATAAGTTAGAGAAGTTAGGCCTAAGTTGACAAGTATGTCATGCCACTCTAAACACTTTAATGGGCATGTTTTATAATGCAAACATTCTGATCGTTCATTGATAAAAATTGCATCCCAAGATGTCAACTTTTTTAGAAAATGAATTTCCTATATTGATAAAGTTAAGAAATGTCCTAAACTTTGAGTTATGGAAACCTTAAAATGTTAAGCTTTACTTTTGTGAGGTGGATTTGGGTTCACCAAAAAATAATGAAATTGTCAATGATAGTGGGAGAATCCTTAAGATAGTCAATAATAGTTAGAGTACTTTATTTGAACCATCTTTAAATTCACAAATATGAATAAGCCTGCATTGAAATGTCTCTTATAGACACCTCAAATAGAAGGTGAGTCTTTCTTAATCATTTTTTGTGGATGTTAATAAGCCTTCTTCCTATAAAGAAGCAACTTGATTCAATAACTGTGAATAAATGGCTTAGTACCATAAAAGAGGAAATGTGCTCTGTGATGGATAACTAAGCTTTTGGTGAACATATACGCCTAAAAGACCTATAAATGATGAAAAGATCTTATCTCCTATGGTGAGACTTGTGTCTTGCTTTGTTTAGGCAATTGTTTCACATTTAATATTGAAATTGTTCCAAATGAATGTGAAGAAAACTTTTCTCAATGAAGAACTACATAAGGAAGTCTATAAGGATCAACCTTTTAGCTTTAGAGCTAAGAGATAAGAGCACAAAGTGTTCTACTTAAATTGATCTATTTATGGATTCAAGCAATCATCTAGACAATAGTACATTCATTTTAATAAAGCTATAACCTTTGGTGTGCTTTACTATGATCGAAAAGGACAATTGTATATATGTCAAGAGAGTAAAGGATCAATTTCTCATTCTTTCACTTTGTATGGTTGACATATTCCTTGGTAAAGTAATGTGGAGTAGATTCTATCAACTCAAAAATGATTATTTTTCACATTTGAGATTTGTCAAAAGAAATCTAAACCATCAAGGTTACGAGACAATTTTCACATGCTTGAATCCAAATCTATGGATACTCCAATGGATAAAATCCCTTGCCTAAGCTTGGATTAGCATCTTAAGATGGAGGAAGAAAGAATGTAAATGAAATAAGATCTATATGTAAATATAATAGTAGGTTTAATAAACATTGAGATCTAAAGTTAGTCTGACATTTCCAAGGTTGGTAGATTTTAAAGTAGTTTTGAGATTTTTTATTCGGAAATAGTGAAGAGCCTAGTGGGAAAACAATAATTAATATGTATAGGTGTTTATAATGTGTGAGAAAGAGAAGAAGACTAGAAATATTTTGTATGATTTAAGAATAAAAAATTTGCTCTATTCATCAATCTTAGTAACTTTATAATCAATGAAAAATTTGCTTATATATCATTTTTTAACAAACCAAAAGAATATCATTTTTGACATCAAAATTACAGTCTTAATCATAGTGCAATTCGAAAAATTAATAACAAAAGAAGGGACATTATGATTATTACAATAATTTTTTTTAAGAATTAGAGTTGAAAATTTTAGCACAATAACTATCTTGCAATTTAGAATTATTAAGATTACAAATCATAAGAGACTGACTCTAATTTGGGAATAAGAGAGGAGTAAGTAAAAAGTAGAAGACAAAGAAATGGCACAATCTAGCAATCGAAGCAATCATGTATATTAGGTTAAGCTTCTCTAGATTGTACTTATTTTAAGGGAAGATATATAAACATATCTAAATAAGGATAATTGATGGCGACAAAGGTACAAATCTTCCACATATAAGGGGTTGAGAGTGTTCATTGTAATTTTTGAAATTTATAGCCATGTTATGTTTTTGGTGTTTGCTTTCTTCCTTTCTTTTGTCATCCATTGTTCCTTAACATACACTAAGGTTCTAAATTGCATCCTACAATCACATTATTATGTATAATATTATTGCAAATTGCACTGTAATCAGTGATTTTCCAAATTTTTGCATTGCAACATTTACATTTTTCATATTTGCATGCAATCTTACTAATTATAATAATATATCAATCACAACTACAATTGCAATTTAGCATTACTATATGAAACTAGCTGTAACCTTGCTCAAATAGCAATTTGGGCTCCATTTATTTCATTAGAAAACATTTTTTATAGGAAAATGTCACACACACACACACATATATATGTGTGTGTATAATGAAGGAGCAACATGTTATTTGTATTTATCTTAAAAGAATGATACCTAAAGGTATGCTAATAGAGGAAAGAAATTTTTTTTTGAAATTGAAAAAGTTGCTTTCCTTAAAATTTTTATATTTAACATTAAATAACTAAAATACTTACCTATATTTTAACATTTTATAACTCTATTTTATGAAATCAGTTCTTCATAAAAAATAATAAAGCCTTATATGTATCTACCCAATTACCAAGTCTATTTAGTATGTTAACCTTTCTATAACATTATTTTCCTCTCTTCATTAACAAGTGAGTGATCATATTAGTGCCCTTGAAATCTACAGTAGAATAGTTTGTTTGAGAAGTGGTTGATGGAGAAAAAATGAGAGCAAATGAATTGTTATCATAAGAAAAATAACAATAACTAGAGCGAAAATTATAAAATTTTCATTTTTTCCTATTTTTTTACTCTTAAATAAAACAATAAATAATTTTGAGTTTGAAAATTCTTTTACATGTCCAATTTACAAGTTATGCATGACATACACAATAGCAAAACATATAAAAAAGAATAAATACAAAGGTTTATATTTGTGTTTTAGTTGAATTGTAAATAAAAACCCTTTTATGCATTTTTATCCAAACAAAAGATTAGCCAGGGAGAAAAGAAGTACACCAAAAGGAAAAGAAACGGCAAAACATGCAAGATAACATTACAATTGAAAAGACGGCCATACTTGCAAGATATGGATATCCGTATTTATGGATCATTGCGAGATTTATGACTAAGGAAGCCCATTTTTTTATATTGTTAATTATACAATAGAATGTGCAAAAATCAAATAGAAGACTTGAACAAGGTGAATAATGATGAGTGTGATTTGGGCTTCGGATCTTCCATGTGTGCTACCGCTAGTTCTTTTTTTTAACATTGTGTTCTGTTCTTATATATCATACTATTTAATTGTCCCTATTTCATGCATTATTGCATGGTCTGAATTTCAAATATAATTAGAATAAGAAAGAAATTTTGAAAGAAAAAACTTTGTAATACAAAATTAAAAAAATTTTTGTACCAAAATTGATACAATAATAATATTGTAAGAAATAAAAAGATAGACAAATACAATTATTATAAAGCAAAATTATGATTGTGAATTATAGCTTAAAATCACCTTGCATTGCTACAAATAAAATATGCTATATATCTTATGCAATGTTATAGACCGATAGCTCTCTACTCGAAACGTTGCAGTGCATGTATGCCACTATTGACAAATATATCAACCTTTCCATCAAACCTATGTGACACTCTTGGAATAGATAACATAACTTATAAATCTACAAGCCATAATCAAATATTGATGAAGCACCCATACATACCAAGGTGCAAGATTGCCCCACCCCAGGAGCCTTTAAGCACAACAAACCTAAAAAGGATAATTTTAAATAGGGAGTTGACACTCTGTTTGTTTAGTTTATGACTCATTCCATGGTTTTAAATGTGTAAAGGATAGTTAGAAGCTAACACACTCAAGTCTTGAGCTTAGTGATAAGACTTACAATTAATCTACGTATAGGCCTTATAACTTAGCTTAAAAGTCTACTTGCATTGCTTTCAATCTATTCAAAACACTTCATAATTCCAATTTCACACTCAATTGGATCCTCTAATCCTCTTTTAAATTAATACCTTCTAGCATCTCATTAACTATCACAACCTAGATTTAGAGTTCTAGCATCATGATCCTTGCAGACCCTCTTATACATGTTCTCTACCAACTTTTATGAGTGTATCCATTTTAATGACTCCCTTACATCAATAGTTTGATGGCGTTAAGCATAAAGTCCTATCCCCCTCAAGTTCAAGTGCCACTTCACTTGTACATGAGCAAATATTAACTTATGTCACTGTCACTAAGTCTTTTAACATTACAACTACGTAATGCTAGTCTACTACCTTTCCTCTAAGTTAATGTTGTTATTTCATAAAGTAATTATGTAGCCTATCCCATTACATCAAAGAATCATTGCCACTATTATATGACTATGACATGCTAATTCCTAAGCATCTCATCACAAATCTTGTGGGTGATTACATGATCTCTATTAAACCCATAGATTATGCACGTTACATTGATTCCTCTAAATCTCCACTTCACCCACTATCTATACCTCGTTAAGTAATATGAATAATCCCTCTAGACTAACTCAATGCAATTTTGGACCATTACTTTTAGAGCAATCCATTTTGCCCTGTGGCTATCCTCCTTTAAGCACTATGAATGTTCCCTCTAGACTACCTTGACACAATTTTGGACTCTTCTCTTTAAAATAATCTACTCATGCCTTTTAAACGTGGCCACACATTTTTGCACAACCAAGGTTTCACATTTTGGCTCCACTAAAATGGCCAAGCTTTTTAACAAGACCAAGGATTCTCCTTTTAAATAGGTCATCAAGACACTTATCTCTCTGGATGATAATTTGCATCCCTTGATGCCACTACTATCCATGCACAAGTAAATCCTATGGCATAATGCTTACACTTAATGCACCAATCCACATTCACTCAAATGGCTCATCTTCCTTTTCACTAGCTTCTTTGGTCAATCCAACCTCTTGCACTCTCTAGTTAAGTCTTTGTTAAAAACTTCTCTAAGTTTGAGAATGATCACTTTATGCATCCTTTATATAACATTGGATAAGCATCATCCATTCTAATTGTAGCTTACTCACTCTTAACCCTCTAACAAAAACCAAGCTCTAACACCTAATATCATAGTCTAGTACCTTTCTAATCAAAATTGTGTAGGGTATGTTTGCCATTTTTAGCAAATATGCTAGCCTTCCCAATAAACCCTCACACACTCTTCGAATAGATAATAAACTTACAATTTCCCAAGCCATAATCAAATGGTGCAAAAACATCTACGTGCATGAACCATAAGATCCCTCCATATAAGGAGCCTTTAGGCACAACAGCCCTAAAAAAGGGCAATTTTGAATAAGAAGAGGAACATTTCATTAGCTTGATTTATACCTCATTCCATAGTTTTAAGTATGTAGGGATGACCATAAGTTAACACACTTGAGTCCTTAGCCTAGAACGAAGGAACGAAGGAACGAAGGCACCCCACTAGGCCTTCTTGCCATTTTATCCCCTTAAAGAGCATTTTGAGCAAAAGGATACCTAGTCTAAGTAAACACACTTTTTTTTAATCATCATAAACCCCTTTTGCCATGCTTCAGGTGTCAATAAAAGGATAAAAATATGAAAGTCACAAATACAAGCTTTTCAAACCCTTTCAAATTCTCTAATCATGCCAAAATTACTAAAATATTCTAAATGTGGGAAAATTAAAAAATAACACACAAGTTCAATTGATCCTAAATTTTAACTGCAAGACCTCTACAACATGCTTAATTTTTTCCACTAAGTTTGATCAAAATTGAGCATATTTACATGTTGGATTGTCACAACTGCTAGCTTATGATACAAAGCCATGGATGCAGGAATCAAGTAGTAAAGGTTTATAATTTGTGCAATACATCAAAAATAAAATCATACTATAAATTTTATTTAATAATTTTTAATTATATAATAAAAATGGTAAGATCTCTATATGTATTTGAAAATCTTGAAAACCTTTATGAAATTTCAAAATAAAATTTGTAATTTATTCATGTAATCTTCAACTTCTTTCATAAAAATTTACAATTTATATAAATTTTAAATTAAACTACTAAATTAATCCTTAAAAGTTAAAGGTTACAATAAATTTCTCTCAAAAAGTTTGTTTTGTATTATGTAAGTATATAAACCTAAAAAATAGTATACGATGTTCAAAGTGACTTTCATGGCCATATGAATGGTTGCCATATTAAAAGGGGTAATCATTATAGTTAAATATCATTACTCTTTATTTTATTAAATAATCATGGCCAAAGCTACGTAACTTCAATATTAAGGTGGAATGATGCTCATTAAATAAAGTTGATGGGTATTTTTCATATTTCCTTAATGAGAAAAATAAGTAAATTTTTTCCACTTGAAAAGCCATTTAAAATAATGGAATGAAATTTCATAATTTAATGGAGGATAAAGAAGAGTTATCACTATTCAATGGTGCCATGATGCAAAACTAAGGGTCATGATTGGTGCATGACCTTAAAAAACACTTAGAGTAAGTAGGGCATGCAAGCCTCTAACACATTTAGATAACCCAAAACTTGGTACTTATTACATATATATATATATATATATATATATATATATGTATATATATATATATGTATATATATATATATGTATATATATATATATGTAAATTTGATAGTCCTAACATGGACTTCACACTTTTCTTTATCAATATCATATTCACATCATTAGTATATTCAATTGTCCCTTTAAGGACTTTCACCATGCAATCATCATTCGGGCATTTTATAGTTATATAGACTAGTCTTTTAGAAATTTAAATAAATTATGATGCAACAAAAGTTAGATCCTATTTGTAGGTTTGAAGCACATCTAAGAGTTCAATTCATATACTTAGTACAAAATAGCAAACTTTAACGCTTTGCTCACATAGACAATATGTGTGGCTTACCCCTAATATGGCACTCTTTTATCTACAATGTTGAGGATGGCGAACCTAAAAATTCATTTCTATTTGAAAAACATAGAAAATACTTAGGTGAAGCACTTACTTAATGAGTAGATAATATGCACTCTAATAGAAATGGAGGAAAGGCAAAAGCTTTTTATAGAAAACTTTAAAATTCAAATTTAAGCAAGTGTAATAAGATTAAGTTATAATACAAAAATCATGGCTATAAATTCATAACAAAAAATCAATTAAAGAGTTTTTAAATAGACATTATAAAAATAATTACAATATTTAAATCATGAAGATATAAAAAAAATATGAAAGTTCAACATAAATGTGAGTTTAAAACATAACACTTTAAATTAAATTAATGTTGAAACAATATTTAAATAGGAAGTTTCCTAGTCTATTAGGCATATGACTCATAGGGTAAGTTAATCAACTTGCTATATCTCACAATGTGACTTATGGAGCACAGAGGTCAAGAGTAATTTAACAAACTTGCCACATCTCACAATGTGACAGTTAGAGCTATCAACTTAATTAAGTCCATTCTCATTTTATTGTAACCTATTAAGTCCATTCTCATTTTATTGTAACCTATTAAGTCCTTAGGTTCCAATCCACGTGTATTAGCCTATACATGGAGTTAGTAATACCCTTGCTAATTGGGGTTCAAACCAAGTTGTACCAAGGTTAACATCATCACTACTACTAACTATAGTTTTCTAACTACTCTCCCCTTAAGACAAGTTTAAGAAACAACAAAAATAGTAATCATAGAAAATAGATTTTATGAAGAAAATCTTTTGTTAAATCATTTCCAATGACTTAGCTATAGTTAAACATACTTCAAAACACATAATTTCACTCTATATAAAATTTGTATAAGTTTCATTCATAAACCATCCATAAACAATCTATCAATTTTAACCCTGAAGTAATTCTCTATCTAATAAATTATGTTCAACTTCTAACCTATTTTGTAGGACTAGCTTGTTATTAAATATGTGAAGTTTAGCACTACTTGAAAAAACATAGAATATAAATGTAAGTATTTGTTAAAAGTTTTATGTTTGTTCTTGCTATTCAACCATGGTTTCATAATTAATCATATTTCATTACTTATCACTTTGATGTAACTTTTATATGTTTATATAAGTAAGAAATTTAATTTATCCATTTTATTTGACATTCGGTAGTATCATCTATGATTTATTTATATTAAATGTGTAATATATACTATCATATATCAAATTAATGAGTGCTTATTGCATTTATAAGTATTTGATTTAATAATGCTTTTCTAGGAAGTGTGAATCTTAGATATTGAGTAGTGGGTATTAAGATAGGGGTATTAGATATTATCTCTCACTATTTTTAAAATTTTATTATTCAATTTATTTTTTAAAATTGTTAAATTTGGGATTTATAGTATCATAGGAGATCTTGGTTTGTATTTCTAGTTAAGGTGTTCTATAAGGAGGAATATGAGGTGAATAGGGAGGATGACATAAAAAGGAGCAAAGGGAGTCAGTTAGGATTAGCGGTGGCAAAACATATCACATTTTTTAGTTAGTAAAAACAATGCAATGCTTTAGACATTTAGTGTTAAATATTTATAAATAATTGACACTTAATATTATTTCCCATTATGCTTCAAAAGAAACAAAGTTAATAATCAACATTGTTGTTACTATTTATGATAGTTATAAAACTGATGTTAATATGGATTTATAACAATACTCAATTAGACATTATTTGAAAATTGATATGTAATTCTATAAACACCTACCATGCATTTGCAATTTTATAGCAATGTTATAGTATTTGGTAAGTTTGAAAAGAATTAAGAGCTTCTCTAATTTTCTTAATTTAAATTGTGGATTTTAATAGGTTAGTCATTCACTAATTTTTTTAAAATGCAATCTTGTTTCTTTTTCAAGATTTACTAGTTTAAAAGCAACCAATAATCCTCGTTAGCCCAGAGAGCTTAAGGACATTATCTTGATGAAATTTTGATCACTGAAATAGGATGTATATGCATGTACACATGTGTCCCTATTTGTATCTATCTCAGAGATATGTATGCATTGATTTTTTTTAATAATAGGAATGATTAAACTACTAAACCCATACACGCAAGGTCTTAGGATTAAATCTAGGATGTTAAAAAAGACAAAATCTTTAAGAAATATCATATGCCACTTGCGGCAAAGGCTTTTAGTTGTATACATGCATTTTTCTTCGTTATGAAGCTTCAGTTCTTTGTTTTTCTTACTCCCAAGTTTTGCATTGTGTCTTAACCAATATTTAAAAAATGAGAGAATTTGTGTCCATTTTTCTATAAAACTACATATGTGATCTTAAGTAATTGTATTTTATACAAGTTTCATTGATTTATATTAATTTGGAATTTGCATTGTCTGTAAGTGAGGATTGTGAGAAATTGCTCACAGGTGATTTTTTATGCCAATTATGTGCTCAAAGATTGGTCATGATAGTTTGAATGGTTGAAAGAGTGATATCCTTCCTTGTATGTACTCCTTAATGCCTTTGCCCATTTATAGTTGAACAAGTTATTTTACACAAATGCTTTGATTTACTATATCCTGTGTGCAACAATCTTCAAAAAAGTTATCTTGAATTTGTTTAAACTAAAATCATTTTAATGGCTTCCAAAATCAAGAAATTTTTACAGAGAAATTTAAAAATTATGAAATAATTGAAAATACCTAACTCAGCCCATCTTGAGTGCAGATTGTCTGTATTAATCATAACTTTTAAAAAATGACGAGGAATAGTGTGATAAATTTTATCTTCTCGTAAGTTCATTATTTTGATGCTTTATATTGCACTACAAAAGTTTTTTAAAACATTATTTAACATAAAAATTTACCATACACCTGTTTACGAATTTGATCTTAGTTGTCTCTTTCCATCTAACCCAAATGGTCATAAACAAGTGTGCGAAATCTCAGATAGAAAATAATCTTTCCTTCTGGAACCAGTATGTGCAAGAATTTCAAATTTTATTGTAGAAAAACACGCATAAACACGTATATTTATTTATATCGTATACACGTGCATTTGATTATGGAACAGCCAGTTGTGTATACGTACGTAGTACATAAGCTTCCAAGTCCCCTCCAAAGATAGTGGGCTCTGTTATTTAACATTTTCCAACATCTGCAGTTTGACATCCCTAATTAATTAGGACAATTGTCATATTGACAAAAACAAGCGAATATTAAACAGACTCCCCCAACGGCTTCCTCCTTCTCTTTGCACTGCGTTTCGCATTCTTCAACGCTCAAACAACCCCTTTTCAACGTTTGGCTTGGCTTTACACATCCCCCTTCTACCATTTGTACCTCTGCATAGAAATACATTCAAGAAGTTAGACATTCACTATATTGCTTATAATCCCTAAACAAATTTGATAGTTGCTACATTCCTTTGTAGCTATCTGCATTTGTACTTTCATTACTAACAAGTTCTATAATTAATTAAGGTCCAATTTTATTTTGACAGAAAACATATTTCAAAGGAATAACGAATTTATTTATGTTTATAATTATAAAATATTAAAATAAAAATATTTTACTTATTATATGAGACCATGCTTTATTTTTTAACTACAAGTTATATATAACTGGTAAGAAAATTTTTTACTTAATGAGTGCTAACAAGATTATGCAAAAAAAAAAATTCTAACAAAATAAATAAATTTGAAGACTCTATTTGTTTTGGCAAAAGATATTTTTCATAGAAAAATCTCATTTGTTTATATATAAATGATAGAGTTATGGATTACTTATATATCTTAATTAAAAAATTATGATATATAGAGCTATGGTATTGAGAGAAAACAATTTTCTTCTTGAAATAGAGGATGTTATTTTGACTACAATCTTCACATTTAGCATTGAGCATATAAACCATCATCACCTAAATATATTATATAACTTCATTTGTTTTTTTGGAGCAATATTTTTCATATGAATACATATGGTTCTAAATTAATATATAGGGGAAAATGTTTTACATATTCAATTTTAAATATAAAGATTTTAATGGAAGTAAAGTTCCTCTTTTAAGAGCAAGTTACTTACTCTAAATATTATTTTTTCAATTACAAGATATATATATATAGAGGAGCAATACGTCAACACTTCATTTATATAAAGCAAATGAGATTTTCCTCTAAAAAATACCTTTTGACGAAACAAACAAAACCTATATTCTTAAAAAAGATGTTTTCAATCTAAACAAATAGACGATAAAAAGAAGTATCCCTAACACATCATAAATAAGCAACAGATAAGGAGAGACTATAACCCTTGTTATGGAAAAGGAGGAGGGCGAGGCAGAAAACAGCAAGGTAGGTGAACATTGTTCGAAGAAAATTAGCCATGTTTTTGCTATATGATGCTTAGGGATGAAGATTTAGCGAGTATAAATAGTGAGAGTAAAGAATATTTCTGGGTGATTATCAAGGCAGATCCTCCGTACGTATCTGGTTTTTGGCTGTAGGTGTTTTCTTGTGATCTTCGATGTACGAGATTAGGTCCAAATTTGTTTCAACTGTTTGCTGTTTTACATCTCTTCGGTATCTATATGGCGCCGGCACATCATGGGGATGCTCTCTGTCCGACAAACAAAGATGGCACGTCAATTTGTGCAATGTATTAGAATAGACACCGATTTTGGCTGCCGACTGCAGCCAATAAATAGTTTCAACTCATTGCTAAAAAATTGTCATTTAACCAAACAGGTGGATTTCCATTTAACTGCAGAGTTTGTTAGTTTTTCCTTTTTAATGACACTTTCATGTCTCCGCAGTTTTTATGACTTATTAACTAAAAAATAATAAGTATTATCACGCAAATGAACGCATTTTTTATTATGCTTTTGATTTTTAGAATATTTATTATTATACAAATTGTTATAATTTTAGATAATTAGTTTTAAGAATGTTTTTTAAGTGATTTTTTACAATGTCTCTAATTTTTATTATGAGTCTTTTAGTAAACACCTTGTTTAATTTCTCACTAAAGTTTATGTCAATTTCGTTCAAAAAAAAAAAAGAATATCTGTATCAAATTAATTCTCCAATTATTCAATTACACCAAATTAATTGCTCATTGATTTATTATTGAAAGAAAAAAAAACTTGACATCTCTTGTGTTTAAAAGAAATTACAAAGAACTACAAATCTTAGAGAAGGAAAAAGGACTGTCTGCTAGGGTTTCCACCATGGGGGAACCAGAGCATCATCCTCGATCAAAGGAGGATGAAGACTTATTGGAGACAAGCACCAAACGAGCAAAAGAAACCAAGTATAAGGAAGCAGTGATGGATGAACAAACGGGTAAAGGTGAGAAAGAGAATGATTAAGAGAATCACAATCCTAATGTAAATGAGGTAACTGGATAGAATCGTATTCTTTTGGTCGATACTGGGGCATCCGAACGATCGCAAACAAGTGGTGAGACTAAGAGGAGTTTAATCTCGTATAGGGGAAAGCTACAAGGTTTCATTGGCAAGGAGGGGACAGACGAAGCGGATGAAGAAGAAAGAAATATGAATATTAATCTTGAGAAAGAAGAGGAAAGAGATCATCAGATTGGAGAAAAGGGAAAAGTGGAAGACCCTACTTGTCCTATAATACACGTCTTAAGAACCAACATCACAATAATTGAATGTCAATTATTAAAAAATTCAATGGCTTAGGCAACTTTTTCCACAATCAATCCTTTTTAATCTCTTTGGTGTCCCACCCTTCTTGCCAATTCCAAAACCATTCAGGAACAATCCCAAAACTTTTTCAAAATCATTCTAAGATAGCAAGAAACAACATGTATATTGCATATACACTAAAACAAAATAAAATTATTTAAATTATGCACATCATATGTATCAAACTAAAACCATATAACAATTAACTTATATATATATATATATATATATATATATATATATATATATATATATATATATCAAAATAGATAAAACATATAATTTGATTTGTGGTTTCACAAGTGGTATTATGCAATAGTTTTGTAATTTAAGTATAAATTTTGCTGCAACAATGTTGATATATTAATTGATCAATTTTTTTCATTTTCATTCAACTTCCTGTAAGTGAAATCAATAACATTAAAATTCCTTTTAAAATTAAGACATTTTTCTTATCTAATCAAATAGACATTAAAAAGGAACTTGAGCTTTTCAAAGCTTTTTCAAAAGGTTCTTTGGAAACTTGGACTTTTTCAATGACCCAATAGGTTTATTGGAATATTTCCATATTTTTGTAAGTAAATACTACTTCTAATGCTAGGTCTCTTGGCCTAGGTATTGATGAACATTAATTTAAAGTAGCCACTATTTATGAATTATATGGATCTAAGTGGAAGATTATTAGAATTCTTGATTTAGACTTCCTAAAAATATTAATATAGTTAGCCCAAATTAGTGACTTAAAGTATTGGGTTTTATTGATACTCATGTCTAATCTAGGTTAATGGGTGTGGATCTTATAATGGGTAGGATCTATGACCCAACTAATGTAATAAATAAGTCCCTAAATTTCTAACTTAACACACTAACTATATTCTTTTTATTAAAGCTAATAAAAGAAAACTATTCTTTCTTATAATAGAGTGGGAGGTTGACTATAAGGAATGATTTCATTCATAGCTTCCTTTTTGTTTTTTCAAGAAACACATTCAAGAAATGGAATTGATAAAGATTTAAGAGCTTTATTGAAATCTACAAATAGAAAGTGAAAATTCATAGAGGAATGATAGATATAATTTCTGAATTAAGTTGGATCTAAAATCCAAATTTTTAACTCAAATTTTAAAAAATTCTATCATTTTGCTATTAAATTATACCATAAAATATAATTGCTTAAATGGAAAAATATAAAAATATAAAATTTATTCAATATTCATGTCCATCCTAATCGATTTTATGTCTAACATAATTATTTGTAAAAGCCCTTTAATCCTAGTTTGTTAGCTTCCACAATTAAGTAATCTACATTGATGACCACCAATGCTTCTTGTTACTCATCTATCTTTGTAACTAAACAAAGTTGCAAACAAAACAAAAATAATTTTTAGCCTTCTTTACTACTTTAGAGTACATATTTCTAATTGGCATTGTAATTTTAGTCACTCTAATTTTAGCCTTATTATTTTAATTATGGCAATTTTATCCTTGAAATTTTAAAATTAAAATAATTTTGTAATTTTATTATGATTATATGTCATCATATATTAATATGCCTAGCCAAATCTTATTGGCTAAGATGTCAATGTGTCATAGGCTAGTAGTTGTGACAATTTGATAGGCAAAAGTGCTGGATTTTGGATGAAACTTGGTGAAAAAATCAAGTATATTGAAAAGGACTTATCACTAAAATTTAGGATTAATCCAACTTGTGTTCTACTTTTTTATTTCCCTAATTTTAGGGGTATTTTAATAATTTTAGCATGATTCAAAATTTTGGAGGAGTTTAAAAAGCCTATATTTGTGATTCTCACATTTTTATATTCATGTCAATGCATTTTAGTGCTAATTAGATGCCCAAAGCATGGCAAAAAGGACTTATGATAATTCAAAAAAAGTATGTCTACTTGTGTCGAGTGGGCATTTGTTCAAAATACTCTTTAAGGGCACCTTAGCACTGAGCTAGAGACTTGAGTATGTTGTCTTATGGTCATCCCTGATATACTCAAAACTATGGAATGAGACATATACTAACCGAATGAAATGTCTTCCTTCCTATTTAGTTTGTCTCTCTTTTAAGCCTATTGTGCTTGGAGATTCCATATGTGGGGGCGATCTTGCAACTTAGTATGCATGAGTGCTTTGGCAACATTCAATTATGACTTGCAGATATGTTGTACATGGGATTTTACTATATGGATAATAAATTTTTTATATCTCACTATCTTTTTGAAGCATGCCACAATAAGGTTTTATAGGAAAGTTGGAATGTTTGCTAAGGGTGGCAAGCATGTGCTACATAATTTTTGCTATGCATGAATTTGGCTAGAAAGCTATTGACCCATGACATTTAATGTCAGAGCTTAGTTTGTGCCAAAGGGTTAAGATTGGGTGAGCTACAATTAGTTTAGAATGCAGCTTATCCTATGCTATATGAAGGATGTGCGAAGCAATCATTCTCAAACTCAAAAAATTAGTTACCAAAGACTTGACCAGAGGGTACAAGAGATTCGATTGGCTCTAAAAGTGAGTGTGTAAGAGGATGTTTCATTTAAGTAACCATGGATTATATGCATTAGGTGCAAGCATTTATGCCAAAGGATTTGTTTGTGTGCATAGGACATTAGTTATGTGCTCAATCATAAAAATGACATCAAGGGATACAAACCACCATCCAAAAAGGATGAGAGAATTGATAGCCTATCCAATAGAAGAAACCTTGGTCTTGCTAAAGGGTTTGACTATTTTTGGAAAGGAGTGTTAGAGCTAATAGGCATGGCAGATATTTAGAGGAATTGATGCAACGTGCATAATTTGTAGATTTGATAGAGAGTGCACAATCTTCCATGGGATTTTTCAATATAACAAGCTAAGCTACATAATTACTTTACGAAGTAGCAATGATGACTTGAATAAGGGAAAGTAAACTAACACTACATAGTTACTTGGTTAAAAGACTTTGTAACAATTAAGTTCTCATTTGCTCACACACAAGCAAAGTGGGACTTAAGCTAGAGTATGAGATGATTCTATGCCCAATCCCATCAAGCCATTGATATAGGGGACCTATTAGAAAATATGCTCATCGAAGTTGTTAGAAGATGCACTGGAGCTAGGATTGTGGGAGCCTAAACATTGTTGAATGTCACTCATGATAGGAAGGGTCGTGAGGACTATAATGCTAGAGTGCATTGACTCCAAGATGATTGTGGTAGCTAATGAAATGTCAACGGGTATTGATTAAAAACATATCAAAGGATCCAATCTAGTATGAAAGTGGCATTGTGAAATGTTACAATTTGATCAAAAGTGACACAAATAGACTTATGAACAAGGTTATAAGGCCTTTGCATATATCAAGTGTAAGCCATGGCTTTTGCAAGGGTGTAATGGGACATTAAGTGTAAAATATTTGTTAGTAGGCATTTTAGAACACCTATTTTGAGAGGGTTGTGGTCACTAATGAGATGTCAGAAGGTATCAATTCAAAAAAGGTCAGAGGATCCAATCTAATGTAAAAGTGGCATTCTAAATTTGATCGAAAGTGATGTAAGTAGACTTATGAGTAAGGTTATAGGGCCTTTGCATAGATCAAGTATAAGTCTTAAACCTTGCAATGGTAAAATAGGACATTAGGTGTAAGACATTTATTAATAAGCAGTTTGAAATGCCAAGTATTGCTCACAAGTTATAGTGTTAGCACATATTTTTGCTGTGAAAGTGGCCTTTATGCAAATTGCAAAGGTAACAAACACATAATTACAGAGGCAACTACTTGTCAATGAGTTAAAGAGGTAACAACTTTGCGAGAGCTAGTGAAAAAGCTACACTAAAGGGTATCAAGACATTTTAAAAGAAGTTTATAGAGGTAACCCTTTGAGAAATTTGTAGAGAATACATTTAGCCAAAAAGATACTAGTGTTACAAAGGCAATAGCTTAACTTGGACATAAAGGAATATACATAGCAGTCAAAGAGACATACATGAGTGGTTAAGGTAGTAACTCAAAGGAATAGGCTAAATATTAATATAAAGTTTCGAGAGAGTAAGTAGATTTTTTATGGAGCCATGTCAAATTAAAATGTCAATAAAGGCATTGACATTTGGAGTGGAGGAGAATGTCACAAGCTAGCAGTTGTGACAATTTTACATGTAAATGTGCTTATTTTTGGATGATACTTGGTGAAAAATTAAAGTATGTTATAGAAGACCTATGGCTGAAATATGGGATCGATCCAACTGTGTACTATTTTTCCTATTTTTTCCAAGTTTGAAAGTATTTTGATAATTTTGATATGGTTCAGGAATTCACAAGAATTTAAAAAGCTTCATCCTTTTATTTTTATCTTCATGTTAGTATGTTTTGGTGCTAATTGGATGCCTGAAGCATGGTGAAAAGGACTTATGACTATTGAGAAGAAAAATGTATATTTGTGTCAAGTGAACTTTTGTTTAAAATACTCTTTAAAAAGGTAGAATGTTGGGAAGGCTTGACAAGGTGCCTTGGCACTAAGTTAAGGACTTGAATAGGTTGACTTGTAGCCATCCCCTATGGAATGAGGCATATACCAAGTCAACAAACTGTCCCTCTCTCTATTCAATGTGTCCTTTTTAAGCCCATTGTGCCCGAATGCTCTATGTGTGGAGACAATCTTGCAGCTTAGTATATGCAAATGCTTTAGCGGCATTCAATTATAGCTTGTGGACATGTTGTACATGAGATTTTGTGGGAAGGTTGGCATGTTCACTAAGAATGACAACATGCACCATATGATTTTGACTAGAGAGCAATTGATAGATGACACAATGTGAGGTCACATGACAAGTAATATGAAATATTTTTTAGAGACATTTTATCATAGTTGTGAAATAAGAATTTTCTTTATTATGAAAAAAAATGATATAAACACAGAATATAGAAGTTGTACATTGATAGGAGTTTCTATCTATTTCTTTCTAGAATAAGAAAAAACTCGTTTCGGAAGTATGGTGTAATTCTTCTACTTTCTAAGGGTAGATGCTTCATCTTTGTTGGAGATTGAGGTGAATTCCAGAGTTCCTTCCCATCCGGTGAGAAGAACAAGTTATTTGCACTTAATTACAATTGGGAGGATAATCAATGAAGGAATAGCCTTAGTCCCCTTGATTTGGGATGATGGAACTTTCGAAGTAAGAAGTCTCATTGTTGTGTACAGTGATCAGACATAAGGACTTCGCTACGTGGTGCATACATTGTCTCGAACCAGAAACCAATCTTTCTTTGAAAAAATAAAATAAAATAGTGAATTTAAAATTTCAACTGAGTTTTAGCATGTTGGAAACAATGGCTAATATGATGCCTGAATTAAAATAATATTTCCAGAAATATCAAAAAGGTGAAATTAGTTCGTTCCTTCGTGTATTTCCACTCTAATTTAAAATTTTCCAATGGGATCGATATGATTGGATATTTCTTATGGTTTTTCAGTTAGTTAGTAATTAACTTGCACAGACAGCAACCTATTAGTGGTCTATGCAATGAGAAATAATTGACACATTCATTCTTTTAAAAAATTAATAATTTCATAAAATATCCTATTTTTTCCCTAAATTCATTGTCACTTAAATATAAATAGAAATTATATAGAAATCCTACATAAAAAATCATTAAACCATATAAAAAAAGTTGTTCTCGTGCATTGATTATTATCAAAAAGCTAATTCCAATTACAAATGAAAATTAAAAATCTAATAAAAACTTTTAAACTATAAGAACGTAATTAAAAATTGAGTGAAGTTATAAGGAACAACAAATAATTTAACTTGTCAAAAAATATACACTCTTCCCCTTTATTTTGAAAACTCAATCAAACTTCTCTTAAACAACCAATTTTCGTCCCTCCGGTTATTAAATATTCTATTTGTCCATGGTCAAAGGATATTTTTCACCAGAAAAAATATGTTATTTTTACTCCTAACATCGTTATATATGTTAGTCTCTTTACACTTATTCTCGCGTGTGTTCAAAGACTTTATTTTCAAAAAACATGAAAACTGTAGTTATTATTATTAATTGCTGGTTGTAATCATTATTTACATTAATAATAAACATAAATTATTCAATTATACAACATTAGATGAAAAAGATTCTATTACAAATTAATTTGAGGCAAATAAACTTGCAAAATAGTTCAATTATTATTTCAGGATCACGATCACTTTGATTTATTACAGTGAGAATGATCATTTTTAATCATATCTCTCATTAGATTCTTGATTTTATGAATAGGGATTGAATAACAGTTAGAAAAAAATTTATTAATTTTCTAATAGTGTAATCGCATATGCCTTTAGGTTTTCTAAGTTGTCCTCTTTTCTCATAATTTTGTGTGTCATTCTAACTCACTTAATATATATATGAAATAAATAATTCATTCCAAAGGATGAATATTATTATTACTATCATTTTTAATTTTATTACAAGCAATTATATTTTATTATTATTATGAATCTAGATTCTATCCACTTAATTAGTATAAGTGTAAATTAAATTTATTAAATTTACTTTATATATATCACTCAATCATGCATTGTCACATCAATAAAAATTATTAAATTCTATTATTATTCATAATTTTTAATTATTATTAATTTTTTATAACATATTATTCCTTTTAATCACTAGTAATATAAAATATTTTACATTGATAATGAATTGAATTTAAACTATATTTCTGTCACCTAAAAACTTGTATTGTTATTAAATATTATCATTATTATCATTATTTTTGCATCAATGAGGAAGCCATTGTGACTACTGCGTTGTGTTTCATAATAGTAATAGTAATATATGCAAACTAAATTATTAATGCATGAAAACATTTTTTGAAATATTATACAACCAAAATTTACCAATCTCCTATCCAGAAATTTGGCCGTAGCCATCTCCTTGGAGTTTGTTGTAGAAATAAGAACACAAATACGTATATTTATTTATACATACACCCACTTGATTTTGCAACAACGAGTTGTGTATGCGTACGTAGTACATAACAAGTCGCGTACAAAGATATATGAAGTGCACAATGTCACAAGCCACCAACTCTCTAACCAAAAACATGCGGCTTATACTTGTTACTCTTAACAAACATGTCAATCTTCCTACTAAACCTACTTAAGGCATTTTGAGTAAAGGTAACGGAACTCACAAATCTATAAGTCACAATCGAATATCATTGAAGTGCCTTGCATATATTGAATCATCAAATCACCCTGGACATGAAGCCTCCAAGTACAATAGATCGAAAGAGACAATTGAATAGGGAAAGGAAACTCCATTCATTTGGTATATGCCTCATTCCACAGTTTTAAGTATGTAAGGGATAGTTATAAGCCAACATACTTGAAGTCCCTAACTCAATGTCTAGGTACTCTGCCGATCCTTTCTATCACTCCATCCCCTTAAAAATTATTTTGTACAAATGCCCTCTACCCAAAAGTTGACATGCTTTTTTCCAAATCATCATAAAGTCCTTTTCTTAAAAATTCAGGTGTCCAATTCACTCAAAAACTAACTGATGCAAAGATAGAGATATGAGGATCATAAATATAGACTTCTCGCACTCTTTCGAATTCTCAAAACATCATGAAATGACCAAAATAACCCTAAAATTGGGAAAATTAAAAAAATAGTATACTAGTCGGATTGATCTCAAATTTTAATCACAAGACCACCACAACATGTTGAATTTTTTCATCAAGTCTTGTCCAAATCCGAATACATTTACCTATCAAATTGTCACAACTCTAGCTTAGGATAGTAGGGACACAATTATTAATAGCTCTCCCACAGCTGGGGTTTGAATTCTTAATTAATCATTATAATTTGGAAAAATCTATGGTACACACTAACAAGTGATGCAACAATACATTATCAAATCTAATCATTAATATATCATCGTATGATGTATAAAATTTATCTTTAAAAAAATAAACATGATATATCATCAAATCTTGTAAGGTACTAATACATTACTTGATCAATAATGTACCAAAATTTCTCCCGTACAATTTTCGTAATGTGAGTAACAAGCGAATATATAATAGGTTCCCCCAATGTCATCCTCTCTAAACTTACACTGTGTACTGTAGTTGTTAGAGATGAAACAAGGCCCTTGAAATGTTCCACTTGGCTTTCTACATATCCTTTCTACCATTTGTATTCCTACATAAAAATATATTTAAGAGAGAACTTCAACGTTACTTATAATCCCTAAACAAATTGGATAGTAGCTGTCCTAAATTGCGGTCTACAACTGTAAATCTATATCAAATTTATATCATGATAACTATATTTTTTTTATTTATCCGTAACTTTGCTAATTGCAACAAAACAATAACCACAATTTAAAATCATAGCAAGTACATTACTCTAGATGTCCGCATTATACTTCCACATACACCTTCCTTACGTATATATAATAATTACCCTAATGCCTGATTCTAAATTGCAGAAGATTGCGAACGTGAAATCAGGTGCAACAATGATATTGTGATTGCAGTTTACAATTTAAAACTACCAGCGTGTACTTAAAAGATACAGTGTTTGTTTAGATTGTTTAAATACAATTTTATGCTTTTATGTTTAAATAGATGAAAGTTTCTGTTTAGTAGCTATTTTTATAATCTATCTTTAAAAAAGTATAACATTAAATATGTAAACTAAACATAGAAAAATAAAACTAAATTTTAGATTTTTTTTGCCTCTTTTTTTGTTATTAAGGGCAATTTTATAATTAAATAAAATATTTCTTTATTTATTTCATCGAACATCCTCAATTTTTATTTCTCTTAAATTCAAAAGTATTTTTGAAAAATAAAAAAAATATATTTTGAAAACAATTTCTGAATAAAAATAAAAATATATCTACATACACCCTTAAATTATATATTGCATCATTTGATATCACTACAATAATATTGTCATTGCAGCACCATTTCAAACGGGAAAAGCAATAACTGTTTTTTTTCACATCAATTAATAATTTTTCAAATATGGTCAAAATAAATTATTGGATTTTGTTAAAGAGAGAGAACGGAGATAGACTAACCGTTGTTGGAGATGATTAGGAGGAGGACAATAAAACTAAGGAAGACAATGTCGGAGGAAAATTTAGAAAGACCAGTTGACAAGTTAATTTGCTAGGTTGATAGGCTTCTCTTGGAGCTAGTTAAGAAGAAACTTTAGATACATATATTTGTGGAGAGAAAGGGTAGAGATTGACGGGTATGAATACCACATAGCTAATTAACATCTTTCTCTATTTCTTGCTTTTCTCTCCTGTTCTTTCAGTCACCACCGGCCAAAAGCATGTCGTATTCTATTACTTGAGATGGTTTTCAGGCCGGTTGATATTTTGAAAAGGACCAATTAATGGTACAAATTTCTTTTTGTTGCATGCCATGTGTTACAACTTGGTAGTTGTGAAAGTTCGACAAGTAAATATGCTTGGATTTAGATGAGACTTGATAGAAAAATTCAGTATGTTATGATAGTCTTGTGGCTGAAAATTTGGGATCAATCTAACTAGTGTACTATTTTTCTCAATTTTCCCAAATTTGGGAAATATTTTGGTCATTTTGGATGGTTCAAGAATTTGGAGGAATTCGAGAAGTCTATATTTGTGATCCTTGCATTTTTATCTTTGTGTTGTTTGGTTTTCGAGTAAAACAAACACCCAGAGCACAGTGAAAAGGGCTTATAATAGTTCTAAAAAGGTATGTTATCTCTTGATGGGAGGCCTTTTGTTCAAAATACTCTTTAAGGGAGTGGAGTGTACTAAGGGCCTGAAGAGGCACCTAGACACTAAGCTAGGGATAGAAGTATGTTGGCTTGTAACCATCCCCCTGTATACTCTAAACTATAGAATGAGGCATAAATGAAGTCAATGGATTGTCTCTCTCCCTGTTCAATTATCCCTTTTGACCTATACTATCTAAAGGCTTCATGTGCGAAAGGATCTTACTATCTAGTATGCACAAGTGCTTTGATGATATATGATGTTGGCTCATGGACATGTTGTACATGGGATTTATTTGTATGGGTGATAAGTCTTTGATGTCCCATTATCTTTACCAAGCATGTCAAAAGAGGGATTGAAGTGGGAAGGCTAGTATGTTCACCAAGAGTAGCTAACATGTGCCATACAGTTTTAGCTAGAAAGCTATCTAGTCTATGACATTTTAGGTATTAGAGCTCGATTTATAGCTAGAAGGCCAAGATTGGATAGGATACAGTTGATCTAGATTAGAGGATGCAAGAGATTGGATTAACCCAAGTAGCTAGTATGTCATGGGATAATGTATTGAGTGATTGTAAATTAGGTACATCAAGGTCCAAGTATTTGTGTTAAAGGGCTATTTTGCTTGCTTGATGTGCATGGGACATTAGTTATACATTAGTTATAGTAGTAGCATCAAGGGATGCAAACTACCATCTAGTGGGATGAGGGAATTAATGGATTATCCAGTGGGAGAAAGCCTGAGTCTTGCCAAAGGGCTTAACTTGCTGAAGGATCAATAGAACTAGAGAGTAAAGCCTTTAGTTATGCAAGATTGTATGACCACAATTGGAAAGCATGAGCAGATCATTCCAATGAGAGTAGTCTAAAATCATGTCAAGGAGGTCCGGAGGGATCATCCATGATACTTGGAGGAGTATTGCTCAGATGAGCATTACCAAAGGGCAAAATGGATTGCTCTAGAGGGAGTGTTCCATATTGTGTTGAGATGATTCAAAGGAATCATATGTGTTGCTTAAGGGAGCATTATTGGAGGGCATAGGGGATTACTTGGAGGAGTATTGCTTAGGAGAGTATAGCCAAAGGACTTAGCAAAGATTCAGAGGAATGAATGCAATGTGCACAATCTATGGGTTGATAGAGTGCACGCAATCACCCATAAGATTTGAGATAAGATATAGAGGGCTAACCTATGGATGTAGTGGGCTAGGCTACATAGTTGCTTGGTGGAGTGGCAATAATGATTGGGAAGAGGGTAACAAACTAACATAACATAGTTACTTGATCAAGGAGATTTCGCAACATTGAGTTCACATTTGCTTGTGCACAAATAAAGTGTAACTCCAACTAAAGTGAAGGATGCTCTATGCTTAAACCCCTCAAGTAGTTGAGTGGTGGAGCCATTAGTGGATGTTCTTGATAAAGTTGTCAATGGATGCACTGGAATAGGATTGTGATAGCCTAGACATTAGCAGATATTACTTAAGTTAGGGGGGATCATAAAGACCATGATGCTGGTGGGCATTAAATTTGAGAGTAAGCTATGATGGTTGATGAGGTGCCAATAGATATCAATTCAAAAAGGATCAAATAATCCAATTGAGTGTAAAAGTGGCATTGCAAAGTGTCATGAATTGACCAAAAGCAAACAAGTGGACTTAGGAGCAAGATTATAAGGCCTCTTGCATAGATTAAGCATAAGTCTTGTCTCTTGTACCAGTGATATAGGATACTAGTTGCAAAATACCTATTAGTAGGTGATTCAAAGTGCTAAGCATTATTTATGAGCCATAGTGTTAGCACACACCTATGCTATATAGGTGATATTTGTGCAAGTTGCAGAAGTAGTGAGCACAAAGTTGCAAAGGCAACTACTCATTAAATGAATTACAAAGGTAATGAATTTAGAAGAGCTTTGTGGGAAAGCAACACTAAAGAGTGTCAAGGCACTTTAAAAGGAGACTACAAAGGTAGCCTTTTGAGAAATTGTGGATAATGCATTTTGCCAAGAAAGTACCTATGTTATGGAGGCAACAAACAACCTAAATTCAAGATAGGGAATATTCATAGTGCTTAAAAAGGTAGGCTTTAAGTCGATTGAGTGAGTAATTCAAAGGAGTAGGCTGAAGACCACCGTGAAGTTTTGAGAGAGTAAGTAGGTTCATCATAGAGCCGTGTTAGATTAAGGTGTCAATGAAGGCATTGACATTTGAAATAGGAGAGAATGTCACAAGCTGGCAGTTATGATAGTTTGATAAGAAAATGTGCTCAGATGGAGATGAGACTTAATGGAAAAATCTAACATCTTGTGATGATCTTATGGCTAAAATTTGGGATCAATCCAGTTATTATACTATTTTCCCCATTTTTGCAAGTTTGGGGGTATTTTGATCATTTTGGATGGTTCAAGAGTTCAGAGGAGTTCGAGAAGCTTATATTTGTGATTCTCACATTTTTATCTTCATGTTGATTTGTTTTTGAATGAAATGAACACCCAGAACATGGTGAAAAGGGCTTATGATAGTTTAAAAAAAAGTATGTCATCTCCTAGTGGGAAACCTTTTGTTTAAAATGCTCTTTAAAAGGGTAGAGTGTGCTAAGGGCTTGGAGGGTTGCCTGGACACTAAGTTAAGGAAAAGAGTGTGTTGGCTTGTGCTTATCCCCTACACACTCTAAACTATAGAATGAGACATAAACCAAGTGAATGGAGTGTCTCTCTCCCTATTTAATTATCCCTTTTAGCCTGTATTGTTCGAAGGCTTCATGTATGGAGGGATCTTATGATCTGATATGCATAGGTGCTTCAGCAACATACAATGTTAGCTCGTGGACATGTTGTACTTGAGATTTATTGTATAGGTGATAAGTTTTCAATGTCTCATTTCTTTACCAAGCATGTCAAAAGAGGGATTTAAGTGGGAAGGCTAGCACATTTGCTAAGAATGGCTAACATGTGCTGCATGGTTCAATTAGAAAGCTACTGGCCCATGACACATGCCACACTTACTTGGAGACTAGTTCTTTACACTTGTATATCACAATTTCAAAGAGAAAATTTTTGCTACAACCTACCTTAGCTCAATTTAAAACTAACATTTGTTTACTTCTTACAAGATTTAAAATTCATTTATTTTGGCAAAAAATATTTTTCATAAGAAATAATTATAAATTATTAAGATGGTGGAAAATTGCTTAAACGTTAAATATTTAATATAAAGAATTTAATAGAAGGTAACTTCATCTTTTTTAAAGAGGAAATTATTTTCTTTCATTACTATACCTCTAGATATTATATATTTTAATCACAAATTATACAAGCATGTGGTACTCCTTCGTTTATATATAATGAAATAAGATTTTTCTATGCAAAACATCTTGTGAAGTCAATACTATAGTCACCTGCGCACTTGTTCCACTGAAATCCAACATATTAGTACCCAATTATGATTATGATTTTTCGTCTTGCTGTAAATCCATAAAGAGTGTAATCTTTCAATTAATGCACGTGCCAAAAACTTAGCTTTGTGTTAATATCTGTTTATGTTTTAGGATAAAAAGAAGGATAAATTAAATTAAAATCCTCTAAGACTTGATTTTATTACACTTAATATTATTCAATTTTTAGAACTATATACTACCATCCCTCTGAATTACTTTCATTTTTTTACTGCAACTCCTTCTTTAATGTTGTCCCTCATGACTAAAGAATAGCTTTCTTAATTTTTTATAGACAAATACTGCATCACAATATACATAAAAAGGAAATAATATTTTTATTTTTCAAAGAAAGAGCACATTTGTACATAAAAATATAGGAAAATAATCTTCTAGTCATAAGGAATTATAACATTAAAAAGGTTATTCCAAAATTTTAAAGTTGTTGCTAGTGAAAATGTTTTAGCAGTGAATATGTATATTTTTTAAAAATGAGGAGCATGTAATTAAACAAAATGTCAAGGAAGGTAAAGGGTTTTATCTTTTGGTATGTGTTTGAGAAAATAGTGCTTTCAATTGCAAATTTTGTCTAAAAAATTCATAACCTTTTTACAAAAAATTATAATTTTGGTGTAAGAAATACGGTGATATATATGTTCGAAATGTTTCGAACTGAATTAGAGCCCAAATTCACATAGGCGTAGATAATTCTGGTTTCAAGCCCATTAAATATTCACTGGATTATATACAGGTTCTACGGCACAAATGCAATTTTTTTTAATAATATAAATGGCAATTCAATTAATACATCTAAAATTTGGGATTTTAATTCTAAAGAAGAGAAGCAAAATTCTTAAGATAGCATCCAGTCTTACGGCACACTATGATACAAATAGATCTTTTTATTGTAGGCATACAACAGAAATGGGTCCCTTGATTTATTTGACTTCATGATTGAAGACGATCTGCTACGTGTTTGACATCTTTTGTATGTGTTTTTCACTTATTGGGTGATAACCCCCGTAGCTTTTCCATTATATTTTGACTTTATCTGTCATCTCTTGCATCCAACGTCTTTGGCAACTGAGACCCAAAGTTCTCATAATTCAAACTAATCATTCAAACTTGATTTTGATCTGGTCACTTGAATTCCAGTGAAAGAAAATTACAAAAAGAACAAAAAGAGCCAACATAAGAAAAAATACAAACTCTTTAAAATTGCTTTTCAAACTGTGACTGAATTATATGTATTCAAGTAGAAGCAAGTATCTCCATTAATTTTCTTAAAATTTTATATAAAATAATATATTTTATTAATTTATAAATTTTATCTCTACTGAAATATTGAAATACATTTATCCTCACCGAGCTTGGGTTCAGCTCCGCCATTGTTTCCAAACCCAATATAGAAGCTCCACGGTAACAAAACGAAACAAGCATGAAACTTCCCAGAACACAGAATGTGAAATCGATAAATCAAGACAACAATAGTTTACTTCTTAGTTTTACCAATTTGTTTTCCTCTTAAATGAATCATTTTTATTTTTTTTCCTTACTACTCTTTTCAAGATTAATATTTAAACTGTAAGGAGGCAAATTAAGGAAACCCTCTTTATAGAGTCTTTGGATCGTGAATCTTCAACACTCTTCTGCAGGGCTCCTCCGATAACCCCCACCGTTCCTCATGAACCCCTTTTGGGAGACATTGGATCAGAGCTTCAATTCCGCCTGTGATTTATTAGGTACTATCAAGGACCTTCCAAACTTCTTGATTTCGGAGAAAAGAAGTTGTTGGTTCGGGAACAACGAGTCAGCCGATTGACAAAAAGTCCTGGTTTTTGAGTAAGACACACCTCTAATTTTCTTCCTATGTAATTCACAAACAATTAAGGGCTCATTTAGCAAATACGTTATTCATTTTCTTCCATCATCACCGTAAGTCTGATTTTAAATTTAATATGCACGTATCTAAAATTAAATGTAACATATCGTATTGTATGAGATATAATGAAAGAGTATTTATACCATAGAAATGTCCGTATTTGTTTCATATATATCAGTTGCCAGGAAGAATTTTATAGTATAAGACTAATAAAAGATTTTGGACGGGTTTTGTTTTAATTGAAAATATTTATTGTAGAAAAATAATTATAAAATATTAACATGATAAAAAATATTTTATTTATCTAATGTTAAATTTTGAGAGTGTCATTGAAAATAGCATCTTCTACCTTAAAGAGTAAATTATTTTCTTAAATTATTATATCATTAAGTATTATAATTTTTTAATCAAGATATACAAATAATATATTACTCCTTTACTTTATTCAAATATTTTTTGAAAAAGGATATTTTCTAAATAAACAAATGCAGCCTTCGTATCTATCTCTTCCCTCAGTAACTCCATTCAAATAAATTTCTTTCCTGGGTAGATGGAAAACTTGGAGCATGGAGGAAAATCTGCCAGGAAAACGCATGGAAACTGAACAATAATCTAAGTGGCATGGTATCAGTTAAGATACTAAATTGTGAGTAATATTATTACTACAATGTGCTTTGTAATTGTAACATTCCACAATTTTACAATTAATAATAGTATTTTTTATTTACTTGTCTGCAATTTTAATAATTACAATAAAATTACAACCCTAATTTAAAGTCATGATACTAGTATTTGTTTCATTTTACAAGTATTGAAAAAAAATCAACGTTAGGATTACTTGTTCGAGTGAGAGTTCAAACACTTATTATAATCGATGCAATCCAGAATTTTTCTTAATATAAGAATTAACAACATCCACAATAACATTGAACCCGCTGTTACTGTCAGAAACACTTGCACTGGTTTACAAACAATACGAAAAGAGAGCAAACACAGTAGTGAATATATAGCAACGAGCTAACCTCGGATTATTAGATGACTTATTCACAGTTACCTCTACATACACAGGTTAAAGCATAGCATAGCAGTGTCCATCTATTGCACCGCCATGCTCACTGCAGTGATCCCGACTGTTGCTACTTAGAAAACACCACCCTGAAAATGTCCCGCTTGGCTGCGTACAACCTGCTTCTGCGATTTTCATCTCTGCAAAACCAGAATTATATAGTAAGCAAGCCGGTTCTAAATTGTGATTGCAGTCATAATTATGATTTTGTTGTAATTAGCAAAATTATCAAAAAATATGAAAAATTATGGCCGTTGCGACGTAAAATTGTAGAAAATCGCAAATGTGGTACAATTTGCTAGTACAATATTGCAATTGTGGATTCTAATTTAAATCATTGCAAGCTATAGAAGTACTCCCACACAAATATAACATATGTTCTATCTTATTTCTAGGCTAAGAAACTTGGGATTTGTTGCACTGCAATTTTATTTCAATTAATTGTACATAAAATCAGGAAAATATGATTACTGTAGTGTAAAATTGGAGAAAATCACAAATGTAGCGAGACCCACAATAACAGCATTCCACACATTATTGTGATTGTGGATCACAATTTAAAACTCAGATATGACTACAATATTATCATTGCCAACAGTTGAGCCAGAACTTTCCAGTCGACAAGTATCAAACTTTTGTGGAACATATTCAATTTTATTTTGACAAGCCAATCAAAAATTATTATATATAAAAATGAAGATATGTTGATTTTTAAAGGAGTTAAAACCCTACTCAACCGAATCCGCATCCAAGAATTGCGACACCATTTCAAACAAGAAATGCATTAACGATTATTTTTTTTCAACAACTAGCAATTTTTTGCAATATAACCACAATATATTTGGTGTGTGCCATTGAAGAAAGACAGCGTAGATGGACTGAACAATGTTGGAGATGGTTAGGAGAAAAACAATAGAACTGAGGAAGGCAATGTAGTTGGAAAATGTAGAGAGAGTAGTTGACATGTTAATTTGCTAGGTAGAAAGACTTCCCTTTGGAGCTTAATTAATGGGGAGCTTTAAATATATATAGAAACAAAGTGTGGAGATCATCGAGTGTGAATACTATATGGCTAGGCACATGCTTTTGACACAAATGGCGGTACTTGCAATTGTGCGGCAGGCTTCGTTTTCTCCCGTGAATGACTTAGTCTATTATTTGAATGAAGGTTTTTTAAAAGGAGAAAATTTAGGTGAAGTTCCGTGAATGTTTGTTGTGAAATTCTCAATCAAGATTTTATGTGTATTACTTTTTGAACTCAATAAATGTAATTATTAATTAATTATGAGGAACTAAATATATATGTAAAATTCTGATTAGGAACTTCACAGCAAACACTTATAAAACTTCACTTAAATTTTCTCCATTTCATTTTTAAATTATAAGGTGTGACTACAATGAAACACATTAATATGAAATTTTGATTTTTTTTTTAATTTTTACACTGCATCGTTTCATATTTTTTTTTATCCCTGACTTTACTACTTTTGCAGACATTATTGTAACCACCATTTCTGGTGTTTTTCTTTCTATCATCCTCTTTCTTTTCGACTTTCGGGTTATGTGTGTAACATTTGAAATGTTTGCAATTGAGCTACAACCTAAAGTAAGTCATTTCAACATTGTTGTCTACAGCAACGACTAAAAATAATTGTCTGCATTGAAAAAATTATTTTCTGTAGTACAAGCAACGATTTTTTGTATAGTGTTAGATAGCGTTACCTACTCTTAAATAAAACTTACATATGCAATGCTCAACTATTCCATGATATATTCATATGCCTCGTGATGATAAAAATCATGGTCCCCTATAGTATAAATTAACTTCAAACCAATGCAACGAAAAAAAAATGATAAATCATTGTTCATTTCCATTAGGTCAAGAATTAAAACACTGAATGTGTTATGTAGAGTTGTTGTATCAAATTAAGATTCTGTTGTACAATTCCCATAAAATGGGAGAAAGAAATGAACTTAACAGTGAATTAACTTCATTTATTTGCCATTACTGGTTTCAATTTGAAGATAAATGTAGGAGTCAAAATCTATAATTGATGAAGAAGAAAAGTTCATTGAAATTGATTCCGTTTATTTTGACAAAAAATATTTTCTGTATAATATAATTACAAATTGTTAAGATATAAGAAGTATTCTATTTGTTTAATGTTAAATATGAAGAGTTAAACTCCTTTATTTTAAGGAGGATTATTTACTTTCCTCCATTAATATGATTCTGGGTATCATTTTTTTTAACCATAAACATAAGTGACATATTTGTCCTTTATCAATATATATGTAAATGTTATTTTGCTATGAAAAATTATTTTCTAAAAACACAAATATAGTCATGATTATAAAATATCAAATTACTGTACTGATTAATCAATTATTTGTATTTACTACCTCTCCTTTTTGCTTGATATCCTCTTTTTTCTGATTTACAAAGGCCACAAGGAATACCGATTATTTTTAAAGTATAAACTTCTTGAGTAACGTAACTCTGAAACAAATGGCCACAGACTTCTAACATAATTTGACGCAAGGAGGCAGTAACAATTAGTCGACATAAGAGGGTGTACAGTAGAAGGTAGCTAAATGATGACAAAAGTGGAAGAATGAGAATTCATTGACCCACTAAGAGGCCACCTAATTGGTCTCCTAGTAGCATAATGAGGGAGCTACTATCGGAATGGTCAATAGCTTCTATCTATATTGCCCATATACGGGTATGGGTATCATACGTGATAAGATCCGAGTACGTTGGTATGATACTTTTTTCAAAAAAACTAGGATACAGGTACGGAAATATATATATATAACATAAAAATTAAAAATATGCTATTTATATATGTAATTAAAATTAAAATTAACATTAAAAAATAACAACATTATATAACTTAACATGGAATATCATCAAATTACCATACAAGTTATAATTTATAAAGATACTACTAAACATAAAATTTAAAAATAAAGCAAACAATATCTTTAAATTCTAAGAATATTAATTTTAAAATTTATTCCATGATCTTTACTAGAAAGATAATTTTAAATTTCCATTCATCATAAGAATTATGGAACATATTTATTCTTCGAATACCCGATTCTTAAATTTCATATAATATCATATTCGATACTTCTCATGAATTACTCAAGACGTATCACTACCCGATACTTAGCCGGTAGGAATACACCTTTAATTTTGAAGTACCTGTGCTTCGTAGGTTCCTATCTGGTTCAGGACAAGCCACATAGTAATGCTCAAGAAAGAGTAGCCCCACATCAGAGATGTCGTTTTATCTTATAAAAACGATTGCAACTATCTTTCTTATGACTTCCAAAATTTACAAATTTTGATATATTAAGACGGTGCGTAATTGATTAACAATCTGCATTTTTTTATTATTTTTTGAAGCATCACTAGTTTTGAACAGAGTTCTAAGCATTAACATCCATCTTACCACTACATTTGAGCTTGAAGGCCTATCAATTCTTTTTCAATGATAAAACTTAGTGAATTTTTCCAGCACAGAGGCTTCGTGCAACTCTATTCCTGATAAATACAAATACTTGTGGAGTCATAAAGGTAATTATTATTAACTACATATCTATCTAACAATTACTTTCCAATCCACATCAAGTTTTATTCTAAACACCAATTGCTCGCTCAAAATTGTTGCAGAGTTTCTATACACCAGCTATGCATCAACCGGAAGTAACTTTAACAACAATGCATCAATCATGAACATATAAAAACTCTCTAATCAAAACTCTATCCCTAGTATCAAAGCCTAATAATTAGTTAAAACTAAAATTCACAAACGTAAGTTGTGAAGCAATAACACTGGCTTATTTTGTTAAACTTAAAATTCCTATGAAAAGAAATAACTTGATTCAAGTAGCCGACGAAGAGTTTATGGCATGATGCTCTGTTCTGACGAAAAGAAATATGCTTTAGCTCAAAAATTGGCAACGCTGTTTTATTTCTTTTCAGTTGAGTCTCGCGCGATCCTTTATTATTTTTTATGAAAAATAATTTAAATGAATGATAATATATAAATTAAATAATATATATTATTTATATGAACTAAGAATTACTTATATGTATATATTAAATAATATACTTAATTTCTTTTTTACTAATGGCAACATAAAAAAGATTAGAAAAATTAGTGATTTGTTATTTTTTCATGGAAACATAATATAACTATATTACATATTGATATAGTAAATTATTTACTTTTTTACTAATGATAATATCAAAAAGAATAGAAAAACTAGTAATCTATTAAATCATGTATATCATATTTTTCTTTTTAATAAATTAAGAAAAAAAGTTATTATTTTGTACATCATCTAAATAATATAGTCAATTATTAACTAATATTATTTATTATTACCAAGCATAAGATAGATTATATATAATCAATTATTATAATTAATTATTCTAATAATCAATTATTTATCTATTAATTCTTCTCTTTCTTTTGTTTCATTCTAGTGTAATATAAATAAAAAGTGATCCTCACCCATATACATTAATATTTTTATAAAAATATAAAAATAATTTCAAAAAATAAAATTAAAACTTGCCTTTATAAAATATAATTTTATTTTGTATAAAACAATTTTTATGAGAAATAAAAAAATTGTATGTAAAATGATTAGGTAATAATTTGGGCAGTAGTTATTAAGTGTTGTTTATTTTATACTGAGCAATAATTTATTTACCAACAGTCAAGTAATACTGATTATTCATTATTAGGAAACAAGTTTTAAATGTTACCTAAAAATAAAAGAAACAATTTTTAAATGTTGTTTAAAAAATGCAACATTTTTTAGTGTTGCCTAAATTTAAAAAAAAAAAGGGACAATACTCTCAAAATTGTTGCCTGTTTAATTAAACTTCTCACGACAATCATTAAATGTTGTGTGAAATCAAAAGGTAACAATTTTTTAATGTCGTCTACACTAAAAGGAAGAGATAACACTTCTAAATTTGTTGTCTATTTTGGTTATAGATTAAAAAAAAGGAATGTTCCAGTATTTTAACATTACTTAAGCAAATAAAAAGGGAAATATTCACAAAATTGTTTCCTAAATGAAGTTTAAGGCAACAATTTTTTAACTGTTGCCAAGTCTAGTGTTGTCATAGATCAAAAATAAAGACAGCAATTGCATTGCATAACCCAAAAGGAAAAGAGAACATTCTCAGGACTATTGTATATTAAAATTTTAGGCTTTTATTTTTTTCAAGTCATTGCAGACATTGCCAGATAATTCTAGTTTCAAGTCCACTAAATACTCACGAGAATATGTAAGGTAAGATTTTATTTCATCTCTATAAGTTGGAAGAAAGAATTGATAAAGCAAATAAGTGAAGATGGGATAAATTCGCTTTTTAAAGCCATTTAGCCGAACGGACTAAAATCTGTTTTTATCTTGAAAACTTCTTTCTAAAAAGTGGTGAATATGTTGTTTAGAAAGTGTATAAAATATTTTCACAACATTAAATAAATAACTGTAATCTTCAAATCAAATTTAAGCAATATCCATGAGATCAGAAGGTAATATCAAATAATATCAAGTATAAGAAGATTGCAAGATCAAAGCATAAAGACACCATGAAATCAAGTAAAGAACGTGTGAGATTGAAAGCAGTGCCAAACAATAATATGATAAGTAAAGTGCTTGGATATAAAAGAGCAAGCAAGAAGACATAACACTAATGATTTTTATAGACATTTGATGGTATAAAAGGAATGTCTTTTGCGAGTTTTGATCAAGTTACAACACTTAATTTTATAATATTTTTAAAAATCTTCACTAGAATTTCAATCACAATCTAACTTTACAAGATCCATCCAATCTTCACAAGGGTTTCAAATTGCTCCACACTAGGATTCCAATTGCTACCTAACTTTACAAGATTCGCACTAATCTCCATTAGGATTTCAACAAGCTCAAGGTTTGCTCACAATCTCTTCAAGAGATTTCATAATAACTACACAACACTCTTCAAGTGTATATTTGCAAGTTTTTGCCCAATGTTTTCAAGAAAGAGATTAGAAGAAGATTAAGCATAAAAAGTTTTGGCAATATGACATGCAAGTCCAAGACCATTAGCTCTTCATCTTTTGGAGTAGGAAGTTATTCATAAAGAAATACAACTTGTTCTCCAAGTGTACTTGTTGCCTAGTTCATTTGGCTCATCTAAGAAGGTTGTCTTGCTTACTAGATTCAATAGTGGATAACTTATCCTTCTCTCTTCTAGACTTTTTCTTAAAGAGCAAGCGCTTTACTCTTTTATGTGATAGCCAAATTTTTTAATTCTACTAAAGAATAAAGTTATGAATATTAATAGGGCAATTCAAATTTAAATTTTGGGACAAAGTGCTATACAAATTGCGTCTTCTCGAAGAAAACATAATATTTTAATGTATATCAATAAAGCACATATTGCAACACAATATAATAATCAATTGTTCTATTTAATTTTTTACTTACCATTAAATAAAATATAATTAAATAGGTTAATAGCTAATAGGATCCAAAATATCTTATAAAGCCTATTTAACTTAGAAACTAGCCAAGCCTTAGGCTTTCTTGATCAACAAGTTTGTCACATTCAAATTTTAAAGCAAAGGAAGGAAAAAATAATTACATGGAAAAACTCAATTTAGAAAGAATTGGGCTTGGATGATGGAAAAGTAAAACCTCAACAATTTTGTGAACTTGTTAATTTTTGCAAACTAATCAAATAAGCCCATATAAATTGGATTGCTTAAAAGATGATCCCATAAAAGCAATTATCTAATTTAACATTTCATATAAAATCATTTGAAAACAATTAAACCTAAAATTTTGATTCCCCATTTGGTTTCTCAAGAATTCTATATCTATAAGGCCAATAAAAAAATAAGAATTTGACATCTATCTATATGGTTCCATTTCACTACTATATAATTGTAAATAGATGTTGCCATATGACACCTGTTAAGGTTAACACCAATGTCTATGTTGATAAGGTGACTTTTTAAAATTATTTGAAAATTTAAGATGGTGAGTAATAAATACAACTGACATCTATTTTTATATGGTGATATTTTTGAAATTATTAGAAAATTTAAGGTAATGATTCAAACATATAACCTATGTGTTTTGATGAAGCTTGACTTTTCAACATTGGTTGTTTAGTAAACCAATGTTTAAAATCATGTGAACCTTTACTCTTAAGAGTCCTAAACAAATTTAGTATGTTGGATATCTTTAAAAAACTAACATTATAATTAATGTTCCAAGTACATCATGTTTAGCAATCAATTATTTATAGAAGAACTAATGTCAAAAGTGATAAAAAGAAGTGATTTTTGTAAATACAAGCCTAATTTTTATGTCTTTTTTATATAAAATCAACATCGTTTATTTAAGGCATTGATTTTTTTATTAAAAAAACTAATGTTTAAAGTTATTACTTGTACAACTTTCATTTCATTTTCTATTTAATTGTCACTCTTCCTTTTTGAAACCAATGATTTCCATCAATAAACTCCACTTTTATCATTTCATCAATAATTCTCAAGTTTGCTCCACATTCTCAGTGAATTTTGAGCTCATTTTTGTTATCATAACCATTCTCAGGTTTGTTATCCTATCTCAATTTCATTATTTTTTTTGAATATTTATAGATTATGACTTAATTTGGTTATGAGATATATATATATATATATATATATATATATATATATATATATATATATATATATATATATATATATATATATATATATATATATATATGCACACACATATGTATGTATGTATGTATGTATAGTGACATTGTGTTAACCTCTTTTATCACTAAGTTTAGGCTTATATTTTATGTTAGGTTTGGTAATGCTTTCAAGATTTAGTCATTTTTAGGATATATAGTTATGCCAATGCTTTATTTGGTGCTAATGCTTTTGTAAAAATCTTCATTTTACATTGCTACTTTTGCCATTACATACTTCTGTAGTGATCAAAAGATTTAGGGTTATTATATCATGGAATAAATCTTGTTTATGCTCTGGTTATGTAAATTCATGGAAAAGTTTGTAAAGTTATGATTGTTGTAATTTAAATTTAGTTGCTTGTCATACAATTTATGTTTTTTCCTATCCCTATTGTGTAGCATTTGTTGTAAGCATAAATGTTATGCTTTCTTGTTCCTTGGTCATTGCATATAATTGACATTGATTTCATCCTGAAACTTTTCTAACTTTAAAATTGTTCCCTATCAAATGAGGCATGATCTTCATCCAACTTTTAGAAGATTATCCGTGGCTTTATGTATATACTCATTAATTATTTTGCAAAACTAAAACTCCATTAGCTTGTTACTAAATATGTGAAATTTAGCACTTCCTAGAAAAATATAGGATACAAATGTAAGAATTTGTTTAGTTTTTGTGTTTGTTCTTGCGATGTAGTTTCTGATTTTATAATCGATCATATTTTATTGTCTATCATTTTGATTCAACTTTTACAAATTTATACAAGTAAAAAATTTAATTTCATTCATCTCCTTTGGCATTCATTAACGTTATCTATGATATGTTTACATTAAATATATAATACTATACATCAAATTTTAATGCATACTAATTATATTTGCAAGTATTTGATTCAAAAATGCTTTTCCTAAAGAGTGTAAACCTCATATATTGAGTGAAGGTATCAAAACATATTTAATTAGTGAGGATCCATCTCTAATTAGGGCATTAGATATATATAACTTTTCACCATTTTAAACTTTTGTTATTCAATTTATTCTATAAAACTATTGAAATTAGGATTTTATAGTGTCATAGGAAATGTTAGTTTATATTCCTAATTGAGTGTTTTATAAGGAGGAATATAGGGAGCATAAGGAGGACTAAAAAGGGAGGAACAAGATGAGTGGGCTAGGATTTGGTAAGGGTATAATACACCATATTAGTTATTTAAAGAAATTGAAGTGGCATTGCAAAAATTAAACATTGATTATTAAAAAAAAAGAGATGTATAATGTTATTCTCACAATGCTTCATAAGAAACAACATTCCTTGTTTTCAATATAATAACTAATAATATTGTTATTCTTTACAATGGTAATAAACTCAAAGTTAAAATTGATATATGACAATACTTGATTAGATATTGATTGATAATCAACATGTAATCTTTTAAACACTTAACATCTATTTGCAATACTATAGTAGTGTATAATTAATAGAAATTAAATTAGATTCATATAATTTTAATTAAATCTGAAATTATGTGAAAGAATGGCATAAACTAATATAATAATACTTTGATTCCTATTTAAAAATTTCAATAAAAAATTATATAATTTAATAAAGCAATTATATAAGTGAATGATAGACATGAATTTAATTTTTTTTTATAATTTAGAAGTTTGATTTGTAAGTTTTTAAAATTAGTGAATCCCTAGATATTAAAAGGAATATTTCTGACACACACATAATGAGAAAAGTCTAAACAATAGATAGATGTAATTGGGTGACTCTGCATACCCAAATTGTTTTCAGCACACTTGAAGCTAGGTTGTAGTTATGTATACATGGGCTTCACAGGGAGTGCCAATATTAAATCCAAACCATAAGGAAAGAATTGTTTTTAACTTACGTGTTACACTACTATAATAATAATGATAATAATAATAATAATAATAATAATACATCATACTTTGCAATGTTATTCCCTAATAACACTTACAAGCATCCTTTCTTTTCTTTTTTTTTCTCCCGGCAAGAAATTAGGTACACTCTCATAAGAAACATTTATATGGGCAAGAACTCCATCTTATTTGAAGAGAGATTCCCTTATAAAGCAAATCTAAATGTCTATAAAACATGAGAAAAACACAAAATAGCATCAGCGGTGAATATATAACAAGGATCCACCGAGTAAGAATGACTGGCTAACAGATGCCAACGCACATACAAGTTAAACCATAGCAGTATCCATTTATTGCACCCTCATAACTCCTGCAATGATATTGGCAATTGCTACTCGCAAACCACCAACCGAAAAAAGAGCGGCTTGCCTGTTCACACTGCGCTTCCACAACTTCAGCTCAGCACAACATCCAATTTATATGATATGCTTGGTTTTATGTTCCTCAAGAAATAGGGAATATATATAATATTTTATCTTAAATTACGATTGCTGTTATATTGTGACATTAAAAAAAATGTAAATATATGTAGTATCAAAACCACCACACTATTACCACAATCTTACGTATAACTTATATTTTGAGATGCTAATCTAGAAGTACTATTTGTATACAAATGAACACATCAAATTTTTTCAACGAGTTATAAGGCCTTGCTCGCCCCTCACTCTGCACTCGACAATTGCAACATCATTTCAAATGAGGAATTGATTAATTGTTTTTTTTTTAATATATACCAATTAACAATTTTTTTTGCAATATAACAACAGTATATTTAGTGTGTGCCATTAAAGAAGACAGTGGATATGGACTAACCATTGTTGGAGATGATTAGCAAAAGGACCATAAAAGTAAGGAAGGCAATGTAGTTGTAAAATGTAGAGAGAGTAGTTGACGTGTTAATTTGCTAGGTAGAAAGACATCCCTCGGAGGTTGGAGCTTAATTGGTGGGGAGATTATTTTAGACATATTTATAGAGACAGGAAGGAGTGTAGAGGTCAATGAGCGTCAATACTATATAGATAGGTCCATGCTGTGAACACAAATGGCGCTAGCTGCAATTGTGCGGCTGGCCTCGTTCTTTCGGGCGGTCACGGGCCCGCCAAAAGCTTGACTTGAACTACTATTTGAAAGAAGATTTTAAATTGTAGTTCATAGCAGCAATATTGTTGCATATTACTTTGAAATTATAATGTTTCGCAATTTTGCTTTGTAAAGGTTATATTTTATTTTTATTTGTATTTGTTCATAATTTTATAAATCAAAACACAGTTCAACAACCATTTAAAATCAGGATTTGACAAGTTTCTCTATCCTTTTTTTTTTTTTTTTTGATAAATAGAAGGAGTCTGAACCCTGAAAAAAAATTACAATCTAACTAAACTAGAGGTAAAGACCCCAATAACATCACCCAATAAAATACTACATAAATCTACATGGGACTATCCAAGATTTGTAGACCAATATCATGATAAGAAGTTGATAAATTTGTGCATTTACTACCCTCTCTGTAGGAGTGAATAACATCAACTGACCACCTCTATTAAATTAACATATGACATCTAATCAGAAGAGCCTGATGTCTAGTATGGGAAGGAATGTGTTGCATGAGTAATTTAACAGCCAACTTTGTGTCTGTTTTCAAGAGGATTCTTCTAAGCCCAAGATTCCATGCCATAGATAAACCATGATAAACTTCCCATAATTCAACTACTAAAGATGAATAGATACTCAAGTTACAATAGAAACCACCAATCCATCCTTCTTCATAATTACAAATAAGACAACAACATTCTGCTAAGCTAGGATTGCATTTAGAAGCTCCAGATGTACCTCTAGCCAACCTCAAAATGTATCCAATAGCATCCTAGGTTGCTTAAATTCAGTATCAAAAACAACTGCATTTCTCCATCTCCAGATAAACCACAAAGCAATGCTCCATACGGTACTCCAATCTACTTCCAAATCGACACCCAATTTTTCTGTCATGTTATAAGAAAACCACTCCTTACCAAAAAAGTGCTGCTCTCCCTGGCCAACATTGGTAGCCAAATCTTCTTTATATCAGCACAAATAACTTAACCCGCTCTGTCACCTGCATCTCCCAGACACGTTTCTAGACTCCCTTATCAGCAACCTTATTCTCCATGATAAAGTAGGAATATCCTGCCAAAAGAAAGTAGTATTTCCATCATTTATCTGTTTCGTAATTCCATGTAGAATCATGGGCCATAATTTAGAGAGATGCTTAGATAAATAAGGATCTGAATTTTGGGTTTTCACTCTTATAGACCTGTCCTGTCCTTTGAGATATTTTCCTCCCAAGACAGCACTCCATAACTCCTCACTGTCAGATATAAGCTTCCACACAAGCTTCATGAGACAAGCAGCATTCATTTTCCTGAAATTCTTGTTTCAATCACGTCCGATCTATTCTATACCTAATAGGGAGTGAGCCTCCTGCACAAATGTCATTTCCTCTAACTTCATGCAATGTATCAAGTTCTCATTTAGGCTCCGTTTCACACAACAAATAAGTTAGCTTATAGTTTATTGACCTATCAAGTTCTCTTCTAGGCTTCGTTTCGCGCAACAAATAAGTTAGCTTATAACTTATTAATCAGGGTCAATAAACTATAAGCTAACTTTCAAAGGTATTCCTCACACTAACTTATAAGTTACTCCAGATAGCTTATAAGTTCTAATTTAATAAATCACCTATAGTAACTTATAACTTATAAGTTATTCCTTTTTTAAAATTCTTTCCAAATCTATCCTTATTCTTGTTATTAATTTACAACTCATGCCTTTTATAATATAAATTTAAATAATTTTATAAAATATAATTAATTATATTTTAAGTAATTATAATTTTATAATAAATAATAAAATAAAAATTATATAATTAAATAAATATATAAATTTATAAAATATTAGAAACTATATTTTTATTTTAAATTTTTTAATTATATTAATATAATTTTATTTTTAAATAAATATAAATTATTTTAATTATATATATATATTTTTATTAATATGTCCTTTTATATCATTTTACAATTTCAGCTAGTTCAACAGTTAATTTTACGAAATACTTTAGTTAGCTTATCAACTATCAGCTATAAGTTATTAGTTATCAGCTAACTTATTAGATATCAAGTAACTTATCAGTTATCAGCTAACTTATCAACTAATTGTGCGAAACGAAGTCTTAATTTATTAGGTGTTGCTCTCCCATTTATTCTTCAAGCTTCCCAATTTTTTTCTCTAACTCCTTATCTCACAAGTAAATGTCCTGGTTTTGATATAATTGCTTACAATTAATTATTATTAATGCTAATAATTAATATAATTATTTTTTGTCATTAATTTAACAATTATGTTTGTTAATGACATAATTAATATTTTTCAATTTCTTATCAAACTAAATGATGATTGGAATTTTTTTTTACATATTTCCTATTTTTACCTTATAGGTATAGTATAAATTACTAACTTTCGTATACATTAAATATAAATTTTAGCATTCCTATAATTAATTAATTAATAATTAATTAGGATGATTTTTACAATGCATTTTTGTATGCATCAATTACTGATTTTTAAAAAAATAATTTTTTCATAAAGAAAATTAAATGTTTAAAATGCATCATATTTAATTTTAATTATTTTACATATACATTTAATTAAACTTAAAACCTCCTATATTTAATTAGTCTGATTTTCTGTATGCATTTTGGTGTGCATTTCAAGACACATATAATTGATTAACACTGCTAGAATTTTCGCTTTTCCCATGGAAATTTCTATTAGCACAGCTATAATTCAAATGGCTCACTATTTTCCATGAAGTTATTTTGATTTAACTATTTAAAAAAATCAAGAATCCGTCAGAAAATTGAAAATTTTTATGTAAAAAAATCTTACTACTTCTAATAGATATTTCCATTAAGATTTGAAATTTATAAACAGGTTGCAGAACCTCTTTCTCTCCCATTTCTTCCTTCTTTTTTATGTATATTTGAGCTCTTGAAGTATCTTGAGCTTCAAGAACTATTCTTGCAATTTAAAAGTAAATTTTACAAATTTAAACTAATTAAATTCTTTATGTCACTTGATTTACTAATTTTACAGATTAATTTTTTATTTTTTAGTATTTTGTGTAGTTCCATGCTACCATCTCTAAGCAACATTTCATTCCCATTACCTTCTTACCTAGACAAAGGTGTAATTTTTACTCATTTACTTAGAATTGTTTAATTTTATTTAGTTAATAAGAAATTAAGTTTTTTTTAGTTTTATTAAATTAATTACAAATATTTATTTAATTTTTAATGAAATATTTAATTATTTAATTAATAAGAAAATTTTATTAAGTTAATTAGAAATTACTGTATATTTAATTTTTCTCAGTTAAATATTAGAATTCTTTTAGTTAAATATTGGAAAGGTTTGTTGTTTATAATTTTTAAGTTAATTAGAAATATTTATTTAAATTTATTTTCCATGAAATTTTTTAAAAAATAATTTTTTTTATTTCGGACTATTTTTTAGTTTTGTATGACTAAAAATCTGTTGGAAAAAATATTTAACCGAAAAATTTTTCAAAAAATTATTTTTAACAAATATTTTACCAACCCAAATTCATCAGAAATTTCAATTTTCAACTGATTTTTTTTTAATTTCCGATAAGTTTTTTCCGTTGGGATAGCCGGGTGTTTTTCTTGTAGTGTATGATCATATTTGCTGCTTCTAAACGGTGCGGTATGAGCTTTCCCTAGAAATCGGAGCGCATAGATCAGACTGCAAAAGAATTCCAAAGAGGCGAGAATGAAAAAAGCCTATCGGATATATGATTTCTACCAATTTGTACTGGATTTGATGACAAAATTTTGAAGTGCGAGAGGGAAATAAGAAGGCTTCAAGGGTAGTTGGAAAAGGTTTAATAGGGTTTACATGAAAATGAGGTCTTGAATTGGTAAGTAGCTCATTTTTTTTTCTTCCACCGATTAAAATTGGCTCTTATTTAGATGAAAAGAATTTCATGGTGGTTTAATTATTGTAGTTATCTGTTCTTTTTTTTTTTAATGCTTTCTGGAATTTTCAAAAGGAATCTAGTTATTTTTTTACAGCAATTAAAAATATATTATATTATATTAATAATATAACATAAAAAATATTTATAAATAATATCAATAAAAAACACAAAACAATGCAAATTCACGGGCAAAACGTCCGATATATTAATACACAATTAGTGGAAGACCCGAACCTGTCTTGAGATGAATTAGTATTATATTTACAATATTTGTTAAAATTACTTTAGTAGTACATAATATGACATAACATAAATATTTAATGAAACAATTGTTCTCTACTTCGTTCAAATAAGAATTTAGATGGAAACATGTTACAATAAATATAAAATTAATATTTAGAACCAACTACAATAATAAAGGAAAAACAAAATTTTTTTTTAACTCATGATACAATTAATTCATAACAATATTGTCAAAATATTTTAAAAATAAAATTAATATAAATAAAGTCATCAGTTATATTTTTTTATAAGCAAGAATAAAATAATATTAAACACCTTATAATGTGTGATATAAAATACTTATCAAAGTTCATAATATGAAATTTATTATATACTTACCATTGCAACAAATTTTTTAATACCTCCTTAGATATTATATTTTTTATTGTATATTTAAAAGATTTTCATTGAAATTATAACCTTACCAATTCACCTTAAAAATCTTTAAATTTCACTAATATCAATTATATATCCTTAATCACGTTATTTTTTATTACTAGTTTATATATATATATATATATATATATATATTTTATTAAGAGCAAAAGAAGACATTATCTTTTGATCGAATATGTGTGTGTATTAAAAATTTAGAACTTTAATTTGATATTGCACTCAATTCTATTAATTACTCGAGATATATTATTAATTGCCATTTATAAGTAAAAATGTCTCATAAACTACCGGATATATCGTAATTTTAAATAAGAAATCATAAAAAAGTCGTAATGATTTGCTTATTATAATATGATGTTATCATTAGTTAATAATATAAGTGAAATAAATAAACATATAGATCCACTGAAAGTATAAAAATAAATGCAAATTTGAACCACAAAAAAATTTTAAATATTTATTTAAAGATTAGCCTAAAAATAAAAAAAAAGCAATTACTATTGTCAATTAACCAAACGACTCTGATTTGAAGACACTGAACACAAAAATTAAAAAGTTGAAATGCATGTTCTTATCTCAAATTCATATCACTTTAACTTTTATTTCTTTTTTTTGGGGGGGGGGGTCTCGTATATGCATTGTTTTTTCTTGTTAACATCTATAGGATAAATTAAATAAATTAATCACTACAAAAAAAGGGTTATACAAACGACAAAAAATTATTTGTATAGACCCATTTTTCGCCTGTATAGGTATTACAGATGATATTATTGTCTATATTGAGTCATCTATATAAAATCATGTATGTTGTAACCTATATAAATAACATTTTTTTTGTTGTCTATATAGATCAAGGCTATACAGATGACAGGTCAGATTGTCATCTGTATAATCTAGATCTATACAAACAACATTGTCATCTGTATAAGTCTAGTCTGTATACAGACGACATTATCATCTGTATAGGCCCATTCTATACAAACGACAATGTTGTCTGTATAGCTTATAAAATTTTTAAAAAATAAAATTTTTAATATATTAAAATTTGTGTTCATAATTTAAAGAATGATAATCAACAAAAAAATTAAATCTAATTAAAATATTTAAATTTATATATGTAAAATAAAAATATAATAATTATTTCAAAATATATATGTTTTTAGATATATAAATATTTATATATATTTAAATAAATATATATATCTCTATATATATACATATAAATACAATTACCTAAAATTCTTGTATAATGAAAGTTTATGTCAATAAATAATAATTACTATAATATTATATAATAAAAGTTAAGAGTTTATGTAATTTTACTTCCACTCTTATATAAAAATATCATTATGCTATAATTTATATATTATTATATAATAATATATAATAAAAGTTTACATCATTATATAATAGTTTACATAATATTGTATAAAATTATGTAACAAAGTTAATAGTCCATAAAATTTCACATTCATTCTTATATAAAAATATCATTATATAATAGATTATAATATTATAAAATAATATATAATAGAAGTTTACATCATTATATAATAGTTTACATAATATTATATAATAGTTTATATTATTATATAATAGTTTAGATACAATTACATAATATGTTATAATGAAAGTTCATGTCATTATATAATAATTTATATAATCTAATATAATGAAATTAATAATTTATATAATTTTACTTTCATTTTTATATAAAAATATTATTATAATATAATTTATATAAAATTATATAATAATATATAACTGAAATTTACATCATTATGTAATAGTTAACATAATATCATATAACACTTTATATCATTATACAACAGTTTATACACAATTATATAATAATTTATATAGTTTTATATAATGAAAGTTTACATCATTATGTAATAGTTTATATAATATTATATAATAAAGTTAATAAATTATATGATTTTACTTTCATTCTTATATAAAAATATCATTATATAATAGATTATAATATTATAAAATAATATATAGTAGAAGTTTACATCATTATATAATAGTTTACGTAATATTATATAACAGTTTATATTATTATTTAATAGTCTAGATACAATTATATAATATGTTATAATGAAAGTTCATGTCATTATATAATAATTTATATAATTTTACTTTCATTCTTATATAAAAATATTATTATAATATAATTTATATAAAATTATATAATAATATATAATTGAAATTTACATCATTATATAATAGTTTACATAATATTATATAACACTTTATATCATTATATAATAGTTTATACACAATTATATAATAATTTATATAGTTTTATATAATGAAAGTTTACATCATTATATAATAGTTTATATAATATTATATAATAAAGTTAATAAATTATATAATTTTACTTTCATTCTTATATAAAAATGTCATTATAATATAGCTTATATAATATTTTATAATAGTATATAACTAAAGTTTATGTTATTATAGAACAATTTACATAATATTATATAACAGTTTATATCATTATACAATAGTATATATAATATTATATAATAAATTTAACAATTTATATAATTTTACTTTCATTCTTATATAAAAATATTATTATGATATAGTTTAATTAATATTATATAATAAAGTTAATTGCTTATATAATTTTACTTTTTTTAGATAAAAATATCTTTATGATGTAGTTTATATAATATTATATAATAGTATATAATTAAAGTTTACATCATTATATAATAATTTACATAATATTATAAAATAGTTTATATACAATTATATAATACTTTACAAAGTTTTATATAATGAAAGTTGATGTCATTTGTAATAATCTATATAATGTTATGTAATAAAGTTAATCATTTATATAATTTTACTTTGATTCTTATATAAAAATATCATTATAATATAGTTTATATAATATTATGTACCAGTTTATATCATTATATAATAATCTATAGAAATTTACATAATAGTTTATATGGTTTTATATAATGAAAGTTTATGTTATTATTTAATAGTTATATAATATTATATAATAAAAATTAATAGTTTATACATTTTGTTATATCAACATTATTAAAAAAAAATTGTGTGTAAATTTTTCTAACATACATGATTAAAAATGCAAAGCATCAATTAGAAATTTTAATCAACAATGCAACAATATAATCAAAATATATAATAAAATAAATATAAGAATTAATAAATAATTATAAAATGATAGTAAAAAAATAAAAGAAAGAAAGAAAGAGGAGATACTTGAACTCCATGGAAGAGCTCCACTAGGAGAAATGAGAAAAATGGCTCCTAAGCGAAAATTTATAAGCAAACTCTATACAGATGACATTTGTCATCTGTATAAGTATCCTCAGTCATCTATATTATTTTTCAAATTTTAATGTGTTAATTTTTGCCACTTTTGAAAATTTGAACTCTATACAAACAACAAAGGTCCATATAGATGACTTCTTATTATTTGTATAGAATTTTTTTATTTTTTTTAAATAAAATTTTTAAAAATACATATACAGATGACACTTTTCATCTATATAGGTTAAAGCTATACAGACCACAGAATCATCTTTATATCCCACAATGTCATCTGTATAGGCCAAACCTATACAAATCACACATGTGGTCTGTATAGAACTGGGCTATACAGACCACTTGTGTGGTTTGTATAAGTGGAGATCTATACAGACGATATTGTAGTCTATATATCTTAGTGTCATCTGCATAGGCTAAATCTATACAGACCACACATGTGGTTTGTTATATTCTAGTGTCGTCTGTATAGGTTGAGCCTATACAGACCACACATGTGGTTTGTATGTGGTTTGTATAGAGCTGGGCTATACAAACCACAATGTCATCTATATGAATCCTCTCAAATTTCTATCTTGGTAGATCTGTACAAATGACTTTCTCATCTGTATTGTTCTTATCTATACAAATAACATGTCTATACAGATGACAAATGTCATCTGTATAGATTTTTAAATTTTTTTAAAAAAAATAAAATTTTCAAAAGCTTATACAAACAACCGAGACTTTATCGTCTGTATAGGTGTCATCTTTATATTCCCAAATTGTTATAGTGAATAGACAGAGCTAGTCTAATCAGAAGCTACATCCTAAAAAAACTTAAAATAATAAGTCTTACACATGGGTGATATCAAATTATTATAATAAATCATTAATATTAAAATATTATAATTTCTTACAGCAATAGTGATATTAATTTTCCTCTTAAGGAAGCCACTATTGACTTCTCTTCACCAAATCCTTGGGAATTGATGCACTCAATTAATACATCTGCATCAGAAATATTAATCTCAAAGAATAAGAAAGATCAATCTAATTATGAAAATCATTTATGATGCTAAGTATTTGACAGAACTTTTAATTGATTATAAAATATATTTTAAATGTAAGTGAGTAAGTATAAATATTTAATTTCTTATAATTAACTATCATAATTAATATTATATTAAATTATTTTTAAATAAAAAGGAAATTGATTCAGTCTACAGTACAAACATGTTTTGTTGTAGAGGCATTGCATTTGTTTTTTATTTAATAAAAAGCAATTATATGAGTGGAGGGTACGAGTACGCAATAATACGTAATACATCAGACTACAAAAAGTAATTTCCTTAATCTGTTTTCTTGCATATTTAATTTTTTTATAATAATAGAAGTGACTAGTCATTTAACATATTTATTAAGAATGATCGATTTGAATGCGAGACATGAGTCATGAGGATGGAAAAATTTTAAAAAATCAAATATTAATTCTTCGCCAAGGAAGTACTAGCTGCTAGCATCTTTATTTTATTCTATAACTAGAAAGACATTAGTTCCAAGCAGATAAGCAACACATGTGTTGAAAAGAATGAAATTCTATCTTATCTCAGACAGGGAACACAGCGGGGAATAGCAACGACGGAGTAATATAGATGACTTGTTAACAGTTGCCAACGCACGTACAAGTTAAACCATAGCATTATCCATCTATTGCACCATCATGCTCCCTGCAGTGATCACGAAAGTTGCTACTCACAAAACATAACCCTGGAAATGTCCCGCTTGGCGCTGAACGAACTGCTTCCACGACTTCCAACTCTGGAGAAAACAAGTCATTAGGTGATGAGCTAGCATTGATGGGTTAAAATTATATATTAAAGTTCTTAAATTCAAACTTTCTTACCGTTAATATACTAAAAAATTAATAACAACATTTAAACAATTTTTACTAGCACTCTCTAGTACACAAACATGACATAGATGATCTCTTATTTCTACACCAAGAAATTCGAAATTTGTTGCACTATGGCATTGTGAGAATACCCTAGTATTAGTTTTGCACAAGCGCATAATTTGACAAACACGTTGTAGAATTAGTTGAGGGCAAGCATTTAAAATGTAGTCTATAACCATAATATTACATGCAATATTACTGTTACAACTTGCATGACATTCACAATTTTTTATAATATTGCATTACAATGATCACATTTGCTCATGACTTTGCTAATATAACAAATCACAACTATGACAGCAACCACAATTTAGAACCATGGTTGAAGGACTCACTGTTGGTGGAGAAAAGTAGAAAGGTTAGTGTCACGGGCCAACAGCTCTCCAGCCGAAACCGTGCGGCGCATGCTTGCCACTCTTGGCCAACATGCTAACCTTCCAACATTAAACCCTCATTTGGCACGCTTGAGTAAAGATAATGGGGTATCGAAGACTTATCTCCCATATAACAAGTCCATGTATAACATGTCCGTACGTCAATATCGTATGTCACCAAAGTGCCCGCGCATATCGGACCGCAGGATCTTTCCACACAAAAAGCCTTCGTGCACTACGGACCGTAAAGGATAAATGAATAGGGAGAAGGACACTCCGTTCGCTTGCTTTATGCCTCATTCTATAGCTTTGAGTGTGCAGGGGGATGGCCATAAGCCAACACACTCCGTCCCTAACTTAATATCCAGGCGCCCCGCAAGCCCTTGGAGCACTCCACCCCCTTAAAGAGCATTTTGAGCAAAAGCCCTCCCATAGAAAAATGACATACTTTTTCCGAATTGTCATAAGTCCTTTTCGCCATGCTCCGAGTGTCCATTCGTCATGAAAACTAGCCGACACAAAGAAAAAATGCAAGGATTCTTAATATGGTCTCTTTGAACCCCGCCGGATTCACAAACTTTTTGAAATGACTAAAATACCCCCAAAGTTGGAAAAATTAGAAAATATAGTACGCAAGCCAGATTGATCTTAAATTTCAGCCATAGGACCCTCATAACATGTTGGATTTTTTTCACTAAGTCTTGTCTTAATTCAAGCATGTTTGCCTGTCGGATTGTCACAACTACTAGCTTGTGATACTAGGCAGAGGCAAGCCATGAATATGAACCTTTTGTCAAATGAAGTAGCCATGTTTGGTAGAGATCTTGCTGCTTTCTAGCTCTTCAAAGCGAAGAGCTTAGTGTCTCTCTGTGTGTGTGTATATATATGCAAGGAGCTTTGTGTGTGTGTGTGTGTGTATATATATATATGCGAGGAGCTTTGTGTGTGTGTATTTTGCAAGAGAAAGGGGAAGGGGTAGGACCAAGAATCATCCATGTTCTATCATTACAACTGAATACGTTGCCATACTCCCCCCCCCCCCGGTCGGTCCCTTCCATGTCTGCAGTGACTTGTAATTTGTCCGATTTATACTTTTGTTTGTAGTTTCGGAGTTTGCACGGCAAGCAGGGGGAATTTTGTACTGTTTCTATTGTTTCTGAGGGTTGGTTTGGAAGTCAGGAGGCACTACAACACTTGCAAAAACATCCCCTTATTTGGATGTGCTATATTAGGAAAACCATTAAAAAATTTCAGATTGGAACACACCAGATTACTACTGTGACAGAATGTCGGCATGTCTCGAGGATTAAATTAATCATAATAACACTTTATTCCTCTCGCCTTTCTCCTCTAGAACTCACAAAACAAGGGAAAAGCTGGATAATAACATTTCCTTATTCTCTTTTGTTCCTTATTCTCTTTTGCTTTTATTCTCTTCAATAGAAACATAAGAGTGTGTTTGGTGCACTATGTAAGAGAGACATGATAATATGAGCATATATATCATCCCATCTTAACATATGTTTGGTATTCGCATCAAATAATATAACCTAGTCCAATCAATGCATATTATTGGGTGTGCCTAGGATATAGTTACAATAATTAACCTTCCCTCTTTTTGCAGCTTCCGTTCTCATCCGTTAAAACACACTATTAAATCTACTCATTTTGGATTGACAGAGTATGCCTCTCAGGTGAACGGAAAGAAAATCAGTCGGAGAAAACGTTTGTGGCACGGATCTGGTTAATTTTAGTAGTGTCATTTTATGTACAATCAGAGAATGAACAAATGATTGGATAACATTGTATTATTCAATGACTTATACAATCATGTCTCCAATAAAGGATAGTATTTTATACTTTTTACTCATTCAAATTTATCCAATTTTATATTATATTATGCTATCATATTGTTTAAACGAGTCAGCGTCCTGAGAGCTTACCCGACGTATACAAAGTAAGAAGAAAAGTGAAGATTATAACGCTAAATATGTTACATTTATTATTTATTACATGTATATCTCATTCTCTTATGTTCTCGGAAGAAAAATTATTTATAATGATTCATTCAACAAATTAATATGCATATCCACAGTTCTGCAAAATGCAGTCTTTCGTTACCTAACTGATGAGGCGGGGTAAAGATAAATGAACTTGTTCAAAATTGGAAATGAATCGTATGTTTGTATATTTGTTTTTTTCAAAAATTATTTTTCAAATGAAGGAAAATTTAAAAAAAAACATAGAGTGATTCATACGTAGAACATGTGAGAAAATTTTTCATTTAATTATAAAATTGTCATTAGGAATAAAAAATAAATTAAGAAAAAATATATGAAAGTTATTCTTATTTTTCTATTTTTTAAGTTGTACATATAGAGTTATAGTTTTAAAAAATATAATAAAAAATATTTACACGACAAGAAATTTTCATTTTTAAAAATAAAAATAAAAATTATTTTTAAAGTAGTACATAAACAAGCCCAATACTCTCCACTGTTATCCAACATTAAAAATGCAGGCTACATCTTTACATAAATTTTTACGTAACTTTTTCCTTCTTTATTGATATTTCAACTATCTTTAGTGATATGAGCAATCTATAATATTGAGAGAGCAGTGGCGGACAATTTGAGTAAATATTTATATTGTATGTAAAAATTATAACATAAAATAATACATTATTAATTTATATATTTAAATTTTTAAAAAAAATTATAAAAAATAGTTAAGTGTTGTGTGCAATAGATATAATTGGAAAAAATATAATCTATTTTGCGTCACTAAAATTATAATACATATCTTAAATTACTAAAAGAATAAATATTTCTAAAAATAAATTTAAAAAGTGAGTTTTAGAAGGATGGATAAAAAATGTGAATCTTATGTATTTTTCCTGACATGCACGATGAAATTTATAAATAATTTTGAGTGATTGGATTAATTTATATATGAAAATAAGTAATTTATTGTGAGAGTAAAATATTTAAATGTTAATTATTTAATATTACGTTAATGATATAAATTAAAGGTCAAAGTATATTTTTTATTCTCCTACTTCTACTCAAGTTTCAGTAATACCAACCAATTTTTATTTGAATCATTTTTGTCACCCAACTTTTAAATTAAATGAAATGTTAAACATTTCCCAAAAAAATCCGTTTTACAAATAGAGAGATACTATATGGCCAAGCGAAATGCCGACTATATACCGGATCCAACAACCTTCAAGATGTACCAGGATTTGAAATAATTCTATTGGTCGGAATGAATAGAGGGAGAAGTGGCCAAGTATGTTGCTAAGTGCATCATATGTTAGCAAGTCAAGGTAGAAAAGTCAAAGTCCAACTAGCACACGTGTCACGGGATAGTAGCCCCTAACCAGAATCATACAAGACATATTTATTACTCTTGACAAATATATCACCTTTTCTATTAAAACTCTATCATGGCACATTTGATGAAAATAGTAAGACATCAAAAAATTATTATTCATACAATAAATTCTCATATACAACATATCTACAAGTCAAAATCAAATGTTATCAAACACTTGTACATGCCAAATCATAAGATTGCCCCACATATGAAACTTTTAAGCACAACGGGTATAAGGGGGACAATTGAATAATAAAAGGAACACGCTATTCACTTGAAATATCCCTTACTCCATAATTTTGAGTGTGTGGAGTATGATCACAAGCTAACATATTTGAGTCCGTAACTCAGTATCCGAGCATTTTATCAGCCCTTTTGACACTCCATTCCTATTAAAGAGTAATTTAGCAATAAACCTTCTACCAGGAGTAGACATAATTTTTTCAAATTATCGAAAGCTCTTTTTTTAAAATTTCAAGTGTCTAATTCACACAAAAATATACTGATATGAAGATAAAAAAAGTGTAATGATCACAAATATAAGCTTTCCAAACTCCTTTGAATACTTAGACTATGCTAAAATTATCAAAATATCCTTCAAACTTAGATAAATTGAGAAAAATAGTATATTAGCTAAATTGATCCCTAATTTCAACCAAAGATCCACTATAACATCTTTAATTTTTCCATCAAATCTCAACTTAAATTGAGCATATTAGCGTATTAGATTGTTACAACTACCAACTTGTGATATTTTCCCCCACTTCAAATGTCAATGTCCTTATTAATGCCACAATCTAACATAACTTCATGAAGAATCTACTTACTCTCTCAAAACTACATGGTGCTCTTCAACCTACTCCTCAAGTTACCACCCTGATCGTTCATACCTATCTCTTTGAATGCTATGTAAGTTTACTCATCTCAAAGTTGAGTTATTGCCTCTGCAACACTGGTATCCTCTTAGCCAAATGCATTCTCCATAAATTTCTCAAAAGGCTACCTCTATAAACTCCTTTCAAAGTATCCTACACCCTTTAGTGCCGCCCACCTACTAGTTCTCCCAAACTCATCATCTTTGTAACTCGTTTGACAAGTAGTTGCCTCTACGACTTTATGTTCACTACCTTTTTAACTTGCTTGAATGCCACTTTCGCAACAAAAGTGTGTATTAATAGTGTAGCTCCTAAATAATACTTAGTACTTTAAATTGCCTACTAACAAATATCTTGCACCTAATATCCTATCCTACTAATACAAAAGACAAGACTTACACTTGATCTATACATAGGCCCCATAATATTGCTCACAAGACTACTTGCAATGCTTTTGGTCAATTCATAACACTTTGTAATGTCACTTTTATACTCAATTGGATTCTTTAATCCTTTTTGAATTGATACCTTCTGATATTTCATCAACAACCACAACTTAGTTTTAATGTTGATGCATTCTAGTATCATGGTCCTTACTACCCCTCCTAACTCAAGCAACATCCACCAATGTCTAAGCTCTTATAGTCATATATCAAGTGCATCCTCTGACAACTTTTTTAAGTGCATCCTCTAGTTGCTCCCTCACTTCAACAACTTTAAAGGGGTCAAGCATAAAGCGTTTTCTACTCTAGCTCAAGCTTCACTTTGCCTATGCATAAGCAAACATGAACTCATGGTTATTGCCATAAAGTTTATGGACCCTACAACTATATAGTGATAGTTTGTTGCACCTATTCCAAGTCATTATTGTTACTTTGTAAGCAACTAAGTAACCTAGCCAACTATATCAAAGAAACATATAGGAAGATTGCATACTTACTATCAAACCCATAGATTATGCATATGGCATCAATTCATCTGAATCCTTACTTCACCTTCTACCTATGCTTCTCCAAGCACCAAGACTGATCCTTCTGAACCACCTTAACATGATTTTAGACTACTTTCTCTAGAGCATTTTGCCTGACACATTACTCTAATGTGCCATCCTTTAAGATGTGTCCACCAACTATGATCACAGACTCCTACACGACTCAAGGTTTTGCTTTCCAACTCAACCACCCCCGTGAGAAAAGTTAAACCCTCTCTAGCAAGACCAAGGCTTCTCCTGCTAGATAAGCCATCAATTATCTCATCCCTCTAGATAATGGTTTGCATCCTTCGATGCCATTACTATAAATGAGCACATAACCAATACACACACAAGTAATAGCATTTTGGCACAAATGCTTGATCTTGATGCACTAATCCACGATCACTCAAATGTATCATTCTTTCACACACTAGTGTCTCAAGCTTATCAAATCTCTTGCATCTTTTGGTTAAGTCTTTGGTAATAACTCTTCTAAGTTTGAAAATGATTTCTTCACATATCTCTTAATTATAGCCTACCCGATCTTAGCACTTTCGCATAAATTAAGCACTAATACTCAATGTCATGGGCTAGCAGCCCTCTAACCAAAACCATGCAGTGATGCTTGTCATTCTTAGCGAACATGTCAGCTTTTCTATTAAAACTTTCTCATCACATGCCTAGTAAAGATTGTGGGATATTGAAAAATTATTGCCCATACAATAAATTCTCATGTATAACATGTCTATAAGCCATAATCAAATATTGCTAAAACACATGTGCATACTAAACCGTAAGATTATCCCATATATGAAGCTTCCGGGCAAAACAAGCATAGTAAGGACAATTAAATAAAGAGAAAGACACTCCATTCACCTAGTATATACCTTATTCTATAGTTTTAAGTATGTAAAAAATGGTCATAAACTAACACATTTAAGTCCCTAATTTAATTCCAAGCACCTTGCTAGCCTTTCTAACACCTCATTCCCTTTAAAGAGTATTTTAAGTAAAAGCTCTTCTATTAAGAGTTGACTTTTTTTTAGTTGTTATAAGCCCTTTTCTTAAATCTCTGGGTATCTAATTCACATAAAAATACACTAGTACGAAGATAAAGTATAAGAATCACAAGTACAAACTTTTCATATCCCTCTGAATTCTTAACCATGCTAAAATTAGTAAAATACCCCTAATTTCTGCAAAATTAAGAAAAATAGTACACTAGGCAAATCGATCCTAAATTTCAACCATAGGTTCACTACAACATACTTGATTTTTTTCATGAAGTCTTAACTTAAATTAAGCATGTTAGCATGCTAGATTATCACAATTACCATCTTGTGATACCACATAAATATATAAAAGTACCTCAATGAAAATAGGAATCTATTACCATGCACTTTGTAACAAGACTTCTATAAACATGGAAAGAGCATGACACCATATGTATCATAATGGATTAAATTAACAAAAACTACACACTTTTTGCTAGTAAAAGCTACCTACTCCTTTTCCTTATTCTTGGACAAAATCATCCTTTTCCACAGTGGCCTACTAATAATAAAATGGGATCAAGGTCCACAGTTCATAGCACTTTTAAAAATCATTTCAGGAGTCCTATGGGACTTAACTAAAGTTTAGTACAACATATCACCCATAAATGGATAGATAGTGGGAGAAAGTGACAGATGTATTAAAAGATATGTTAAGGTCATATACTTTAGAATTTAAGGAAAAGGATAGGAAAAGTATTGACCACTTATGGAATTAACCTATAACAATAGCTTCCAAGCTAGTATAAAAATAGAACCCTTCAAGGTATTGTATAGGCAAAAGTGTAGATCCCTAATCAAATGACTTAAGATAAAGGAAGTGAAGATGCTAGAATCAAACTTAGTGCAAGATACAATGGAAAATGTAATCATGATTTGAGAATGGTTAAGGGCTACACAAGCTAGGAAAAAAATACACGTGATCAAAAGGACACAACCTTTAGAATTCACCAATGGCAAGGAGGTATTTTTGAAAATGTCACCTATAAAAAAGGTAATATAATCCAGAAGGTAAAGGTAACTCGACCTATAATTCATTGGATCATTCCCATTGCAATAAATCATCGCTTATGCCATGATCAAAATTATGGCACAAGAATAAATTTTTTATAATCATGCTATTTAGTTATAGCAATACTAGTTGAATAATCATATGACATAAGTGAATGTAGCAAGAAAATTGCCAAGGGAAAAAAGGTCTTGTAGCATAAATTTTTTTTTTTGCACAAATTCACATATGATTAATAGATTCTTCTACCTATAAGTACAAATGTGGCAAAAAAGTACATCTATGGCTAGTAACTCATATTATCACAAACAAAATTGTGGAAAAAAATAAAATAAAATTATTACAAAAACTAATGTGACTAGCTAAAATAATTTTTCTATATCCAAATTGTATCGATTATCCAACCAATTTAATCAGATGCTATCCTATCATTTTGTTTGCATATCTATCAAAACCTATTAATGTTTTCGACCTATGCCAAGTTGGTGTAAATCATTAATACTTAATTTGTCTAAAAATTGCAAATTGTATTTATGTGGAATCAAATCTAACTCTCCAAGCTTACAAATTGCTATAAGAAAAAATACTTTTAGCAATGACAATTATCGTTAGTGTAGATAACTTAATCATCACTGAATGTCAAAATCGCTAGAGAAAATATCATCAGTATAAATTCGTTGATGTAGGTTCTAACACTAATAACAAAAAAGTCATTAGTAAAAGCTAAATTTTCTCTGATGATAAAGTCATCGCAAATAACATTTTTAAAATTCAAAAATTTTTAATTTTAACCTTTAACGATAACTTTGTCATCATTATAGGTTCAAATAAAGAAATAAAAAAATTGTAATATATCTTTTAGAGATGATAGTATCGTTGGTAAAAGTTAAATTTTTGTCATCGCTAAAACCCTTTTGAAAATTTAAACATTTTCAAATTTAGCTTTTAGCAATGATAATATCGTCATTAAAATTTATAAAAATTAAGTATAATACTATTATTTTTATAGTAAAATTTTAAAAATATTAAAATAAAATATATTAAATTAAAATATAATTAAATTGATATATTATATTCGATGGAATAGATAAGGATACTATTTATTTCAATTCAATTGAATTAATTTAACATTTTTAATTTAATTTTATCTAGTTTAAATTATACAAATAAGATACACTAGCAGTACTAGTAATAAAAAAAACATGATCACATGATCCATATAAAAATAATGAATACTCATAAAATAACTATGTAATTATTTATACATATAAATAAAAACTATATATACATGATCTATATAAATGTCTATACATGAAAATAAAAGTGTATATACATGGTAATATAAGGGGAAGGGAGGTGTAAGTATCCAGATGTATCATCGTCCATGCCAAGACTATCATCATCATTAATGATGTGGACAATGTAATGTCCCAAATTTTCAATTCTATTATTTTGAATCTTTTAATTCTGAGGCTGTAGAAACAAAGAGCACATTTGAGTTAGCTTGGTGGGTGAATCTCAAGTTGATAGGAATTAAGCGCGGGGTAAACGAAATTTTGAAGGAAAACGGATAGTAGGGAAAGAATTAATTTCCCTAAATAGTATGAATGATCAGAGAAGGCTAGGAAACCCTAGAAAAGGAAGTTGTCTAAGTCTGATAATGTAAGGAATTTTAAACAGACAGAAACCCTATGGACTATTTTGCAAAGGTGCGAAATCAAGAGTGGTTAAAGTGTAAATAATTAAGGAGTTAGGATTTAATGTGAATAACCAAGATTTTGGGGTGCAATATGTGATTTTAATTAGTGTGAGCAATGGAATCATGACAAGTGTCATTATTAGAAAAATATTGGCAAGATTGGCCTTTCTAATTAGTGAAAAAGGACTAAAATACCCTTGAAAATCTTAAAAATGACCAAAATGCCCCTAGAAGCTTCTTGAAAAGTTTTCTTCCTTCTCCATTTCTCTAAAAGCTGCAGCAACTCCATGAAAGAAGCTTAGACGTGAGAGAGAGAGAGAAGGAAGAGAGAGAAAGTTTCTTTTAGCTTTTTCACCCTAAAATACTTAGATTCAAGTTAAGGTGTAGAAGGGAAAGTTGCTCTTCTCCTCAAGCTCTATCCATTGATGTGCTTAGATTGAGGAAAGGCTCAAGTTTGATTAAGTTTGGGGAGCTCCAAGTGAGGATTTTCAAGTTGCACCAAGAGGTAAAAATGTTCTCCTCTAAGAGCTCTTTAATGTACTCTTCTTAGTTTCTTGAAATCTTGAAGTTGGTAAGGTCAAGGGTTATTGAACATGGAGTTTAGGATGATTTGAATATGTTTAATGGTGTTTTAGATGTTGTTATGTTGATCTATGGCTTTGGTTTGGTGTAAAAACAACAAGAAACCATGATGTACACAGTTGGGTTTTAGGGGCATAATGGTGCATGTGTAGAGTTGGCATAATATGTTTGGAACTTGGCTAAAATGATGAAGTTAGAATGATTTTTATGAAGTCTAAAGTCTATGAAAGATGAAATTTTGATTGTGAAGGTGTTTGTGTGCAATTTTCCTTTTGAGAAGCCAAAACTATGGATATGAAAAAGAAGGAAGGAAGGAGTTTTAGCTGTTTAATGTGTTTTCGGAGGATCAGCAAGGTACACGGGGTAGAACACGGCCCGTGTTGTACCCCGTGTTCCTCGGCGAAGCTGATCAGTGTTCTACACAGGGTGCAACACTCCCCGTGTTTACCTCAGGGCTGAAGGGCAGTAATGTACACGGGGTAGAACACGGCCCGTGTTCACCCCCGTGTTCTTCTCTGAATAAGCCAGTGAAGTCTCGAAGTCATCCAGAAAGAAACACGGCTATGAACACGGGGTATGGGACCCCCGTGTTCTTTGCTGAGTGAACTTTTTGGCTTTAATTCTTCATGTTTTGCATGGCTTTACCCCTGGATCCTTTTCTAATGTTCATATGTGTCATTTCAAGGCTTGAAAGCAAAGTATAGAGCATCTAAGTATGCATTTATTTAAGTAGAGGAAGTAAAGAATACATGGGGATTAGGGAAAGTGATAATGTTCTAATGAGAAACTATGATGTGTAATTGTATAGACTGAGAAGTGCCAACTTGGGAAAGGCAAGAGGAAGTGTGAAGAAGTTTTTAAGTGAGAGCAAAGGGAACATCACATTGGAAGCTTTTAAAAGGTAGCTAGCTTTATCCTTAAGTTGTATTCTGTTTACATGATTTTCTGTATTTTATGCCATTGTATGGAATGTGTATGAAATTGTTGTGGCACAACCCGGGAAGACAGTGTGATACTGTGTTTGACCTATGGCTCGAGTTCCTCGAGGATAATAGTGCAATTGCTGTGTGCAGTACCTATGGCCAGATACCTCGGGAAGACAGTGTGATACTGTGTTAGGCCTTTGGGCTCGAATTCACCCCGGGAAGACAGCGTGATGCTGTGTAAGGCCTAGGTACGACTGTTTGAGATGGCCATCTAGATATTATGATAAGTCCCTGAATGGGCTTGATAATTGTTGTGAATTGCTATGTGTGATGCACATTTCCTACAATGGTATGGTATTGAATATGTTGATAAATGATTATTGGATTTCGAAACGTATGTCTTATTTGCTTAAGGATCTGGAATGGCTTGAAATGTTTTATGACAATGGCTAGCTACTGGGAAACTTTGTTTCTCATGTTTTTCTGTATTGTTACTAACCATTCCAGGTGATGCTTCCAAAGGCTCTCATGATAAAGGACAGTGATATATTGAAGTTGTATATCAAAAATGATTGTATAGTTGGTAATATTGTAAGTGATGGATGTATATTTTTGTAAATTTGAACTTTTGTATAATTATATGACTTTTGCTCATGTGTATGAAATACACAAATTTGTGGTATTGTGAGTTAGCCTAGAGAAAAAGGCAAAAAAAATTAGTGTGCGTTAGTTATCTATTTATTGAGGAATAAGGCATTATTAAGTAAGGGAGTTACAGACAATACATCGGAGGTGGTTGATAGGTAAAATATTTACATATTTATTTTCCCTTGTATGATGCATTTTTGGATGTTATCTTGTTAAATTAAATAAATTTAGTTGCATTTTGTGAATGGATCTTGAATTTGAAATGAAATCAAATATTTTAGATAATGCTGTAATCCGACACTGTTTCAGGTTTTAGGCCATATCTGGAGTTCTGGATGTCCGATTGGGCTGTTCTTTATATGGATGGAAAGCTAAGAAGAAGCCCTAAAACTTTCATGTTTTAAGAAAAGCCCAGTTCGGGACCTAAGGATCTCAAATTCTGCTTGGAAGATGAAACAGTGATTCTGACGGAATCTGACATATGGCTACTAATCTAATCACAACTTGAGCTAGATATGTCCAAATTAGGAGTTCTTTATATGCAAATTGAATAGAAGATCCAGCCCTACAACTCCTATGTTGACATAAAGATGTAAATCAGCCATTTCGGTGGTCAAAAGTTGCCAACAAAGTGAAACAACTTGTGCTGCGAAAATCAAAAATGTTGGCTGCGTGTGATTGGTAGCAACTTGTCAAATTGGATGGCTTGCAGCTGGTTTATTTACCTATAAATAGGTGGAAGTAGAGAGCATTCAGGATTCCAAGCATTGAATCATTCATTCATGCATCTTAGATAGTAGTTTAGTTCATGCAATTTTAAGTTCTTGTATGCCTCCTACATGGATGGTTCTACCTCCTAATGGATGGATAGTATTTTCATTTTTATGCATTTGTAATTGTATCCTTATGTTCTCCTCCTACATGGACGGTTCTACCTCCTAATGGATGGATAATATTTTTATTTTCATGCATTTGTAATTATAATTTTGTGCTCTCCTCCTACATGGACGGTTCTACCTCCTAATGGATGGATAGCTTTTATATTTTCATGCATCTGTAATTATAATCTTGTGTTCATGAATGTGATGATGTTTTTATTCTATGTTTGTGTTTAATTTCATTATGTTCTAATTTTTCATCTTTCTAGGGTGATGGCGTAACTTGATAATAACGGATTGAATTCTAGTCTATTGAAACTAATTTCGTTTTTACTTCCTAGATTGAGTTTTAATTATTGCTCTTAATGCTTTCGATTGATTGGCCACCTTTTGAATGAACTCAATATGCATGTTGAGACCGGAAGGAGATACATGTGTGTGGAACCTATAATTGAAACCGTAAATTGCATATGAAATAGGAATATATTCATATGGTTTATGTAGTCTTAATGAGTTCCATAAATCCTAATGCATGGTTAGTTGTTGCAATTCACATAGGAATATAGTAAATTGGCAATTAATTATAGAATTACTTGACCTTGGAAGAGGCTAGTAATTAATTTAGGGAAACTCGACTATCAATTAAGGAAGTTAAAATTGGATTAGTGTAGATAGATGATTCAATCCGAAATTATTAAGTGAAGTCTGATCCCTAGGTCTTTTATTCATCTTCATCTTTACTCCAATTGCATCCATATTTATTTTAAGTATTTTCTGCATACATCTTTATTTAATTGCTTCAAATCCAACTTAACAATTTGCCAAATAGTGTTAGGATTATAAATTTTGGTACTTAGTGAAACAATCCTCGTGGGAACGATACTTACTTATCACTTTATTACTTGTTTACGATAGTGTGCACTTGCGCTAATTGATAAACCATTTCACACGTAACAAGTTTTTGGCGCCGTTGCCAGGGATTGTTATCATTAATATCAATACCAAGTAATCTTAATCCTAATTTGATTTTTATTTTACATTTTCTTCTTTCTTTGGTGTTTCTTTTCTCTTTTCAGGTTTGTTCTAGTGTATGACCAGATCAAAAGTTGCTGAGCCACTGCTATTTGATTTTGAGATCGAGAGAACTTGTCGAAGGAATCGAAAGATACAGAAGCAGTCAATTGTAGATCAAGGTGAAGCAATGGCAGATATGAGAGAAGAACAAGACACCAAAGCACTCCGTGACTATGCCACACCAACAGTCATGGATACCATTTCTGGAATTAGGAGACCACCTGTACCAGCCAACAACTTTGAGATCAAGCCAGCCATAATTCAAATGATGCAAGCAAACCAGTTTGGAGGTTCTCCAATAGAAGATCCAAATGCACATATAGCCAGCTTTCTGGAAATCTGTGATACATTCAAGCATAATGGCGTTTCTGATGATGCCATAAGGTTGCGACTCTTCCCTTTCTCACTTAGGGATAAGGCTAAAAGCTGGTTACACTCTTTACCAGTGGGGAGCATCACTACATGGAACATATTGGCACAAAAATTCCTAGCAAAATTCTTTCCTCCAGCTAAAACTGCAAAAATGAGGAATGAAATTGCTTCATTCACCCAACATGACATGGAAAGCCTTTATGAAGCATGGGAAAGATACAAGGAGCTGCTAAGAAGATGTCCTCATCATGGGCTACCAGATTGGCTACAGTTGCAGACTTTCTATAATGGATTGTCTAATGCTACCAGAACACTTGTAGATGCTGCAGCTGGTGGATCATTAATGGGAAAAAGCATCGAAGCTGCTATGGAATTGTTGGAAGAAATGGCAGCAAATGCTTACCAATGGCCTTCTGAACGCAACACTTCAAAGAAAGCACTTGGAGTCCATGAGCTAGACATTCTAACCACTTTGTCTTCTCAAGTCACCTCTTTATCCAAGCAAGTGAGTTCATTAACAGCTCAAGCAAATGCAATCAGAACTCCTGCAGATGCTTGTGATTTATGTGGAGGCCCTCACATGAGCACACAATGCCAAGAAGGAAATCCATTCATTCCTTCTCAACCTGAACAAGCCAACTATTTGGGGAATCAAAATCGTCAAAATGATCCTTTCTCAAACACATACAATCCAGGATGGAGAAACCACCCTAATCTAGGGTGAAGGAGTAATCAGAATATGTTCAAACCTCAAGGGAATTATCAACAGCAAATTCAGCAATCACCACCACAACCAAAGGCGAATTTAGAAGAAGCATTGGCTCAACTAACCATGAATACTTCCCAATTCATGGTCAGAACAGAAGCTGCACTTAAGAATCAAGAAGCAACCATGCAGAGTCAAGCAACTTCAATAAAAAATCTGGAGGTGCAAATGGGCCAAATTGCAAGTATGCTGAATTCCAAACAACCAGGCACTTTACCTAGTGACACTGAGAGAAATCCCAGAGAGCACGTAAAGGCTGTTTCATTAAGAAGTGGGAAGCAGTTGAATGAGCCAGAATCAAGGAAGAAAAATGAAGAAGCTCAGAAAGAAGATGAGGTGATTCCAGGAAGAATGACTTTTCCAGATAATCCTCCACCATATGTTCCACCAGTTCCATTTCCCCAAAGATTGGTGAAAGCTAAGCTAGACAAACAGTTTAGCAAGTTTCTGGAGGTGCTCAAGAAGTTGCATATCAACATCCCATTTGCTGAAGCTTTAGCCCAAATGCCCAGTTATGCAAAATTTATGAAGGAGATTTTATCAAAGAAACGCAAACTGGAGGATTTCGAAACAGTGGCCTTAACTGAAGAGTGCAGTGCAATTCTCCAAAAGAAACTACCGCCAAAGCTTAAAGATCCTGGGAGTTTCTGCATACCCTGTACCATTGGAGAGTGTGAATTTGAAAAAGCCTTATGTGACCTTGGTGCAAGTGTGAATTTGATGCCATTATCTGTTTACAAGAAGCTGGGATTGGGAGAAGTGAAACCAACTACCGTGTTATTGCAGCTAGCAGATCGTTCAATAAAGCATCCACGTGGAGTCCTTGAAGATGTGCTAGTAAAAGTTGATAAGTTCATCTTCCCAGCAGATTTCATAGTGCTTGACATGGAAGAAGATCAAGAAATTCCTGTCATTCTTGGGAGACCATTTCTTGCAACTGGACAAGCTCTAATTGATGTACAAAAGGGAAAGCTTACTTTGCAGATTCAAGATGAGCAAGTGTCCTTCAACATTTTTAAAGCCCTATCTTTTCCTGATGAAGGTGACACCTGTTTTAAGGTTGATTCAATAAGCAGCTGCACCAGAGAAGTAGTAGATGAAATTTGCTCTAATCAACCTTTAGCAGTCAGCATGATGGACACATCTCATACTACTGATCCCAAAATTCTAGAACAAGTCAGTTATCTCGAAGCCAATTCACCAATTTTCATAAAAAGGCCATTCGAAGATTTGGGAGAAAAACCACCAAAGCCAGTTCCTTCAATTGAAAAGCCACCAAAATTAGAGCTGAAAACACTACCCACTCATTTAAAGTATGCTTTTCTAGAAGAAGATTCATCTTTGCCAGTTATCATCTCATCTGATTTAACTACTGAAGAAGAAGAAAGGTTGTTGAGGGTGTTAAGACAGCACAAGTCCGCACTAGGATGGTCAATTGCAGATATTAAGGGAATAAGCCCTTCAATTTGTATGCATAAAATACTGCTAGAAGAAGACGCCAAGCCCCGTGTGGAACATCAAAGAAGGCTCAATCCAAATATGAAGGAGGTAGTTCGTAAAGAAGTGCTCAAATGGTTAGATGCTGGCATTATCTACCCAATTTCTGACAGTCCATGGGTGAGCCCTGTACAAGTTGTACCAAAAAAAGGAGGCATGACAGTTGTTCCAAATGAAAATAATGAGCTGATCCCGCAGAGAACAGTGACTGGATGGAGAGTTTGTATTGACTATCGAAAGCTCAACAAAGCTACCAGAAAAGATCATTTCCCCTTGCCATTCCTAGATCAAATGCTAGATAAATTGGCGGGACAAGCTTATTACTGCTTCCTTGATGGATACACTGGTTACAACCAAATTTTGATTGCTCCTGAAGATCAAGAGAAAACAACTTTTACTTGCCCATATGGAACATTCGCCTTCAGAAAAATGCCCTTTGGATTATGCAATGCTCCTGCAACCTTCCAACGGACAATGATGGCAATCTTTTCAGATATGGTGGAAAATTTTATTGAAGTATTCATGGATGATTTCTCAGTGTTTGGGGAATCTTTTGATCTCTGTCTAGCTAATCTGCAAAAGGTGCTACATCGCTGTGTGGAGACCAACCTTGTATTGAATTGGGAAAAATGCCACTTCATGGTGAAAGAAGGTATCGTGTTGGGACACAAAGTTTCAATTCAAGGGATTGAAGTTGATCGAGCAAAAATTGAAACTATTGAAAAATTATCTCCACCTGCAACAATCAAAGGCATCAGGAGTTTTCTGGGCCATGCTGGTTTTTACAGGCGATTCATTAAGGATTTCTCAAAGATCACAAAACCACTATGCAAACTGTTGGAGAAGGACATTTCATTTGTGTTCGATGAGAATTGCATGTCAGCATTCAAAACCTTGAAGAAAGCTTTGATCTCAGCACCAATCATTGTCGCTCCAGATTGGAATTTTTCGTTCGAAATAATGTGTGATGCAAGTGACTATGCAGTTGGAGCAGTCTTGGGCCAGAGAAAGAATAAGATTTTTCATGCAATCTATTATGCCAGCCTAACACTCAATGAAGCCCAAATAAATTATGCAACAACTGAAAAAGAGCTCCTTGCTGTGGTATTTGCCTTTGACAAGTTCAGAGCATACTTAATTGGCTCCAAAGTCATAGTCTAGACGGATCATTCAGCAATAAAATACTTGATAGAGAAAAAGGATGCAAAGCCTAGACTAATCAGATGGGTGCTTCTGTTACAAGAATTTGATTTGGAGATCAGAGATAAGAAAGGGACCGAGAACCTCATTGCAGATCACCTTTCTCGACTTGAACTTCCCAAACTTGAACCAGAATTGCCAATCCAAGAGTCCTTTCCAGATGAGCAGCTGTTTAATGTGAGATCATTATCAACTCCATGGTATGCTGACATTGTGAATTATTTAGCAAGTGGGATGATGCCATATAAGCTCTCTGGACAACAAAAGAAGAAATTCTTAGCCAATGTGAAGTATTACTTCTGGGAAGATCCATTTGTGTATAAACATTGCCCGGATAGAATCATAAGGAGATGTGTTCTAGAAGAAGAAATGACCAGTATCCTTTCCCATTGTCATTCATCCCCATATGGCGGTCATTTTGGAGCAAATCGAACTGCTGCTAAGGTTCTTCAGTCTGGATTCTATTGGCCTACCCTATTCAAAGACTCTCAAGCCTATGTAACCGCATGTGATAAATGTCAGAGAACAGGAAACATCTCTCAGAGACATGAAACCCCATTGACCAACATCCTGGAGGTAGAATTATTTGATGTATGGGGCATTGACTTTATGGGTCCTTTTCCATCTTCATTCGGCAATCAATTCATTCTAGTAGCTGTGGATTATGTCTCCAAATGGGTAGAAGCAGCAGCATCTCCTACAAATGATTCTGGAGTGGTTGTGAAATTCTTGAGAAAGAATATATTCACAAGGTTTGGAGTACCTAGAGCAATCATAAGTGATGGAGGAAAGCACTTCTGCAATCAACAACTTCAATCTGTGCTTACTAAATATGGAGTAACTCACAAGGTGGCAACTCCTTATCATCCACAGACCAGTGGGCAAGTGGAGATATCAAATAGAGAGTTGAAATGGATTCTTGAGAAGGCAGTGAACTCCAACAGGAAAGATTGGGCAAAGAAGCTAGATGATGCATTATGGGCTTACAGAACAGCATTCAAAACCCCAATTGGTACATCTCCTTACCAATTGGTATATGGCAAAGCATGTCATCTTCCGGTCGAATTGGAGCATAGAGCATACTGGGCAGTTAAGGCATTAAATTTTGATTTGAAGACAGCTGGTGACAAAAGGCTAATGCAACTCAATGAACTTGAAGAATTTCGCCAACATGCTTATGAAAATGCTAAGCTCTACAAGGAGAAGACAAAAATGTGGCATGATAAAAGAATTATAAGGAAGGAGTTCACACCAGGGCAGAAAGTACTTCTCTATAACTCAAGGTTAAAACTCTTTCCAGGAAAGTTAAGATCAAGGTGGTCAGGGCCTTTTACTGTGGTTCAAGTTTGGCCGTATGGAACTGTGGAGATTCAAGATGGTGACAGGAAATTCAAAGTGAATGGGCAAAGATTGAAGGAATACAATAATAGTACATTGAACATCATCAAGACTGTCATCACGATCGAGGAGCCAGCTGGTAAGTATTAAAAAAAAAAAAAAGCAATAGGTTAGAACTTTGTCTAGCTAAAGACGTTAAAGAAGGGCGGCTGCTTGGGAGGCAACCCAAGATTTCTTTCTCTTCTCATTTCTTTTCTTATTTAAGCACACATCGCACAGCATTTTTCACTCACAATTTCAGCTTTCATCATTTTCATCATGGAGGAATGCCTTGTAAAGCTTAAGAGCAGATTCCCTACTCTTCCCAAAGATGTGCTCAGGAAAATCTACAACTGTCGACTTGAAAGAATGAGGGCATTTAAGCGTTTGGGTCTTCCTGAGGACATACGCTGGATTATTGAAGCTAAGGTACGTTTAGCAGGTGAGTTTAATGAATCATTTGTTAGACGTCTGCCAGGTATGGGAAGAAGTTCTTACTCTAAAAAAAGAAGAGCTAAAAGAATGAGAGTCTGTCATAAGTGTGCAAGGTGGAACTGTAATAGGCTCTGTAGGAGTAAAGGAATGATTTCAGTAAATCGAGAGGACAAAATCCGATTCATAAAGGATGGACTGAGTAAAGAGTCACTGGATAATATTATTCAGACTCTTGAGACGCATCCTAGCGGAGATGTTCATGTTGTCCTTCTTGATTTAATGAACTTATTCCATACAGAAAAGGAGCGCTACAGTCTTGGGGATCTGACTGTAAAAGACCCTGTTTGCCAGTTTATAAGAAAATTGGATGGGAAGCAAATCCTCGGCTCATAGAAGCCGTTTAAGCCGTTACTGAACGAAAAATCAGAGGAAGATGTGAGCCACAATCACAACTACTGTACATATGTTTGTCTGCTTTACGTTTCCTTTATCTTTTTATCTTTACAGCTGCTTTTTAACTTTTCGTACATTTATCTTCTTTTTAAGTTTACCTTTTCAGCATCTTTTTGACTTTCTTTACATTCCGTATTTTACTTTGTTCAGGCCATTATTACACTTGTCAGTTTTGTACAGTATTTTTCTGATATTATTTGATTTGCGTGATCTCTTTGTTTCTGCTTTTGTATTATAAGAATGCATTTCAGCAATCACACCTTGCAAAATGTCTGAGAGCGAGAGTAAAGAGGAGGAAGAGGTCGAAAAACCATCAAAATGTGGACTTAAATCTATCTGTGTTTTTGGTGAATCTTTTGCTGGAAAGAATGTAGAATTTCTACTAGCAGCAACTGAACTTGGTCATGCATTAGCTGCTAGAAAGATTGCCTGTGTGTATGGAGGAGGGCTTCATAGCTTAAAAGGAAGTGCAGCAATTTCTGCCAACACTGGAGGAAGCAAAATACTGAGTATCCTTGTGAATGGTTTAGATGATAAGAAATACGCCATCGGTAAAACAGTAAAGGTTTCAAACTTGCCTCAACGTATAGGATGCATGCTTTACACTGCTCAAGCCTTTATTGCTTTACCTGGTGGTTTAGAAACATTAGATGGAATTTCCAGCATTGCATATTGGATTAACTTGAACTTTCATCAGAAGCCAGTAGGTTTATTGAATGTTAATGGTTTTTATGATATTTTGCTGTCTTTTTTAGATCAAGCTGTGGAACAGGGATTCATACCCCAAGCGACTCGTCGTGCCATAATGTCTGCCTCAACTGCTGATCAGCTGATTGACCAATTGCAAAGCTATACACCTAAACCAGATCCATCAGTGAAAAAGAAAGATTGGCAATCTCCAACCAGCAGTCAGAAGCATGAGCCCAACACCACTCTCCGGTTGTAACTTTCTTTACTCTTGGTTTTACTCCCAAAATTTCTTTTATGTGTGCGTTGTTTATGCATTTCCTTTTAATAAGTCCTTTTTGCTACTCTGTTGAAGACATTGGGGACAATGTCTACATTAAGTGTGGGGGGGATTACAACAAAAAAAAAAAATTGTTTTTATTTTCGTAGGTTTTTTTGGTAGTAGAACCATGAGATTCATTATAAAAAAAGGGGGGGATGGCCGAGTAAAGAGCTTTTTACTCTTGATACGCATCCAAAAAAAAAATTTATAAAAAAAATATATATATATATATATATTTTCCTGCTTATTAGGTTCTTTTCAATAATTTTAAAAGATTTCATAGCATGATTGAACAACTTTCTTACTTCCTAGGATTGATAGATTTTGCAATGGATTTTGAGTTGGATTGAGTTGGAAACCTCTAACCGTGAGATTTTGAGCCTATTTGTTGAATCAATATTATATTTCTTGCGTGTGATATTCACCTGTTAAGTTGTCACTCTAGAACTTGCATGAAATCTGGTTGAGATTACAATTTACATGCATACTCAGATATGATAAAGGCATTTTTTTTCCTTAGTTTGAACTAAATAGCCAACCCTGCAGTTTTACCATTGATAAACCCCTTTGAGCCTGATTAACCGTTTCTTTACTTTAACCTATTAATATGTCATTTAATGAAATATCAATTGTCTTTACTTAACCCTAGGGATTAGTAGAGCATTTGAATTTTTGAAAAATGGGTTTTTGACAAAGTGTGGGGGAATATGTATTATTAACTTCAAAGTTGCAAGGGTTTTTATTCAAAAAAAAAAAAAAGAAAAAAGAAAAAAAAAGAGAAAAACTAAATAAAAAAAAAAGAAAAAAAAAAAAGAAAAAGAGAGAAATTGATGAGAATCGTGGGCTGCTATGTTAAGATAAAATTATTTAGAGATTACCCATGTTTTAATTGCTCTATTAATTTCTCTCCTTACTTCAGCCTTTCAATCCCTGTTTTATCTTTCCTTTACCTTGGCCTCATTACAACCCTTAATAAGACCTTTTGATTTGAAGTATGCATGTAAATCAGGTAGTGGAGATTGAGAATTTATGCAAGCCTATGGTAATAAGACCTTTTGATTTGAAGTGTGCATGTAAATCAGGTAGTGGAGATTGAGAATTTATGCAAGCCTATGGTAGTGCAATCTTTAATAGGATGAATTTGAGTGAAACACTTGCCAATAAACATTTGAGAGAGGAAGAGTTCCAGTGATTATATCAATCTGATTCAATCCTTCTCAAATGAAGTTGCAATTTCTTTTTGATTTTATATGTCAAGATTTGTTGATTCATGAATGCTATGATATCTTTGTACTTTAATTATCTTTCTTATGTTTTTCTAACTATCTCATGGGTAGATTAGTACTAACATTAGCATTAGTATTAGTTTTCTTTTATTTTGTGTTTGTCCGAGGACGTCCAACAGCTAAGTGTGGGGGAATTTGATACGTAAAATATTTACATATTTATTTTCCCTTGTATGATGCATTTTTGGATGTTATCTTGTTAAATTAAATAAATTTAGTTGCATTTTGTGAATGGATCTTGAATTTGAAATGAAATCAAATATTTTAGATAATGCTGTAATCCGACACTGTTTCAGGTTTTAGGCCATATCTGGAGTTCTGGATGTCCGATTGGGCTGTTCTTTATATGGATGGAAAGCTAAGAAGAAGCCCTAAAACTTTCATGTTTTAAGAAAAGCCCAGTTCGGGACCTAAGGATCTCAAATTCTGCTTGGAAGATGAAACAGTGATTCTGACGGAATCTGACATATGGCTACTAATCTAATCACAACTTGAGCTAGATATGTCCAAATTAGGAGTTCTTTATATGCAAATTGAATAGAAGATCCAGCCCTACAACTCCTATGTTTACATAAAGATGTAAATCAGCCATTTCGGTGGTCAAAAGTTGCCAACAAAGTGAAACAACTTGTGCTGCGAAAATAAAAAATGTTGGCTGCGTGTGATTGGTAGCAACTTGTCAAATTGGATGGCTTGCAGCTGGTTTATTTACCTATAAATAGGTGGAAGTAGAGAGCATTCAGGATTCCAAGCATTGAATCATTCATTCATGCATCTTAGATAGTAGTTTAGTTCATGCAATTTTAAGTTCTTGTATGCCTCCTACATGGATGGTTCTACCTCATAATGGATGGATAGTATTTTCATTTTTATGCATTTGTAATTGTATCCTTATGTTCTCCTCCTACATGGACGGTTCTACCTCCTAATGGATGGATAATATTTTTATTTTCATGCATTTGTAATTATAATTTTGTGCTCTCCTCCTACATGGACGGTTCTACCTCCTAATGGATGGATAGCTTTTATATTTTCATGCATCTGTAATTATAATCTTGTGTTCATGAATGTGATGATGTTTTTATTCTATGTTTGTGTTTAATTTCATTATGTTCTAATTTTTCATCTTTCTAGGGTGATGGCGTAACTTGATAATAACGGATTGAATTCTAGTCTATTGAAACTAATTTCGTTTTTACTTCCTAGATTGAGTTTTAATTATTGCTCTTAATGCTTTCGATTGATTGGCCACCTTTTGAATGAACTCAATATGCATGTTGAGACCGGAAGGAGATACATGTGTGTGGAACCTATAATTGAAACCGTAAATTGCATATGAAATAGGAATATATTCATATGGTTTATGTAGTCTTAATGAGTTCCATAAATCCTAATGCATGGTTAGTTGTTGCAATTCACATAGGAATATAGTAAATTGGCAATTAATTATAGAATTACTTGACCTTGGAAGAGGCTAGTAATTAATTTAGGGAAACTCGACTATCAATTAAGGAAGTTAAAATTGGATTAGTGTAGATAGATGATTCAATCCGAAATTATTAAGTGAAGTCTGATCCCTAGGTCTTTTATTCATCTTCATCTTTACTCCAATTGCATCCATATTTATTTTAAGTATTTTCTGCATACATCTTTATTTAATTGCTTCAAATCCAACTTAACAATTTGCCAAATAGTGTTAGGATTATAAATTTTGGTACTTAGTGAAACAATCCTCGTGGGAACGATACTTACTTATCACTTTATTACTTGTTTACGATAGTGTGCACTTGCGCTAATTGATAAACCATTTCACACGTAACAGTGGTGCTTAGGTGGGATGAGTTGGTTGGGTGGGGGTGCTACCATAAATATGCTCAACCCAAGTTGTGTAAGAGCAAATGAAGGCACAAGCAATACAAGCCCCTGCTATCTAAGCAGGGAGGTAAACTCCATGAGATATGTCCTTCACTATTGTTGCATCTACTACTACTACTATTACTACTAAATTAACTACTGGCTCTGCTAAAACTACTCTTAACTCTACTCTAGTTGCTATTGACTCTGTTACAGTTGCAGCTACTCCTGCAACTCACCCACATAAGAAATGTATAATGAGCCCAATCCGGAGCTAAAGGTTCCTATCGAATGGTACAACTAGCTAGTCAGCACATGACCAATTGCCTTCTTATACCCTCCATGAATGCCAACCTCCTCATCAGCGATGGTAGCCTTGTCAATTTGTACAAGAGTGCCAAGTGAACTAATGGATGATACACTGGACTGCATATGTTAAGTTGCCAGTTCAGTCATCCTTACCTTAAATTATCAAGACAAAAATCAATTATAAAGATTAAAAGATATATTTCTAAAATTTTTATCGTTAAAATATAAGGTTTAACTTACATACTACTCTTCGAGGGTCAAATGCACCCATTCCCCCCATCTTATACGTGTGTCAGTCCTTAAAGTTCTTTTACACTAACTATAGCTCATTCATGTCTTTATTTATTTGTTCATGGTTTACAAGAAATAAAAGGAAGAACATAATTATTAAGTTGGCTAACAAATTATACATGTAATTATGAATAATAAATTGAATTATCTTATCATAATGATGTGCAGAAATGGATTTCAATCCACATCGATCATTCACCACCTTTTTCATCCTATTATCTATATTCTTCATGGACAACTCCTATAAATTAAGAAATAACAATATTATATAGTTACTTTTATAATTTAGATATATAAAATAATCATATAACTTTATTAAATATTACACTTACCCTGTAAGCATCGCTATCAAAGAACTCCACACACCTCTGCCATGTCTGAGGCAATATAGATCGCAGCATGTAGCACGTAGCACCTAGTACCATCCAAGTCAAAATCTTGCTGATCACCCCCATGCTATAGAAAATGCTTATTCAACCTGTACTTCCAATCTCTATACAAGTTAATAACAATCCACATCAAACCACTGAATGCTTTATCCCGCTTAGGCTTAAAGATACCTTGGAACTTGAAGTGGAATTGCATTATTTGTGAGTACTATATCTAATAATTTTAATATTAAATATAAATAAGTTAAGATAGGAAAGAGATTAATACTTATGCAAACCTCCTACCTGACTCTGTTCCGTAACTATTAAGACACTAGCTGCTATAATTTATAATAGAGTGGGACATAAGCTCGAATAATGCTACCTATATCGAAGGGAGATAGCTAGCATTTTTATCGACTGCATGCTATATATCAGCCATATCGAATTATACAGGCACTGGTCCCCCCTACTCCTTTCCATATTCTCGTGCAACCTAAAGGACCTATTCAAGCCCCTCTTTCTTAAAGCTAAAGCTTTAATAGATGAGAGAAAATATCAATATCATACATTTATATTTAATAAATAATTAACTTAAGTGTGCACAATAAGAAAAGATACATAATCCCTTACATTATAATGGAATGTGGGTGGGCCGATGTGGAAGGTCCCTCCAGCATCGCTTCTATGGTGTCATGCCTCAATATTCATCATGACTAGGATAATACACATTATATAAGTATTTAAGAGAAAAGTCCATAGTTGAACTAATTGATGACAAGATATAAATTATTGTATTCATATAATGAAATTACATAATTATGAGTTGTAATATAAAAAATGATATTTTTGTAATCTAAATTAGTGTCGGTGAACCTAATAGACTCATTCTCATGGTCATCAATTTCTCCATCATCATCAAACTATAGAGCTCTCTCTTCTATATAATCTTTAATCATTTCATCTTTCAAACTATATTCATCGTCAATGAAAATGTCCACTCCTTTGCATATTTGCATTTGTATAATAATTATTGTTGTTTGTTTCTATGATATCTGCTTTTATTTATCATTGTATAAAAATATTGACTTGTTCAATCTATCAAAATGATTTATTTGTATATTCAATATTTTTTATAGCTTCTATTTTCAATATCTCAATATTTTTACCTCATTTAGTATACCAATTTGTTCTTTACATATAAAATTGTTCTAAAATTTTAAAATATTTTATTCATATATTTATAATATTTTTATTAAATATATTTATAACATTTGATTTCTTTATTATACATTTTTATTGAAATATTTTTACTAAGTTATGAAAAAATTAATTACATGCCTAAAAGTTTATTCCTATGTCAATATATTTTTTAAAATATATTTATATAATCATTCTAATTTCATACGTCGCATTACTTCAATGCAACTAAAAATCTTGTACTTCAAAACTCTAAGATTTGTAAAAAAAACCTCATCATAATTGTATCTCATATTAACCTAATTAAATAATTTATAAACATATCGTATTATGCAAAATTATAATTTTACTCAATAACATAACAATATCAAAATTTATATTTATACATTGTACATTAAATCAAAACTACATAAATATATTTAACATTTATAGCATATAATGCCAAACAAGATTTATTTCATATCAAAGTAATCATATCATTGAACTAAATAAATTTATTTCATATTATTCACCTTATAAATTATATATTCAAATAAAATGTTATAAAATTTAATTCATATACCTTAATGGAATAAATCTACTAAACAACTACTTTCTAAATGTCCAACACAAACAATAATGAATAACAATAACAACTAACAAATCAAAATTATATAAATAAGAAATAATACCACATTACAAAAATATATAAATAGAAAATATATTACATTATAAAAAATTACAAAACCCCTCACTTACCTCTCATCTCTCGCTTTGTTACTTCCCTTTTCTTTGCCCAAAATGAGAGTCAAATCGCATTAGAGGTATTTATAGACAGACACTTCAGTGATGATAAAATTCTCAATTGTCATTGAAGGGTCATCAATAAAAACTTAAAACTTTCACCAACGATATTGTCCTTAATATAAAATGGGATATTTACGAGCACAAGTTCCTATGCCCCTTTTCAGCAACAATATATGCCATCAGTAAAAGTTTTCAACTTTTACTAATAACATGTGTAGTCATTGAAGAGGGGCACAAGAAATTGTGCCTTACTTTTCAATAAGAACAATATCATTAGTGAAAGTTGAAAACTCTTAGTGATAACATGTGTCATTGCTAAAGAAGGACACAATAAATTGTGCCTTCACTTTCAGCGATGACATTTATTTTCATTAAAAGTCAAAATTTTTACTAACAACATTATTGTCATTGAAAATTAAATTTTCCTACCCAATATTTCAGCATAATTTCAATGACGATATTTGTCATTGCTAAAGGGTGTTTTTCCCTACCAAATTTTTTACAATCCATAAAAAATGATGCCCATCAATTTTTTCAATATCACCAATGATTTTGTCATCAATAAAAGTATAGTCATGAATCATCGATGATCGAATTTTTATCATTGCTAAAATTTTCATTAGTATTGCCATTTTTTCTTGTAGTGAATGCCAAAGCTTATCATTACCCTAATTTACTTCTTTAGTCTTATAATATAATATATTTTATATAAAATTTTAATTTATTAGTTGACTTTAAAAATAAAATTACACTCATGTGATACTAATTATATAATAAAATATTATATAAATATATATAAGAAAAATACTCTGATGCTAAAAGGTTTAACAATATCATTTTAAAATTGTTTTGTATAGACTAAATTCTCAATTTTTTTTGTTACTAATTTTACTTGTATCAAATTTAATCATTAAAAATATTATCTCTTATAAATAATTGATTAGTTAATTTATTTCATTTATTAATATTTGTCATTAATTATTGTCAATTGAGTTATCACAAGATAAAAGCAAAATTTTTACATCTTTTGAGTAATTTTTTATTATTTTCTAAAAAATTTTTTAGTAAAGGTTGAATTATATGAAATAAATATTCATATAAATTATAACTTTGAACTATCACACATATTTAAATTTTAATTAAAAATTAAAATTAAAATTATTATAAATTATTCACTTTTAATTTCTTATTTATAATATATAATTTTGTCATTTATAAATATAAGTTAAATTATTTGACTCTTTACAAATTTTTAGTATTAAATTTATTCCTCCTATATTACATATATTTAATTTTTATCCCTTTATTTCTCAAGTCATTAACCCATTAATAAAATTATAAATGAATAAACCATATTAATTAAATTATTATTTAAAAAATACTTTTGAGAAATGAAATTGATACAATTGAAATTAATAAGGGAAAAATGAAATTTTAGACTCTTTTATATATATATTACCCACTTAAATATAATTTACTTAAAAATTTTAATATAATAATTTAACTATTATTAAACTATATATAATTTTATATGATTATTATTTTTCAACTTTTTAATGAAAGTTTCATTAATATTATAGTGATAAATCTAATTGTTATTATATATTTGCATAATAAAACTTGTTATCACTTATGTCATGAATCATTCTATTTATATCTAATATAATGATTTTAGTATTTTCATAACACACACACACACACAGATATATATATATATATATATATATATATATATATATATATATATATAAACCTTTTTATAATATTTTGTACATTGAATGATATATTTTTATTTAAGTGATATTTTAAATATTAGATGAAATAATGAATTAGAAAAATTATTGTATATGTATGTATTATATATATAGGTTAATCTTATTAATTTTTAATTTTAATATGTTAAGAAGTTAAATTTATTAAATAATTATATAACATAATCTTTAATATATTAAAATATTTATTTTGTTGATATATATTAATTTTAGTATGTAAATTTAATTAATGGAAAGTTAAATGGTTATTTATTATTTATAAAAAAACTATTACAATCTAATAGATATTAAATTTGGTACATATGTAAACAAAAATGCTTCAGAACTTAATAATTGAGCTTTTTCTTGCATATCTTAAGATTTAGAGTTCAACTCTTATCTTTATTATTTTAAAAAGAATAATAAATGTACATACTTATACATTTTATGAAGAGTGTCATTTCCTTTTTTTTCTAATTTTTATGTGATGTATAATGCAAGTGTCTTAATGTATTTGTGCCTATGTTCCCTTAAAATTGGATAGATTTGTTATTGATTAATTATGTGTTCATAGTGCATTAACTAAGCTATCTTTTATGTGTATTTATAAATTGGTAGGTAACTCTAAATAGACTTGCAAGATAGAGATATAAATAAAATAAAAAATTTAGGTGAAACTCAAAGGAAAAATTTAAGCTCTCAAGAAGGAACTGAAAATAGCACTCACCGATCTGAGGTTGAAAAACAATTTCAATCTTAAGACAATGCGGTTGACATTAAAGGTAAAACAAATCAGAATTCTTCCCAACATCTCCCAAGCTATGAACTTTTGCATGTGAAGAATAGGAAAGCTAAATGTCTTTCTTTTGGATTCATTTATTATTAGTTAATAATTAATAATAGCTTCCCTTGCTTTGGTTACAATATATTTATGTGAAAAGTAATGATATAGGATTATAGTTGAATGACCATTCCTTCCCAATTTGGGCGATCAAGAAGTTGCCGCCATGATCATGACATGGGTTTCAACATAGGTATAGCTCGTATATTTATTGTAGAAAAACACGTATATTTATTTATATCTTATACACGTGCTTTTGATTATGGAACAGCCAGTCGTGTATACGTACGTAGTACATAAGCTTCCAAGTCCCCCCCAAAGATAGTGGGCTCTGTTATTTAACATTTTCCAACATCTGCAGTTTGACATCCCTAATTAATTAGGACAATTGTCATATTGGCAAAAACAAGCGAATACTAAACAGACTCCCCCAACGGCTTCCTCCTTCTCCTTGCACTGCGTTTCGCATTCTTTAACGCTCAAACAACCCCTTTTCAACGTTTGGCTTGGCTTTACACATCCCCCTTCTACCATTTGTACCTCTGCATAGAAATACATTCAAGAAGTTAGACATTCACTATATTGCTTATAATCCCTAAACAAATTTGATAGTTGCTACATTCCTTTGTAGCTATCTGCATTTGTACTTTCATTACTAACAAGTTCTATAATTAATTAAGGTCCAATTTTATTTTGACAGAAAACATATTTCAAAGGAATAACGAATTTATTTATGTTTATAATTATAAAATATTAAAATAAAAAATATTTTACTTATTATATGAGACCATGCTTTATTTTTTAACTACAAGTTATATATAACTGGTAAGAAAATTTTTTACTTAATGAGTGCTAACAAGATTATGCAAAAAAAAAATTCTAACAAAATAAATAAATTTGAAGACTCTATTTGTTTTGGCAAAAGATATTTTTCATAGAAAAATCTCATTTGTTTATATATAAATGATAGAGTTATCGATTACTTATATATCTTAATTAAAAAATTATGATATATAGAGCTATGGTATTGAGAGAAAACAATTTTCTTCTTGAAATAGAGAATGTTATATTGACTACAATCTTCACATTTAGCATTGAGCATATAAACCATCATCACCTAAATATATTATATAACTTCATTTGTTTTTGTGGAGCAATATTTTTCATATGAATACATATGGTTCTAAATTAATATACAGGGGAAAATGTTTTACATATTCAATTTTAAATATAAAGATTTTAATGGAAGTAAAGTTCCTCTTTTAAGAGCAAGTTACTTTCCTCCATTATCATGACTCTAAATATTATTTTTTCAATTACAAGATATATATATATATATATATATAGAGGAGCAATACGTCAACACTTCATTTATATAAAGCAAATGAGATTTTCCTCTAAAAAATACCTTTTGACAAAACAAACAAAACCTATATTCTTAAAAAAGATGTTTTCAATCTAAACAAATAGACGATAAAAAAAAGTATCCCTAACACATTATAAATAAGCAACAGATAAGGAGAGACTATAACCCTTGTTATGGAAAAGGAGGAGGGCGAGGCAGAAAACAGCAAGGTAGGTGAACATTGTTCGAAGAAAATTAGCCATGTTTTTGCTATATGATGCTTAGGGATGAAGATTTAGCGAGTATAAATAGTGAGAGTAAAGAATATTTCTGGGTGATTATCAAGGCAGATCCTCCGTACGTATCTGGTTTTTGGCTGTAGGTGTTTTCTTGTGATCTTCGATGTACGAGATTAGGTCCAAATTTGTTTCAACTGTTTGCTGTTTTACATCTCTTCGGCATCTATATGGCGCCGGCGCATCATGGGGATGCTATCTGTCCGGCAAACAAAGATGGCACGTCAATTTGTGCAATGTATTAGAATAGGCACCGATTTTGGCTGCCGACTGCAGCCAATAAACAGTTTCAACTCATTGCTAAAAAATTGTCATTTAACCAAACAGGTGGGTTTTCATTTAACTGCAGAGTTTGTTAGTTTTTCCTTTTTAATGACACTTTCATGTCTCCGCAGTTTTTATGACTTATTAACTAAAAAATAATAAGTATTATTACGCAAATGCACGCATTTTTTATTATGCTTTTGATTTTTAGAATATTTTATTATTATACAAATTGTTATAATTTTAGATAATTAGTTTTAAGAATGTTTTTTAAGTGATTTTTTACAATGTCTCTAATTTTTGTTATGAGTCTTTTAGTAAACACCTTGTTTAATTTCTCACTAAAGTTTAAGTCAATTTCGTTCAACGAAAAAAAAATATCTGTATCAAATTAATTCTCCAATTATTCAATTACGCCAAATTAATTACTCATTGATTTATTATTGAAAGAAAAAAAAAGCTTGACATCTCTTGTGTTTAAAAAAAATTACAAAGAACTACAAATCTTAGAGAAGGAAAAAGGACTGTCTGCTAGGGTTTCCACCATGGGGGAACCAGAGCATCATCCTCGATCAAAGGAGGATGAAGACTTATTGGAGACAAGCACCAAACGAGCAAAAGAAACCAAGTATAAGGAAGCAGTGATGGATGAACAAACGGGTAAAGGTGAGAAAGAGAATGATTAAGAGAATCACAATCCTAATGTAAATGAGGTAACTGGATAGAATCGTATTCTTTTGGTCGATACTGGGGCACCCGAACGACCGCAAACAAGTGGTGTGACTAAGAGGAGTTTAATCTCGTATAGGGGAAAGCTACAAGGTTTCATTGGCAAGGAGGGGACAGACGAAGCGGATGAAGAAGAAAGAAATATGAATATTAATCTTGAGAAAGAAGAGGAAAGAGATCATCAGATTGGAGAAAAGGGAAAAGTGGAAGACCCTACTTGTCCTATAATACACGTCTTAAGAACCAACATCACAATAATTGAATGTCAATTATTAAAAAATTCAATGTCTTTTGCTTAGGCAACTTTTTCCACAATAAATCCTTTTTAATCTCTTTGGTGTCCCACCCTTCTTGCCAATTCTAAAACCATTCAGAAACAATCCCAAAACTTTTTTAGAATCATTCTAAAATAGCAAGAAACAAAATGTATATTACATATACACTAAAACAAAATAAAATTATTTAAATTATGCACATCATATGTATCAAACTAAAACCATATAACAATTAACTTATCTATATATATATAAATAGATAAATCATATAATTTGATTTGTGGTTTCACAAGTGGTATTATGTAATAGTTTTGTAATTTAAGTATAAATTTTGCTGCAACAATGTTGATATCATTTTATTAACTAATCAATTTTTTTCATTCAACTTCCTCTAAGTGAAATTAATAACATTAAAATTCCTTTTAAAATTAAGACATTTTTCTTATCTAATCAAATAGACATTAAAAGAGGACTTGAGCTTTTCCAAGCTTTTCCAAAAGGTTCTTTGGAAACTTGGACTTTTTCAATGACCCAATAAGTTTATTGGAATATTTCCATATTTTTGTAAGTAAATACTACTTCTAATGCTAGGTCTCCTGGCCTAGGTATTGATAAACATTAATTTAAAGTAGCCACTATTTATGAATTATATGGATATAAGTGGAAGATTACTAGAATTCATGATTTAGACTTCCTAAAAATATTAATGTAGTTAGCCCAAATAATCGACTTAAAGTATCGGCTTTTATTGATACTCATGTCTGATCTAGGTTAATGGGTGTGGATCTTATAATGGGCAGGATCTATGACCCAACTAATGTAATAAATAAGTCCCTAAATTTCTAATTTAACACACTAACTATATTCTTTTTATTAAAGCTAACAAAAGAAAACTATTCTTTCTTATAATAGAGTGGGAGGTTGACTATAAGGAATGATTTCATTTATAGCTTTCTTTTTGTTTTTTCAAGAAACACATTCAAGAAATGGAATTGATAAAGATTTAAGAGCTTTATTGAAATCTACAAATAGAAAGTGAAAATTCATAGAGGACTGATAGATATAATTTTTGAATTAAGTTGAATCTAAAATCCAAATTTTTAACTCAAATTAAAAAAAATTCTATCATTTTGCTATTAAATTATACCATAAAATATAATTGCTTAAATGGAAAAATATAAAAATATAAAATTTATTCAATATTCATGTCCATCCTAATCGATTTTATGTCTAACATAATTATTTATAAAAGCCCTTCAATCCTAGTTTGTTAGCTTCCACAATCAAGTAATCTACATTGACGACCACCAATGCTTCTTGTTACTCATCTATCTTTGTAACTAAACAAAGTTGCAAACAAAACAAAAATAATTTTTAGCCTTCTTTACTACTTTAGAGTACATATTTCTAATTGGCATTGTAATTTTAGTCACTCTAATTTTAGCCTTATTATTTTAATTATGGCAATTTTATCCTTGAAAATTTTAAATTAAAATAATTTGGTAATTTTATTATGATTATATGTCATCATATATTAATATGCCTTGCCAAATCTTATTGGCTAAGATGTCAATGTGTCATAGGCTAGTAGTTGTGACAATTTGATAGGCAAAAGTGCTCGATTTTGGATGAAACTTGGTGAAAAAATCAAGTATATTGCAAAGGATTTATGGCTAAAATTTAGGATTAATCCAACTTGTGTTCTATTTTTTTATTTCCCTAATTTTAGGGGTATTTTAATAATTTTAGCATGATTCAAAATTTTGGAGGAGTTTAAAAAGCCTATATTTGTGATTCTCACATTTTTATATTCATGTCAATGCAATTTGGTGCTAATCAGATGCCCAAAGCATGGCAAAAAGGACTTATGACAATTCAAAAAAAGTATGTCTACTCGTGTCAAGTGGGCATTTGTTCAAAATACTCTTTAAAGGCACCTTAGCACTGAGCTAGAGACTTGAGTATGTTGTCTTATGACCATCCTTGATATACTAAAAAATATAGAATGAGACATATACTAACAGAATGAAATGTCTTTCTCCCTATTCAATTTGTCTCTCTTTTAAGCCTATTGTGCTTGGAGATTCCGTATGTGGGGGCGATCTTGCAACTTAGTATGCATGAGTGCTTTGGCAACATTCAATTATGACTTGCAGATATGTTGTACATGGGATTTTACTATATGGACAATAAATTTTATATATTGCTATCTTTTTGAAGTATGCCACAATAAGGTTTTATAGGAAAGTTGAAATGTTTGCTACATGTGCTACATAATTTTTGCTATGCTTGAATTTGACTAGAAAGCTATTAGCCCATGCCATTTAATGTCAGAGCTTAGTTTGTGCCAAAGGGTTAAGATTGGGTGAGCTACAATTAGTTTAGAATGCAGCTTATCCTATGCTATATGAAGGATGTGCGAAGCAATCATTTTCAAACTCAAAAAAATAGTTACCAAAGACTTGACCAGAGGGTGCAAGAGATTCGGTTGGCTCTAAAAGTGAGTGTGTATGAGGATGTTGCATTTAAGTAACCATGGATTATCTGCATTAGGTGCAAGCATTTGTGCCAAAGGATTTGTTTGTGTGCATAGGACATTAGTTGTGTGCTCAATCATAGAAATGACATCAAGGGATACAAACCACCATCCAAAAAGGATGAAAGAATTAATAGCCTATCCAATAGAAGAAACCTTGGTCTTGCTAAAGGGTTTGACTATTTTTGGAAGGGAGTGTTGGAGCCAATAGGCATGGCAGATATTTAGAGGAATTGATGCAACATGCATAATTTTTGGATTTGATAGAGAGTGCATAATCTTCCATGAGATTTTTCAATATAACAAGCTAAGCTACATAATTACTTTGCGAAGTAGTAATGATGACTTGAATGAAAGGAAGCAAACTAACACTACATAGTTGTTAGTGTATATGCCCTAAAACCAATCATATTGGTGATTGTAATTTTGAATCATGTTATTTTAATGGCAATTCCAATTATTATATTTATATATATTGTCTGCGTAATATATTTAATTATAATAATAACCTTAGAATAATTGTATTCTTAAATGTCCCTAGTCATATATCATTGTGGATTAGGTTGCTTTGATATGTTAAGACTAGCATGTGTGAAAACTTATATGGGATATTAAGTTTACACATGAGTACAAGTTAGAGAACTTGTATACTGGACTGACCCATATTAAGAACACTACATGGATCGTTATATGAGTGTCATAAGTGGTTCTTAGTAATCATTATTAATATGGTCCTTTGACCTAATATCACCAAGGTTCCCCACATGTGAGTTTCATATTTTGATACTATTCTATGTCACTAATGGTTAAGTGAATGCAAGGGTAGATATTGGATATGTCACATATCATGCGGAGGGGTTTGTGTGATCAAGATGGGATTTGTCCCTCCTATATAACAGGAGTAACATCTATGGGCCCCTTGACTAAGTAAAGTTGAGAAAATGCATGGCCATGCTCAGATGAATTGACATGAGATGTCAATTACATTTGTTTCAGTCAGCTTACTTAGGAGTCAAGAAACCTTAAGATTGGGCTATACGGGAATGACACGGTCCATGTCTCGTGCTCAATCTAGATGTATAGGACAAAAGGACATAAGTGATGATCACATGTAAAGGTTTAGTCAAATCACCGACTTTCTCATTATTTGGGTAACAATGATGTGTTGCTAGACACCAATCTTTGTTTATGATCATTAATATGATTAATAGTCATTGCCAACGTAATGAGAGCCTGTAGGGTCGCACACTTAGAGCTTAGTGAATTTGGAATTAATGGACCAAATTGTTTGGGCTTAATATTTGGGAATTCATGTTATAATTATAAGGCCCAATAGTAAGCCTATAATTATATAATGGAATAAGGCCCAAATAGGTTAGGTTTTTTCTATGCACCTATTTAAATAGGCTTATTGGGTAATAATAGGATTACTATTATTCTTCACGCACCCTAAGTAAAAGCATAGAAAAACCCTAGCCACTCTCCTTGACTAAAACTCTCTGAAGAGGCGTAGCTAGCACTACGAGGTCTAAGGAGATCAATTCCAACCGGTGTGTGTAGCAGACATTCATTGGTGATTCACGGGTTCGTGTGGATATCACAGAGGTGCAGCCACAAAACGTTGTACTAGTGATCTGATTTACTGGTTTCCATTCCGGTTCGTGATTTGGAAGCAGATCAGATTTGCTGCAGCGGTCAGAAGAATTTTGCCGAAAGGTATAAACCCTAATCCCTGATCTATGGCGTTCTAAATTCGCATGGATCCTTGGTGGAAATCGTGCAAAAATTTTATTCCGCTGTGCATGTATGATGCGCGATTTTCAGCAATAGTTACTTGGTTAAAAGACTTTGTAACAATTAAGTTCTCATTTGCTCACACACAAGCAAAGTGAGACTCGAGCTAGAGTATGAGATGATTCTATGCCCAATCCCATCAAGCCATTGATATAGGGGAGCTATTAGAAAATATGCTCATGGAAGTTGTTAGAAGATGCACTGGAGTTAGGATTGTAGGAGCCTAGACATTGTTGAATGTCACTCAAGATAGGAAGGGTCATGAGGACTATAATGCTAGAGTGCATTGACTTCAAGATGGTTGTGGTAGCTAATGAAATGTCAATGGGTATTGATTAAAAAAAGATCAAAGGATCCAATCTAGTATGAAAGTGACACAAATAGACTTATGAACAAGGTTATAAGGCCTTTGCATATATCAAGTGTAAGTCATGGATTTTGCAATGGTGCAATGGGACATTAAGTGTAAAATATTTGTTAGTAGGCATTTTAGAACACCTACGGAGTGCAATGATTTTGAGAGGGTTGTGGTCACTAATGAGATGCTAGAAGATATCAATTCAAAAAAGGTTAGAGGATCCAATCTAATGTAAAAGTGGCATTGTGAATTTGATCGAAAGTGACGTAAGTAGACTTGTGAGTAAGGTTATAAGGCCTTTACATAGCTTAAGTATAAGTCTTAAACCTTGCAATGGTAAAATAGGACATTAGGTGTAAGACATTTATTAATAAGCAGTTTGAAATGCCAATTATTACTCACAAGTTATAGTGTTAGCACATACTTTTGCTGCGAAGGTGGCCTTTATGCAAATTGCAAAGGTAACAAACACATAATTGCAAAGGCAACTACTCGTCAATGAGTTAAAGAGGTAAAAATTTTGCGAGAGCTAGTGAAAAAGCTACACTAAAGGGTATCAAGACATTTTAAAAGAAGTTTATAGAGGTAACCCTTTGAGAAATTTGTAGAGAATACATTTAGCTAAAAAGATACTAGTGTTACAAAGGCAATAGCTTAACTTTGAGATAAAGGAACATACATAGCTCTCAAAGAGACATACATGAGTGGTTAAGGTAGTAACTAAAAGGAATAGGCTAAAGATCAATATAAAGTTTCAAGAGAGTAAGTAGATTTTTTATGGAGCCATGTCAAATTAAAATGTCAATAAAGGCATTAACATTTAGAGTGGAGGAGAATGTCACAAGCTAGTAGTTGTGACAATTTTACATGTAAATGTGCTTAGTTTTGGATGATACTTGGTGAAAAATTAAAGCGTGTTGTAGAAGACCTATGGCTGAAATATGGGATCAATCCAATTGTGTACTATTTTTCCTACCAAGTTTGAAAGTATTTTGATAATTTTGATATGATTCAAGAATTCACAAGAATTTAAAAAGCTTCATCCTTACATTTTTATCTTCATGTTAGTATGTTTTGGTGCTAATTGGATGCCTGAAGCATGGTGAAAAGGACTTATGATTATTGAGAAGAAATATGTATATTTGTGTCAAGTGGACTTTTGTTCAAAATACTCTTTAAAAAGGTAGAATGTTGGGAAGGCTCAACAAGGTGCCTTGGCACTAAGTTAAGGACTTGAATAGGTTGACTTGTAGCCATCCCCTGTGGAATGAGGCATATACTAAGTCAACAAATTGCCTCTCTCTCTATTCAATGTGTCCTTTTTAAGCCCATTGTGCCCGAATGCTCTATGTGTGGAGACAATCTTGCAGCTTAGTATATGCAAATGCTTTAGCGGCATTCAATTATAACTTGTGGACATGTTGTACATGAGATTTTGTGGGAAGGTTGGCATGTTCACTATGAATGACAATATGCACCATATCATTTTGACTAGAGAGCAACTAATAGATGACACAATGTGAGGTCACATGACAAGTAATATGAAATATTTTTTAGAGACATTTTATCATAGTTGTGAAATAATAATTTTCTTTATTATGAAAAAAAATGATATAAACATAGAATATAGAAGTTGTAAATTTATACGAGTTTCTGTCTATTTCTTTCTAGAATAAGAAAAAACTCGTTTCGGAAGTATGGTGTAATTCTTCTACTTTCTAAGGGTAGATGCTTCATCATTGTTGAAGATTGAGGTGAATTCCAGTGTTCCTTCCCATCCGGTGAGAAGAACAAGTTATTTGCACTTAATTACAATTGGGGGGAGAATCAATGAAGGAATAGCCTTAGCTTCCTTGATTTGGGATGATGGAACTTTCGAAGTAAGAAGTCTCATTGTTTGTACAGTGATCAGACATAAGGACTTCGCTACGTGGTGCATACATTGTCTCGAACCAGAAACCAATCTTTCTTTGAAAAAATAAAATAAAATAGTGAATTTAAAATTTCAACTGAGTTTTAGCATGTTGGAAACAATGGCTAATATGATGCCTGAATTAAAATAATATTTCCAGAAATATCAAAAAGGTCAAATTAGTTCGTTCCTTCGTGTAGTTCCACTCTAATTTAAAATTTTCCAATGGGATCGATATGATTGGATATTTCTTAAGGTTTTTCAGTTTAGTTAGTAATTAACTTGCACAGACAGCAACCTATTAGTGGTCTATGCAATGAGAGATAATTGACACATTCATTCTTTTAAAAAGTTAATAATTTCATAAAATATCCTATTTTTTCCTAAATTAATTGTCGTTTAAATATAAATATAAATTATATAGAAATCCTACATAAAAAATCATTAAACCATATAAAAAAAGTTGCTCTCGTGCATTGATTATTATCAAAAAGCTAATTCCAATTACAAATGAAAATTAAAAATCTAATAAAAACTTTTAAACTATAAGAACGTAATTAAAAATTGAGTGAAGTTATAAGGAACAACAAATAATCTAACTTGTCAAAAAATATACACTCTTCCCCTTTATTTTGAAAACTCAATCAAACTTCTCTTAAACAACCAATTTTCGTCCCTCCGGTTATTAAATATTCTATTTGTCCATGGTCAAAGGATATTTTTCACCAAAAAAATATGTTATTTTTACTCCTAACATCGTTATATATGTTAGTCTCTTTACCCTTATTCTCGCGTGTGTTCAAAGACTTTATTTTCAAAAAACATGAAAACTTTATTTACATTAATAATAATCATAAATTATTCAATTTACAAAATTAGATGAAAAAGATTCTATTACAAATTAATTTGAGGCAAATAAACTTGCAAAATAGTTCAATTATTATTTCAGGATCACGATCACTTTGATTTATTACGGTGAGAATGATCATTTTTAATCATATCTCTCATTAGATTCTTGATTTTATGAATAGGGATTGAATAACAGTTAGAAAAAATTATTAATTTTCTAATAATGTGTCATCGTATATGCCTTTAGGTTTTCTAAGTTGTCCTCTTTTCTCATAATTTTGTGTGTCATTCTAACTCAATAAATATATATATATATATATATATATATGAAATAAATAATTCATTCCAAAGGATGACTATTATTATTACTACCATTTTTAATGTTATTACAAGCAATTATATTTTATTATTATTATGAATCTAGATTCTATCCACTTAATTAGTTTAAGTGTAAATTAAATTTATTAAATTTACTTTATATATATCACTCAATCATGCATTGTCGCATCAATAAAAATTATTAAATTCTATTATTATTCATAATTTTTAATTGTTATTAATTTTTTATGGCATATTATCCTTTTAATCACTAGTAATATAAAATATTTTACATTGATAATGAATTGAATTTAAACTATATTACTATCACCTAAAAACTTGTATTGTTATTAAATATTATCATTATTATCATTATTTTTGCATCAATGAGGAAGCCATTGTGACTACTGCGTGGTGTTTCATAATAGTAATAGTAATATACGCAAACTAAATTATTGATGCATGAAAACAGTTTTTAAAATATTATACAACCAAAATTTACCAATCTCCTATCTACAAATTTGGCCGTAGCCATCTCCTTGGAGTTTGTTGTAGAAATAAGAACACAAACACGTATATTTATTTATACATACACCCACTTGATTTTGCAACAACGAGTTGTGTATGCGTACGTAGTACATAACAAGTCCCGTACAAAGATATATGAAGTGCACAATGTCACAAGTCACCAACTCTCTAACCAAAATCATGCGGCTTATACTCGTCACTCTTAACAAGCATGTCAATCTTCCTACTAAACCTACTTAAGGCATTTTGAGTAAAGATAACAGAACTCACAAATTTGTAAGTCACAATCGAATATCATTGAAGTGCCTGCATATATTGAATCATCAAATTACCCTACACATGAAGCCTCCAAGCACCATAGATTGAAAGAGACAATTGAATAGAGAGAGGGAAACTCCATTCATTTGGTATATGCCTCATTCCATAGTTTTAAGTATGTAAGGGATAGCTACAAGCCAACATACTTGAGTCCCTAACTCAATGTCTAGGCACTCTACCGATCCTTTTTGTCACTCCATCCCCTTAAAAATTATTTTGTACAAATGCCCTCTACCCAAAAGTTGACATGCTTTTTCCAAATCATCATAAAGCCTTTTCTTAAAAATTCAAGTGTCCAATTCACTCAAAAACTAACTGATGCAAAGATAGAAATATGAGGATCACAAATATAGATTTCTCACACTCTTCCGAATTCTCAAAACATCTTGAAATGACCAAAATAACCATAAAATTGGGAAAATTAAAAAAATAGTATACTAGTCGGATTGATCCCAAATTTTAATCACAAGACCATCACAACATGTTAAATTTTTTCACCAAGTCTTGTCCAAATCCGAGTACATTTACCTATCAAATTGTCACAACTCTAGCTTAGGATAGTAGGGACACAATTATTAATAGCTCTCCTACAGCTGGGGTTTGAATTCGTAATTAATCATTATAATTTGGAAAAATCTATGGTACACACTAACAAGTGATGCAACAATACATTATCAAATCTAATCATTAATATATCATCGTATGATGTATAAAATTTATCTTTAAAAAAATAAACATGATATATCATCAAATCTTGTAAGGTACTAATACATTACTTAATCAATAATGTACCAAAATTTCTCCTGGACAATGTTCGTAATATGAGTAACAAGCGAATATATAATAGGTTCCCCCAATGTCATCCTCTCTAAACTTACACTGTGTACTGTAGTTGTTAGAGATGAAACAAGGCCCTTGAAATGTTCCACTTGGCTTTCTACATATCCCTTCTACCATTTGTATTCCTACATAAAAATATATTTAAGGGAGAAATTCAACGTTACTTATAATCCCTAAACAAATTTGATAGTAGCTCTCCTAAATTGCGGTCTACAACTGTAAATCTATATCAAATTTATATCATGATAACTATATTTTTTTTATTTATCCGTAACTTTGCTAATTGTAACAAAACAATAACCACAATTTAAAATCATAGCAAGTACATTACTCTAGATGTCCGCATTATACTTCCACATACACCTTCCTTACGTATATATAATAATTACCCTAATGCCTGAATCTAAATTGCAGAAGATTGCGAACGTGAAATCAGGTGCAACAATGATATTGTGATTGCAGTTTACAATTTAAAACTATCAGCGTGTACTTAAAAGATACAGTGTTTGTTCAGATTGTTTAAATACAATTTTATGCTCTTATGTTTTAAATAATGAAAGTTTCTGTTTAGTAGCTATTTTTATAATCTATCTTTAAAAACTATAACATGAAATATGTAAAATAAACATAGAAAAATAAAACTAACTTTTAGATTTTTTTTGCCTCTTTTTTGTTATTAAGGGCAATTTTATAATTAAATAAAATATTTCTTTATTTATTTCATTGAACATCCTCAATTTTTATTTCTCTTAAATTCAAAAGTATTTTTGAAAAATAAAAAAAAAATATTTTGAAAACAATCCTTGAAAACAATTTCTGAATAAAAAATAAAAATATATCTACATACACCCTTAAATTATATATTGCATCATTTGACATCACTCCAATAATATTGTCATTGCAGCACCATTTCAAACCGGAAAAGCAATAACTGTTATTTTTCACATCAATTAATAATTTTTCAAATATGGTGAAAATAAATTATTGGATTTTGTTAAAGAGAGAGAACGGAGATAGACTAACCGTTGTTGGAGATGATTAGGAGGAGGACAATAAAACTAAGGAAGACAATGTCGGAGGAAAATTTAGAAAGACCAGTTGACAAGTTAATTTGCTAGGTTGATAGGCTTCTCTTGGAGCTAGTTAAGAAGAAACTTTAGATACATATGTTTGTGGAGAGAAAGGGTAGAGATTGACGGGTATGAATACCACATAGCTAATTAACATCTTTCTCTATTTCTTGCTTTTCTCTCTGTTCACTCCGTCACCACTGGCCAAAAGCATGTCCTATTCTATTACTTGAGATGGTTTTCAGGCCGGTTGATATTTTGAAAAGGACCAATTAATGGTACAAATTTCTTTTTGTTGCATGCCATGTGTTACAACTTGGTAGTTGTGAAAGTTCGATAAGCAAATATGCTTGGATTTAGATGAGACTTGATAGAAAAATCCAGCATGTTATGATAGTCTTGTGGCTGAAATTTGGAATCAATCTAACTAGTGTACTATTTTTCTCAATTTTTCCAAATTTGGGAATATTTTGGTCATTTTGGATGGTTCAAGAATTTGGAGCAATTCGAGAAGTCTATATTTGTGATCCTTGCATTTTTATCTTCGTGTTGATTGGTTTTCGAGTAAAATAAACACTTAGAACATAGTGAAAAGGGCTTATAATATTCTAAAAAAGTATGTTATATCCTAACGGGAGGCCTTTTGTTCAAAATACTCTTTAAGGGAGTGGAGTGTGCTAAGGGCTTGAAGAGGCACCTGGACACTAAGCTAAGGATAGAAGTATGTTGGCTTGTGACTATCCCCCTACACACTCTAAACTATAGAATGAGGCATAAATGAAGTCAATGGATTGTCTCTCTCCCTATTCAATTATCCCTTTTGACCTATACTGCTTAGAGGCTTCATGTGCGAAAAGATCTTACTATCTGGTATGCACGGGTGCTTCGGTGATATATGATGTTGGCTCGTTGACATGTTGTACATGGGATTTATTTGTATGGGCAATAAGTCTTTGATGTCCCATTATCTTTACCAAGCATGCCAAAAGAAGGATTGAAGTGGGAAGGCTGGCATGTTCACCAAGAGTAGCTAACATGTGCCATATAGTTTTAGCTAGAAAGCTATCAGTCTATGACATTTTGGTATTAGAGCTCGATTTATGCTAGAAGGCCAAGATTGGATAGGATACAAATGATCTAGATTAGAGGATGTAAGAGATTAGATTAACCCAAGTAGCTAGTATGTCGTAGGATAATGTATTGAGTGATTGTAAATTGGTACATCAGGTCCAAGTATTTGTGTTAAAGGGCTATTTTGCTTGCTTGTGTGCATGGGACATTAGTTATACACTCATTCATAGTAGTGGCATCAAGGGATGCAAACTACCATCTAGTGGGATGTGGGAATTAGCGGATTATCCAGTGGGAGAAAGCCTGAGTCTTGTCAAAGGGTTTGACTTGCTGAGGGATCAATAGAACTAAAGAGTAAAGCCTTTAGTTATGCAAGAGTGTATGACCATAATTGGAAAGCATGAGCATATCATTCCAGTAAGAGTAGTCTAAAATCATGTCAAGGAGGTCCGGAGGGATCATCCATGATACTTGGAGGAGTATTGCTCAGATGAGCATTACCAAAGGGCAAAATAGATTGCTCTAGAGGGAGTGTTCCATATTGTGTTGAGATGATTCAAAGGAATCATATGTGTTGCTTAAAGGAGCATTATTGGAGGGCATAAGGGATTACTTGGAGGAGTATTGCTTAGGAGAGTATAACCAAAGGGCTTGGCAAAGATTCAGAGGAATGAATGTAATGTTCACAATCTACGGGTTGATAGAGTGCATGCAATCACCCACAAGATTTGAGATAAGATATAGGGGGCTGACCCATAGATGTAGTGGGCTAGGCTACACAGTTGCTTGGTGGAGTGGCAATAATGATTGGGAAAAAGGTAACAGACTAACATAACATAGGTACTTGATCAAGGAGATTTCCCAACATTGAGTTCACATTTGCTTATGCACAAATAAAGTGTAACTCTAACTAGAGTGAAGGATGCTCTATGCTCAGACCCTTCAAGCAGTTGAATGGTGGAGCCATTAGTGGATGTGCTTGATAAAGTTGTCAATGGATGCACTCGAGTAAGATTGAAATAGCCTAGACATTAGTGGATGTTACTTGAGTTAGGAGGGATCATAAAGACCGTGATGCTGGTGGGCATTAACTTTGAGAGTAAGCTATGATGGCTAATGAGTTGCTAATAGATATCAATTCAAAAAAGATCAAAGAATCCAATCGAGTGTGAAAGTGGCATTGCAAAGTGTCATGAATTGACTAAAAGCAAACAAGTGGACTTAGGAGCAAGGTTATGGGGCCTATTGCATAGATCAAGCATAAGTCTTGTCTCTTGTACCAGTGATATAGGATACTAGTTGCAAGATATCTATTAGTAGGTGATTCAAAGTGCTAAGCATTGTTTATGAGCCATAGTGTTAGCACACACCTATGCTATATAGGTGATATTTGTGCAAGTTGTAGAAGTAGTGAGCACAAAGTTGCAAAGGCAACTACCCATTAAATGAATTACAAAGGTAATGAATTTAGGAGAGCTTTGTGGGAAAGTAACACTAAAGAGTGTTGAGGCACTTTAAAAGGAGACTACAAAGGTAGCCCTTTGAGAAATTGTGGATAATGCACTTTGCCAAGAAATTATGCATAATGCATTTTGCCAAGAAAGTACCTATGTTATGGAGGCAACAAACAACCTAAATTCAAGATAGGGAATATTCATAGTGCTTAAAAAGGTAAGCTTTAAGTCGGTTGAGTGAGTAATTCAAAGGAGTAGGCTGAAGACCACCATGAAGTTTTGAGAGAGTAAGTAGGTTCTTCATAGAGCCGTGTTAGATTAAGGCATCAATGAAGACATTGAGATTTGAAATGGGAGAGAATGTCACAAGCTGACAGTTATGATAGTTTGATAGGAAAATGTGCTCGGATTGAGATGAGACTTAATGGAAAAATCTAACATGTTGTGATGATCTTGTGGCTAAAATTTGGGATCAATCCAGCTATTGTACTATTTTCCCCATTTTTGCAAGTTTGGGGGTATTTTGATCATTTTGGATGGTTCAAGAGTTCAGAGGAGTTCGAGAAGCTTATATTTGTGATTCTCACATTTTTATCTTCATGTTGATATGTTTTTGAATGAAATGAACACCTAGAACATGGTGAAAAGGGCTTATGATAGTTTAAAAAAAAGTATGTCATCTCCTAGCGGGAAACCTTTTGTTCAAAATGCTTTTTAAAAGGGTAGAGTGTGCTAGGGGCTTGGAGGGTTGCCTAGACACTAAGCTAAGGAAAAGAGTGTGTTGGCTTGTGCTTATCCCCTACACACTCTAAACTATAGAATAAGACATAAACCAAGTGAATGGAGTGTCTCTCTCCCTATTCAATTATCCCTTTTAGCCTGTATTGTCCGAAGGCTTCGTGTATGGAGGGATCTTACAATCTGGTATGCACAGATACTTCAGCAACATACAATGTTGGCATGTGGACATGTTGTACTTGAGATTTATTGTATGGGTGATAAGTTTTCAATGTCTCATTTTCTTTACCAAGCATGTCAAAAGAAGGATTTAAGTGGGAAGGCTAGCACGTTTGCTAAGAATGGCTAACATGTGCTGCATGGTTCAGTTAGAAAGCTGTTGGCTTGTGACACATGCCACACTTACTTGGAGACCAGTTCTTTACACTTGTATATCACAATTTCAAAGAGAAAATTTTCACTACAACCTACCTTAGCTCAATTTAAAACTAACATTTGTTTACTTCTTACAAGATTTAGAATCCATTTATTTTGGCGAAAAATATCTTTCATAAGAAAATAATTATAAATTATTAAGGTGATGAAAAATTGCTTAAATGTTAAATATTTAATATAAAGAATTTAATAGAAGGTAACTTCATCTTTTTCACAGAGGAGATTATTTTCTTTCATTATTATACCTCTAAATATTATATATTTTAATCACAAATTATACAAGCACGTGGTACTCCTTCGTTTATATATAATGAAATAAGATTTTTCTATGCAAAACATCTTGTGAAGTCCAATACTATAGTCACCTGCGCACTTGTTCCACTGAAGTCCAACATATTAGTACCCAATTATGATTATGATTTTTCGTCTTGCTGTAAATCCATAAAGAGTGTAATCTTTCAATTAATGCACGTGCCAGAAACTTAGCTTTGTGTTAATATCTGTTTATGTTTTAGGACAAAAAGAAGGATAAATTAAATTAAAATCCTCTAAGACTTGATTTTATTACACTTAATATTATTCTTTTTTTAGAACTATATACTTCCATCCCTCTGAATTACTTTTACTATTATAAAATATAACAATATCTTTTTATTGCAACTCCTTCTTTAATGTTGTCCCTCAAGATTAAAGAATAGCTTTCTTAATTTTTTATAGACAAATACTGCATTACAATATACATAAAAAGGAAATAATATTTTTATTTTTCAAAGAAAGAGCACATTCGTACATAAAAATATAGGAAAACAATCTTCTAGTCATAAGGAATTATAACATTAAAAAGGTTATTCCAAAATTTTGAAGTTGTTGCTGGTGAAAATGTTTTAGCAGTGAATATGTATAATTTTTAAAAATGAGGAGCATGTAATTAAACAAAATGTCAAGGAAGGTAAAGGGTTTTATCTTTTGGTATGTGTTTGAGAAAATAGTGCTTTCAATTGCAAATTTTGTCTAAAAAATTCATAACCTTTTTACAAAAAATTATAATTTTGGTGTAAGAAATACGGTGATATATATGTTCGAAATGTTTCGAACTGAATTAGAGCCCAAATTCACATAGGCGTAGATAATTCTGGTTTCAAGCCCATTAAATATTCACTGGATTATATACAGGTTCTACGGCACAAATGCAATTTTTTTTAATAATATAAATGGCAATTCAATTAATACATCTAAAATTTGGGATTTTAATTCTAAAGAAGAGAAGCAAAATTCTTAAGATAGCATCCAGTCTTACGGCACACTATGATACAAATAGATCTTTTTATTGTAGGCATACAACAGAAATGGGTCCCTTGATTTATTTGACTTCATGATTGAAGACAATCTGCTACGTGTTTGACATCTTTTGTATGTGTTTTTCACTTATTGGGTGATAACCCCCGTAGCTTTTCCATTATATTTTGACTCTATCTGTCATCACTTGCATCCAACGTCTTTGGCAGCTGAGACCCAGAGTTCTCATAATTCAAACTAATCATTCAAACTTGATTTTGATCTGGTCACTTGAATTCCAGTGAAAGAAAATTACAAAAAGAACAAAAAGAGCCAACATAAGAAAAAATACAAACTCTTTAAAATTGCTTTTCAAACTGTGACTGAATTATATGTATTTCAGTAGAAGCAAGTATCTCTATTGATTTTCTTAAAATTTTATATAAAATAATATATTTTATTAATTTATAAATTTTATCTCTACTGAAATATTGAAATGCATTTATCCTCAGCAGCTTCGGTTCAGCTCCGCCATTGTTTCCAAACTCAATATAGAAGCTCCATCGTAACAAAACGAAACAAGCATGAAACTTCCCAGAACACAGAATGTGAAATCGATAAATCAAGACAACAATAGTTTACTTCTTAGTTTTACCAACTTGTTTTCCTCTTAAATGAATCATTTTTAATTTTTTTCCTTACTACTCTTTTCAAGATTAATATTTAAACTGCAAGGAGGCAAATTAAGGAAACCCTATTTATTGAGTCATTGGATCCTGAATCTTCAACACTCTTCTGCAGGGCTCCTCCGATAACCCCACCGCTTCCTCATTAACCCCTTTTGGTTGCCATTGGATCAGAGCATCAATTCCGCCTGTGATTTATTGGGTATTATCAAGGACCTTCCAAATTTCCCGATTTCGGAATAAAGTTGTTGCTTCGGGAACAACGAGTCAGCCGATTGACAAAAAGTCATGGTTTTTGAGTAAGACACACCTCTAATTTTCTTCTTATATAATTCACAAACAATTAGGTGCCGATTTAGCAAATACGTTATTCATTTTCTTGCACCCTCATCATAAGTCTGATTTTAAATTTAATATACACGTATCTAAAATTACATGTAATATATCGCGTTGTATGAGATAAAATGAAAGAGTATTTATACCATAGAAATGATCGTATTTGTTTCATCTATATCAGTTGCCAGGAAGAATTTTATATTATAAGACTAATAAATTTTGAATGGCTTTGTTTTAAATGAAAATATTTTTTGTAGAAAAATATTTATAAAATATTAACATGGTAAAAAATATTTTATTTACCTAATGTTAAATTTTGAGTGTCATTGAAAATGGCATCTTCTATCCTAAAGAGTAAATTATTTCTCAAACTATTATATCATTAAGTATTATGATTTTTTAATCAAGATGTACAAATAATATATCACTTCTTTACTTTATACAAATAAATAAAATTTTCCCAAAAAGGATATTTTGTAAATAAACAAATGAACCCTTCGTATCTATCGGCTCTCTCAGCAACTCCATTCAAATAAATTTCTTTCCTAGGTAGATGGAAACTTGGAGCATGGAGGAAAATCTGCCAGGAAAACGTGTGAAAGCTGGACAGTAATCTAAGTGGCATGGTATCAGTTATGATCCTAAATTGCGATTCGCAACTATAATATTATTACTAGAAAGTGCTTTGTAATTGTAACATTCCACAATTTTACACTTAATAATTGTATTTTTTATTTACTTATCTGTAATTTTATTAATTACAATAAAATTACCAACCTAATTTAAAGTTATGATACTAGTAATTGTATTATTTTACAAGAAGTAAGAAAAATCAATATTAGGATTACTTGTTCGAGTGAGAGTTCAAACACTTATTATAATCGATGCACTCAAGAATTTTTCTAAATATAAGAATTAACAACATCCGCAATAACGTTGAACCCACTGGTACTGTCTGAAACACTTGCACTGGTTTACAGACGTGACGAAGAGAGAGCAAACACATTACTGAATATATAGCAACGAGCCAACCACGGATTATTAGATAACTTATTCACAGTTAACCCTACATACACAAGTTAAAGCATAGCATAGCAGTATCAATCTATTGCACCATCATGCTCCCTGCAGTGATCCCGACAGTTCCTACTTAGAAAACACCACCCAGAAAATGTCCCGCTTGGCTGCCTACAACCTGCTTTTGTAATTTTATAATATTTGGGGTTAATAATTAAAGCTTTATAAATTTCATTGTTTGTGAATAATTATTTTTATTTATTTATTTATTCAGTTAATAATCAGTATCAAATTTCTTTTGATATTCAAATTTTATTTAATTGGTCAATGCTGGTTCAAGCTTTGTTTAAATATCTTCTATAAGGATTTTCGCAAGTTGGGAATATTTTCAGTGATTAAAGGTACAAAGATTTATAAAATTAATTGTTGGTATTTGATAAATTATTTTTGAAAATTGAAATATTTATTTTGGTATTTCCAATTTTATTGGGATATATATAGCGGAGAAGATTGAAAATAATTAATTTGAGATTTTTTAAAGAAATTAATTTCATGAAAATGAATTTTGAAAAAAAAATGAATGGCTGAGATTTTATAAGAGGGAAAATGAGCTTAAAGGTGTAAGAAGCATGGGATAACTTCCCGCAACTCATGTTTTAACATTTTTTTCTCTCCTCCCTTTTATGTTTGGATGGTACCCCTCTCTTATCTTTATACCTGACTCCTTCTCTCTCTCCTTCTCGATTGACTTCCCTTTCTTTTCTTTTCCTCTCTCTTTTCTCCTTCCCAGTTGCTGCCTCCAATCTTTATCCAGTGTCTATGACCCTATGCTACCACTGTGAGTTACTGCTGACGAAAGAGTAATCTTCCATTGGACCATAGCTCATTAACATGAAGGAAGGAGCTCGATCTGAGCTCAATAGTAGCACTTTAAGGATTGGCTTCTCCATCATGATCTCCTCTATCTCCAGCCACCATTGCTCAGCGAGCGTTCCTCTTAGCTTGTGGTAGTTGGTATATTCTGAGTAAGGGCTGTTTAAGGCATAGCCATCTAAAGGAAGCAAGATTGTTTGACCTTTCTCAATTGCCAACAATTCAACAAGTCTTCAATGCTAGTGAGCTTCGATGGGTCACTTTAGAGAGTGGTGAGCTAGTATGCACCATGAAACTTTAATTCTTATGACAATTTGATACTTTATTCAAGATAAACCCATTTTATACATATTGTGGATTTTGGTTTGTGCTTTTGAAAAATTATATTTTTTTTTGTCATAGGGTGTGAGGATGAGGTGATTGAAGCTTATTTAGAGTAATATATCTTAGCATCATAAATGATTTGAACTTGATCATAGGAAACCCATCAATAAATATTTAGAGTATATGATGATGCCTATGGAAGATAAAAAATGAATAAATAGAAATTTTATGCCATAAGATGATTGAATAAGCTAATTAAAATCTTACTATGTCATTGACCTTAATATTTGAATGTTTAAAGTGGTTCGGAAGGCATATTTTCAATAAGTTTGGCATATATGGGGATGCTGATTTTTATGTTGTAAGATGCTAAAAGTATGTAATATGATTAGAGCATATATGAAATGTTACATCCTAATATTCAAATGACCTATGTAAGATCCAAGAAACCCTTGGTTAAGTGATGTATGATTCCTTTTAATTAGAGTTATTCATGTTAGAAATATAATGTATGATTTCATAAAATGAGATGAGTAGAGCATTCTAAGAGCTTAAAGTTTTAATATTTTTGCTAGTTTTTGGTTCAATTTGAAGAAACCATTGTCTATGAAATTTCTCAAGTTCTTTATGTTGATCTTTAAATAGGATAGCAGAATAATATAAATAGAATTTATATTATATCAAGTTTTAATATTTTTACATTTATAGTCTTCATTTGAGAATTTTCATATCATGATGTGTTATCAATTTCCTATGATTAACTCAAGAAAGAAATAATAGAATTTCAATAAAAGGGGGCTAAAATACAATGATTAGATCCTAGAATAGTAATTTGGGAAGAAAATAATTAAATTTGATATATTTATAAATTATTCTTGTAGATTATGATAATAGGAAGGAAATGTCAAAAGAAGAAAATGGATGTTTTGAAACTTCCAAGGGGAGATCAAAGTTATTAAGTGAGTATGTATCTCACCTTAAATTAATATTTTCATGATGTGTTGTTTAAATGTTATAATTTATATTTTGACATAGAATATATATATATATATATATATATATATATATATATATATATGTATGTATGTATGTATGTATGTATGTACATTTATGTGTGAATTCTTTGAAGTATAACTGTGTAGTATAGATTACCACTAAATTGTCCTTGTAATCATATGTCAATAACATAAAGATGATATTTGTGATAGGGTGCTAGTTATTTACTTAAAAGAATGTGGATTTAACATGTTGGAAAAAAATTCAAGGCATCGCTATCATCTATTGACTAATTATGATGAGATTACAATGGTAAATGAAATAGTGTGCATTGTGATTGAGCTTATATTAATATATACATGTTAGAAAGGTATGTGATCTAGATATGGATATGAATCAATATTGGGTCCATGCAAGAGGGCGTGGTGACAACATTACATAGATATCATCATGTGTTGATATTTACCTTGTGATAATGAAATAACTATTCATAATGAATTTGCCTTGAAATTATGATTTGTAAAGCTGAGCTCTACTATACATATTATGATATGAATTATGCCATGAATAGCAATTGAAATAAGAAGTGTGACAGAGGTGATGATGTAAAAGCTGAATGGAACATTCTCGATAAATAATTGAAAAGGATATAAGATTAACTTTAGAATCAAAATGTGAATGCATGTTTGTTTTATATAAATAATTCTATGATGTGATGTGATATTGGAACTTTGTTTATGACTAAATATTACCATTTGATGTGATTGTAATGATTCATTTGTGTTTGAGCTTTAATGGTTATTTGTAAATGTGATGCCTGCCCGAAATGCGTGGTGTGTGATATAATAAGGATATTATGTACCTGTGAATAGATGAGAGTATTATGATTTGTGATGTAAAATTTAGAATCTAAGATGTGCGCAGGTGAACACTCAATCTAAATATTCATAGCATTGGTTTAGTGTATTTCAAAATCCTAGAAATGGGTTTGTTATTAATTTTTGAATTAACACATGATTAGTTTTTTACTATTATATATATATGAAACTGATCCGCTATAAAGTAATGTAAATATATGTTTATCAAGTTCTTATAACTTCATTTTATTTTAAATGTTTTCAAATTGAATAACCATATTTGAGCTTGTTACATCCATAAAGAATCAAAATTGCTTTGTTAAAGGATTCTAATAGTTGAATTACAATAAAAAATAAGTAAAAGATTATGATGATTCAGCATTTGATGTGTTGAATTGCTTATTTGTATATATGTTATAATTGTGTAGTATTATGTATATTAATGTTGCTATCATATTAAAGAAAAATAACTAGATTTTGTATTTTAGGGCATGTGGCCCTCGGAAAGTTTCCAAAAATAAGGAAGGCTTTGTCTCTTTTTTTTTTTGTAAAATTTAAAATAAGTTCAAGTCTCCTTGAAATAGGAATACTTCAATTGTATAGATAAGAGAGAATAGTATTAAGACTTGTGGAAATCGGTATCTAGATCCACACCAATCATGATTGAGAATAGATCATGAAAAACTTTCACCTTTGCAAAAACCACAATTATATAGTAAGCAAAGAAACTATTAGGGTTCTAAATTGTGATTGTTGTCGTAATTGTGACTTTGTTGTAATTATCAAATTTTTGAAAAGATATGAAAAATTATGACTGTTGTAATGCAAAATTGTAAAAAATCACAAATGCAATACAATTTGCTAGTGTAATATTGTAATTGCTAATTGCAATTTAAATCATTACAAGCTATAGAAGCACTTCTACACAAATATAACATATGTTATATCTTAGTTCTAGACTAAGAAATTTAGGTTTTGTTGCATTATATAATATGATCATGGTTGTAGTTGTGGTTGTGATTGCAATTTTATTTCAATTAATAAAATTGTAGGTAAAATCAAGAAAATATGATCACTATAGTGTAAAATTGGAGAAAATCACAAATGTAGTGAGATCCGCAATAACAATATTCCACACATCATTGTGATTGCGGATCACAATTTAAAACTTCGAATATGATTAAAATATTGACATTGAGCCAAAATTTTCTAGTCGACAAGTATCAAATTTTTGTGGAACATATCCAATTTTTTTTTGAGAAGCCAATAAAAAATTATTATATATAAAAAGGAAGATATGTTGACTTTTGAAGGAGTTAAAACCCTACTCGCCCGAATCCGCATCCAAGAATTGCGACACCATTTCAAACAAGAAATGCATTAACTGTTATTTTTTTTTTAGCAAGTAGCAATTTTTTGCAATATAACTACAGTATATTTGGTGTGTGCCATTGAAGAAAGACAGCGTAGATGGCCTGAAGGACAATAGAATTGGAGAAGGCAATGTAGTTAAGCACGGCGGGACAGCAGCATGACTTAGTCTGTAATTGGAATGAAGGTTTTCTTAAGGGAGAAAATTTAGGTGAAGTTCCATGTTTGTTATGAAATTTTCAATAAAAAATTTATATGTGTATTACTTTTTCAACTCAATAAATACAATTATTAATTAATTATTGGGAATTGAATATACATGTAAAACTTTGATCAGGAACTTTACAGACAACACTTAAAAACTTCACTTAAGTTTTCTCCATTTTATTCTTAAATTATAATCTGTGACTACAATGAAACACATTAATATGAAAATTTGATTTTTTTTATAATTTTTACATTGCTTTGCTTTTTTATTTATTTATTTATCCTTGACTTTACTAATTTTGTAAACATAATTGTAACCTCCATTTCAGGTGTTTTTCTTTCTATCATCCTCTATCATTTTTATTTTCGGGTTTTGTGTGCAATATTTGAAATGTTCCCTAAATTAAGTCATTTCAACATTTTTGTCTACAACAACGATTAAAAATAATTGTCTGCATTGAAAAAATTATTGTATATAATACAAGCAACGATTCTTTGCAGTAGCGTTGCATCGCGTTACCTACTCTTAAATAAAACTAACATACGCAAAGCTCAATTATTGCATGACGATATATTCATATGCCTCGTGAAGATAAAAGCCATGGTCCCCTATAGTATAGATTAACTTCAAACCAATGCAACAAAAAAAAATTGGTAATTCATTGTTCATTTCCATTAGCTCAAGAATTAAAACACTGAATCTGTTATGTAGAGTTGTATCAAATTAAGATTCTGTTGTACAATTCCCATAAAATGTGAGAAAGAAATGAACATAACAGTGAATTAACTTCATTTATTTGCCATTACTGGTTTCAATTTGAAGATAAATATAGGAGTCAAAATCTATAATTGATAAAGAAGAAAAGTTCATTGAAATTGATTCCGTTTATTTTGATGAAGAATATTTTTTATATAATATAATTATAAATTGTTAAGATACAAAAAGTGTTCTATTTATTTGATGTTAAATATAAAGAATTAATTCTTTTATTTCAAGGAGGATCATTTATTTTTCCTCCATTATTATGATGCTAGGTATTATTTTTTTAATTATAAATATAAGTGGCATGTCATTTCTTTATCAATATACATGTAAACGTTATTTTGCTATAAAAAATTATATTCTAACAACACAAATATAGTCTTGATTATAATATATCATAATAACTGTACAGATTAATCATTACTTGTATCTATTACCTCTCCGTTTTACTTGATATCCTCTCTTTTTCTGATTTACAAAGGTCACAAGGAATACCGATTATTTTTAAAGTATAAACTTCTTGAGTAACGTAACTCTGAAACATATGGCCACAGACTGCCTCAGAACTTATAGCACCCTATTAGGAAAATAATCTGAAGCAAGGAGGCAGTAACAATTAGTCTACACAAGAGAGTGCAGTGTAGAGGGTAGCTAAATATATTTGCAAGGAACTGTTTATGACAAAAGAGGAGGAATGAGAATATATTGACCCACCGAGAGGCCACCTAATTGGTCTTATAGTAGCATAATGAGGAATCTACTATCGGAATGGTCAATAGCTTCTGTCTATATTGAACATATAGGGGTACGGATACCATACGTGGTACGATCCGAGTACGTTGGTATGATAAGTTTTCAAAAAAACTAGGATACTGTTACGGATATATATATATATATATATATATCACATAAAAATTAAAAATATGCTTTCTATAAATGCAATTAAAATTAAAATTAACATTAAAAAATAATAACATTATATAACTTAACATGAAATATCGCTAAATTACCATACAAGTTGTCATATTTTATAAAGATACTACTAAATATAAAATTTAAAAATAAAGAAAACAATATCTCTAAGTTCTAAGAATATTAATTTTAAAATTTATTCCATAATCATTACTAGGAAGATAATTTTAAATTTCCATTCATCATAAGAATTGTGTGTTAAAATCAAATTTTCATAAAATAATATCTCAAATTGAATCATGTGAGAAGAATAATATTAAACATAGAAAAGATTTATTATTGTTACCTGATGAATTTATTGTGATGCAAATATGAAATTAGAATTTGTTGCAAGCCACTAACTATTTACGATTAGTCTTGATCACAAATTTCAATAAGGATTTGCTACTCCTATCAACCCTAAATGATAACTTGATTGAGGAGACTTTTTGACACCGATGATAAGTTCTTGGAATTAATCATAGGATTTAGGAACAACAACCCTTATTTATATTAAAAACATTGGTACATCAACCCATCGTTGAAAATCATCTATTAGCACATTAGTTGGGTTACACTACCATTGGGCCCAAACTATTCAATCACTTTAATATTAAGCTAAACTCTTTTATATCTCATTTTATTATTGAATTAATTAATCCACAAATAGAAAATCCAACAATCTTCCACTTAGACCATGTAATTCAATAATAATGGCCACTTTAATTAGATGTAAAAAAAAATATGGCATCTTTACACTCATTGGTCTAAATTGAGATCATAAATGTCCAGTAATATAAAATATAGTATCTAATAAAGATATTAATAAATTATATATATTGTATACTTACATCTCTTGACCATATATAATATTTAATAGGGATATACATAACAAGTTCATGCTCAATAAGATTTACGTAACAAAAATTGTGATAATATATGTAAATCTTTACACATTGGATCGAAGCATTGACCCAAGATGCTAAATAAGAATCATTATTCTCATCACAATATTGAGACAAGGTCTAAATGTCTCTATAAATATGCTATAATGAAAATATGTACAATATATGGCAAACATGAATATCTCATTTATGTATATCTCAAGAAAATAGCTTACATTATAGTGCTCCCACTAACTTAAAACATCAAAAGACTTAGTTAATCCCATATTGATTACATGATCTTGATATACTCTTACTGCTAAGTCTTTAGTCAGTGGATTCACGAGCATATGAATTGTGGAAATATGTTTAGTACAAGTAATATGCGCACGTACCTTCTCTTGCACAAATTGATACTTTATATCAAAATGCTTTGTATGGGTAGAACTTTTGTTATTATGAGAGAAGTTTATAGCAATAGAATTGTTATAATAAATGGTCAAGGGTCTTGAGATGCTCTCAATAATATTGAAACTAGCCATAAAGTTTCTTCGCCATACAACCATGCAAGTGGCTTCATAACATATGACATATTTTGCTTCCATAGTAAAGGTTATTGTTAAAGACGGCTTAACACTATTCCACAACATAGCTCCTCATGTCATCATAAAGATGTATCCAGATATAAACTTATAATCATCCAAATAACTAGCAAAATCTAAATCTGAGTAGCCCATAATTATGAAATCGTTCAATCTCTTATTGGTCAACATGTAATCTTTTGTACCTTAAAGGTACCTAATGACTCTTTTTGCAGTAGTCCTATGTCTTTGACTAGGATTACTTAGGTATCTCCCTAAGACACCAATAGCATAAGCTATATCAGGATGTGTACATATCTAAACATACATGGGGCTACCAATAATTGATGCATAGGGGACATGTTTTATTCTTTCTATTTCAACATCATTCAAGGACACTAGGAATTGGAAAATATTTCTCCTTTTAAAATGGGTGTAGAAATTTGAGAGCAGGTTAACATACTAAACCTCTTCTATACTTTCTCAATATAAGTCTGTTGAGATAAACCAAGCAAACCTTAGGATCTATTATAATGGATCTCTATCCCTAAAATATAAGAGCCATTTCCAAGATCCTCATATCAAAATATTTGGATAACATTTGTTTTTTCTCAGTTAGTAGTTTATATCATTACTTGTAAGGAGAATATCATCCATGTATAGCACTAGAATAACAAAACTTCCTGCATTTTTTAACATATAAATACACTGGTCAACTGCATTCTTCTTGAACCCAAGAGAAGTCATTACCTCATCAAACTTAAGGTACCACTATCTAAAAGCTTGTTTTAAACTATAAATGGACTTTTTAAGTTAGCACACAAGTTGCTTTTTTCCCTTCTCTTAGAAACCATCCAGTTGGTTCATATAAACAATCTCATTTAAATCACCATTCAGGAACGTTGTTTTACATCCATATGATATAACTCTAAATTAAAATGAACCACCAAATCCATTATAACATGAAATGAGTCTTTGGTTAAAACTAGTGAAAAAGTTTCTTTCTAGTCTATACTTTCCCTTTAGGTGTAACTTTTTGCTATTAATCTGACCTTGTACCTTTCAACTTCACCTCAAGCACCCTTCTTGGTCTTGAACACCCATTTGCATCCGATTAGCTTACAACCTATTGGAAGCTCCACTAGATCCTATACTTGATCCTTATGCATTAAAGCTAACTCATCTTTCATAGGATTCATCCAATCAAAATAGTTTGAACTAGACACAACTTGAGAGAAGGTTTTAGGATTAGTATCATCATCAATATCTATTCATGCTTTTACAAATATACAAGATAATCAATAGGAATTACCAATCTATGAACTCTATGAGATCTTCTAAATGGAATTTCTTCTTCATTTATCTCATTTAGCTTAACATCATCTACCATTAACTATACTGGATTAACCTAATGTTGGTGCCAATGAAATAATTATTCTATCTTTAGAAAAGTTCACAATGCATGGTATTTGGCTCCCGTTATCTAACTCATTCACAAAGAAGATGGCCTGATTAGACTTAATTGCTCTAATTGAATGAGTTGGATAGTAAAATTTACTTCTTCTCGAGCTACTACAATACCCAATGAAGTATCCACTAATAATTTTTGAATTAGTGGATGGAATATATGGCTTTACTTCAGCTTTACAACCCCAAATTCAAAAATGTCGCAAACTAGGCTTCTTACTGTATAATAGTTCGTAAGGGGTTTTAAGTACTAACATACTAGGAACTTGATTTAGAATATATGTCGTTATTCTCAATGCATCATCTTGTAAGAATTTTAGCAACAAAGTATAGGCTAGCATGCATCTCACCATATCCGTAAGAGTTCTATTCCTTCTTTCTACAAGTCCATTTTGCTCCGGTGTACTAGGCATGGTGTAAGTTTCTTGAATTCTGCAATCTTGTAGGTATCTCACAAAAGGACTAGGGTTTCTTTTTATTTCATCATACTTGCCATAATACTCACCACCTTTATCAAAATTAATGCACTTTATCTACTTCCCTAGTTTCAATTCAACTGCCACCTTGAATAACTTGAAGGCTTCTAACAATTCTAACTTATCATTGAGCAGCTTCACCTAACCAAATCTAGAGTAATCATCTATGAATGTGATGAAATATTTGTAACCACCTATAGCATTAGGTGTGATAGGCCCACTAATGTTAATGTGGATCAAGTTTAGAACATTCTCTTTTCTATTTTTCTTGACCTTTCTAGCTTTAGTTGTAAGTTTTCCTTTAATACAATCTAAATAAGTTCCAAAATCCGAGAAGTCTAGATCATGAAGTACTTCTCCCTTTATAAGTCTTCGAATTTTATCTTCAAAGATGTGTCCTTATTATTTGTACCACAACATTGAGGATCTTTCATCAATTTGACACCTTTTCTTATCTATAACAGAGTTTATTAAATTTATGAAATTAAGATCTAAATTAACTCCATATAAACCATCACACATAAAATTGGTACCAACAATAGAAGATTTATAAAATAATTTAACTTTTCAATTTATAAAATAACAAAAGTATCTAACAAAATCCGAAGTAACAACTGAAATTAAATTCCTTTTCATGGAAGGTACTTAAACTACATTGTTAAGTAAAAGCTCATATCTAGTCTTCAATTTCAACTTCATTGATCTTATGTGCTCCACTTCAATTTTATCTCCACTCCCAAGGTTCACAATCAGCTCTCCTTCATTTAGTTTCCTCATATCTATCAATACTTGAAAACAATTAGTTAAATGAATAGTTGCATCAATATCTAACTACCAAGAGTTTGATAGTACATCAACAATGTTTAACTCAAAACAAACTAAAGTTAAATGGGTACCTTTCTTTTTCTTCTTAGCCCATTTCTTCTATTTAAAATAGTCTACTTTCTTATGCTTATACTTCTTGCAAAACCTGTAGTTACCTTTAAATTAGGCCTTATTGGGTTTATAGCATTATTGTCCATTACATTCACCTTTCTCACCCTTTTTCCTTCCATAATTATAGCATCCCTTGCCATTTTTCTGATTGAACTTTCCACCATGATCTAAATGTGTACCATGAGATATATAATTAACTACCTGAGTTTTTCCTTTCTTCATGTTTTCCTCTGCTTATGTGACAATTGAAATTAACTTATTGATAGTCCATTTTGATTTCTAATTATTATAAAAAGTTTGCAAAATGTTAAACTGAGGCGAAAGAGGCTCTAGTACATATCAAGTCAAATAACTTTCTCCCATATCAACTTGCATGGTTTATAATTTATTGTAATAATTAACCAATCTCAGAATCTGTTTTCTCACCCTGTTGACACTATCATATATTGATTTCTCGAGCAATGAAAGATATCGTCCCTTCTTAGCCTTATCGAACTTCTTATACTTTTTTGTTATAAAATCCAAAAACTCTTTTGCATTTATCATTTTAGGAATGCTCTTTCTTATTGTTTTGTCCATTGTGTACTTTATTACCATCACATACATTATGTTAGAATGGGTCCACATTTCATGATAATTCTTTTTAATCTACTGTAAACCCAACATTAATCTAAAGTTCTATTTCCCTTATCGCCAAGTCAAGGTTAGAGACTGCCAGATATAACTTTAGTAATCCAACCCAGTCCTCATGATTAGTCCCATTAAGTATCTTAATTGCATAGGTAAAGAAGTTAAGGAAACGGTTTTAAAACATTAATGCATGTTTAACCCTAATCATGTAATACCAACAGGGCATTAAAGCTATGCAATCAAACTTAGCATTATATTATAAGGCCAATACCAATAGGGCATTAAAGCCCTTATATATAATGCAATAACTAAATATCATATTTCTAAAATTTTAGTAATGATAGGATGATGAAAATTCTAGAAACACAATACTTATTTCTACACTTATGTTATCACCAACAATTCATATTATTAATATTATACCGATAGAGTATTAAAATATTATTAATATGATATTCTCCTATGTTCAAATATCAATTTTATAAAATGTATAAAATTTTATGTAATTGGACTCATGATAAGTGAACTCACAATTACACAAAATTTCATAGTATAATATAAGTCTAAATAATTTTTTGAAATTATTTTTCTATATATATACATGTATATATATATATATATTTATATACATATATATATATATATATAGAAACATCATTAATGGACTAAGCAGTGTTAAAAAAATTCCATAAAATATACATGAAAATTCAATATATAGAAATATAATAATAAAATTTTTAGTCAAAAATAATATCAACTAGCCATTTAAATTATATAGGCAAAAATAATTAAAACAATTTAAATTCCAGCAAGTCTTTAAAAAATGTTGATTACAGTGCCTACTGCATTTTTTTTTCTTTAAGCGTACGAATTTAGAGAACATGTATCACAAGAAGCGGCAGCATCAAATAAATGAGTCCACTAGATCGTATACCTAACTTTTCACCAGCACACGAATTAGATAATTTGACTTCAATTTTTTTTACTTTGAATACAATGACTGTCGCATACATACTTACAAATGCTTAAAAAACACTTTCTTAAGAAGTGCCGTAGTCAACATAAGTGAAGCCAATTCAGAGATGTCCACAACTTACATTCATAATTCAATCATACATTACTCAACAAGACAATAATATTAATATAACCAAAAATTCAATCGTATGGCACTAAAATTCGATCCATAAAAACTAAGCCCGGAATTTATTTTTTTATTTTTTTTTCTTATTTCAAAATTAGGCATTCCTTTTCTCTGTATGAATGAGTTCAAAATACGAGTCTGACATAGAAAACACATAATAAAGGAAAAAGATCTGACGAACGTCTAACTTAGAAAACGACGATGAATAAACTAAAAGGCAAAAAAATCCTTCTTCCAAATCCTAAGAGACCATATAGAACTGTACACTAACAAAACCAAGATAATAATGAATCACCATCAACGCATTCCCTTCTTTTGAGATAAAATTATACATACAATCCTGAAATTTATATCACATAGGTCATGCGTGTACTCAAAGCATATCATAATCGTCAATGTAAAAATAATATTTACAATCACAAATAATTAAATTGGAGGGTTATGAAATAATTAGAGATTCATAGCAATTTTCATCTAAGATAATTCATCACAAAATATAATATTATTCAAAGGATAAGATTTAATTCTTGAATCCACGCAATAATATATTCAATTCACATGATTCATAGGCTATGATACCATTTGTTAATATCAAAATTTTATAAAATAATATCCTAAATCGAATCATGTGAGAATAATAATATTAAAAGTGGAAAAGATTTATTATTTTTACTTAATGAATCTATTATGATGCAAATATAAAATTAAAATTTGCTATAAGTTACAAACTATTCATCATTGATTTTGATCACAAACTCCAATAAGGATTTGCTGCTCCTATTAACCTTAGATGAGAACTTGATTAGGAAGACTTTCTAACACCGATGGATAGTGTTTATAATCAATCATAGGGTTTAGGAGTAAAGACCTTTATTTATATTAATAACATTAGTGGGTCAACCTATTGCTGAAAGCCATCTATTATCACATTAGTTAGGTTATACTACAATTGGTCTAAATTGGGATAAACTCTTTTACATCTTATTTTATTATTGAATTAGTAGGTCCACAAATAGAAAATCCAACATTTTGTACCCTACTTATTGTGAAATACTTAAGACGTATCACTACTCGATACTTACCTAGTAGGAATACACCTTTAATTTTGAAGTACCTATGCTTTGTAGGTTCCTATCTAGTTTAGGACAAGTTGTGTAATAATGCTAAAGAAAGAGTAGCCCCACATTCGAGATATGGTTTTATCGTATAAAAACAATTGCAACTATCTTTCTTATTACTTCCAAAATTTACAAAATTTGATATATTAAGATGGTATGTAATTGACTGACAATTTGCCTTTTTTTTAAGCAAAAAAGAATATCACTAAGTTTGAACAATGTTCTAAGCATTAGCATCCATCTTGCCATTACATTTGAGCATGAAGGCCTATCAATTCTTCTCAATGATAAAACTTTGTAAATTTTTCCAACACAAAGGCTTCATGCAACTTTGTTCCTAATACAAATATTTTTGGAGTCATAAAGATAATTATTATTAACTACATAACCATCTAACAATTACTTTCCAATCACCTTATTTAAGCAACTTTTGTACAATTAAGGCATACACTACCTTTATTATAGCTCATTTTTTCTCTCTTTATTACTCAATGTTGACTTAAGCATTAAAAGAGCATCAGTAGGTTGATAATGTGTTAACTACTATCTTGATACATGTTACTCTATATATGAAGTTGGCATTCCTTATAAAGGCATAGTTGAATCAAAACCTTGCAAATGCGATGAGCATTCATTAAATTTTAATAAAATGATAGTACACATTTCATGTAAATAAATAGAAGATAATATAGTCAAAAACCAAAAAAATAAAAATAAAAGAAATCAATTTTCTTATCTATACAATCCTATAAAAACTACATCAAAATGAAAGGCAATAAAAAATAGAGAATCATTACTACATCTTAATATAAACATATGAAACCATAGACTAAATTACAAGAATAAAAATAGAAACTAAACAAACCTTTACTTTTAATATCTACATTTTTCCAGTGAGTGTGCAACCCCACAAAAGTAGCATCAAGCTAATAGAGATTCATTCCTATAAAAAAATTTGATGACCAAAGACATAAAACCAAATAGAATCATCTTTATATTAGAAAGAAAGTATGTATTATTAGAGAGAATCATTTCAATCTTAAAAAAGCTTCAGGATGAAATTTGTAAATGGCACCATTGCTTCACTCTTTTTATTTTCAACTCTGGGCAAGGTATGGTTTTAGATGTCAATTATTTACATCAAACTAATGTGTAAAGTACAACAACATTATCTAGCTCACAAATAGAATGATGTCATTTAGTAAATAAAGAAGCAACATTGTAAATTAAAAAGATGTTAGCTTTAAGTTAAAAATTAACATCTTTCTACACAATTTTTTATAACACTCATAAAAAATAACTAATCAAGAACACAATTAGAAATAGCCAATTAATATTTGCAAAAATTGATTATTACAACAATTGCAAAAATGAGATAGAAGTTGGCAACAATAACCAATTACAAGAGCTTTTATACAAAGTTTCTAAACTTTTATTTACGCATCAAAATACAAGTTATAGCAAGTCATTTACAACCAAACTAACTATCAACAACTAATTTACAATAACATAATTTATCGAAACTATCAATCATATTCAAAAGCACCTAAAGTCATTCATGCCCAAATCTCTCTAACCTTATCATGCTATTTTTGAATGTATGATTTGGGCATGTTCTTGAAAACCTTCAATTTACACCCAATTAACAAGTTATTATCAAGACCAATATAGTTTGATTAAGCTAGCATGTGATAAGCTATAATTAAGTGATTATCTTATTAGGGAGTTCATGAGTAGACAACAAAACAAGCATGTGGCACATGATATAATAATCACACTTCACATTTCTAGGTTATTTTGGGCACTGGAATAAAATAGGAGGTCAAATTGATTCCATTATTGCACAATCTTCTAGGTCAAACATGATACAAATTACCATTATCAACATAACTTTACTTTTACCTATTTGAAAGGTCCATCTTTACTTCTACTTATTTGAAAGGTCAATCCTTCTCTAATTGCATGCATATCTTGTGAGTTATGGTCAAAGCTTTTTCTAAGGAAATCTACAACTTCAATTGTATATCTCTTAGCAGAGAATTCGACTAGCAGATTAGCCTCCTCCTCAATAATAACATGACAAGCTTCCAATGACAACTATAATACAATGGCATAATTAAGCTATCAAAATTTGTTTAACAAAAAAAATATTACAAATGACATAAAAGTGAGACTTATACCTCATGGTACAGCATGAAGTAACAAGTTTTTTTTTTAGCTCATGGATTAAAGTAATAGCAATATACTCTACCTTTTATTTCTCAATTGGTGAAAAATCCTTATCAAGTTGATATGGATCTAGGAATCCATATGTAGAGTTCACTCATGGCAACAAGTTAAAGTAATGCTTGCAAAAGAATTGACTTTAGCTAAACTTATATTCAAATAATATTTTAATTAATTTATGTTTAGTTGAAAAAGATAGCATAAACCAATATGATCTAGAACTAGATGTAAGTGACATCGAGCTTCTTAAAGCTTAACAATTTCTAGATGAAAGTTTTATAAATATAAATTGAATTTAAAATCCTATCATTTCCTCTCTAATCCACAACTTAACCTAGGCTTGATTACCCCAGGAACAATTAAGGTGCACTTGTAGCTCCTTCCAAGCACAATTAAGAGATCACTGAAACATAAATAATAATGGTTAGTAATCTTACATAACAATACTAAAATAACTTCAAAAATATATGAAAGTGTTAGTAATGGGGGAATATATTATGACACCTTTAATAGTAATTGAATGAGGATCATCAAGCATGTAATGAAAGTTCTATGGGCTTTATCTACTATTCAAATTGCAACGTTTAGCACTAACACCTTAACCTTATACATAAAGGCTTGTCGACCACCACTTCAACTTGATTGTCCAGAAATGGTTGATAATGTAAGTCATGGCCTACCAAAATCTACTAGTCCATAACTTTCCATAGAAATGCTATCACCACCATTAAAATGCATTAAGTTCCACCCTATGCTATGTGAACCCCTGCTATAGGAAACTTGATTATGCATAGACATATATTAAAAAGTTTAAAAGTTAAAGGTGACATTTATCTTGAGTATGACCTTTAATCTATAAGTATAGGAGCTAACATTCTAAATGTTGGTACATTATCCTAATTAGAAGTCTACTTAGTTAGTGAGGCACTAGTTATAAGAGCTAGCTTATCCAAAGAAGTAGTGAACTTATAGGTTTACTAGAGAGATGTCATGGAACTCAAATGTACGACATCCTAACCAATTATCTACTCTAGTAGAGCACAAAATAGCTCTTGCTACTATTGCAACTATTGCTACGTAAAGTGGTCTTCTTTGCTTTACTATACCATGCCTCGTAGTTTACATTGAGTTTCTATATGATATCTTTAGTGATGCTAACTCTTATATGCACTAAATCAACTTGTAAAAACCTCATTGAATAATGATTTAATAGGCCAAAGAACTCATCATGGTCAATATTGCATCCAATAATTTGAACACAACTAGGATACTCCATAATTCCTAAAGCTATGGTCCTAACCAACTAACAGTTACCTTAGAGAGGCCTATTACATAAGAGTGTCCTATAACAATTAACAAAGAATAGATGTTTAGAATGAACTTGAATGAAATGGAACGTTCAAACTCAAGTAACACATTTTGGTACAAATCTTAACACTTACAATCTTCTTCATAATGTTTTGACTCTCTAAGGTTATGTACTATCTTTGCTTAATTATTTTGCCTTACTTCCTTAACTGTATATGAGGGTGCCCCATGATCATCCTCATTGTCCATAATTTCGGTATGTTTCCTAGCTAATAAGTCCTTCTCCAGCTTTTTGTAGCCTTTCTGTATAGATATGTATTCTTCTTTTGTTTCTCCTGATTGGGCTTACTCAAGTCCTATTGACTAAATGTCATATTAATTCATAAATACAAATGATATACAAGTAAGATATTAAGATAAACTAGATGCTAGAATGTAAAAATTATACTTTGAAATCCTTATTATGCATTGTTCTTGCAACTTCTACCATGATTCTTAGCTAATGTAGTTCCATCACTCCATCAGGTCTATTTTTATTATGGTATCAAGATTGATGTATTCCCACTTTAGTGTGGTCTTGAAGTCCTTCCACAAAGTTGCTAAATGTGATAGTACTTTTTTGTTCATTTATTAAGAGTTGAATATAGAAGGAACTCCATAAGAAAAAAAAACACACATACACACATGAAAGATCAAATTATATGTCAGTATGTTATAAACATAGTTTTCATATCAATTGTATAAAGCTTTCCAAATCAAGTGTACATACCAAAACCTCCTTCCAAATGTTATCCTTCAATCTTTAAGGGACTTTCTTTTAATGACGAATAGCTATCAATACGTTGGACTGTACAATCACTCCAACATAATTGGTATATTATGATGCATTTTCTCTATCTAGCTACCAGTTTTCATTAATCTAAACTTGCAATTTCTCACCTCAAGATTGCATTATGGTAATGTCTTTCAAAGACATGGGACTTCTTGTATTCTTTTTGGTAGGGGAAGCATAATGGTAATTTTTCACCGTTATATGATGATATGATAATGCCCTTCAAAGTTATGGGACCTTTCATGTATCTTTTTATAGGGATAATTACCTTTCTAGAAAGATCTATTATGGATTTAATAAAAATAACCAATGTTAATCATGTATAATGATATATAGGAATAATTATAAGTTGATATAATGTGAAAAAAGTAGCAAATGTAAAATTAGTCATCATAACAAATGTTGCACTAAATTGCACAACAAAACAAATAACTTGCACGGCAAATAACTCAAACAAGATCACATCAATCATCATGCTTTATAGACTCCTCTACCAATATACATAACCATGGACCAAATAGGAATTATGAACTAATATATATATATATGATGCCTTAAAAAATATAAAATAATATGCAATGGAAAAGGCAAAAAGTAAAAAGAGCAAAGATAGCACCATGAAAGAAAGCATGACTATATATAATCATACATCTCAAAGACTAATAAACCTTAACAGTATCCCCAAATATAACATATAATATAATCCTAGATGTAGTAATGAATGAAATTTCCATAATGTCACTATAAATGTATATATACATGCCAACCAAACAAAGTCAAATATAATCTCCTAATATTCATAAATATAGTAAAAAATCACTATAGGAAAAGAAACCATCAGTGATGGCAAATGTTATCGCTGAAAATAATTTGGTCACCACAGAAAGTAAAAGTTATCGCTAAAAATGTTACCAGCATAGGTTCGTTGCTAAAAAAACCTACACCAATAACATTTTTGTCATAGGTAAAAATGACACTTTCAACGACAAATATGTCATTGCTAAAAGCTATTTCAAATTTGAAATTTTAAGATTTTTAGTGATGACTATGTCATTATTAAAAATTGAAATTTTTACCGACGACGAGTGTCATTGGTAAAAGCTTGACTTTTAGTGATGACATAATCGTCGTTAAAAGTCATAAACTGAAAAATAATAAAATATAGTCGTCGCTAAAAGTAATTCTATATTTTTTATTTTTCTTTAACCTTTAGCAATGATATTATATCATTGCTAAAAGTTTATAATAATTTTTTTAAATGTCTAGCAATTAGTATATTATATTTAATTATATATATAATACTTTTTCTTTTGATTAAAATAAGTTAATTTGATAATTTTTAATTTAAATTTTATGAACTAAATTCTATAATTTTATATAATAATTTTTTTTATTTCAAACGTGCTAATGGTATTAATATAATAAAATCATTTAATCCATATAAAAAATTGAATACTTATAAAATAAATGTAAAATTGTTTACACAAATAAAAAATTGTATGTACGTAATTCATATAAATATTTGTACATAAAAAGATCCTAAATACAAAATCTAAGGAGAAAGAAAATGTAGATAACCTAATGTATTATCATCTATGCCAAGACTATCATCATCATCCTTCTAGCAATATAGATGATACATAGACGGTCGTAGTTGAGATGGATTGGCAGGTTGGGAGGGACTACCTGGCTAGGCAAGGGGTGCAACTACAAATTTGCTCAGCTTAAACGGTGTAGCAATGAATGGTGGCACAGGTAGCATGAAACCTTGTTACCTGAGTATGGATATCAACTTCGTCAGGTATGTCCTAAACTGTTGCTACTATTACTGCTCTTGAATTAACAATTGACTTTGCTAAAACTCATCTCGACTCCACCACAGCTACTCTTGCAACTCACCCACCTAGGACATATAGTGGGAGCTCACTCCAGAGCTAGAAGTGCTTGATGAACAATGCGTATGGCTAGCTAGCACATGACCAACCACCTTCCTATATCCTCAACAAGTGCTAAGCACCTCATCGATAATAGCATTGAATCACACAAAGTACCAAGTGAGCCAGTGGATAATATACTAGATTGCAAATGCTGGGTCATCAATTAAGTTATCCTCATCTTGAATTTTTAAAATAAGAATTAATTATAGAAACTACAAAAAAATTTACATCATTAAAATATAAAATTTAAGTTACTTACATACTACACCGTGGGGGTCAGATGCACCTGTTTCCTTATCCTATACGCATATCGGTCCTTGAAATTTTCTAACACCAATTATAGCTTACCCATCTCCTTATTTCTCTATTCATATTTTACAAGAAAAAGAAAGGATAAATATAATTATTAAATTAGTAATAGATTACACATTTAAATAATGAATAATAAATTGAATTACCTTATTATAATTGATAAATGCACAAATGCACCTAAATTCTATGTGTTTCATTACTCATTTACTTAGTATTTTGTGCAAATTGATTGAAAAGGATACTTAGATGCTCTATATTTTGTTTTCAGGTCTTGAAATGACACATATGAGCATTAAAAAAGGATCCGGAAGCAAAACCATTCAAACTATGAAGAATTGAAGCAAATTTGTTCACTTGACAAAGAACACGGGGTATGGGAACCCCGTGTTTAGGGCCGTGTTTCTTTCTGGATTGCTTCAAGGCTTCACTGAGCTGCTCAGAGAAGAACACCGGGTACAACATGGGCTGTGTTTAACCCCGTGTATCTTACTGCCCTGCAATTCTGAGGTAAACACGGGGAGTGTCACACCACATGTAACATGCTGATCAGTCTTCGTCGAAGAACATGGGGTACAACATGGGACGTGTTCTACCCCGTGTACATTACTGCTTAACACTTCGGAGAAGAACACGGGACGTGTCGCACAACGTGTTTTGTGCTGCTCAACTTTCGCTGAGAAACACGGGGTAGAACAAGGGCCGTGTTTACCCCCGTGTACATCACCAATATAAGTTTTTGCACGAAATTTTGAAAAGGGAGGAGGAAAAACTGAGAATTAACAAGGAGAGCTGCTGGGAAAAACCCTAGGGGAGACCAAGGGCACCATCTAGCATGGATTCAAGCAAGGAATTGAAGAATCAAGCAAGAAATTTGTTGATCTTCATGAATTGTTTGACTTCCCTCTTTGTTTTCTGGTTGTCTTCTGATTTGTAATGTTTTCACACTAAACCTTTGTACTTAGCTTGGGTGAACTTGTTCATGGAGTTATGGAACTGAATTTTATATAATCTAGCTTGATTTACTGTTGATTTATGATTTGATTATGCCGATTTGACTGGAACAGGCCAATATATCCGGAATATTGGATTTGTGTTATGGATTAATTGATTCTAGGTTGAAATGACCAATTGATTAATCGGATCTTGCATGATCATTGGGAATATCAATTAGACTTAGGAATTAAGCTAATTGGATTCTTTTACACAAGATGAAATGTCCAAGAATGGATTCTAAGCAAAGTTAATGCAACCTAGATGAGTGATTATTAGAGTAATTCTGGGCACTTAATCTTTTGGTTAGTAGCTAGTAGCCTTACAATGTGGTATAGCTTAGTTTTGGTAATCCAACAATCTTAATTAACAGTAAACCAAGTTAGAGGACTATATTATTTCCATAATGACATGTACAAGGGATCCTTAAGCTGAGTATGCTTTTATTACATTGAATCAAACCTTATTTTTGATAGCTAAGCTCTGTTTTACATTTCACTCTTGATTCTTAAAATCAACTGATCCGCCTAGATAATTTTACTTGAAATTTAGTTAGTACTCAACCTATAATCCCTGTCGAGAACGATAATCTTTTATACTATAACTCGACTTAACCCATGCACTTGCGGGATTCTAAGGTCAATAATGATATGCAACAATGGATTTCGATCCATGCTTATTATTCACCACCTTCTTTACTTGGTTATCTGCATTTCTCATAGATAACTCCTATATATTAAGAATTAAACATATAATATAGTTATGTTTGCAATTTTAATGTATGAAATACAAACATAATTTTATTAAATATCATGCTTACCCTATAATCATTATTATCAAAGAAATCCACATACCTTTGCTATATCTAAGATGAGACAAATCATAGCACAAGGCCCGTAGCACAGTCCACATCAAAATATTAGTCCTGATCTCCCCTGTGTTCTAGAAAGTGCCTGTTTAACTTATACTTCTAGTCTCTATACATGTCAGCAGCACTCTGCAATAGGCCACTAAGCACTCTATCTTGCTCGGGCTCAATGATGCCCTGGAACTCAAAGTAGGATTGTAGTAAAAGACATTTAACAAATTATTGAGAACTATGTCCAAAAATTTCAATACCAAATATAACAAAGTTAAGATGAGAAGGAGATGGATACTTATGCAAACCTCCTACATAACCTTATCTCATAGTTGCTGGGGCATCGATTGCTATAATTTATAATAAGGTGGCACATGCACTCAAATGATGTTGCCTATGTCGTGGGGCAAGATGGCTAGCATTCTTCCCAATTGGATGTCATATACCAATCATATCGAATTGTATAGCCACTAGTCTCCCCTCATTCCTCTCCATGTTTTCTTATAGCTTAAAGGACTTATTCGAACCGTTATTTCTCGGAGTTGTAGCTTAGATGGATAATAAGAAGTATTAATACTATAAAATTATATTCAATAATTAATCAACATAAGTGTGGATAGTTATAAAAGATATCTGATCCTTCACACTGTAAGGGAATGTCAGTAGACTGACATGGACGGTCCCCTTTAACATCACCTCTATTATATCATGCCTCAACATTCGTCATGACTAGAATAATACATATTGTGTAAGCATTTAAGAGAAAATTCCACAATTGAATCAGATAAGAATATACAAATTATTATATTCATATAATGAAATTACACAATAACTCTTACACAATTATGAGTTATCATGCAAGAAAATAGTCCTATTTCCTAATCTAATTCAATGTCAGTAAACCTAATAGACTCATCCCCATGATCGTCTATTTCTTCACCATCATTAGATTGTACAAGCACGTCCTCCATATAATATTTAATTGTTTCATCTTCAAAGTTATTGTCATCATCGATCAAGACGTCTACTCCCTCTATCGCCAACCTAGTATTCCTAGAAGGTGAAATAATTGAAGGATGATTTCTTTGATCTATCAAGTTGACTAAATGGAAATTCTAAGATCAATTATGAGGTTGAAATTGGAGGAGTTGCTTTCCTACAGGAATGATAAGTTTTGTATATTAACATCATTATTAGATAGATCCCATATGTTGTGATGCACAATAGTATAGATGATCCTTTAATTTGGCCTATTCAAAAGATTATTAATATAAAAGACTTGTTATTCTTGAGTTTCAAGAATGTAAAGGTCATCTCTATACTATGGCCCGTTAACAAAAATGCTTGTAATGTTCTTATCAATGCAAAGCTTCTTCTTCCTAGAATTAGTATCATACCATTTGCATTTAAATAAACTCACAGTGTAGTTGTTTAGATAAGTTAGCTCCATAATGTCCTCTAGTGCACCATAAAACATGATGCCATCAATTCCTAGAATGGAAATACCACTATTCTATGTTCTATGCTTCGTATCCTTAGTTTCAACTATGAAGTGCACTCCATTAACAATACATGCTGTGCATATCATAATAGTAAAACTGAGGTTGGAAGCGAATGTAATAGCTCTTCAGTGGCTTTAGGAGAAACATTTCTATGTAAATGGTACATCTATGGAAATAGCATTTCTATGAAGGGTTAAATTAGAAAAAAATTACAAGTTAGGAATAACATTTACATGATTGATATAACACATTTGGAAAGAATAAACTTTTACCTTAGAGTAAAACCACATGGAAAATTTTGTTCTCTGTAACTCATCTATGTTATCAGCACCGCTTCATTTGAGCTCTTGTTGATGTTAACTATAAAACATATGTATTTTAGTCTGTTGTAACTATTTAGGAGAAATGTACAAATAAATATAGAAACTTAACGAAGATGCTTTTCAATCTCCATGCAGTTATTTAAGATGCACCATATGGCAACATCTCAATCCTTCCTATCAAAGTGACATATTATCTTTTTTCTTAGGGGTTGACATTAAGATCAAAATACCGATAATGCCCTTTCTGTATGTTTGGATGCTACATCTTGGTTTTGGTCAGGCTGATTGAATCTAATTTCCACCTTTTCAAGATACATGGAACAAAATGTTAATCCCTCATTAATAACATATCCTTTTACAATCGAACCCTCAGGTCAAGTACAATTCTTAACATAATTCTTTAATTTTTCTATATATCTCTTGTATGGATATATCCATCGAAAATGAACGAGACCACCCTACAATACTTTGTCAGGTAAATGCATTAACAAGTGGACCATTATATCAAAGAATGTCAAAGGGTATATCCTTTCAAGCTTGCATAAAATGATGAGAATATCTTACTTAGCTTGTAAGACATCCTTTCTACTAAAAGTTCTAGTGCATATTTAGTTGAAAAAATTGCAAAACTTAACAATTGGATCTGATAATTCCTTTAGCAAAAATGCTTGGACTAAAGGTCCTAACAACTTCTGCATAACAACATGGCAATCATGTGATTTCAACCCTTTTAATCTTATATCATGATCAGTCACATTCTTCTTAAGACCCTTAGCAAACCCATAATGAAATTTCATACTTTTTATAAACTGGCAAAATCATCGTTCTTCTTCCTTGTTGAGGGTGTATGTAGCGTATGGTTTGAAGAGCTGACCCCTCTCTTCATACAAATGCAAGTCTGGCCTTATCTTCATGTCCACCAAATCCTACCTCGCATTATCTATATCTTTTGTTTTGTGCTCAATATCTAATAACATACATAGAATACTGTCACATACATTCTTAACGTGCATCACATCAATATTGTGCCTTAAAATGATTGTCAACCAATACGAGAGGTCAAAAAATATCTTCTCTTACTCTAATTAAGTTCATCAGTACCCCTCTTCCACTTTAAACTACCAAACTAAACATGTTTACTAGGAAGTATCTATGCAACCTTGCTCAACTAGTCCATGATAATTTCATTAGTAAGAGGATGAGGAGAGGCTTTCCTTTCTGGCCATTGAATTCCTTCCGATTTCTCCACATGTAACTCCTTAGAAGCCAACGATGATGACCAACATAAGTAATTTTTCCCTAACTTAAATTGATGAAGTATCATCATTGGATATAAGTCATACTTTATAATCCTATCTGCTCCACCCAGAGAGATTACTTCAAGCGGGAAAATCTTTTACAATCCATAATAAAGTAGCCCACATCTTAAACATAGTATTTATATTAGCATCTCGAGTCTCAACCCTCATTTCCCAAACTTGCCTTAACTCCTCTACAACCTTTCTTAGGAAGATATCTATATCCTTGCTTGGTGACTGAGGCTTCGATATTAATAGAGTTGACATTAAAAAGGATTGAGACATGTAAATCCATGGTAGCAAGTTATAGTTAGTCATGACCATTAGCAACATGTTGTATGACAAGTTTCTATCACCAAAAGGATTAAATCCATCTGCACTTAGGCCCAGCTTAATATTTCATAGGTTAGTAAAAAAATTAGGATGCTTCCTATCGAATTCCTGCTAAGCTTCCCCATCAATAGGATGTTGTGTTACTCCATCCTTTGTTGGCCTGCCAGTATGATACCATATCATATCCTTTACAATATGTCTTAACCCATACAATTGCTTCAATCGAGGAGTTAATGAAAAATATGGAAGCACTTTTTGATACACCTTTTTCCTTTTCATATTTTTATCAACCCATCAGCTCTCTCCATAAATCAAATAATTATCCTTCGAAGCATCTTCTTTCCAAAAAAGTGCATAATCATGCATACACACATGGATTGACTCATACCCCAACCCTAACTTATTGAGCAATTTCTTTGCACTATAATATGACTCAAGCAATTTATTATTCATTAGAAATGCCTCTTTCAACAACTTTAAAAAAGTATTAAATGAGTTATTAGTCCACCTATGTAACACCTTCAAGTGCATGGGTTTCACTAGAAAGTTTAAAGCTAAGAATGATATGTAGCTCGGATATAATTCTATTTCCATTTGTGGAAATGAATCATCACAGCCACTGTGATTTGATCCAGTGTCCTCCTCAGATACATCCTCATTCCCCTCTCCTTCATCATGAATTATTTCTTCAGTTTCACGAAGGCCAATGAAATCATGTATAATATCTACCATCTCATCCTTATCATTAGGAGATACCCTCTTCATTCCCCTAGAAGTGGAAACATCCAATTCGCCATCATGTATCCAATTTATGTATAATAGATGAAATCCATTATCTATGATATGTGCCTCCAATGTTCCTAAATTTTGGAATAATAGATTCACACAATTTTTACATAGACATCTCACCAAGCCTCTTTTATTAATAAAATTTCTAGCTTTATCAATGAACATCATTGCACCATTCCGATACTCATCTGATAAGTAATTTCATATATGGATCTAGCTTTTATTTATAGACATCATACCATTGAATAGGAAAAAAACAACTTCATATGGAATTAAGGCTTAGGATCATTGTTTGTTATATGTTCTAAATCCAACATATCACTCCAATTCTAAAAAAGTAGGAACCTATCCCATTCGAGATATTTTTGTAGTTATCAATTCATCCATGCTTATCATTTCTTCTATGTAGAAATTTTAGTAGCACCTTCTCGTAGTTCTCCAAGTGTGTAAACTATACATCAATATAGTTCAAATCTAGAAAATAGTTAGGATACCAAAAAATTTCTATAATGTGAAATGAAAGCTAGATAAATTCTCAAAAATAACTACAGGATATATCCTAAACTATCCAACTTTATAGGATAATTCAAGGGTTAGTTGACATATAGAGATTAACCAACCCTTGAATAAGTCTAATCTTATAGTGCAAATGCAATTCTATTTAAAATTATTATAAAAATTTGTTTATAATAATTTTAAACTTACATTGCAATATTTTATGAGTGCTATTATTCTGGTGTGTTATTATCTATATAGTTAGTTAATTTAAATATGCACATAAATTTTCACTGTTTAATAAATTGGAACTAGGAATTCAATTTTATAACCTACTCCACCACATTCATAAGATGTATAGTTCAACTCATTTGCCTTGATGTATATTTTATAAGTACTTAACTCTCTTGACTAAACGTATATCTTATGAATATAGATACCTTTTCAATGGTTCAAAGTTTTCAAGTTTTTATTAGTATACAATCGTCAAATTCATTTTGATTGTATCTTGTACAAGAATTCTCGTTCATGTAAAAATTTAAATTTCCATAATCCTTTTAAAATTCATACTCATATGAATCCTATTGTTAGTATTTTGTAATTTTCTTAAAATATATAATTATATGAAATCTTATTGTTACCACCACTCTATGTGTAGTTGTCATATAAATTTCTTATCTTTATTGTACATAAAATATCCAATGTTATAATTGAATGCCTAAAAAATCTAATTTCAAATATTTAATATTCAATATTAATATATTCAAATGAAACATTTTTATGTATTTAATTTTCAGATATTTAATATTTTTAATTCATATTTTCAAATAAGTTTCATCTTATAAAAAATTCATAGTGTATTTGAAAATATTTACATTGAATAAATACAAATGATCAATATTGAGTAGATATTATTTTTATACAAAATAAAAATGTTAGATATTGTACAAATTTGTAGATAAAATGAAAAATTATTTGGAAATTACAATAAACCTATTTGAATTATTGTTGATTGGTTATTATTTTTAATACATTTCCAATTAAAACATTGAAAATATGGGAATTTGAATACATATTAATCATTATTGAATAAACATTATATATTGTTATGAAATTTGTGTGACATGTAATCCCTATTAAAGTATATATTCATATGAAATTCTTATATTAGTGCATAAATTGTAATATGAAATTTCTTTTCTATATTGATAAATGTTTTTAAATATTATTGTTTAGTTTTCTAATATGTCTTGATTTTTTTAATGTTATTGTTAAATATAAATAATTTTTCATTAAATACAATGTTTCCGTCAAATATTGTTATATTGAAATTTTTTTTAATATTATTGTTAAATATAAAAAAATTTCATTAATGTTATTATGCATTATAAATTTTCTTTGAAGTATTTTTATAAAATTATATTGAAAAAATTTATCAACATACTTAAAAGTTTATTTTCATGTGTATTTTTTTAAAATGTTTATATAATTGTTCTAATTCTGTACATTACTATGTTTCAAAAAAATTAGAAAATTTTGTATTCCAAAATAACATTCTAAATTTTTTCTACAAGACAGTCTACCTAACTGAATAATCTACAAATATATCAAAATTTTCAAAATTATAATTATACTTAGTAATATAACAATAATAAAATTTATATTTATAAACTCCATAGGAAAGTAAAATTATACAAACACATTTAACATATAAATCCAGCTAATAGTAATTTCATGCTAAAGATGTCCTACTATCAAAATAAATTAATTCATTACATATTATTATAGTAGATAAATTCATATCAAATTCTTCATCTCATAAATTACATAATGAAATAAAATCTTATAAAATTTAATACATATACCTCCCTAAAATAAATCGATTGATCAAATGTCCTCGAATAGAACATAAATAATAATAAATAGCAACAATATCTAATAAAACAAAATACTATACAATATATATAAATAATAAAACTATATTATTAAAAAATATAAATAAAAAATATTAAAACATAAAAAATACCTAAATCTTTGCCTTCAACTTGCCTTTTCACAGTGCGAAAATGAAGCTGAGAGTGAGGCAAGGGAGCTTATAGACTTACCCTTCAACGACAACAAATTTCTTGATTGTTGCTAAAGGGTCATCGCTAAAGGCTAAGACCTTCAGCGATGACATTTGCCATCATTAAAAGCCTGGCATGGGAAATTGTGCTAACCTTTCAGCGATAACATTGTCATCGCTGAAGGTCTAGCCCATTAGTGATAACTCATGTCGTCACTAAAGGGTTGGCACAATGCTAACCCTTTAGTGATAACAAAGGCCTCAAGCCTTTAGCAATAACACTTGTCATCGTTGAAAGCTTTAACAACAGCTTTTAGTGATGACAAGTGTCATCGTTGAAAGTTTAGAAGTTTTTATGATGACAAATGTTGTCACTAAAGTATTTCATTTCCCACCCATTTACTTCATAGTGATGCCATTTTATTACCGTTGATTTTGTCATTGGTAAAAGTCATTAGATTCTATAGCAACAATCAAATATTTGTCACTACTGAAAATATTGTCAATGTTGATCTATTTTGTTATAGTGTTGAGAGAAAAAAATGTACTCAAAATTTGTGTTTATGACTAGAATGACCACGAAGCTAACTTTAAGTGTGGCAAGGGACATGGTGAAGTATTAAGACTTATTAAAGAAATTTTAATGGTGGAACTAATGTTAGGGAAATATATTTCCAAAAGCAAAACTGATAGAAAATAGATGACCAAATGAAAGTTATGGAAAATAATAATAATAATCACACATTTGTTTCCTAATTGACAAATGATGTCGTAAATAAATAACATCAAAGTTATAGAAAATAGACATATAAATTTTAAATAATATTTACAAAAAAGCCACTAAATAATCAATTTTAACATCAGTTTTTGAATAATTGATATCTTAAGTTCTTTTTCCCTTTTAAATATAATGACTCTTATTCACTTTCAATATTAGTTATAACTGAATCAACATCTTAGTATCATTTTTATTTTCAAACATGTTAACATCAACAAAGAGACATTAATTTTTAACTTAACCATCATTTTAAGTTCCCATTAAATATATAAAATATCATCTCATAATAATAGACATCAATTTTTTATAACCATGTTTTTATTTGTGCTGATAAGTTCTAAAATGTCATTGTATTTATGTAGTCATCAATTTTTCATAAGATTGATGATTATCATTTGACATAAAATTGCAATTTTGTAGTAGTAAGTGCTTAAAGAGAAGAACCAAAATGAATATGAAAGTTTTTTCAATTTAGATGATATTGAAGATATGGTTGATGATATTGAAAATATATAGAGGATAAGGTTGATGAAACAGAAATGATGTGGAAGATAAGGTTGATGATCATAAGATATCATTGGAGAAAAATAAGGGCATAGTTTTTTTTTTAATTTTAATGGACTAAAATTCCTAATTTTTATATAATAGAATGTGAAATATTTTCTTAATAATATGCTTAGGTCAAGCCTCCATGTTATTCACATATAAGGGGGATAAATTCACCAATTACATTTGCTTTAGCTCACCTTATGCACACAAGCCCATCACTTTGTTTATTTGTCAATTTATTTTTGTTATGTTCCTTATATTTAAACCTTCATAAAAGGCCTAACATAGTTGATTCAATATTAAGCCTTTTGAAACACTAGCTTGTTTGCATCAACTTGATGGTTACATATTGCGTACAAATAGGGCCATTGGTTAGAATCTTAACAACAATTGGCTTTTTTGTGGAGTTTTGTTCAAAGATGTTAAAACTAGGCTCTATCACCTTTCACAACCAAAGTGGGATATCCTAACATTCTTTCTCTCACACATTAGGCCATTAATTAGAACCTTGACATTAATTGACTTTCTTGTAGACTATTAGGTAAAGTTATTATAACTAGGCTCTAACCTTTTTTATAATTGATGTAAGATAAACTAACAATCTCCTTCGCACATATCAAAGCATCAATTAGAACTATAATGTCAACCAACTCTCCCATTGATTATAAGCAAAAGATGTTATTATCAAGCTCTAATACCAATGTTAAGTGCCATTTTAGGCTTTCTTAACTTTAAAAGCATACTTAAAAGCTAAGGCTTTCCCTTATACATATAAGCCAACACTCAATTCCTTCCACAACTGATATAAGATAACCTAACAATCTCCCTGTCATATATTGGGCTATTGATTAAAACCCTAACGTTAACCAATTCTTCATATGGATTGTTAGATATAAATGCTTTAACTGTGCTCTAATACTAATGTTGTGTGTCTTTATGGGCCATCTCAACCATATCAGCTAATTTCAAAGTTGAGGTTTTATCTTATATCTTTAAGTCAACACTTGTCCACTTCCCATTTAATATGAGATAACCTAACAATCTCTTCCTCACACATCAAGCCATCAAATAGAACCCTAACATCAATTGATTCTCACATGAATCATTAAGTAGAGATGTTGTAACTAGGCTCTAATACTAGTGTTGGATGTTTTTATTAGGCCTTCTCAACTAATTGTAAGGCAAGATCTAAATCTTTATATAGTTTGACTTTTGGTTTTATTTTTCCTCTATCATGGTAGAGTTCTTTTCTTTTACAAAAATGAAGTTGTGGAGATATATTATGCCCTATCCACTAAGATCCTTATTAAATTTCCTCATAAAAGCTCTTATTGATCTATATTTACTCTTTTATGATGATCTTTTAGATTTCATTAGAAAAATTTTAAGTTAGTCAAAGTAACGAAAACTAAAATAGCTAAGAACCTTAGTTAATTAGGCAAAGAAGTAGACCATGGTGTTATCTTTTTGAACTTTTGAACATAGCCTTTGATTAGGGTTTTATCAATAACTAAAAAGCCATTTGAGTTTTAAGTATGAAACTAGTTTGAACAGATAATAAACTCAAAGAGCTTTTAATAATAGGTAGATTACCTAAAACTTAAAATGGGAAATTTATGGCCATTACAAGACATCAACATTTCACAAAGTTTAAAACCACACAACAAAATGAACTATTGTTAAATGCAAAGTTGATCACCCTTAAGTGGCTTAAGTAATCAGTTGGTTAATTTGGTTTGCAAGCCTATATAGGGAGTAGCACTCCATTGAACTTCATTTGCAATTCTATTTCATATTTGGGGATTACAAAAAGAAAGAAAGGGATTACAAAAAGAAAGAAACTCAAAGAAATAAGGTTGCAGTTTCCATTGTGCAAGAATGTAGGCATATTTGGCTTGCACTTCGCAATAGTGGAGGCTTAAGTTAAAGTTTATGGCTTAAATGGCTTGGTTTACCTTCAAGTTTTGCCTAGGTTTCACATTTCCTTCATTCTTTTTGAGTGAAGTTTCTTTAAGATCTTAGGCAAGGTTTTACTCTGGGTAAAAGACTTGCTAACAAAATGTTTAGGGAGAACACTGTCCTCCTTTGATGAGTGGGAGTTTGTCAAACTGGCTTCTTCTTGAATTAAGATATTTATATTCTGCAAATAGGTTAAAATATTTTAGTTTGCCAACAATAAATAATTAACATAAAATTAATTAATCTAAACTATGTAGTTAGCCAAATGCATATATTTGATGTGCTTGTATGATTGTTTAAGGTAAATGGTATTTTGAACATTTTAACATGAGTAACTAGAATAGTAACTTTGGAGCTATCATGTTAGAAATACATAATTGAACTAGGATAGGTAGAAATTCAGCAATAAACTAGGAATTGATAATTTCAGGTCCAAAGGAAAAATTGTCACTTTGACCAAAATGTTAATGCATATTTAAAAAGGTTAGGATAGCCCTTTAAGATCCACATGAGTTGAATGTGTTTGATTCTAGTGTATTAGGCTTGAGGATGCCTATACGTGCACTAGGAAATACTTAGAGCAATGAAATCGAGGTGGTTTGTTGGGAAGTATAGTGATGAGTAGAGGTGGTAGATGGATGGATTAGGATGGATATGAATTGGGTCAAAAGTGGATGGATCATTATTGATCTACTTATCTATTTATAACCAAATATAAAATTTTAAATGGGTCATGGGTGACTCATGACCCTTGGATATATGATTAATCTGACCTATCCATTTATTCATCAAATTATTATTGTTTTATATTTTATTATTTTTATTGATATTTTTTCACTATTATTTTATATTTATTAGTATTATTTCAAAACAAACTTATGCTATCAAATTTTTCATTCTTTATTTTTATTTACTTTTAATTTAGATTTAAATTTTAATATATATATTAATAAAAATAATATTTAAGATTATAGTATTGAAAGAAAATAATTTTTTAAACTCTTTATATTTTATATTAAATAAATAAGATATTTTTTAAATAATAAAATTTTATAACTATATATTGTTAAAAATATTTTTCATCAAACGTAAGTTACATGTTATGCATTAAATTATTTTGCCCAGTAACATATACATCAAATTGTTCTCATAGATAAAATGCCCAATTTTAAGGTTCAAACATGTCACATCAACCTTTTTAAAATTTCATAATAATATTTATGAATTATTTAATTTTTTATTATTAATAATAAAATTCAGAGGATGAACGATCAAAAAGAACAAATCTTAGTAGATAACTGTTGTATAGCATATATTTTTATTTTATCATCGCAAATAACAAATTAGAAAGAATTATAAAAAGAAAGAATTTAGCTAATAATCTATGGTTTAGATGTATTTTGTTTCGTTGAAATCTGATATTAAAAGCTTTCTTTCATCTAAATTTCAGCACTTTACATTGAATTTACAATTTATAATTATAATGAAAGCATGAATTGTAAGCAAAATGAGAATGGTAGCTGGCATGCACATGAAGGAAGACAAAACAAGTTGACGATCAAGAGGGAAGCAATCAAGTAAAAATGACAAGAAAACAACATCCATTGAGAAACTTATTTAATATTAAATGTAGTTGATTAAATAATTTAATTTTGATATACATTAAATAAAACTTATTTAATTTAAAATAGACATCATAATAAAATTAAAAAAATTCAAAATTCAAAATTATATGTACTCTTTTATAATAATAAATTATACTTTTAAAATTACATATATATATCAACAATCAGATTTTAATTTGTAAAGTATCACTTAAAAATAAAAATTGACCTTATTAGTGTATTGATATTTACAAAGTATAGCTAAGAATCTAACATATAATTATACGGTATATTACATATAACACGTAACATTATAAGATTTTTTATTTGAAAATTGAAAAAGGAAATTTTATGATTATTTTCAAGTTTTAAAAGTAAAAATAATAAATTATATAGATTTTAGTATAAAAGATTGGACTTGATTTTACTTTTTTATAAAAATAATTGATATTGTCACATATATAATAATATTATAACATTTAATTTCAAAAAATTAATTTTAAAGATATTTAATTTATATTAAAATTTTAAAAATATTTTATTATAATATTTTTTTATTTTATAATATTTATTCATATAATATACAAATCTAATTCCTATAAATATAAATGGATAAATAATTATCTATGGGTTGATTCAATATGACCCTTATTTTAATGGGTCAATAATGACCCAACCCATATTTACTCTAAAACTAAAATGGATGGATATGAATGAATCAAAATAAGGATGGATATGGATGGATAAATGGATATATGTCAAGATTGCTAGGTCTAGTGATGAGACCTACCTACTACATTAGACAACCAACAATTGGTGGGTGCCTGATAGATTACAGTATACTGCCCACGGTATGGGATAGACATCGTATCATAACGTCACTCGAACTAGTTCATGAATGACGTGAAAACATTGCAAATTCCTGTTGACTATTATCATTGCTTGCGTATGCCATACTATGTCATGATATATATACTATGCTATGCCATGAAATCATGATTCCTACTATAAAAATCAAGGTCTAGGAGTATTTTTAGAGAGTTTGAATACACGGAAGAGTTTTCATGAATGAAAGAGAAAGAGTTAAAGCAAAATGTTTATAATGGGATCCTTGAATGTTTTTCTTAAAAAAACCATCCAAATATACCTCAATAGTCTGTGTTCTGTTATTAACTCTTCGTTTGTAAATAGACCTGCATAAAGGTTTATAAAACACGTGTTGTAAATAAACAAGGGTAATTATGTCTGTTTCTGTATTAAAATATAAAAGTATATTTAAGAAAATTTTGTAAGATAACAACTTTAAGCTCATTGCATTCGCATTAAGTTTGCTTGTCAAGAATAATGTGTAGGCTTATAGGAAGCAGTGCCATGTCAATTTCGTATGTTAGTCATGGGGCCAAAGTTGAGATGTGAAATTTGCATCAAAATTTTTAGATTTTATTATGGATTTCTGATGAAAAATGAAATCCCGAAAAATAACGAACTGTTTGAATTTTTATCTCGTTATTTTTTATGGATTTATTTTTACATTTTGAGAAAAATTTCGTCGGGAATTTATATTGGAAATAACAAATTTTGTTGTAGTGCCACGTTGAGTTCTAGTTGCAATTTAGAATTTGGAAATTTTAATTTGATTGAAGTTTTCATGAGTTTGATTTAATTCAATTTATCTAATAAAAGGAACTAAAATATTTTATCGTATATAAGAATGATTAAGTGTAATAATCAGTTTACATGTTCAAAGAACTCAAATTACGGAAGATTATATTATTATTTTTTTACTATTAATAGTGATAAAATTATTAACATATATATGTAATGATTAGATGTCAAACTCAAAATGTAGAGGAAGAAAGACACTTTTAAGAAATATTGGATTAGATTAAATAAAAAAATATTTTTTTAGTAAATTGTAATTGGACAATTAGTTTATTTTTAATAGATTAGTCAAGTAAGGTTAAAAAAAATTATATTAACCTATTAGACATTAGATTAAAAATTTGATTGGATTATAAGAAGTCCCAAAATTTTGAAGGACTATTAAAATTCTCAATATTAAAAAGGAAAAAAAAAAACTTAGATTTGTCGGTAGGGCCGCACCTACGCAGACAAAATGGCACAAGTTTGCGCCTATGGAGGCTTGCCTGTGAAAAATACAAACTCCAATATAAGAAATCTAATCTTTTCTTTTAAACTAAATATTACAATCACCCGTCAATGCACCCTCTCCATCGACACACAGACTTCGGCATAATTCCCCATCGAAACAAGGCCCTTGAAATGTTCCACTACGTTTTCCACAAATTTCTTCCACTTCTAACCCTGCTTGTAAATACAAAAGAAAAGGAATTGGATACCTTACTACTACATATTAAAGTTACATATATGTTCCTTATTTCTCAATTTTGTGGCAAATTTAATTGAAAAATTTATTCATAGATCACCCAATAACAGATTGAAAACTGTAAAAAAAAGGGATAATTTCACTTTTTATTTTCTTTTGGGTTGTGTATCCAGAAATTTGGATTGCAAAAATAGTATACACATAGAAAAAAATCAAAGTTTAAATTATTATAAAATATTGAATATTTGGATAATATTTTTGTTTTAAGTGTTCTCTTCTATATTATCAGTGTGCATACGTAAGTTAAATTTAAATTTTTTTACCATTATTTAAATTAGAAATTTTCTCTTTTGATTTAAAAAGTAATACAAAAAGACAAATCAGTTGTAAATTGTATCGCCTATAAAATTCATAAGATTAGTAAATAATGTGGGATTTAAAATATTACTTAGTTGTCTTAGGGATGCAAATGAATCAAGTTGAATTGAATATTATATTCAAACATGAAATTGTGAAAAATAAATGAGATGGTACTATCACCAGTCATAAAGTCAAATTAGTTATTGTTTTATTTTTTGTATTTATCAGTTAAGACAAGTTAGCTACAAAGTTTGTTAGAAATTAGTTTTAGGAATTTCCATATATATAAAAATAATGAAAGTTAGTTTTGGATCCTTTTGATCAATAATAACATAAATGATTTTTTATTCTAAAAATTTTGTTGTGGTATCAAAGCTTTCTTCTTTTCTTTCTTAGCTTTTTCCTAATTTTCTTAGCAAACAAATGGTGAAAGCAACTCAATAAGATTTCTTAGGTTCTTCTTTGTTCCTCCTTTTTCCTTTTATCTTTTCAGTAATCAAACAACAGAAATTTCTCAACTTCCAATAATGGCAAATCTTTAAATACCAAAGAATTTTCCTTCAAGTCCATTTTCTTACATCCTAGTGAAAATCCAACATTGGTTCTAGCATCTCCAACATTGGACGATACCAATTACTACCCATGGTTAAGAACCATGAAGATGGCTCTTCTCTCAAAAAATAAATTATAGTTCGTAGATGGAACCATATTTATTCCAAGCAAAGATAATGCTATCTTCCTAGCATGGCAAAGATACAATACAATGGTGTTAGCTTAGTTAATTTGACCTTTTTCTCTCTCCATTGCTCAATCTATTATATCATTTGACATTATTGTTGATATTTGGAAAATTTTAAAGCATAGACTTTCCTATGGTGGTGTAGTATGAATTTCAAATCTCTAAGAAGAGATATCTTCTCTTAAACAAGGTTTTGTTAGTATTACTACTTAATTCAATCACCTAACAACTTCATGGGATGAGTTGCTCAATATTAAACCAATTCCAATTTGCACATGCACTATCAAACGTACTTCTCAAGCTCTTACAATAGTCAAGACATATTAGGAAAATGATTATCTTATCAGGTTTTTAACATGGTTGAATGATACTTTTACTTATATCAAATCCTAGATTCTCATGATGGATTTGTTACCTTTCATCAACAATGCTTTTACTCTTGTAATTCAATAGGATAGGCAATCTAGTTTATCTACATCCTTACTTTCTGAACCTACTATTTTTTTATAGTAATGTTAAATCTTCTTCATCAGTTACTTCTGAATTAGTTATGAGTTATAGTAACATGAAAAGTTCTCCTAATTCCAACTATCAAAGATGACCTTATTATTTTGGAAGTGGCCTACTTGCACATATTGTGGAATTCAAGGTCATACCATAAATAAATGCTACAAAAAACATGGCTTTCCACTTAGGTATAGATCCAAGGGAAAGCAAGTAGTTTGTTCTTCCAATCACATTGAAATGGTGAACCTTGAACTTGTAAGGATTCTTCCTCCATAATCTATATCAATTTACTCAACTAATTTGTAATGTAATGAAACTTTCAATATGAATCACTTTTCATAGTTTCAACAGCAATTTTCATTCACTCAAGATCAATACGTGAAACTTTTGGCCCTAATTTAGCTTGCTAATTCAAAGGCTACTATTAGTGCAACTCGGGCTAATGCTCTTATAACACAAATTATGTTTATAACACAATTTTCATTCAAAGGGTAATTTACCTTAGCCTTCCCATTACCAAGAAGATCACATAGAGTTAAATATGCCCCTACTAAACTAACAAATTATGTTTACAACATCCATCAGCTTAAGCCATACACCTCACCATATCCTGTTTCTTCTATATTGTCATAATCCAATCTATCTCTTTGTTTACCACCATTTTACACTTAACATAGCACATATGACAAAACCTAAGAGTTATTCTAAGGCCATAAAACACCTTTGTTGGAAAGAAGCAATGAATTTAGGAATCCAGGCTCTGTAATAAAATAACAATGCAAAGTTGTATCTTTATCCACTGGCAAACAACCTATTGGTTGTAAATGGGTCTATGAACTTAAATATAATCAAGATGGTTCTATAGAAAGGTGCAAAGCAATACTAGTAGTCAAAAGCTATACACAATAATTAAGGGTTAATTACTTGAAGACTTTTTCAATAGTGGCAAAAATGACTACTATAAGAATTTTTTTATTAGTTGCCGCTGCCAAGAACTAGTTTCTTTACCTATTAGACTTTAATAATGCTTTCCTTGATGGTGATCTCCATGAAGAAGTGTACATGAAGCTTCCACATAGATTCATCACTATAATACCTAATCTTGCTTGCAAGCTCTTCAAAAGCTCATATGGTTTAAAGTAAGCAAGTAGATAGTGGAATGCTACACTTACACAGTCTCTTCTTTAGCATGGTTGCACCCACTCACTTGTTAATCCTTCCCTATTTACTAGACATACAACTAATGACTTTATTACTTTACTAGTTTATGTTGATGATGTTATATTAGCAAGCAATTCATTGTCTCAAATTTTAGAAGTAAAAAGTTTTCTTCATGATAAGTTCAAAATTAAGGATCTTGGTACTTTAAAGTATTTCTTTGGCCTTGAAGTAGCTAGATCCTCCAAAGGTATTGTTCTTTGTCAAAGGAAATATGCCATGGATATTTTAACTAATACTAGACTTCTTGAATGCAAACTAGCTTGTTCTCCAATGGTTTGTTCAACTTAGCTTAAAAAAGATGATAGTTCTCTACTTATTGATGTTGCATCCTATAGAAAATTGATTGGCAGGTTACTTCATCTAAATACTACAAACCTGATCTCAACTATGCCATTCAATAGCATTATAGTTTCTTGATTGTCCTACCATCAATCATTTACTTACTACAGATAAAGTTCTATGATATGTCAAAGGTAGTCCAAACCAAGGTCATTTTTTCTACCAACAATAATGTCAAACTGCAAGCATTCAGTGATTCAAATTGGGTTGCTTGTCTAAATACAAGAAAATTAGTCACTAGCTATTATAATTTACTTAGTTCATGTCTTGTGTCTTAAAAGTCTAAAAAATAATAAACTATGTCTTGATCTTCCTCTAAAGCAAAATACAGAGTCCTAGCTTTAATAACTTGTGAACTCCAGTGGTTGACCTATCTTCTTCAAGACCTTGGTGTTGTTGTCTCTCAACTAGCTCCTTTGTTTTGTGACAACAAATTAGCAATCCAAATTACTGGAAGTCTAGTATACCATGAGAGAACCAAACATATAGAACTTGATTGTCACCTGGTCAGATAGAAACTGTAATCTAGAGTAATTTATCTTCTAATGCAATTAACTCATTAACTTATAGATTTCTTGACTAAGCCTCTAGCTACCTTTTACTTCTGTTTTTCATTATCCAAGCTAGGCATTATTAACATTTATGCCCCAACTTGCAGTGGGGTATCACGAGTCATAAAGTCAAATTAGTTATTATTTTGTATTTAGCATTTATTAGTTAAGCCAAGTTAGTTATAAGGTTTGTCAGGAACTAGTTTTAGGAGTTTATATATATATATATATATATATATATATGATAATAAAAGTTAGTTTTGGATCCTTTCATTTAGTAATAACAAAAATGTTCTTTGATTTAAAAAATTCTATTAGTTAGTCAAGCTAAACATTATAAAGGTTGAATAACTCAAGCCCAAGCTTAAGACTAACCTAAATACAATCGTAATGAATTTACATAAACTTATTCAATTAGTAAGTTATTGCACCCTCCTTTTTCATTGAACTTGGATTAATATTTAGATTTGAGTTTGAACTTTTTGTGAATATGAACTTAAATAAATTTATACAATGTTAATCATAGAGTTTATTATTTCACCTAAGTTTGAGCATATAAAATTTTATCTTTCACAAATAAACTAGACACTTGTTTTTTTTTATCACATTTCACTAATAAAAAATATTTACACAATTATCACATAATGCAAAAAATTGCACTTATAAAAAAAGTATCATACACTAAAATTCTAATTACTTCAACTAAGTATCATACTTTGTCATCAAACTTGAACAATTATAATATTATTAAAAATTTTATTTATTGTGCCATTTATATATAGTAGAATAGTTTGAATCAAATAATATGAGTACAACCTCGGTTTTTATATTAATTGACTCAACCCATTTAAAGTTGAATTTTGAACTAAGTTTTTTACAAATTGATTTTAAATTGTCTGCAAGTAACTTAATTTATTTATACCTCAAATCATGATTTATTTTTCATAGACACATTATATCATAGAATTGATTTTTAAAAGCATTAGGTCTGAATAATATAACTACTATATCGAAAATATAGGTTAACCCCCAGCTTTTTTTCTCTGCATGAAATTCATTTTTTTCTTCATTTTTATCCTCATAAGATATTAATAATTTATTTAATTTCATCCCATTTAAAATAGAATTAGATAAATTAATATCTTCTAAAGATAAAATTTATACAAAATATTTCACGAGAGAATGAAAACAAGAAAGAATAAGACAACAGTAACGAAGAATAAAAAGGCAACTAAGCTGCACAATTTACTAACCTAGGCAGCCATGTATACTACTAGGATATGCTCGGATGGCAATTTGACTTATCCCCAATTTTTGCTTATTTAGATATTGGCATTAGATTTTGAGAATAGATATAGCTACAAGTAGTAGAGGAATTTTTGTGAGGAATTTATTGAGTGCAGCTATGCGTACAAGAATTGCACTACCTAACCTTTCCTTTATCCATTTTATATAATATATAATTAAATATTATATATTTATATATAAATTTGATTATACAATAAAAAGTAAAACTTAAGTTATGTATATAATTATTTAAGTTAAAAATAAAAAAAATAAGATAGAATTTAACAAAAGAATTCAATTATTCTTTATTGTATTAGTATTATTAAAATTTTCTAGAAATTATTATTTAATTAAAAATAATAAGATATAGATAAATATGATTAGTATAATATAATAATATATGAAAAAAATAATTGGATATGTTTAATTTTTTAAAAAATTAAATTAGAATATAAATTAATATATATTATTTAAATAAAATAAAAAAATTAGATATGAGAATTCAGATATTAAACGAAAATAAATATACGTATTCAAAATTCTACTCATATAAATATAGAAACAAGAAAAGTTAAAATATTTTAAAATAAAAATAAGCACAAAAATCTTAACATCCGACTCATATCCTCCGCAATGCCATTCCTACTCTAGATAGTGATTGATTCAGGGAAAGATAAGTATACCAATATATAGACAATTGAGGGTACAGTTCTTCAATATAGTTGGAGTTGAAATGTTCACGTGATTTTCAGCTTTTCGGGCTATAGTCTGTTTCCAGTGTACGCCATGCTAATTACAAAGTCTGTTTATTGTATATAATAGTATACTTACCCGCAAAGCACGCGAACTTCTCCATCACATTAATTATCCTCTCCTCTTATATTAAATAATCATTAGTGTGTGCTCGTGTTTCTTTTATTTTTTTATTTTTTTAAATCCTGTTGTGTTTTAAATCTACAGTAATGTAGTTCTTAATTTTTTTTTATAGTCTAGGATTTAAAAAACAGTCTGCGACCGCAATATTGCATTTTCAGGACAGATCGTGTCCATGATTTTTTACAATTTTAGACCGTTATAGCCTCATTTTTTCGCATTCATTCGCATCGCGACGTGACCGTGATCGCGACCGCAACCACAATTTAAATCCCTGTTTATAGTGTTAAATAGTTGATACATAATTTGCAACTTTAATACTTTATTCACTTATCTTACACTTTTAATTATTTGTGTTATAGTTTTATCTAAATTTATTGAAATTTATTATGTCAGAGTCATGAAATTCGTTATTAGCTCTAACTCAATATGACTTTAATCTATTCGTAATTTCGTCCATCGTTCCTAATTTATTTTTGCGAACTAAGGGGTTGGAATTTGAAAGTAGAAAGAAATAAAAAGTTTGATTATATAAATTGGATATTTAAAATTCTATTTGAATTTAATAAATAAAAAAGAAGAGCAGATTACAAGCATGTGACAAAATCTATTATATTTAGAGGAAAAACAAATATAAGTGAGTGAAGTGTTAATAGTACAAACTAGAAGTAACCTCTTTTTCATATTTTAAACCATATATAATTGGAAATATTGTAAATAGGTTTGTAACATATATAGAGAAAGTGCATCTTTTCCAAAATTATTTGAGTTTAAAGATTCGGTCTCAACTATATACAAATGAAAGCTTATCGCGTGACACACGCATACATACAATGATGAAATATAAAAAGAGTACTTCGTCAACAAAAATGAAAAAATAAGAGAAAAAATGACTTTTTTAATATTTTAGTTTAATATTAAATATAGTAATAATACTCTGATTATATTTCTAAACTCATATATATATATATATATCCATTTACTTCTTGTCATTCTAATAGTGAGGTTCCGAATTCTAATCTAATTACAATGTTGGGATGATATAAATTTAAGAATCTGGTGAAGTATTTCTTTTTAAAATGGTCATATTTATTGATTATTTTTCATCCAAAGAGATTGGCGACCATTAGGGAGATGAAAAGAAATACACCAAAAGATAAAGAAGCTTAACAATTTTATACACAAAACTGAACAAAAATGCTTCTTTATTAAAAAAAAATTAAAAATAGTTAATTCACTAAATACATAACTATAATTATGAAATCAAACCCAAAAGGTAGAAGACAGTAAATTCTCCAAGAAAACATCATATTTCTCTTAAATCAAAAGCCCTCTCCAGCAAAAATGGCTTTCTTTAAAGGATGGAGTTGGAGACACAGATAGGTATAATAGCTAGGAGCCAATAATGATTAAATTAAAGTGCTTTAGATTTAGATAGGATCGCAATTGAAAACGCAGCTGTACTTGCATGATACGGATGCTCCTTATACGGCATTGTCGACATTAATGAATTACGAAGGCCGTTTTTGTTTTACATTGTTAATAAAGTGACAGGATTTAGAAAACATTAAACAAAGGATCTTTCATGTGCGGCCAGTTCCCTCTTCCTAATGCAGTGATCCATTCCCGTATCTTGCTGGTTTTGTCTTTATAATATCGTATGAGTTGATAATAGAAATTGCCGTACAAAAAGTGAAATTGCTAAAAAGAAATACAGTAAAAAAACTATAATTTAAAAAAAATTAAAGAGAAATACGAACACATCTAATTGTGTGGTGTAAAATAATGAAATATTACGGTTGAGAAAATTGATGTGGCAGTTATGTCGCAAATGCAAAATTTTAAAACATGGATGTATATGATTAAAACTATATTGCACTGAGACAGCCAAAGCATATTATATATCTAACGATCTTTTAAGTTGAGTTCAACGAATTTCAATATATTGATATGTTAGATTCTGTAATTATAAATGTTTTTGATAACTTTTCTTTATATTAGAACCACATTTAGAATTAAATATATTTTCATTTTTATTTATACATTTGTGAATTATGACCACATTTAAAAGTAAAACTGCTGTCGAATACATTTTTTTCTCTTTTGTCAACGTGAAATTAAAATTTAGAAGTTATGCTTTGTTGTGTCTTTGAAAAAATTCATATTACTATATGTTGGGAAAATATAAATGAAACAATTAACCCAAAAATAAAATGTGGAATATACATACTTGATTTTGGCTTTTAGGATCTTGATGCTGCAATCCATCACATGGATGTCAAGAATCACCTCTGGATTGGAATTCTTGGCCACTTCCCATAACAATTACACCAAAATCAAAAAAATCCACACACTTTCTTCTAGAGAGAGAGAAGAAGATGGATGAAAACTCTCTAATAGAATTTTTTGGCTCTTTTGGAAAAACTGAATGTCCCATATTTTTTCTTTTCCTCTTATTTCTCTCTATTAACCTCTGAAGGTAGGAGTGGGTTGTTATTTCTCTTTCCATATCTCCCACTCCTTAGTTAGTTACCCAAAAACTGACTTTTGTTTTAAATTTGAATTTTAATAATATATTAGACATTTATCTAAAAAGATAATAAATATGGATCACCCATTTTGGGTGTCGCCACATTCATTATCTCCCACTTACACATAATGGGATGAGCCACATGATATAATCTTCTCTCTTCGTGGTTTTCATACTCAATGCATTGTCATAACCACATGGGCATGATGTTATCTTGGGTGTTCTTGTACTAGAAATTCTTACATAGAATCAGTACAAGACAACTCGTACTTCTAGTTGTTCATATTATGCCTCAGATGCCCTAGATTTTCCATATACGCTTGTCATTTGCAAATCTAATCCCTCACAAGCTTTACCATAAGCTCAGATTGTCATTCACATATGCATAGCATCCACACTTATGATGTTACTAAAATTAACTTCACAACAGACATGTTTCAAACATTAGTATAATTGTGTATATATCGGGAAATCTTCTTTTCGCCCATATATCACTTTGATTTGAAATAGTTGCTTTTCTAGTATTTTATCCTTTAGACCGTATATATCATGATCGTGGGATGCATACTAAGGTAGTAAACATTGCATCATTTCTCTATGATATTGTCAAAGTGTGAACATTGCATCATTTCTCTGTGATATTGTCAAAGTCAAACGGTATCTTTGAAAAGAAATTTTCTTTTCTAGAACTCACATAACAATGACCCAGGGGTCTTTCACTTGCTTCTCGTTTGCGGTTCTTTTTGCACATGTGGTATGAATCACATGCTACGGTGTTTAACTTTTAGCATAAGGGCATATGTCAATTTTATTAGTAATACCATACATACTTTAGTTCAGGCACACATAATACCTAATCTAAATTCTTCCATATTATTCAACTACTTTTGACGTCAGTATGTGAAGAATTCATTGTTTGGTCACAAGTATTGCAGAAGGTAGGAGATTCCACAATTCGATCCATATTTGTATTTTGGATCTCATCTCAACCTTACTTCATTAAGGCGACATATTTAATTTTGTGTTACTTCTCTACCAAAATACAACATTTCTCATAGTTATGTTGGTGAACACATCTCTCATCTCTGCCCACTCTTCATGAGTGTCGGAGGTGGTTTTTCATGTGAAAGAACTAACCTTATCAACCTATATGACATACTCGACATTCATATACTCATACACATCTCATAATACATGTATTTGAATAAAAAATATATTTTATTCATTTCAATTTCGAAAATGTTTGATTACATTCTACGCATACCGAGAGACTTTACATGCTTAATATATATATATATCTCTAGGTATAGCCTTAGTAAAAGGATCTGCTATCATCTTTTGTGTAGAAATGTGTTGTATGGTGGCCTTCTTTTGCGTTATTGCATCTCTCACAAAGTGATACTTTGTGTCTATATACTTAGTTTTACTATGATACTTTGGATCCTTTGTATAGGCGATGGCTACCTAACTATCACAATATATTAGGATGGGATTTAAATTCTCACCACAAATCCCTAGATCTTCTATAAATCTTTTCAGCCATATTGCCTCTTGTACCACTATAGAACATGCCACAAACTCTACTTCCATTGTTGATAGTATAATGCATGTCTGCTTCTTGCTATACCATGATATGACACCATTGTTTAGTAAGAATGAGTAGCCCGATGTGGATTTTCTCTCGTCTAGGTCTCCTGCCCAATCTGCAAGAATATCCAACTAAGCATAAGTTATCTCCTTGATAGCATAGCGCATAGTTGATGGTGCCTTTTAAATATCTTAGTATCCTCTTGACAGCTTTCCAATGTTTCTGTCTAAGGTTTGATTTCTATCTACTTACAAGTTTGATCGCATGACAAATATCTGATCTTGTATACATCATTACGTACATTAGACTTCCTACCGTACTAGAATAAAGAACTCTATCCATTGATTTCTTTTCATACTCATTTTAAAGGGCATATTTCTTAACTCAATAGTTCACTCTTATTTCCAAGGGTATCCATGGGTTTGTAATCTTTCATATTGAATTTCTCAATAATTCTCCAGATATAATTTTCTTAAGAAAGTGAAACAAGTTTCTCGGAGCGATCCCTAAAGATTTTGACTCCAAGGATATAATTTGCTTCACTTATATCTTTCATCTCAAAATTTGAGGATAGCCATTCCTTAATAGCCATAATCGAATTTATATTATTTCTAGCCAATAGTATATCATCCACATAAAGAGATAATATCACAAGATTGTCTTCATGCTACTTAATATAAACACAATGGTCTTCCTTAATCATTTAAAAGTTATATGAGGTTATCACTTGGTGAAACCTCAAGTACCATTATCTAGATAACTGTTTGAGTTCATGAATGAACCTTTAGAGTCTACAAACTTTCTTCTCTTCTCCTTTTTGTATGAAACCTACTGGTTGTTCCATGTAGATTTCTTCATCTAGTTCTCTATTAAGAAAAGCAATTTTTACATCCATTTGATGTAATTCTAAATTTAAATGTGCTACTATGGCTAGGAGTAATCTTATTGAATTAAAATGAACAACAGGTGAGAATGTCTCCTTATAATCTATTCCTTCCTGTTTTGTATACCCTTTTGTAACTAGTTGAGCTTTATATCTCTCAATTGATCCATCTACCTTTCTTTTAATTTTGAGAACCCACTTGTTCCCAATTACCTTTCAGCCAGATGGTAGGTTAACTACTTCCTAAACTTTGTTAGTTTTCATTGAGTTTATTTCTTCCTCCATTGCTTTCTTCCAATGTTCCTTAGCAGGAGAATTTAGAGCCTCTTAAACTATTCTTGGCTCTTCTTTATCTTGAGGAGTAACCATAAGAGTTGGTCTCTCAATTGAAAAGTGTCTTTTAGGTACACTTCCTCTCTTACTTTTCCTTAGTGGGGTATCATGTACCATATCTTCTCTAAATGTAGGATTTTCACTCATTCTCTCAAAGCTCCCAGCATTGGTAGGCATTCTTTGAGAGCTCCCACTTGGATAAGATGAATAAGATTCAATATTATTATCCATTTGATCATGTAACTCATAAAAGGATACAGTTCGATTAATTTCTCCTTTGCTAAGAAATTCACTTTCCAAAAATGTGTATCTCTCGATTCAAGTTCTGTTATTGTTCCTTCCTCATTTTCACCAATGAAAACGTATCCCTTAGACAATTCTGAGTATTTTATAAAGATACATTTCTTCCTTCTTGGGCCTAATTTTTCATATTTATAGGAAGCATCATGAACATATGCAACAGACGCCCATAGTCTAAGAATACTTAAATCAGGCTTGCATTTTGTCCATAGTTCATAGGGAGTGGATGTAACAGATTTTAAGGGCACATGGTTAAGAATGAAGGTAGCTATCAAGATGGTATCTCCCCAATATGAAAATGGTAGATTTGCTTGTGCCATCATTGATCTAACCATGTCTAGAAGAGTCCTGTTTCTTCTTTTAGCTACTCCATTTCATTGTGGAGTGCTAAGGATTTTTAGTGCCCTAACTTTCTTGTCTATTTGATTTTTAACTTCATTTAAATAATGTCTGGAACATTCTAATGCTTCTAACTTATGCAAAATCAAATAGATTTGATCGTATTATAAGTAATCATCAATGAAAGTGATGAAGTACCAAGCTCCGTGTCTTGCCTTCACACTCAAAGGGCTACATATATCAGAGTGAACTAATTTCAATGGAGTTTCTATCCTAGTTCCTTTTTCAAATGATTTTTTGGTTGCTTTATTGACTAGATAATATTCACACAAGGACATTTTCAATTTTAAAATTGGGCCTAACAATCCCTTTTTTTGCTAGTTTAATCATTCTATTATAATTTATATGTCCTAATCTAGCGTGCCAGGTGTCCATCTTAACATTTAAATTTGAAGTGGAAGTAGTAAAGCAATCATAAGCAATGTTGTTAACAACATCTAAAATGACAAATCCATCAGAAATAAAGCCAAAACCATAAAATACATCATCTTTAAAAAATGTCAACTACATTGTCATGAAAGTTAATTGAAAAGCTAAAATTAAGTAGGGAACAAATGAAAACTAAATTTCGTCAAATGTCAAGTGTATAAAGTACATCATGCAGGATTAATGTTCTTCCTCCACGCAAATCTAGTTTGCATGTTCCAATGCCTTTGAATTTAATCCTCGCATTGTTTCCAACATAAAGTCACCTGCTTTAGCTTGACAAACGATGATACTCTATATAGGATCCTTGATGATCATTAGTTACATGGTCAGTGGCACCTGAATCCAAAATCCACAAAGGATAAGATTCTGTTAAAAAAAATAGTACAGGAAACATATGAAAAATGTTTGAAATAAGTATCTAGTAATACCTTGTTCTGTTCATTTTGTTAAGTGCAATCTTGAGCAAAATGGCCCATTCTTTAACAAGCATAACATTTGATCTTCTTGAGATTAAAGTTCCTTGCCCTACGCTTTCCCTTCTTCTTCTTGAAGGTTTTCTTACCCTGAGAATTGAGCCCAGTTTTTCTCTTTTAGAACTTTTTGCCTTTCTTAAATTTAAGGTTAGAACTAGAGGGACCTACTTCCTCAGCCACATACACTTGTCTAGAGGATCTATAAGCCCCTAAACGTTCATCCTCAAGTTCTAGATGTCTTGCCACATCATCAAAGATTACTATACTTTCATTATGAGTCAGGTTAACCCTCATGTATTCCCAACTAGCAGGGAGTAATCTAATCACTGCTTGCACTTACTGTTCATTAGATAGTGCATGATCTACTACTTTCAGCTCACGAATCATATTTAACATTTCTCGTAAATGTTGTTACATCGGTGTATTAAGTCAAAGTCTGTATGTGTCAAATTTAATTATGAGTCTTCTTAGTTTGGTGGTAGAAGTAGCACTAAAATTTTCTTTCAAGGCAATCCACATTCCCTAAGCAGTTGTGTAATTCTCATATTCGCACATGAGATCATCTGCCATCGCACTTAAAAGTGTGATGCAAGTAATGCTATTCTTTTTCTTCCAAATAGCATATACCTTAGCATCTCTTCTATGCTGAGCTATGTTCCTAGTTTCAGGTTCTAACATGACATTGTTTAGAGCTTCTAGAGCATCTTGCTCTTCTAAGATGTATAATATTTTTCGATGCCAAATGTCCCAGTTGTCCCCATTCAACTTATTACTCTTGTTTAATTTAGCATTTATGTTCTTGCTGGCCATTTTGTTAAATGTATAAACATTTCCTATGAGTATACAATGTCGTTTATTTGCATAGTTCTCGCATAGAACAACAATGACATTACTTAGTTCATGGTCGGGAGTTTACGTTTGTCATACCCCTATCGCATGTTTGCCTAAATACTATCATTATTTTCTATCGAGGACATTTTCATGCAAACATAACATTTTGTGTCACTCCTAAAAAAATATAATTCATGAGCTCCCACTCAAATGCAAGACATTGTAAAGATAAATGCATATCAAGTAAACAATATTTGATCATCCAAATAATAATTAAAAATCCAATAAACATTTAACAATGTTCTCAAAGTAATCTCATTAAAACAAGAGAAATGAATACATCAAAATGAAGTATTCAAAGCTAGTGACTGTATTCTAGCTTTCTATTTTGGTTTCAATGCCTTCATTTCATCAAATTTGTTGAACAAATTTGGTGGATTTTTGGAATGGGTTAGGCCAAAGTTGTGTATATTCAAAGCTTTAAGTGGACCTCTTAAGTGTAGTCCTTTTTCTAGAGTGCTATGTCCAAGCCCCAACACACAATAGTCTTTAGTGTTGTAACGCTTCTTTAGAGGTTCAATGATGCTTGCTGATTCTTTCAAATTACCAAGCAGTTTCCTAGCCTACAACACCAATATAAACTTCAGCCAAGCAAAAAGAACAAGGAACAAAGAGACAATACAACTTGTTCTTACTTGATAGTAATGGACTTTAAAAGTTGTGGAATTTGTTGCTTTTTAAAAGTAAAATGTAATAAACTTATGATTGTTAGTTTCTAAATGATTATGAGGGAGGGATTACATTAAAACACCAATGTAAATCATTGGGGTTACTGTCATATTTCAAATAAAAGAGAGAATAATATTCTAATACCAATCCAATTCCCTTAGCTACTTTTTAGCATACTTTGCAAATAGCTGTTAGTCATTTTGTTCGACAATGCAATTCGTAATGCTCTACCATATCACTGAGTTCCGTAAAGCTTCTCTTTGAAACAATAACCTACAGTTCATTTCCTCTTTCGTTTCCAAAAAGCAATATGAGTACCAAAATGAAAAATATAATTATCATTTTCAAAAAATTAACACCTCCAACATTCAAATCCACCTGTGCAAGGAGTTGTCCCTTCTATCTCTACATGTAATATACTTTCATTATCCAATAACAGGGGAACGAAACAATTCTGGAACCTAAAACACGACAACCTAGCAATAAATGAAAAATTGTTACGTTGCGATTGCGGGCTATCAATAGCTCTTACACGTTTTAAGGAGCAATAAGAATTACATTTCATCTAAATTACGACTTCACAAGCATTGCCGATGTAGCTTAATTACTTGACTCGAGTTGGGTCTTCCTTTACATAATAAAGTTAATTTATAATTCATTAATTTGATTGATAAATTATAAATTAATCTCTAAAATTATTTTGTACACTAGCTTATAAGAAACAAATTCTAATTCAATAAACTATTTTAAGTAACCCATAAACTTATAAGCTGATAGCTTTCTATAAAATTTTAAAATTTATTCTTTTATTTTTATTTATTTACAATTCATGTCCTTAATAAATAATTATATTTTTATTTTAAATAATAAATAAATAAAAATTAAGAAAGTAAGTAAGTAAATATACATAATCATAAATTTAGTATAAATACTTAAATAAAAATATGTAAAAAAATAAACATGTTATACCATAGAATAATATTAATTAATTTTAAACAATTATGTTCTCACCCTAAAAGCTAGATAAATAAAAACAAGTACGTAAAAAAATGTAAGAATTCATAAAATATGATTAATTTAGTTTTAATTAATTATATCCTTATTTTATACTATAGATGTATAAAAATGTGTACATAAATAAATATGTAATATTATAAAATATAACAACTAGATTTTAAATAATTATATTTCTATTATAAATAATAATTGAATAAAAATTACATAAGCAAATAAATATGTAAGGTCATAAAATATAATTAATTTAATTTTAGGTAATTATATTTTTATTTTGAACAACTTAGTTGCATTATTATAATTTGATCTTTAAATAAATAAGAATTGATTTAATTTACATGTATATATTTGTATTAATATATTCTTTTATATTTTAATTAGTTTAACAGTTACTTTTATGAAATATTTTTCATAATATTAGCTAACTTTATAATAAAGATGGCAAAAAGGTAGGTTTGGGCAAACTCGAACCAGAACCAAACCAAATCCAAAAATGAATAGACTCGATGGACCTGATTCAATATGAATCCATACCCAGTGGATAATTTTAGGCTTATTCTCACTAGACCCAAAATTTACCCATTAAACCTGAATATAAATCCTTTCCATTCTGTTGAGAGAGAATACATCATATTGCTTGGAAATCATTAAGCAATGATATGTGCAAATGCAAAATTTCATAGTGGGCAATTAAATCCTTTTTTATCATTCCACCTTCAATCAATCAGTGTGGTATTGAAATCTTGGAGGGAGGCATAAAAGAAACAAAGCTAATGAAACTATAGGAACCCAAGCAACAACAAAAGAACACTCAAAATTATTGATAGGAGAGGAAGCCTTGTTTGTTAAGATCCCTGATGGTGATGGAAAAGAACTTGAGGTCAGCACTAATGAGGGCTTTTAAGATCAATACTAGCAAAGAAAACTTCTAGATCTTTGGCAATGACGAGGGCCATAATATGGTAGAAATTTATCTCTTGCTTCTTCTCTTCGTTCGGCATATGTAATGAGAAAAATAGATTTATTTCAAAGATATGGTAATAGAAACTCTGTGATTTGAATTCCAATAATTTTTAGAAGGTAGGCAATGATGATTAGTGAAAATGATTTGTTAATGTTCGTCTTTCATCAGGTCCTGATGCACTCAAAATAGCCCACAAACCCAAATTTTTTTATGGTTCTAGACCCGAAATTGACCCGATTTAACTCAAGTCTCAAATGTTTCTAAATTTTTAAGTTTTAACAAGTCGGTTCAGGAAAGACCCAATAGATCCAGGTTTGCTTTGCCATCCCTACTTCATAATAACTTGCTAGCTCCATAGCTACTTATATAGAACAAAGTCCCAGTAGTTTATTAGTTTTATTTTATTTTTAAAAAAAATTGATATTTTTTCATATATTTTAATATAACTTAAATATCACATCAAGTTTTAGAAAATTATCTTGACAATTGAAAAACAAAATGAATCATTCTAGAAGTTAACAAGGAGATAAATCAAGTATGAAAAAGCATTAAAGTTATGTAAATAAGTTGAAAGGTTTACTCTATTTTAAAAGACAATAATTTTGTAAGTTTAAAGAAAAAAAAGACTAGTCTTGAAATTGATAAAGAATATTTCTTTAATTTAATTAAATATCAAGAATTCACAATAGGTTATATGTTCTTTTTACATACTATTCTTACAATGATACAAACATCAACAATTGAATGTGAATATACAAAAATATGAGAAAAAAACATAAATATAAGAAATTTTATTCTGTGACCATATCCATTCTATATATCAATTATTACATTAATTAAAGCAAATTTACAATAATATTCACAAGAAAATAAAAAACTATGACTTTGGTTTTGCAATTTTATTGCCAAACTTAGTACTAGTTCTTGTAAATATCATCCAAAAACCACTCACAAGGTCTATCAGATTTTCATATTGTTAAATTATGGATCTAAGTAATATATTTGCCTTCATTACCAATGTCAAGCTAAGTTTGAAGAAGAAGAAAATATTTCCCTCTTCATCTTATCTAACATATTTAGAGATGACAATGGATAAAGTAGTAATATTTAGATTTTATAACATTCCCAAAAGGGTTAAATGAGATGAAAAGGTAGTTATTTTTCTCCTCTTCATACACATGTTGCAGTTAAATAATGGAGGTTAAAGCATCATCAAGATATTTTTAAATTAAAAGTAAACATAAAATACATAGTTAATAAAATAAACTATAGACATTAGTTATTAACTTAAAACTAACATCATAGGATTGCTCCATTATAAATAGGTAATGCTTGCATTGCCCAAGAAGAATTTATAAATGCCTTTATACATTATTAATAACAAAACTAACATGTAACTATTTTCTTCTTCCCCTATGACCTCTTAAATGCCTTTTGAATGATAATTTTCTAAGTTAATCATCATATTAAATATCCATTTAAATTTTAAAAATCTCACTACATAATTATAGACTTCAATTTGTTTTACAACCCTTATCTTATTTATCTCAACAATTTCAAAAATATCATTTTATTTATATAGACATCAGTTTAAACTATGATTAACATTTATCAATCGACATTGAATTGCAATTCTCTAGTAATGTGCTATCACATAAACATAAGGCTATAGCCTAAAAAATAGAAAGTTGTATGGATATAGGAAAGAGGAATAACATGAATGAATGAATTAGATTAGAATAATGAATATCAAAATATTTTGGCAAAAAGAAATTCCATACGTATTGAATTATTAAGAGTTTGAAAGCTTGAGAGTAGGAACTATCTACATACAAAGAGAATGGTGAAGGAATTATATAGAGAAATCATCAAAAATAGGATCAAAATAAGGGAATTTAAATTTTTGGGATAACATAGGAGGTAATTAAATATAAAAATGAAAATAGAAATATTAAATGGATTGAATTACATAAATCAAGTGAATTACTAGGAAATATTTAGAGGTAATCACATTTTTACAAAATTTCTTCACATATGATATTATTTTAGCTAAAACTTGATGTAGAATTGTCTAATTGACAAACCATCAAATGATTTGGAAAATATACATTTGGGGTTTCAATTGATGTAAATTTTATAATTTAATTCTTAGGCAGTTAATACCAAATTTTTTTGGAAGTAGGAGTAAATATGGGCATCATGACACTAACCTTGCACCTTTTGGTAAATTAGACTTAACTTTTTCTATAAACATCTAACTGATGCTAATTAAGACCAGTGATTAAAGGATACACAGTGCTATCTTGTGCAAAAATTTCATCCAAAAATTTGAATAAGTAGAGAGATACGTAATTCCATTGAAAAATGATGTGATTAAGACCTTGAAACAAGAATGTTTGATTTATGAATGGAAATTCCTATTGGAAGTAACTTAATTAGGTAAGAAAAAATAGTGAAAATGTGTTTGAACATTGATAAAGGAGAATCTAATAGATATGAGAAGAAAATGAATTAGTTTGGGTTACCAAGAATATGTAAAAGCCCAATAAGGTGCATGGCTAGAGATAGAGCCAATTTCATGAAGGGATGATTAAGTATTGTATAAAATGTGAGTCTTTAGGTTAGAAAGAAAAGGCCCATTTGGTTTCCCATATCACTAATATAGAATTAATGTTTTACATGAATCAATAGACATCAATTTACAACAAATTTGACCTTTATTTTGATGTAGTGGTATTTTTGAAATTATATAAGGAATTAAAACAATGGATAAGAATACAATTGACATGTAAATATTGATTGGAAACTTACAACATTGATTTTGTACATCTAAAATGAATTTTAAAAACTTCATTGGAAACTACAAAATCATCGGACGTCAATTCTAGTCAACAACCATCATTTGAAAGGCATTTCAAAAGTTTCATTAGAAATTGCAAAAGCATAAGACCTCAACCCTTATTGATAGTGATTGTCTACGAGTAATTTAGGAGTCTCATTAGAAATTACAAAAGCATGCAATATTGAATTTTGTTTAATAATTAACATCTATTTTTTCAAATAAATCTTTGCTCTATCTTTGCATATGAACTCTTTTAACATCTCTCTAATTATATACTCTCTCATTTCACATGTTGTAAAAGTAGAATGGAATAGTTATCAAACTCTCACTCTTCTTTCATCAAGAGAGTTTATAATGGGAGAACCATAACATTTAGTTCTAACCTGTTATACACTCCTTCATTTGCTATGGAGTATAAAATCAGAGAAATTTAAGTAACAATGTTGGAGTTTGCATAAAGGATGAAAATTTTTATACATAGTGATTTTTCCATTGTTTTTGTGCATTCATATAAAGACATATAGTTTTTGTTTATTGATGATTTAGTGCAGCTATTTTGTACAAATTTCTAGAGATATCATTTCTCTTTACTCATTTATTTGTATTTTCATTATAACAATGACAATTAAAAAAACTTAAATTTTCATAATTGTTTGTTTTTGCTCATCTATACATTGTTTTTACTTAAAATTATATAATAGGCATTTCAATCACATAAATTTAAAAAGTGAAGACATATTGAAGCAAATATAACATTTTGTGTAAAATTAGCTGAAAATAACTTTTTTTTTCATATTTGATTATTTACATAATTGAAGTTGTAATAATATTGAGAAAATAACAAACATAAAAACATCATTTTTAGATCTAATTGATGTCTAATATGATGATCATTTCTCAAAATATATGAGGACATCTAAATAAATGCCATTTATAAGGAAGTTTAAATGAATAAATTGAATACATCTAAATGAATGGATTTATGAACAAATTTAAATGAAAGAAATTAAAGAAGTGAAAATAATGAATTTATGAAAAAGTTTAAATAAATGAAACTAAATAAGTCTAAATGAATTGAAGTGAAAATAACTTTAATAATAACATTTAATGTATAACATCAATTTTTTGTGGTGTCTATTGTGTAAGTTCATTTCAATCATGGTGACAGTTTATTAATAGTTTACATGTTGTTTTATTACTCAATTGACATCCTAAGTCATTGCAATCATACATATGGCCAAAGTTACAACAAAAATTTTTAATTAATAATTGATGTCTAATTATTTTGCTATTGACCAATAAATTAGGTTCCCTAATAACAAATTTATCATCCTTCAAGATAAATCTCCTTCCATAATTCTAAGTTAGGGGAGTAGATCTTGATATTTAGCATTACCATGGCCATTTGGAAGGTTTAGGAAACTTTTATAATTTCTTTCAAGGACTTATATTCACACCTTGGAAGGAACTCTAAGAGATTCATGGATTTTCTCAATAGCCTAGGTAAAGTTAATATAATAGTCTATACCCTTGATCTTAAAAGTTTTCTCTATAAATAGATTCCAAAAATGAATCCTTTTAAAAGTTTATTGGAATCAACCTAAGTTCTATCCAAGAATTTATATCCATAATTTGGCCATAAATACAAGAATTATGTAAAGCATTTGTAAGAACTTTAGATAAGAATCTTTCCAAATTTTTTATTAAAATTTTGTGTTCATTATTGAAATGTGGACGTATATCCTTTAATTTAAGGAACTTTAAGAGATTCCAATTATCTCTCAATGTTGAACATTATAATCTACATCTTCATCTCAATCTCAGAAGTTATCTTTTATGGTCATAGGTATTGCAACAAATCATAACTATCTTCTACACCCAAATAGATGTCATGAGCATATTCATAGTTTGATAAGATTACCATGATCATAAGATTTGAAACATGTCTAACTATGAGGGTTTGATGGCAGGTGTTATCCTCTAATTAACATTGAAGTGCTAGATTTCTTCATTTGTTATAAACCTCTCATGTTTGTGTCTCAATGTTAAAATTGACATGTTTCTTACTCTATGTGTTGTGTCAAACTTTGATATACATACAACAAGAAGCATGCCCATTTTCACACTTAAACATAAGAACCCTAAAAGGTTTGTAGAAAATAAAATAATCAAACACCTCAAGGTCAATAAATACAAATTTAATTAAATTAAACACATTAGATGCCATCAAGCAATATGGAGGAATTATGAGTATATGATAATCATTTTTCCTTTTAATTTTGTAGAGATGACATATATGTTTATTGTAAATAGGAAGTCTATTACTCATTGTAAATAATAGTTTTTTCAATGTATATGTTCATGTATTGATATGGAAATATAAAAAATAATAGAATATATGTTCATAAAATATTGTTTCCTTTCTCATTTTTTTGTTTCATTTACATTCAATTAGTTTTTATTTTTTTAATTCTATAATAAGAAGAAAATAAATCTAGTTATTTAAAAAAGACACTCATCTATTATGTGAGTGGTTTTATTATTGTGATCAATGTGAAACATTACTTAATATGACAACATCATTATATGAATGATGATGTTGGTTTTCCACAACTGATGTGTAATACAATTTTTAGATGTTGGTTATTATGTAGTAACAACCATGGGATTTTTAGCCATAGGCACAAATTGAAAATAAAAAGAATAAAGTATAGAGAGTTGAAAATAATAAGACTAAAGCACAACGTCATTTGCATATTTCATCCTAAAACTATTCTAATCTTGAAATGATTCTTTGTCTAATGAGGTATGCTCTTATTCCAACCTTAAGATGATTCTTTTCAACTATTTTTTTTACTTACAAATTATTTTGTAGGATTGAAAACTCAATTAGCCTATCACTAAATATATAAGGTTTAGCACTCTTTAGAAAAGCACAGGTTATAAATCTGAAGGTTTTTTTTTTATATTTGTTCTTGCAATTTAGTTTTTGTTTTCCTAATTGATCCTATTTTATTAACTATAATTTTGATGTAACTTTTATAGATTTGCATAGATAAGAAACTCAATTTCATTCATCTTCTTTCCCATTCTTTCATATTATCTATTATTTATTTATATGAAAATGTGTAATACACCAATTTTTCATCAATACTCATTACATATATAGATATTGTATTCAAAAGGCTTTGTTGGGGCATGCAAAACTCATATATTGAATAATGAGCATCAAGACAGATTTAGTGAAAGCACTTATCTGTTATTATGGTATTGTTTACAATCTATTACCATTTTTAATCTATTGTTATTTAGTTTATTCTTTAAAGTTTCTTAAATTGGGATTCTTTAAAGAAAAGGAGACGTTGGCTTTTTATATTTGGTAAGGAACACAAGAAAATAAGGGGGGACGAGAGAGTAAGGAATATGGAGATAAGGTTAAGGTTTAGGATGATAGAGTGAGGAACTAGGGGCCTGGCATGGTGATGGGTTAGGGTTTAGGTAAAGGAATAAGGAACTGAAGGGCAAGGCGTGGCTTCCTAGAGTTAAGACATACAACATTGATTATTTAAAAGATTTGATATAGTATTGTGCTTATTAGACATTAGTTTTTAGAAAGCAAATGATGTTTAACATTATTTCCTAGGATTATAGAATATAAATGATGTATGTTCCTTCATAATAGAAATAAATATCATTTTTATACTTTATGACAATTTACTAACCAACATTAGAATCACATATACTACAATGTTTGATTACATGTGAGTGATTTTTTGACATAAAATTCCTTAAATACCTGACTTCTATCAACTATTCTATAATAGTATATAACGAGAATTGAATGGCCTTTCTAGGTTGAACTCCCAAAAAATTGTAATAAAAGTTGAAGGTAAATATATGTAAAAAATTTTCAACCTCATTTTTTGGACTAAGTGTTACAAATGCCAATTTATTTTCAAAGAAAAGATAAAAAAGAAAGAAAGGAAAGTTGTAAACTGTCATAAAATAACTATACTGCTTTTTATCATGTGCTTGATAATTACCATTTCCGTAGAAGAAAAGAAGCTATAGATTATCTTGAGCTTGAGGCATTGAAACATATGCCCTTATTTTTAATTAATAGGAAGAGAATGGTTTGGAATTTTTAGTATTTTGGAAATTGAAAAAGTGCGATTTCAGATACACGCGGGTCCGTACAAAAGTGACAACTTACGAGTACCCTATTATTCTTTTTTTGTTAGATCGGAATAAATTCACTTATTATGACTGAGTAGATAACTATTTCTCTACTCACAGTTGTGCCTATTGTACTCGCAAATACAACTAAACAAGTCACGTGCACCAGACACTGCAACCTCTGGCCCGATACACAGTTTTCTGCACGCTTCGCTGTCCCAACAGAACCCATGAAAGTATGCGCTAAACTTTCTACAATGCCCTTCGACCTTTAGCTCTGCGTGTATAAGCACAAAAGAAAATCAATTCGATATTACTACTAAAGACTATCCCTTATTTCACAACTTTGTCGCAACTGTAATTAACTAATTATTGAAAAGTTTATTTATAGATCATCTTTTAACAGATTGAAGACAGCAAAAATGAATGATATCGTGTTTTATTTTCTGTTGGGTTAGACATTTGTGTATCTAGAAATTTGGATTACGGGAGTAATGTACAAAAGTTAAAGTTTAAATTATTATAAAAATATTAAATATTTAAATAAGAGAAAATTATTTTTTTGTCTTTTCTATATATTCATTCTTGTGCGTACCTATGTTAAATTTCTTTTTAGCCTTTATTTAAATTTTAAAGTAAATTTTTTCTGTTTAACTTATAAAGGGCAGCATAGAGAAAAATCAAACAATCTTATGAAAACTGTAGAGATTATATAATTGATAATAGCCTAAGTTTTAAAAAATGGTCCGCGACTGCAATATTACCCGCAATATTGTGTTTTCGGGACAGACCGTATCCGCGATTTTTTGCAATTTTAGACTATTATGATCACATTTTTCTGCATTCATCCAGATCGCAACGCGACCACAATCGCGATTGCAACTGCAATTTAAATCCTTGATAAGAATATTATATAATCTATAGATATTTAAAATAATGCTGTAGTCGTGATGCGTTTATATCATAGACATGCTACATCTCGAAATCGCTTTTCTTTTCTTTTTTTTTTTTAAATAAAAAACGAGGTACCCAAAGGAAAAGAAAACAGGTATGAACTTCTACAATTATAAAAAATAAGCTATGAACAAATATGGATACTATATGAAGGGGGAATGTATAACACATTTACACAATAATGCATCAGTATACCAACAAATTTGACTGCACATTAGATTAACAATCTTTAAAGCATGTCACATATTAATAATTAAGTATAATGATATATGGGTTCATGCCATAGATTTTCCCACATATAAAAGAAAAGCTGTGCGAAATCCAGGAGACTAACCCTTGTCGTAGGTCAAGAGAAGAGTAAAGAATAATAATAATGCAATGAAGGTGCACAATTTACCAACCGAAGCTGCCATGTTTACGGGGATATGCTCTCTATATGCTGCTTGATTAAGGGGAAGACAATCGTATCTATAAATGGATAATTGCGGCCGCCTTTGGTTAATGAAGGTGCAAATGTTCCATGTAGATGGAGCTCTCTGTTTTCTTAGTGATTTTCGGCTTTCAAGGTCACAATCTGTTTCTATTGTTTGCTTTCTTCTTTCTTTGGCATCCATAGTTCCATGACTCGCACGTGTAGATGAAACCTTACATCTATACGAAACAAAAGGCTAGTTGAACAACGTGGACAATGAAGAATAAAAAACATATTTATATAGATAATTGAGGGCGCGTAGGGTGCAGCCGATTTCCATAGAGATAGGGTTGCAAGTTTTCGTTGTGATTTTCAGCTTTCAAGGCCATAATCTGTTTCTAACATTTGCTTTCTTTCTCTTCTTGACATTGCATAGCACGTACACTGGTTGTAGCCTGGCTCAGATGGAAGTTTATATCTTTAAATCCGCCCAATTAATTATATATTCCTTTTACAGCCTAGCATGACAACTTCTCTATCGTTCCTCCTCTCTTATCTATCTAAAATTTTTAAATTGAGTTCAACTAATTTCAATATTATTGATGTATTAGACTTTGCGATTGTAATTTTTTTCTGACAATTTTTCTTTATATTGTTTATATTTTTCCACGTTTATTTATACTTTTGCAATTTATAACCACATTTAAAATTAAAACATGGATATGTTGAATTTAAAAGTTTTTAGATGTTTGTTATAAAGTTTTCCATTTAGATTATGGCATATGTATTAATTTATTCAAAGAAAATAATTACGCCGTTAATAATTATTATAATTACTAAATCATAATTGTCAATAATTAATAACCATTTATAATTATTACAAACACCTGAGAGATTTTATACATACACATATATATAAAGGGTATTATAATCAATTTATCAATAATGTCAATTACTTCCATTAATGAGTGTATATATTGTAAAAATAAGAGAGAATGCATAGAGCAGAGTTAAATACATTAATTAATGGAAGTAATTGATGTTGATGTAGATGGCAAATTAACTATAATAATAGTTTTTTTATCCAAATGGAAGAGTAAAGATTGTTAACTTTTACATATGAATTGGAGGTTAGCAATCTCTTATATATATAACTAAATGAAAAACTGTATAAAAACATCCAACTTACGTAAAGTCTCTCAAGTGTTTGTAATAATTATAAAAGATATATTAATTATTCTATAAATTACTACAACATTTTTGTGTTAAGACAATGATAAAAAACTATTGCTGCAACTAAGAAGACCATTGCCATAAAATTTGGCAACGATTTTTATAACATTGAATTAACGAGTGTTGCTTATTCTTTTTAGTAATGGTTTTCTCTATACTATAAGCAATTATTTTTGAAACCATTGTCTAAAATATGTTAAGCAATAATTTTTATAAAATTATTGGTAACCATGAAAAATTATAACCTAAATATAATAAGCAATGGCTTTTATAATATATTGACAACATGTAAAAACTGTTGCATAAAATATAATAAACAACAATAAAAAGGCATCGTCGTAAGTATAGTAAAACAACAATTAAAAATTGTTATAATGAGAAACAGAAAAAAAAAACTATTACCATAAGTATTATTGTTACTTAAAATATATTAAGCAATATCAAAACCGCTGCCTAAAACATAGTGAGATTATTAACATTATTTATTTTTAACAACAATTGTATTTAGCTACAACAACAGTTTGCCAAGCAATGATAACAAATTTTTAATTACGGTGATATATTATTAAATAATTACCAATGATTTTAATTTAATGCTAATTTGATATGTATTTTTATAAAATAATTTGACAAGAATTTTCATAAATTTTATTTTACTAAACAAATTAAGATTACAAAATGTTTAAATTATTTTTTTCACATATATAATATCAAAAAGCACCATTTAATTAAAAAAATCCAAACAGGCATTTAGTATGTGGTACCAATAAATCCTAATATTTCTTTGGGAAAAAAAGGGCAAGTGCTAGTATTTATAAAGAATTCAAAAAGGCATTTAGTATTCAATTTTAGTCGTAGACTAAAATTGAATAAATCAATCTTCATCATCAAATTGATCTGAGTCAAAATCCAAGTCATCATTCATGTTTTGACCATCACATGCATAGATCTCTTCCAATTAAAAAGCATTTAAAAAATAAGACACTAATGAAGTAATTTTATAATATTTTTATTATAAATTGATTTCATTCTTATATGTTAAAAGATAAAAGATAGGTGAGATTGTAAAGACTCATGAAAGAGTATCATCACTCAATGTCAAGGGCAAGAGTGTGGCCATTATTAAGAACTTAAAACAATTAATTTACAAGAGTTATATATATTTAGATTTCTATAAAATACATTCATTACAACTTAATAAGTAAAACAAGAAATAAGTAAATAAATAAAGTATCATGAAGAAAGCAATCAATGAAAGTTTTCCATATATAAGGTGAAGTACAAACCACAACAATAATTAAAAAGAGAATAGTATGATGCTAAAAAGAAATCAAGCAATAATATTACCCTTTCGAAGAGTAACAATTAAAGGCATATTTATAATATTCTTCATTAATATAAATCCAATTAATCGAGCACCATTATCATAAGAATATCATAAAATACATGTTATTGGCTTTAATTTGTTAGTGATATAGATAATCATGTCTTGGACACTACTAACAACTAGTAGCGAAATAAACCTTTCAATTTGTTAAAAAAATAAATAAATACCTTATGAATGTCAGATTGATTTGTTGGACGAGAAGGCTATAAAATTTCATGACTTGGCTCATCTGCAAAATTGTTTTTATGTCCTTCCATAGTAGGTTCTAACATGTTAGCATCCACCCTAATGCCAGGATTTTACCTTAAAATATTTTGAAGAATAGCTTGTACTTCATCCAATTTTTGTTGCATACTTTGCATCTCTTTCTTCTGTTCTTTCTTGATACTTTTTATATTTTTGGCTTTCATCAAAGAGTAGGTGTCACATTTCTCCCATAACAATGAGCATGGCTAGTTTTCTCTTTCCCAAACACATGTTGAAAAGAATTAATTGAAGCTTGGAGAATTCATAATGCTCTTTAGTCAGTCTTATAAAGTAAACATGTTAGAGCAACAAATAACATCATTAGATTAATTAAAAAACATAATTAAAAATTATCATAAAATTCACCATGATTTTTGTTTATAATTTGTTACTAATTTTTGAATTTGTATGAGTTACAATAAATACTTCTACTTGAGAAGGCTCTTCATTGTTATCCTGAGTAACTTGCAAACAAATAATCAATGTAAATGAAACATATTTCATAAAATATGAAAGTTAGATTTATAATGGCTTGATTATATTTTTTGTCCTCTTGAAATGCAATTCAATTACATTTGATTTCCTTAAAAAATTTTATTCTATTTTGATCTTCTTAATATACAAATCAAATCAATTTTGGTCTATTGTAAATGAAAAGTATTATGTTCCATCGGAAAGTTCACCATGACTTGTTAACTAAGAAAAATGTGAAACTACGAAGCCAATTTACCAATTTTATGGAATAAGAAACATTCTCTCTAAACTTTCTAAACTTTCATCTAAAATTTTAAAACATGCTCATTCTCACTAGTTGAATATACAAAGTGAAAAACCAGTCAATACAAAGTCAAAAAACATTTCACTAGAAATAACTTCACATTGAGAATATGCTTTTAAATGTACTTTATTGTTATATTTTGTGACAAACTCAAAGATTTTAGCACCCATTGATATAGAGATAGTGCCAAGGAAAGAGGATATATTCATGTGATGTGATGAGCTATGTGTAAATAGGTATGTGTGCTAACATTTGACCTATCTCTTATATGTACATACATAGTTGATGAATTGAGAAAGGATACATATAATTTAACTTCTAGCTTGCAGTTTGAAGACCAAATAAATGTTCATGAAGTTGTTTCTTTGAAACTTGCTCCTACAATATGATTTCTGTAGTAAAGTAATCTATGATCCTATTACAATTTTTAGTAATTTCCTATATTGGAACATTCTTTGAATTAATTATAACTGTCACTTTTTATACTATGAAATGCTATTTCCTTTTTTGTTTAACAATATATTCTACCTTTTTCCAAAATAAAGCATGCAAAAATTCACCCTAAAACAATTTTATACTAATGAAACTAGTACAGCTAACAAAAAAAAATCACTTATTTCATAGTTTTCTACAATACAAATTCTAGCATTAACACCAAGGCACCTAGAAAACCTAGTCCCAATCCAATACACTTTGTTTTTCCAATACTGCAAGACATCAAGTCCTAACCATTGCTTCCTCTCCAAAGTTGTGCAACCCTTACTCTTAAACTCACAGATTTAAATGTTTTGCTTCTTATGATATTGTAATGCAAAGTTCGTAAACAATTTTGCTTCCACATGCAAAGATGAAAAGTCTAAAATGAGTCTTAATTCTTAGATAAAAAGAAATAAACAATATCACACATGATTGTTATCAGTGGGCAAAAATGGACCTTATTTATTTCTCTACCAACAAGCCATGTTGGACCCCACGTGCTAAATAAGACTTTCTATTTGTTATTTGATAGATTAAGTAATTTGGACCAAAATTACATTGATTTGTATATTAGGACTAAAATAGAATAAAAGTTTTTAAGGAGGTGAAATTTGATCAAATTATATTTTAAAAGAACTAAAAATACAATTAAGTCATTCATAAATAAGAATGTTGTGGGGATTCTTACTGAATTTTTCTGAATTCTTGCAAAACTCTTTGTTCCAACTTTATGATTGCACTTTTGCTATGCTTTATTTTCAGTATTCTTTTCACTAATTTTCCATATAAAATAACAATATCTTGTATACCATATAATACAAATGAATATAAATATTAAATTATGGAGGTTTATTATGTTACCTACACTTCAATGTTTTTCTAATACCAAAGAAATAACTTGGAATGATTATTTGGAATATTAAGGGGATGATTTATTCACTCCTCTTTATCTATGCTATGCTTTTTTGAAACGCTTCCTCTTCACTTTACATTTATAACCCCTCCAAGCATCTCTTATTGATCCAAGTACTTATTTTTTTACTTTATTATTATCTGGAATGATGAATATTTTTACATTTTAAAAGAATAACATGAGTAAAAAAATGAAGGAATAAAATTTAAGTGAATAGTATAAACATAAATATAATATTTGGTAGTTTATACATTAAAATATTTCCACATGTCTTCAAGATTATTCTTAGGAATTGCTTTCCAGTTAATGTGAAACAAGAGGTAGTATTGAGAATTTCTTCCAAATATTCCTAAGAAGAAGCTAAAACTATTCAATGTTTAATCATTATGTCTTATAGGTTGTCCTTGTTAGTGTGTGTTTCCTAGGAACCAATCACAAGATAATTGTAATAATACACAATGTATTACATTTTATTTTAAGCAATATAATTATTATATTTTATTTTAATATTTGTGTAATTTATAACTTAAATATAATAATTGTCCTTGGAATAGTTTTACTATTCCTAAAATGTCCATAGTCGAATATTGTTGTAAAAAGGATAGCAATAATACATTAAGACTATTATGTATGATGACTAATGATTATGAATCATGGATATATGACATCAAATCAATTCATGGGTACATTGTTAGTAAACAGATGTATTAGATTGACCTGCTATGAGAATACTGCATGAATCGTCATGTGTCATTAGCTATTCTCATGTGATTACAATGCACGTAATCCTTTGACCTAAAGTTATTACGATTTCCTATATGAGGCATCACACACTTTGACGTTGTCTTATGTCACCTTTAGTCAAGATGACGTGTAGGGCATTGATTGGGTGTGTCACGAATCATATAAAGAGATGTGAGTGATGTAGATGGGATTTTGTTACTTCTATATAAAGTAAAGATAATCTTGGGCCCCTTTGATTAAATGAGATTTAGAAATGCATGGTCATGCTCAATTGGATCAATATGTGATATTGATCATTTGTTTAAGTTAGTTTACTCAGTATCAAGAAATATAAACTGAATATTTACGAGGATGACACATTACAAGCCTCCAGCTTGATTTGGATATCATTACAAAAAGGACTATGATGCAAAGTGTTGATCACATATTAGGTGAATGTCAAATTACAAACATTCTTACTATTTGGGTGGCAGTGATGTATTGCTAAATATCGCTCATTATCTATGGTCGAATGATGGGTCATTGCTAACATAGTAGAAACTTACAAGGTCATACAAAAGGAGTAAGAATGAGACAATAATTAATTAGTTTTTAGTTAGATTAAAAACTTATTAATTGAGCTTGTTACATTATATATATTATCAAAGTAACAATGTATATATATTATTATTCACATAATATATATTTTACATTATATTGAGTGATATTATCTCATATTAAAGTAATATAAGATAATTATATAATTTAATATTAGATAATTATATTATTAGATAATAATTATATCATGAAATAATATTATTATCTAATAATATTAGATAATTATATCATAAGATAATGTTATTATCTAATGATATTTAGCTATTAATATTAAAGTAATATTAGATAACTAATAGATAAGCCCTATCTCTCCTCACTCTCGCCATGTTAAAGATAAGGTATTAGTGGTTGAGCAGAATTAAGATTAGATGTGACTTTCCTAGTAGGATTAGGAAAGATGCATGCCTTTAACCTTATAAAAAAGGCAAGAAGGCATCATTGTTTAATATGAAAAGAAGTAAATTCGTCACTAGCAAAACCACACTAAACCCTTTTTCTTTGTGTGAGAGACAAATCCTAGTAAATTCGTGGAGGTTGAAAAGTCACCATTCACTCCATGTGGATATTGTAGAGGCACCATCACTTGATTATGCTCATAATTTGAATTTGCACTGCAAGAGGTAATCTTTGATTCTTGATTTATATCCTTGTGCATTAATTGGTGGGAAGGCTTCACATGACATAATTTTGAAAATCTTATTTTTGTTGCATTACATGATGTATGTGAAACCCAGCAATAATAGAATATGACTAGCTCCTGATCTGATAGTTTTCATGCATGAATCTTCTCATATTTTGTTGAGCTTCTAGTTCTTCTAATTTTAGAACCTGCGTTGAAATCATATGTATGATGCCAAATTTTGATAGTAAAACCATATAAAAATAAAAAATATTAAGATAACATTCATTATTGGTATCATCTTCCAAGTTTATTTGGCTAATAAGAGAATTTGGATGTAACATACCAAGTTAAGCTATTTGAGTTTTCTAACTTTGCTTGACAACCCATTGTTAAGTTTCTTGATCAATAATTTTTGGGCATGATTAGTTAGCTATTATTTATCTTGCATTATCAAAATGTATATTGTTTTGCTTCACCTTTTTTTTGGGTGGACTTAAGCTAGTTTGACCATTAAAAAAAGATTGATTGCATTCAATAGAAACCTCTTTCATAATTTTTTGTGATAGGTTTTGATCATTTTTCTCATTTAGATGAAGAAATTCTTGCATTAACAATGACAAACATATAGGTTTGGTTTTGACCTTTTCTTGAGATCCTTGCATAACTTGCATTTGTTTTGCTTGTTTTTTATGCACTAGTTCATGATTCTTTATTTTTGGAAAAAACTAAGTTAAGTTCATTTATTGATGAAGTTTTACATATTCCATTGCATGTCTTTAGAGTAAAGGAAACTCCCTACAAAGACCATCTTGACTAACACATTTTGATTGCAAATGCTTTGCATTTTCAATATTTTTACTTTTGTTCATTGTAGTATGCAACCTTGAAAGCTCTTCCTCAAGTTCCTTGATTGGTATCTAACTTTGTTAATAATAACTCTTGACTAGCTCAACACTGGACTTTGCTTGAAACTTTAAATTCAATTTCTTGTGAAAACCTGAAACTTTCTTGGGAGGAATTTGACCTTCTTTATTAACTGCAACCTTTTTAGCCATCATTATTTTTTAAATTTAACAATTAATTAACAAGAAGGATCATTACTTGAAAATAACAAAGTAATAAAGTAATATACAAAATATAATAATCATGTCTAAGGAAAAAGTTAACTTTACAAAAGGGAATGCATGTTATTTGGCGGGAAAAAAAGCTAATAGTAACACCAAGAACATATCATTAGATTTATTTGATTACTCTAGTATGTACTACACATATTATTTTAAATGAACATGGCATGAATATGGCAAAAGTAGATAAATATATAAAAATGCTGAGTTACAAAGTATAACATCAAGAATAAATGCCTCTTTCAAAAAAATATTTGGGAAACACAAAATTGATTATGTATATTTCTATTAAAAGACTATAGCAAGCAAAAGTAACCAAAGTTTCAAGAATCCTTTATATATATAATCCTAAGATATATATGTATATAATCTCAAGATTTACTTATCCATATAGCCCTAATCGGTGTCATCAATATCAAAATCTTCTTCAATTTCCAATTCTAAGGCATCCATGACTTATGACTTATTAGTAATAGTTGTTGGCAAATCCTTTCTAATGCATTCAACATCTCTAACATTATTATGTATATAAGGATTGGTTGTCAAATCAAGTGGCTTACTCCAATAAAACTCTTTAGAATTTATATTTATTTTTCCCTCATGTTGAACAAATCTTTGGGAATAGTTTTCATTACATAATGATATTTTTTATCATAAGGGTCTTGCACATAGAAACATTGATGAACTTGAGTTGCCAAAACAAAAGGATCATCTATCTAGCACAATTTATTGAAATAAACATAAGTGAGGCCATACTCATCATGTTTTGCTTCAAACCAATCACACTTAAATAATATAGCTTTGAATTGACCATAGTAATCTAACTCAATGATGTTCTTGATAACTCTATAGTAAGCTACATTTTCTAGCATAGGATTTTCATCCTTTAAGCTTGCAAAACTTTTTATTGATGCCATCAATGTCACTCCAATATTTTGAGTTTTTTCATTTCTTCTCATGTTTTATTGTATCAAATTTATAACCATTAATTAAATATCCTAAAAATATTTTAGCAACGAAGTTAGGGCCTCTAGATAATTGTTTGACAAAATTTGGAACACTTCCATTCAAGCCATGAGCTTAAAACCATGTTACAAAATCTTACATGTAATTTTGAGCTATACTTCATCAATCCCCTCTAGTTTTGTTGTTAATTACACTTTCATTCTCTCTACAATGAAAATGACCATATTCATTAATAAATATCTATAATACAATATAGTGCAATTAAAATGTATTTAATTAGATTACCTACAATATATATTCTTTAACTTTAGCAAGATTGAACAAAATGTAGTGATGAGCTTGTTTCCATGACAAAAGATCTAGAGTAAATATATTGCCATTTTTCTTTCGTTCTAAAAGATGAGTAGCAATTGCAAAAAGTTTTGGTGTTTCCTCCAATATATTGACTCCATCATAATTACATGTTGCTTGATTCAACCTACTCTCAACACTATTATACAAATATCTTGAACAAAATGTGAAACACTCTTCCACAAGATAACCTTCAACAAAAGACCTTTCAAGGCAACTTTTGTAACAAACATAAGACATTAACCTACACAAATACCATTCAATTAGACAAATCTACTAAAATTGCATTGGCCTACCTTATCTTAATTCATTTACAAGATGGGTTAACAAATATACCATGCTGTCAAAGAAGATAGGTGGAAAATTTCTTTCTTATTGGCAACGTATTTTAACAATTTATTTTTGTAGCTAACCTAGGTCCTCCATTTTCATAACTTTACAACATAAAAAAATGAAAGAAAGCACCTAGTCAAATTAATGGATTTGCAATAGGCTTATGCATTGTGTTTCAAATTGGTATTTACAATAGGTAATGCAACATGAAATGAGTGTCATGAATTTTATAACCCAAAACTTTTTCTTCTTGTAACTTGTATGCATTGTGAAATATTAGATGCATTCCGACTAGCAGTTTTGCTCTTTTTAAAAAATTACAAAAAATAAACTTCTCTTTAGGAGTCATTGGGAAGCTTTCCTTGGGAAGTAATAATTTTCTAACATCATAAGTTTCTTTTGGATGAAGATTCTTCCTTATACCCATATCCACTAGGCCAAAACAAGCATTTAGATGGTGTTTTGCTTTGCTAATAATGTCTAATAATGTTCCAACAATACTGTCACATATATTTTTTTCAATATGCATCATATCAAGATTATGACAACATATATTATGCTTCTAATAAGGGAGATCCAAAAATATAAACTTCTTCTTTAATGGACCATCAATAGTATTCTTTCTTTGCTTGTTTCCAAACACATTGATGAAATTCTGTGAATGTTCCAAAACTTATGTCCCTAATAATAAGGTTAGTGCAAGTCTATTATTTTTTCTCTATAGATGATCCATAGGCAAGAATACACAATGATCCATATAACATATCTCTCTACTATGTTTAAGATAAAGTGAACGAGTCCCATAGTTACAATGAATACGTGCAAATTTTCCTTTAGTGCTCCAATCAAATAGCATAACATATGTTAGGAAGTCATTAACAGTACATAGAAGGGCAACTCACAAAAGAAATGTTTGATTGCTTATAGTATCAAAAGTTTTTACCCTATGGTACCATAACAACTTCAAATTCTCAATCAATGGTTGCAAATATATATATATCAATATTGTTTCTATGTAAACAAAGCCCAAGAATTAGTAAGGATAACATAAAATAGTCAAACTTTATGCACATCCATGGTGGCAAGTTGCATGTCATTAAAATTATTGGCCACGTGCTATGAGATATACTTATAGTTTTGAATGGATTAAATCCATCACTAGCTAGCCTAAGCCTTATGTTATGAGGATCCATGACAAAATCAAGGTGCAAACTATCAAAATTTTTCCAAGCTTGGGCATTAGCTAGATGTTTAAATTTTTCATCATTAAAGCATTCTTCTTTATGCCAATGTAATGAATTAGAAGTCTTTGGACATATAAATAACCTCTGAAGTCTTAGAATTAAAGGGAAATGTCTAAAAAAAATTTTGTAACTTTGTGACCCTTTTTAGTTCCCTCAATATTATTGTTCAGTTAGGAAGTTTCATTCCATTGTGAAGAATCACAAATATAACATGTAGTGTCTTACTTTTTCCAATAAAGTGTGCAATCATTAGGGCATGCATCTATTTTCTTATAGTTAAGTCTTAAATCTTTTACCATGTTCTTTGTCTTGGTAAATGATTCTAGAATTCTTAAGTTAGGAATAATCTGTTTCAATAATTCTAATAAAGTAGTAAATAATGCATTATTCCAACCATAAGGACACTTCAAAAGGTACAATCAAATTGTAAAAGAAAGCGTAGAAAATTTCTTGCAACCTAAATATAACTCTTGTTTTCCTCCTTAGCTAAGTCATAGAAATTTCTAGACTCTTTATCAAGTCCTTCTTCAATGTCATCCCCTTCATTTATTGTAAATCCTTCTTTAATTACATCTTTAAATGTATCATGTAATAACTCTTTATTATCATGTGAGTTCATTGCATCTTCGTCCATATCACCATAAGTATCTACAAAAGCTAAACCTTGTCCATCAAAAACCTAATCCTTGTGTCCTTTTGTAAACCTTTTATATATTAAATAGTCATAAACTTCCTTCCTACTTAACCAATGCCAATTTACAATTTCTTTACATGGGCATAGTATTTGCTCAAATTGAGATTTTTTTAAGAGAAAGCCATGTTAAGAAATTCTGGAATCCTTTTATTATACCCATTGCTAGTCTTAGGCAAATTCATCCAATCCTTCTCCATAGTTTATGATTTTTTGAATTAAATAAACATGTTGGCCAAAATAAATTAAGTCTTGAACACTAAGATTGATTAGAAATATCAATGTCTATAAATTATAACAAGTTTGATTAAAATATTGCCACTTATTTAAAATGGACACACACTTAGTGAAATATTTAGGATGATTTTTTTAGTGCTTGTTTCAATGGTCAACAAATTCTAAGTGCTTATCAAAGAGATTCCAAAACTTTGAGTTTTTTCAAAAGATTTAGGAGCCATTTGATTCAATTGAGAAAATCAATAAAAGGAAATAAGGAAAAATAGAATGAATACCTTATAATGACTCACTTTGTTTGGTTCAAATAAAAATGGAAATAAGATTTTCTATTTCTCTTTGCTAACAATTGTTACACTAAAAAAATAATGTATTTTTAATTACCATTAAATAATTGTAACAATTATTATTCTATTGTTACAATTGTTATCTTATTATCTTATTATTATTTATTACTATTATTTTACTACTATAATTATTGCTATTATTGTTAACTACTTGTGCTAAATATAAACTAAACAAAATTTAACATGTTAATTTATAATATAAAGAAAAAAAGAAATGATGCAATTTTCTAATTTTCTATATTTTTTCTCCAAATTAAATTTTATTTTCATATTTTAAAATTTTAAAGTTTTTCTTACTAACTTATTTTGTATCTTTTCTCTTATATTCTACTATTATGTTCTATTATCAAATAGTAAACAATAATTGAATGCAAGATGTAGAATGTATTTTTTTTTCTAATAGTTGGTTAGTTTAGTGATAGTAGATTGAATCCCAAGACATTCCACATTTAACGAAGGATTTTGAATTTGATCTTTGGAGGCTTATTTATTAGGATGGATTTCTTGTCTCTTACTTCCACCCTGATTGATCTCACACATAGTAAAAGGCGAAGAAAACTTAGGTGAAGTTTTTTAAGTGTTTGCCATGAAGTTCTCAACCAAAATTTTACTTGTATATTCAATTCTTAATAACTAATTAATAATTATAATTGTTAAGTTGTAATTATTACTGCACTATGAAAAAATGCATTGTTTACCGACAGTTCATGTAACTGCAGCCAATCTTTCAAATTCACGGTGGCCAAAGGGGCCATTACAAATATATGTAACACTTAATGTTGGTTCATGTCTAATAACTGGTATTTAGGTAAATTAATTAAATTTTTTCTGCAACTCGCAAGCAAAATAGCACACTAACAATATTATCTCCGAAAAAGGGGAAAAAAAAGCTGAAGCTCTAAAGCCTAAAGTTCCTTTTATTGTGCGCTTAGAATGTATCAGGCTTGATAAGTCTTTATCTCCGAAATCTCTTTCACTGGACAAATTCCTTCAAACCCCTAATTTGAAGCCCCCAATCGGGAATTATTATGTGCTTGATGCTCTCAATTGTGGAGTGCAATTCGAAATTGCTTTATGTTGAATTGTTTTCTCTAAGGTAAGTTCTACTTCTCTGATGTGGCATATTTGTCTATTTTACTTTATTGTTTTACTGTTAATTTAGGCTAGGATTTAAAAAATGGTCCGCGACCGCAATATTATCCGCAATATTACGTTTTCGGGGGAGATCGCATCCACAATTTTTCACAATTTTAGACTGTTATGATCGCATTTTTCTGCATTCGTCTGTATCGCAACGCGACCGCGATCGTGACCGCAACCATAATTTAAATCCCTGAATTTAGGGATTGGCTTAGGTGGGGCTTTGAATTGAAGAATTAGTTTAAGCCGAGTATAATGTTGCTTATCATATTTTCATTGAGCAGTTTGTGTTCATGTTTAATTAGGTTTAGTTTTGCAATGTTATTTCTCTAATAGCTCTGGTTCCAATAAAAAATTTAGCATGCATCACTCCCTCATTTTTTCCCATGAAATTGAAGAGTTGAACTACTCTATCATACCTTTTCCTTCTCAATGTTAAATGCCTTAATCTCTAAAATTCTAGACCCGAAGAGAATTGGAGCAAGCTACATTGACTTACGAATCATGAAGAATCGAGGCAACCTTCATCATAGATTAACAAAATTCATTGTGCTGCTCCTCACGCCTATTCTGCATCACAAAACCCATTGTGGTAGTCCTTTCTAGGCAATGGTGAAGTCGATTTTCATTTGTTAAAGGTACGCCCACTCTTTACATATTACATATTCTGTACATATAGGAGTTTTTATTTATTTTGATGCCTTGGAGAGGTCTGATTGGGTTTGTCAAATTTATTTGATTAAATCTTTTGCAATACTTTCATGGGAATAGCAACTTCTTTTTCTTTTCCATTAATTTGCTCATAGATGGAACAAAGGAAAACTAAGATCGATCTGGGAATTCTTGTTGCTTCACTTTTTCTTTTCTGAATATACATACTTCACTTTTTTACTTCAAAACCTTTTTCTCATTATTGAATATTTATGCTCTGTAATTAATTCTAAGTAAGGAGGGTGAGGAGGCCAAAGGGAAGCATAACATCATTGTTGGTCCTGGACATATCTATAGAAATAAAAAGGGAATTCTCTATTTTCAATTGGTTCTTTGAATCATTTTAATGTTTGGTCCACTAAAAAAATTATCCTTTTCATGAAATTCATAAGAGGAGTGACAATACAAGCTGTTAGAAGAATTGGAGGCCCATGCTAGTTAGATTGACAGAAACTTATTATATATCTACTCTTACATCAGTAAGAATTAGCTGCTCAAGGGCATGCTATGTGTTTGTGCATACAACATAGAAGAATAATATATTGTAACTAATTATCAGTGTAATTCAGAATGCTATGTAATTAATATATGTTATCTCTATATGACTATTTGCAAATTGCAAATAGTTCAAATTTAACAAGGCTAAAGCCTAAATCTCAGTTCAGATTTACTTCTTCATTCTGGTACCAAGGCTTCAAATTCACGTAAATATAACTTAATCCCAGATTTTATTACATTTAGAGTTACCTACTCTTCATTTACTTCAAATACCTGTGTTATGCTAATGTGTGAATAAATCTTTAAATTCATCAGTCTGGCATTCATATAACACCTAATCATATCCATTAAAAAATTGCTTTCCTGAAAATCATCAGACATTCATATACAAGATGTCAATTAGATTCACCATGAGTCTGAAAGTTTCATTGTGTATAATTATGGTTAATTAAGAAGAAAATTGCAGTACTTGGGATTTATTACTGCATTTTTATTATTCAAAAGGCTCCTAAATTTTGTTTTCTAACTGTCAAGGCTCCCAAATATTGATTCTCTGTAGAAATATGAGAAGCTACTTAGTTCTCATTCTTTTTCTTCTTTCCTTCTTCTATTTTTTTTAACTTGCAATTTTCTGACTTGTATATACATACGTGCCAACTGGTACTACTGCTTGTGTTCAGGTGGCTCACTTGCATTTGGCGGTGGAGGTAATTTTGCTTTATGCTTGGATGAAGATCTATAAATCTTTTTAATGTTGCTGCTTAATTTATCTTAATTTCTTGTTTACTGGTTGATATAGTACTAATGAAATCCCTTTTTGAATGCATCGTTGATTCCCTTGCTTTAATTGTTTTACACTCAAGAGGAAAGCTTTTAGAGTATTCTACTAATTCTAGTTACATATGGAATTAATGGTTAATTAATACTTTAGTTCTTACTAATCATATTTAACTTAAATTCAAGCCTAATGCTGGCAAATGCTTCTTTAGATGGCCGGGTTCTTGCACTATACTCATCTCCATTAATATACATAGATGCAAAATATGCTGCAAAAGAGGCTTGGCAAATCAAGACTGATGAGTTTTCTTCTGTGAGTGCCAAATTTGAAATTCATTTTTAGCTATAAACAGCATTCTTCCATATTCTTTTGTTCAAGTTGGTATTCCATGTTTGGCACTTGCATTTGTCCGATATGCACTTGCTAGAAGTTGCATCCAATCATACACATTTTAAACCCAAGGAGTCATTGCAATACTTCAGCGTTCTAAGTTTAATTTGTCAATTGTCATTGCAGAAGAGCTTGGTCTGATCTTCTATAGCAAAACTGGTAGCATATTTTCAGAGACTTCAAATTCAATTTGGTATGAAATGTCTACTTTCATATCTCTCATGTTTGCTTTTGTGAAAATTAGAGCCATCTATTTGCGGATTGAATCTGATCTTTCTCTAAAAATGAATCAAAATTACTTTTTGTAAAAGCCGATTCATGCCAAACGTCCAATTATTAGAGTATGATTTTGGTTTCTGAATGAATATAATATTTCTTCTTTCCCATTCTTTTTTATTATGGTGTTTGAGTGTTAGGCATTTGGATGCCTTGTTGAATGATGGTATGGTAGAATCATGTATATTTGTTGAGTTAATGTTTATTTATATAAAAAAATAATGACTAGCAATCATTTTTTTAATTTCATTAAACATAACAACAATTGAGAGTCACTGCAATTGTTTTTTTAAAAAAAACATGTACGGATTTTTGTGGCAGTTCATAACTGCTAGTATATTTTTTAAAAAATCTTTTTACAATTTACGGTGGCTTAAAAGTGCCGGAAAATTGAGGAATAATGGCGGTTTACAACTGTTGCAATGTTCTGTGACAAATTCCAGCGCTTGCTCAAAACCACCGTTATTTGCCTATGGCAATCTGGGGGGTTTTGATAACCGCCGCTAATCACCTTTCTGGCGGTTTCAACCGCCACTAAATAGGACGCAAGTAACTTAGAAAAGCAATAAACATGTAAAATTTTAATCGGAAACTTCACAACAACAAACGCCTACAGAACTCTACCAAAGTTTTCTCTTAAAAAAATAGGTGCAGATACCTTAAGTATAAAAAAAGTGTACACTTTTTTTTGGTAATGAGATTTAGTACACATTTAAAATAAATCACCCAAATATTTAATCATTATGGACCAAAAATTTCATATGCATTTGCAAGTTTTCCTAATTCTCCGTGAGTAAGAATTTGGCCTCACATTCTCTCCTCTCTCTCTCTCGCTCACCCCCCCCCCCCGGAACTCCTTGTCTATCCCTTCACTAGCTTAGCTGTGAATACATGGATTTAATTACTTTTATTTCACAATGATTTATAATATAAATTTAAATTTTTAGATTTGAAATATATGAATGAGAGAAAAATATCAAAATTGAAAAAAATAATAAAGTTTGAATATGATGAAAAGTTGAGGCATAAGCAAAGTAACATGTTAGAAAAAATAAAGGTGCAATCACATGGACAATTTGGAAGCAAATGTCAGCAGTGAGATTATGAAAGATAGCATAATGAGCACTATCATTACAAGAAGAACAATATTAGAGAAAGCGAATATGGAGGAGCAAAACTTCTTAAAAGAAAATATATAAATTTTGTACAAATAAAAATTACAAACAAAAATTGAATAAAAGTTGAAAGGAATGAAGCATATCATGTGTTGGAACTATGATTGAGATTTTTTTTTTATTTGTGATAACCCAAATCAAGATCAATGTATGAAAACAAAACCTGAGAAGGTTGCACAACAAAAAATAAATAAATAAAAGGAGCATGAGAATTTAAATAGGCAAAATCTTTACGTGAATAGGTATAATAATGTTGAAATATACATATTTGATTATAATAATATGAATATTCACATCAATTATTAATTATATTACACATCATATCAATGATAATTATAAGATACAATAATATAATAAATGTTTAAAAAAACATATATAAATTGTTTAACTTTTTATATAAAATGCGAATCAATGATTTTGAGCATTTATAAAAATATTAAGTTTTAAAACATATCTTACCTTACTTAATTTTTATACATTTTACAATTCAATTATTGTAATAGGATAAAATCAAGGCCAATCATAACTAATAATAATATATTAAGTTAACAGGAACTTAAAATTAATGATAATAAAATTAGTGACTATAAATTGCAATAACATAATATTAAGTTTGGAAACACATATCTAATCATAACTGGTTCTTCCAGAAATTGCAAATTAAATATTGTAATATAATCTATGGAATGAATTTAAATTGCAAGAATATATTATTAAGTCTAAAAACATATAGATGATCATATTTGAATTCTATACGAAATGCAAATCAATAATTATAATATGATCAAATCAATCATTATAAGTTACAACAATATATTATTAAGTTTATAAAAAATATTTGATTGTATTTGATTTTATATAAATTAAAAATCAATAATTATAATATATCAAAATAATGACTACAAATCGCAATAACATATACATATCAAGTCATATTTTACCTTTATACAAATTTCAAATTATTAATTATAATATAATCAAATGAATGACTATAAATTGCAATAATATCAATTTTGAAAAAGATATCAAATCATATGTAATTTTTAAATAAATCCCAAGCAATAATTATATTTTGAGAAATTAATGATTGTAAATATTTTCAAAAATTAAAAATTATATTTAATTATTATTTTATAATAAAAATGATTATAAATAACAATTAATAATTTTTAGAGAGTGAAATATAACAGGATAAAAAAAAGAAAAAAGGAAAAAATTTGGCTTTGAAAGAAACGAAAAAATACTACATGAGGAGCAATATAAAAGTCATACTTGTAATAAAAGAAAAGCCAAGAAACAGTACAATTAATATATTATATAAAAAATAGAAGATTCCTCACTCCTTTACTCTCACTTCTACCTCGCTTCTTCTCTTTGTCCTCTCATCCCTACAAATATTTAATAATTATATTATAAATTATCTACTCTAATATAGAATGGCAATTGGAGAGTTTGGACCGCACTTTTTTATTTCAAAGAATCCCCATGTTTAAATCTATTTATCTATATATTTATTTAATTGTTAAAATAGAGTTTAGTAGTCTCTGCCAATCTGTCATGTGGCATTCTACAATATTTAAGAAAAAAAAATAGATCCTCTAGAATCAAATCCATAAAAACCTCCAAGATAAAACCATGAATTGATACTATTAACCAATTACTTTATTGAATATTTTAATCTCTAACTTAATCAATTATTTGAATTGCAATTTTACAACTGTCTACTATAATAAATAATATATATTCATTATCCATTATAAAGGAAACTATGAACTTCTACTTTTTCTACCAATTAAAACAGCTTCACACTAATTCTATGCTTTTTTTTTTTAATTTTCATTGGCAAAAAAAAGCATAAATAAGGTTTTATATATTCAGTTAAATATTAGTTAAAACAAAGATAAGTATCTCTGAAGATAGCTAAAATGTTTATTAAAAATAATTATAATTATATAAATTATTATAATAATTATTTTACATTTATTCTAATATTTTTTTGGACCAATGATAGGTAAAACACAAAGCTGAATGGTTTTTAATTTTTCAACACTGTATGCAAAACAATACTGAACAACACATCTAAATATATTTTTCATTTAAAGAAATAGTGTAGAAATACCTTATTTTCCCATCAATGAATCAGTTCCATGACATAAGATTATCATTTAGTGTTTTGAATGCTCCTACAAAGGACTATATTATTTTTGCAATAAAGTTTATAAGTATGAATTAAATTTTTATTAGTATGATTTGCTCAAATAAATCGTATATATGCACTCATGATTTGTAATAAAATTTGATCTCAATGATTTAATTTGTTATAATTCTAATCATGATTTTTCCATCATTGCTTAATGAAAATGTAAACCAACAATTGATATTTAATTTCCTTTTTTTTGGTATAGATCATCTCAATTATCAAATAATATATGAATAAAATTTAGCATAAGACATGATCTTTCAGTGTTTTCATTTCATGCTAATTCTTTCATGATATTTTCAGTTAGATGCTGCTTATATATATATATATATATATATATATATATATATATATATATATATATATATATTAGGTTCAAAATGGAGGATGATACATCATTAGTCTTTTTTTCACATACAGCTTTCTCATTGCGTAATCCTCTATAACTACCCCTATTTGTTCATATTGAAAATTCAATGCTACTCCCATATAAACATTATTAAATGTATTGTTTTTCTGAGTCAATAATTTAATCTGCAAAAAATCATCCATTTCTATTAGAAAATCAACTATTTTCTAGGAAATTAGATTGCCAAATTAAAAAAAAAATGCATTTGGTAAAATTTATATAGAAATAGCACTAAGTTTTTAGGGCAAATGTAGCACTAGAATTTTTTCTAATTTTTTTTATTTTCTCAACTCATAAAGATGGAAGACCGTGTTAGTTTATATTCCTTTCCATCCAATTTCCTGGCAGGAGTATTGTATCTAAAATTATTCTAAGAAAATGACTTTTTTGTGGTAAATATTTATTTGAATATAAAAAAAAGCCTCTAAGCATATGTGGAAGAACATGCAATAAGGCTAGTATTAAGAATGTATTTAGATAATTAAGAAAGATACTAAAAATTTTGAGAAAAAATCAAATATATATAAATTAAGACAAACAATGAAGAATTAAATTATAATTTTTAAAACCAAACCGATCAATGAACTAGATAAGTTACTAATTCACAAATTTACTAATTGAAGTATTGATTCATTGGTTAAACCAATTTTCAATTAAAAATATATATTATATATAAGAACATATACACATAATAAAAATATTAATTATATGTATATACATATGTATACATTAGTATTATATATTTATAATAACAAGTCATGATAAACAAAAAAATTATGACATAAGTTGATAATATAAACAAATAACTAATAAAATACAAGCGATATATCAATAATTTGTGCTAGAAATATTAAAAAATAATATAAATTTAATTAATTTGGAATTTTGATAGTATTGTACCTCAATTATTATGAAATTATAATTTTTTTTGCAACACATGCATGTAATTTGTGAAGAATTGCTTCATTGGTTTTGCTAATTTGTATTGATTTTGATTTGATCCAATACTTCTAATCAAATTGACTCACTGATTGATTCACCCATTCATCAATCTAACCAATTGGTTTGATTCATTTTTTAAAACTATGATTAACATTATGAAGAAAAATGAAAATTTGAAAAATAAGGGTTTGAATATTTTCTCCATTTTTTCAATATTTTGAATATTATTGTTTGAATGTTATTTTTAAAATAAACGATATTTAACTTTTAAATTTTATTATTAAAGATTTCTTGATTCATATCTTAAAATATTTTAATAATAAAATATTGATATGAGCTTAATTTTATAGATGAAATTTGTGTATCTTTAATCAAAAAATAATTTATCTTTATGCATTAAGTAAGAGAAAGTATTATGTTTTCTATTATGCAAACAATAAAACAAATTGATTCTTTTTTTTTAGGATAAAATGCAACTTATCCTCCTAAATTGTGTATCACGTGCAAAAAAGAACCTAATTTTAAAGGGCAATTTACAATTATAAATGGTGGCCAATTAACCCCATCCGCATTAAATTTCCATCTAAATTAATATCAACATAATAAGATGTCAAATGTTTATGTTATTCATAAATAAGCTCTAAATATGTCCTCCATTCATCTTCTTATTCTTTTTTACAATTAATTTGCATCCCACTCTTTCCTTCATTTCCTTGTTCATTGCCAAAAGATAATAAGTGCAATTTTGCAAATTATAAAGTAAATTAACAAGTTCTTTGATTGAGGCAACAATGATTGATGTCATCTTTTCATCTCATGGGTATTAGACTCTAAGAAATAAATATATGACTCTAAACCAATTAGTATTATATTTAAATATGTGTTATTAGAATTAAATGACATTTTTAAGTGATTTGTTATGACAGTAAGAGAGTCTAAAATGTTGATTTAAGTTAAATTAAGAGCCTTATTTTCTATACTAGAGAAAATCATTAACCACATTCAAATCTTCACATTCATAATGTAAAAAACATAATTATATGTCACTTCAACTTAATTCAAATAATTGAAATTTGAAGTTTCAAATAATTAAAGTAATCACACAACTACATTAATTTAATGTCTCACCATATTTCTTTGCATGCGTTAGATTTAAAATCTCAAATTATTCTTAAAGAGAGGAGAAATAATGGAATACACATTAACTACCCAAGAAATAAAAAGGTGAAAGAAGAACATAATTGGGATTTTAAAAAGGTGAAAGAAGAACATAATTGGGATTTTATTTATGAATGAAGAATAACTTTGAGAGTTCCTTATGTTGCCATTAAGGGAATAACTTCGTAGAATTCCCTTTCCATTAATTTAAATGTGAATTTAATTTGGAAGGAGTTAATAATCCCCTAGCTATAATTTTGTGTTAAATTGCCCTTAGTTTGTATTAGGGATTTTTTGCACATGACACATGGTTTAAAAGGGTAAATTGCATTTTACCTTTTTTAGAAAAATACTTTATCTTAGAGAAGTATTTTCTATAAAATTATATTTCACATCGAAACAAATAAGACATGGTGGCCCCAACTCTGTCCCTCTCTCATTGAATTTACTTTTATACCTTTTTACTAGCTTCTTCACATACGTTTTACACATGTTCAAGATTTTTCTCACTTAATTTAAAATTTTTTTTACAACTTTATCGTTTATTATGTGAGAGACTATAATACCCCAGTATCATTTCTAGGGTAATCCACCCCGATAAGACAAAGAACAAGAGCCGTGGGACTAAAGTTGGAGTCAAAGGAGATCGAAATCTAATGATAAAAAAGAGTTACCGTAAACCAAAGCACAGTCCCCACAGAATAATCAGAAAATTTGCTATCGAACCCATAAAAGCAAAATTGACATTGAAAGGTACTGATAAAACGGTGTTGTTCGTCAACACGTAAAGCCAAAATTTTGGTTTTATTCAACGCAAAAAAACATAAATTAAAATTAAAATGCCATTTATTTTATGAAAAAATATTATTTTATATAAAAATATTATTTACATATATATTAACAAAAAGTGATACATTATTTATATTTATAATTAGAAAATGATATTTAAAATCATAGTGACACAAGAAGGTAAATTCCTATTTAAAAAAAGGATTTATTTTTTAAAATTTTTATATTTGATATTAAATAAATAAAATATTTTTTAATATTTTATAATTATATTTTATAAAAAATATTTTCTATTAAAATAAATAAAATTTAAGAATAAATATAATATTTAGTTCCTCCATTATAAAGATGGTAAGTACTAACTATTATATCCTTTAAAATGTACAACTTGTACTATTAGCTTTTTATTTTTACTTTTATTATAATTATTAGTCCTTTCCTTCACTGATAACATTAAAATAAATAGTGAAAAATGGAATATAACCAAAAAATATGCTTATATTTGACATTGATAAAATGGGATTTAATAATTTATTTTAATATTTTTAATTTATTTTAAAAGTAAAAGTAAATGGAATAACAAATAATTATAGAAAAGCTAAAATAAGAGATTAGTAGTGTTAGTTTTAAAATTTGAGAATTATAATGATCACTAATTTAACAAATCAAGGACTAAATATTATATTTACTCATTAATTAATAAAATGATAAGTAAAATTAGTAAATTATTAAAATGATTGTTAATAGTACAAAGGTAAATTTTATTTGATAAAAAAGAAAAAATTAAATTTTACTTACTTCTGATTCATTGATTTTCACTTAATTTATTTGTAACCTCGCCCGCCTTACATTATCTAGATATTTAATATTTAGAATGGAGGTGATAGAAATTAAATCATTGACCTTTTTAGTCTAAAAGGCTTTATGACTCTATTGAGTGCAAATTTTTCTTAAAATCATAAACTATTAGAAGAAGATTTAGAATTAGTTTTATTATTACTCTAACATACTTTGTCCACTTAAACTTTTTCCATCCAAATTTTAACTTCTATGATAGATGAATTAAGCAAAACTAGGAGAAATCATATATGGGTAAAATATAATTTTTTTGTGTTTATGTAAATTGATATTAAGGATTCTTAATAGGAAATAAAAAAAATTCTTGTCTTCTTATTTTAATAATTCACTTAACTTACTCATTATAGGATATTTCATTAAAAATTGAATAAAAAAAGTTAGGTAGGCAAAATATTGACACTGGAAAATACATATGAACAAATTTTGACACTTAAAAATATAAGTATGTTAAGTGAAAATAAAAAAATCACATATATGCAAAGTATAATTCCCCCGTTAAAAAAATATATTAAAATTTTGTTTCATTTTCTCTAATAAATAATGAGATTATGATAAGCTTGTTATACTTTAAAAACTTACTCAATTTCTTATTATGACAAACGTTTACTACACATAAATCAAAATTTTAATTACCGATCAATGAAATGATGAAAGAATGATGAATATATAATTCAAATTAACAATCAACGATATGGAATATTTTAAATATTATGTAATTAAGGAAATTTTTTAATTTAATTTTAACAATTAAAATATGATAATTGAAAAAGACAAATTTAATATAAGTATATTTGTCTCAATTAATCCCAATCATCTGTTTAATTACAAAATGTTTAAAATATCTTACATTCTTTGATTTGAACTATTTTTTTTCTCATTTTATCGGCAATAATTTTAAATTTAATTTTAAGTGTAACATTTCGTAATTTTTTAAAGGCGGTCTTAGAAAGATGCCTCATGAGAGTATCTTTCTCATGTTATTTTTTTATAACTTTGAGCGGTAATGTATGTAATTTAAGATACATAATGAAAAATCTCTAATGTAAAAATAAAATTGTTTTCACAAAATAAATAAATAAATAAACCTCTACACATTTAAGTTAAAATGAGATCATTCTAATTGACTAACACATTTTAAAACAATGATTTTACATAATCAAGAAATATAAAATAAATAATTATAAACAACTATAACTCATTATTTCATTTCATTTCAAAGTATAATAAATATATGAATTGTCCCGATTTTAACCATTTTTGGCCGCATTTGCCTGCATGTATTTGAATTGCATTTTATGCACCATTGTTGCCTTATCTATATGAGTTGATTGCATTTATACGATGCTTATGTGCTTACAATTGTTCCAATTGTGCTATGCTTATATATTTGGCCCGTTAAATTCTAAACTTGGTTGGGGCATTAACTGATAGATTGACTTATTCCTCAGGTGGTGAGGGTCTAAGCACCACACATCCCGACTATTGAGCTGCTAGTTCATGATACATGCCAAGTAGTGGCTTTTTGTTGTTGCTATGAGATTGAAGGTGAATATATAAGAGTTTATGAGAAAATAAGTGAGAAGCCAATTGTCCCTATAGGTTCATTGCTTCTAAATTTATCAGAATATAATCATAAGTCACTTGATTCATTTTTGTTAAGTCAATTTTTTTATTTTTATTTAATTAATTATTTTTAATTATTTTAATTGGACAAAAAATAATTAATTAATTTCATATATAATTTAATAACTTATCATCAGATAATTAGTTGAAAAATGTAAAACTTCTATTTATGACACTCCATTATCCTTTGCTCAGCTTCATCTATTTTATTCAAATTCTAAATAAAAAATTGGTGTTCATTTAATTTTGAAAGCACCAATATATATATATATATATATATATATATATATATATATATATATATATATATATATATATATATATATATATATATATGTAATTCTTGATGCACTTTATTGTGAAATCGATTATAAGTAAAAAGATTGCCCCTACTTTAATAGAATTGAACAAATGTCACTTATTCACTGGCTGTCAAAGTAAGGGTAACTTGCCCTGCCAACAATGTTAGGGTATTGTAAACCAAGCCTTTATTATTGCATTCAAACTACATTCAATGTATTTATTTTATATTTTTTTCTCAAACTACAATTTTTATAACTTTTTTCCTCTCTGTTTCTCTCTTTGTGTATTATCTATTAGCTTCGTTTATATAAAAACAATCAATATTATAATGGACAAATTATATTAACCACCCTTGAATTTTGGCTTAATTATAATTGATACTTCTCATTTTTTTTAATTTATATATTTCCATCCTCTAATCATTTTTCCACATTATAATATATAACAACATTAATTTTTTAAATTTAATCTCTTCTCTAATATCATCCATAATGATTGCAAAATTGTTTACCTAAATTTTTATACATGAATTTGACTTTTCTTTGAATAAATTGTAAGTCTACTATGATTTTATTTTTTGATAAAAGATAGATCTGTACATAAAAATATAAAAAAAATGTTTTCTATCCATTAGAAGTAATATTAAGAAAGAAATTGCAATTAAAAAGTTAAAATTATTTTATTTATAATGGCGCAAGATTAATTAGGGATGAAAGTGTATAATTTTGAAAAAGAGATGTGTTGAGTGTAATTAACTCAAACTTTAGGGATGGTCAATGTAATTTGCCATATTCTAGTTTGTCTCTAACTTTAATTTTCATAAATGAGATTTATAAGCATTGTAAGACTATTTTCTTTTTTCAAAAATTGAATTGTATGAAATTTTATTAGTAATTTTCTTTTGGTGAAAAAGTTGTGATTATAAATTAAATGTACATAACTATCAATTTTAATTATATTTAAATATGTAATTAGATGTATTTATAATACTATCAACACAATTTAATTTGTTTTATTCTAGATGTATTCAATATTTTCTAATGGGAAGATAGAGAATTTAGGTTAAAGTATAAAATTTCTTTAAATGAGAAAACATTTTTGAACACGTATTATTGTATATTATTTTACACACATTGTAGAAGAAATTAGAAACCCTTCATTTTTCTATGTCATCTATCATTTATCAAAAGAAAAATTAGAATACATGTAAAATAATTTTAAATATTATATTTTAAAAAAATTAATTTTGTAAATATTAATTAATTTTATCTTTAGAATTGAGAGGAAAGTTCAAAGCAAACTTCTTATGCTTCCGATTAAATTTGATTTTCTAAATATTGTATTAATTTTATTTGCTTATTTTTACTATTCAAATGACAGAAATGAAAGCTTCCTTTTGACCAGCCAATTCATAAGGAATTATAAGAACAACTATTTTTTATTATTCTTTTTTTTCCTTTGGGTTTTCAAAAAAATATTGAATTTTATTTTTTTTATTTTCATTTTAAATCACCATGGAGGGTAAATCTTCAAAAATATTTCTAGTCTTATCATAATACTGAAAATTTCACTACCATTTCTATTTATCTTTTGATAAGTATCTTCCAAATTTTAGCAGTCATTCAATTATAATGTCAAAATGTCCAATTTAAAAAAATATGAGTAGAAGTAATATTAAAATCTCAGTAGTATAGTAAGACTAAAAATATTTTTGCATATCATCTGTTATTTTTAAAATTTTCTCCCCAAAATTTTTCATTCACATTCTCTCTTATCCCTTTCTCCCCAATTTGTGATCAACCGCTTGTTGGAAGTATGAATTAAAATCCTAAAATATGAAATTGATCATAATAAAATTATGAGTGTACTTGGAACATAATTTGATGAGGTCATGACTGATCTGAATGATGATGAGTAGAATCGCAACCTACTTCACCCCTTAGGTTATCCAGATAGAAATAGATAGAAAATTTTTAGGAGTGAAAATCCTTATTTTTCAGTCTAAAAATAATAATCCTGATCTCTCTATTTATGGTCAGACTTGTGATAGGAAACTGTTGACCATTAAAGGGTTGTAAGTTGGGACCTCTACCTATATGGACTTATGCATGATCCAACCTATCATGGATCATATACATTAAACCAAGGCTCGATCTATTCTATGCTTAATGTTAAAATATAAACCTAATTACTTAAATAAATATTCCATTAATTAATTAATGCTAATCCACATAATATTTCTAATAAAATTAATTATTTTATTTTAAAATACAATAATCTCTCACTTGGATAACATTAATTAATTATATAGAATAATTGAAACATCAATAACTGAGTAATTAGTTATGCATTAAGGTATAAACTTAATTCAAAGAATGAGATTACATAGAATCACTGAATCTGATAAGGAGACAAGTAATATAGTGTTTTATAATTTGAAAGGAACATAATAAAGTTTAGTCTTTCGACTACATCTCAGAAGAGAAATAACTCAAAATTATTGAATCCGATAAGGAAACAAATGATTTATATATATGTATAAAACATATTATCAATGTTTCACTATCTAAACTGAGCATGATTACATAAGTAGAATGAGACCATACAGAATCACTGAATCTGATAGGGAGACAATTGATGTAAGATTAATGTCTCATAATCCCAATGGAACTGGATATATATAAAGTTAATCTTTTGACCACAGCTCATAAGAGAAATAACTTAAAATCATTAAATCTGATAGGGAAGCAAATGATTTATATGTATAAAACATATCACTAATGTTTCAATATGAGCAATTACTAGTCACAAATATCAACAAAATAAAAAAAGCATATTTCAAACTCCCACTAAACTAAGACTTCATCAAAAGATTTAACAAGACTCATATGAGTTACTTGATTTTAAAATACTCTTATAGGTAAGCCTTAAATCAACGAATCCCTAGCATGTCTCCATTAGGGTTATGTTCAATGCGAGTCCGAGATTCAGCAATCTTCTCTCTTTAATGAACAGAAGTTCAACATAAAAAAATGTTCATTATGACTAGAATTCCTATTATTTTAAGAGAAGCATATAGCAGGAGAATTATCACAATAAAATTTGGTAAAGGTCATGATATAGAATCAACCAATTACATGCCAGATATCAACTTCCTCAACCATATACCATCTAACAAGTGGTCTCATAATATGCAATAAACTCTGCTTCCATAGTTGAGGTAATTGTGAGTGTTTGTTTAACACTTTTCCATGAAACAACTTCTTCAAACATCATAAAGATGTATCTAGATGTTGACTTACAATCATTTATGTATAAAGCATAATCAGAATCTAAATAACCTTCACCCTCAAGTAATTTAGATCATTTACAAGTTAACATATGATTCTTGGTATCTTACAAAAAAATACCCCATTACTTTCTTGGCCACTTTCCAATGATCAGTCCTAGGGTCACTTAAGTATCTTCCAAGCATACTAATAGCAAAAGCTATATCTGAATGAATATAGATCTGTGCATACATAAGATTACTAATAGCGGAAGCATAAGAAATCTTGTTCATTTCAGCCCTTTCGATATCAGCTTAAGGGTAATATAATTGAGATAATATATCTTCTTTCTAAGCAGACATTAGACCAGATGCATAGCTATCCATTTTAAATCTTTCAAGCATCCATTCAATCCAATTGGTTTAGTATAAACCCAAAATACTATAAGTTCTGTTACAATGGATCTAAATTTCAAGAATAAAATATGCTTCACTAAAATTCTTCATATCAAAATAGCATGACAATATGCGTTTTGACTCATCTAAATTAATTGAATTGCTAGCTAACAACATGTCATCAACATAAAGCACTAAGATGATAAAATTACCCCATTAAATCTATTAAAATTCGTGCAAGTATACAATATAGTCATTTGGTATTGTAAGTCTCTAAACCCTTTGAGTTTATCTAAACTCAATGGCTAGCTGATCAAGTTCTTCAACATGAGGATCTTTATTAATCAGAACTAGATTGTTAACATTATTTCCTCTAATGATGAGGGAATCAGAATAGGTATAGGTAGAATGGTGACCTTGTCATATAAATTGATAACTCTAAGCATCAAACTCTCACTATCCCAGTCATTCTCAAAATAAAATGTCCAACTAAACTCCATTATCTTAGTACTATAATTGGGACAAGAAAATCTGCAACCTCTTGATCTAGTTTAATTTCTTTAACTAGGGATTATATAGTCTTATCTCTATTTTATAACCCTACACTCAAAAGTTTTAAAATATAAGAAATCTAAGTTTAACAACACACCTTTGTTTTACCAATCTTTCTAATCTCTCTCTAGAAAAATGGCCTAAAATCGATCCCATAAAAATGGAAGAATTCTAACTTATTCTAGAACATTGATAGGAACATCAGAAGATACGATAGGATAATCTTTCAAATTCAAATGATACGAATCATTTTGTAAGGTGGCATACCAATAATAGTAGAATTAGAATAAATCTCAATCTTTCCACTCTTTTGCCAAAATGAACAACCATAATTGTCCAAAATAGAACTAGAAATCAAATTTCTTTTGGCTGAAGGCACATAAATGATATTATTCAGATCTAAAATGTGTCCAGAGAATAAACACAAAGAAATTGATCCTATGTATTGAACTTCAACTTTACTCTCTACTTTTCCCAAGATAGTTTTCTCATTCTTATTTGGGATCTACTGGCTTTTGAATCCTTTTAAAGTATTTGTAATATGAAAAGTTGTACCAAAATCCAACCACCAAAATTTAGAAGATGTTTCAAGATTATTGGATTTAAAACTAGAAGGGTAAAAAGGGAAAACAAATAGAATTGCTTCTTCTTTCTTATGCTTATTCTTGAATTTCTTTACAACAACAATGTCCTTATCTGGGATACTCTCTCTAATTCCCTTTTCAATTGTGAACTTAATCACTGCTAAACAAATTTGGTTCGACTCATACCATTGTTTGTAATAGGTCTTATCTGCAGTACTAGACTCAGGTAAGAAATCAGCTGGCTTTGGTTCTCTAAGAGCCAAATCCTCCTTAGAGATTGTCAGGTACATGTTCAAGGACTCTTTCCATTCATCATAGTTTGTTCCATTAAGAGTCCTCGCCACAGATAGTTGTTGAAAGATCGAGACTGACGCAATAAGATTGAAAAATTATTAATTATGCATGCCAACATAATTTTAATACAAGATTCCTAATTAAACAAATCAATCAAACAACTATTTAACAAAGTGGTATCAAAATTACATGTACCATATGACTTAGCTTGTACAAGAGTTTATACAAGAATGTAATCAATATAGATATACCAATAGGGTACAAGAAATATTGAAATATTATAATTACTACATGCCCATTATAAGGAGTCTAAATCCTAAAATTACATTAATAATGTCACATCGATAGGGTGTATCCATCATCAATGCAATATGCTCCTAAATATCTCAAAAGGACAGTATTTTATGAAAAATAGTCTTATTATATCCCTAATTTATCATTAGTATGAAATAAATGGCCTTAAGTGTCTTTATATGTATAAAATTACATAATTAATGGCTTTTATAACCAGAGGAATGCTATAGCATTCTTGTAATGAAGTGGTTATCCTTTAACCACCAAGCTGCAAGCTGATGGAATGAAGATTAACATAGACGAGCACACCAAACGAAGAAGAAAAAAAATTGAAATTCATATATATAATTCATTTTACATGACAAAGGGCCATATATATATAAAAGAAGGAGAAATCAAATAGCATGTGGAACAAGAAACTGAGAGAACATGATCAGAGGCAAGCAAATATATAAAGGTCCAATCTGATATACAGAAATTTCCAAAATCTTAAAATATATATACTGTGGACTAGTAAGCAAAAATCTGCAATCATATATAAAGGTAATCAAAACTATGGATCACTAAGCAAAATCTCAAATAGTTCGTTATAAATAAATATATATAATGTACCAAATGAAATATTCCAAAAAAAAAGTTTTCAAATGCATGCCAAACGAAAGACATGCTTTCCAAAATTTATAATACTTTACAGAAATTCTAAACAGAATACAACAAATATATATTTCTATATATATAACAGTAAACTAAACAATTTCAAATAGAATCCTAAAGTAATATTTCAATGGTTTCCTGCATAATATCACACAAATTTTATGAATTAGGATTTCTAATTCAATAATCCTAATATATAAACAAAATATTAATCTAAAAATATTTTCCAAGGAAAAGTTCATGATGATACATTAAAGAATTATAAACAAACATTATAAATTGATCGTATGTTTTTATTTCGAGAATCATACATGTAAAATTTCATCATAAAACTTCAACTAAAATAATATAAAATATAATTAATTATTCTGGGTTCTAATATCTTACTACTAACATGCTCTGATACTAATTGTTGGAAGTATGAATTAAAATCCTAAAATATGAAATTAATTATAATAAAATTATGAGTATACCTGGAGCATAATTTGATAAGGCCATAACTGACCTGAATGATGATGAGTAAAATTACAACCTACTTCACCCCTTAGGTTATCCAAATAGAAAGAGAGAGAAAATTTTTAGGAATGGAAATCATTATTTTTCAGTTTGAAAATAATAACCCTAATCTTTCTATTTAAAGTCAAACTTTTGATAAAAAAACTACTAACTACTAAAGGGCCATAGGTTGGGACCTCTACCCATATAGGTTTATGCATGATCCAACCTATCATGGATCATACACATTAAATCAGGGCTCAATCTGTTCTATATTTAATGTTAAAATATAAAACTAATTACTTAAATAAATATTTCATTAATTAATTAATGCTAATCCACATAATATTTCTAATAAAATTAATTATTTTATTTTAAAATACAACACCATTTCCTTTTCGCGTAATGAAAAATATAATATAATAATAATTTTCTTCACCATTATTTGTAAATGAATTCATATATATGCCCCTACCAATCTTAAAGTCTTGGATCCATCATTATCCGAAGTGCAATTGTTAGTTATAAAATTCTATGAACGGTCTAAGAAAGGGGTCGATAACTTTGGCCTGCAGATCCACATCAATAGGTGACTTTGTAAAGCATTACTCGTTTTCATAGAGTCCCGACCCAATAAAATGTATCAAGTCTCCAAACCAACCGTGCTTGAATTGTCTTAGAATTATGTTATATAAATTTTAATTTGTGAATCATATTCATATTTTTTTTTGGGTATAATAATCATCCGGTATACAAATATCACATTGGGCACCAATCAATTTGAATTCAAGTTAGATAAGACTACATTGAGTGGCAAAGCTCTCCTATCTAAATTTTAATGCAGATGTAATCCTAGTGACTTGAACCTAAGATGTTTAATTAAATTAGAACAATCTTATGTTAGTTGATTTATGTGCTTAGTGGTCGAATCATATTCATATTACATTGGAAGATAGAGAGGGTGTTTATTTAAAATATTTATCTCCATTTTATCAACTTCATTGCATGCTTTTCCATTTTTTGTGATAGCAAGAGTGGTTAAATCACTATATGCATACACATGAAAATCGAGGATCAAACCCTTGATGTAGCAAAAGACACAAAGTCTCTAAGGGATATTGCATGCCATTTGAACTAAACACTCTTGGCTCTAACTTTTTTTATCTAATTTTTTTTATCTACCATATCGTATACCATTTATACTCCAATATGACTAAAGAATATAGATATAAGGGATATACTTTCTTTTTATTATAAAGATATTTATGATAATTTTAAATTTTAATTTAATTGAATTAATCAACTACATTTCTAAATATGTCTATTTAAAAAATTTACATATATTGTTATTATCACTATTTTCTTTATGACTTTTCTTAATAACATATATATATATATATATATATATATATATATATATATATATATTTAAACTTTTATTAGAATTATTCAAACAAATATTTTTTCTTTTGGAAATAAATGTGTGGTTAATATGCTTATATTAATGAGAGTGGTTTCCTTCTTAAGTTTTTATTATGCAACAAGTTATACTTACAATCTTCTTATATTTGAATATAAATAAGTCATACTCAATTATATTATATAGTGACTCAAAAAGTTTATGAGCAAATACTATACTTAAATTTTCAATTAATCAATTTTAAGAACTCAAAAAATGGATTTGAAAATTTTATTAAATTTGATTTGCCAATAAGATCCTTATAAGATCAATTATTTTTTGGTATAAATATTTCTACTATTTAATGTGGCTTAAATGTCTTAAAATTATGACCATCTTTCATCATACATACATACATATATATATATATATATATATATATAATTATCACAGTGTGACCCCACTCTTGATATTACCATTTTCCACCTTTCGTTTTAATGGACAATTTGAATTCATTAAAGAAGATGGCCAATTTTCCTATATATATCTTGCAAACCAGTGAAGTTACACACCATTCTCATACCCATCATCAGTCTTTGATTGTATTTGACAACCATTGACACAAATCCACCACAGCCATGCTCTTTGTGCTTCCAAAGGCTCAGTTACTTATTGGGCTTTCATCATTTTGTTTGCCTCTCTTAATCTTCTTTCATGCCCTTATTTTAGTGGCCTCTTCATCTTATGCTACTGCCTCTACCATTGGTAGCAAAGCAGATGCTCCGTTGAAGTGGAAACCAGCCAGCTTTGACAACCAAAGCCAAGCTATCCTCTCTCCATGGAATAGTACAGAAACCAATCCTTGCAAATGGGTGGGAATCACATGTGATGAGTTCAACTTTGTCTCCAAAATCAATCTCACTAACTTTGGACTCAAAGGTACACTTCATAATCTCAACTTCTCATCATTTCCTAACCTTGTTAGTTTGGATATGAAGAACAACTTAATTTTCAGGACAATTCCTAACCAAATTGGTGAACTCTCCAAACTCAACCTTCTAGAATTGTCTAATAACAATCTTTCCAGTGGCATTCCAAAGAGTATTGGAAATTTGTCCAAACTCTCATACCTTGCCATAGATTTTAACCATCTCTCTAGAACACTTCCATCAGAAATTTCCAAGTTGCATTCCTTGCAAAATTTGTCATTGATTTCTAATGCTTTTAATTGCTCCATTCCTACTCAAATATGCAAATTGAGGAATCTAACTTACTTGGATTTAGAAGACAATACTCTTACAGGCTACATTCCCCAAGAAATCGAGAACTTAGTTAGCCTAAGGCATTTTTCACTTGCTTTTAATAAGCTTATTGGTTCCATCCCAAATGAAATTGGAGAGCTAAGGAATTTGTTATTCCTTGATCTAGGTGGAAATAACCATACAGCTTCTATTCCGAGAAAAATTGGGAATTTAACGACCCTAAGGTATTTTTTACTTGATTTCAATGAGCTAATTGGTTCCATCCTGAATGAAATTGGAGAGCTAAGGAATTTGTTAGTCCTTGATCTAGGAGTAAATAACCTTGCAACTTCTATTCCAAAAGAAATTAGGTTGTTAGACAACCTAGAAGTTATTTCACTTCATCATAACAACATTGTTGGTTCCATCCCCCGTGAAATTGGGAAGTTGAGAAAGTTAGTTCGGGTAGATCTTGTATATTGCAACCTTTCAGGTTCCATTCCAAAAGAAATTGAGATGCTTGGCAACCTGAGATGGTTACATCTTGTAGGTAATTCTTTGTCTGGGTCCATCCCAAAAGAAATTAGAATGTTGAGAAATGTCTTTGACCTTGAATTGTCCTCTAATTTTCTCTCTGGTGGGATTCCAAAAACATTAGGAAATTTGAGCAATTTAGTTTATCTTTACCTTTGGGGTAATAGTATCTCTGGCACTATCCCTGAAGAAATAGCGAAACTCTCTTCCCTTAAAGTGTTGCAATTGTTATCTAATAATCTCTCTGCTTCTATCCCACCCTCGTTAGGAAACTTGTCCCAATTGAATGATCTCATCCTTCAAGCCAACAATATTTCTGGATCTATTCCTTCCACCTTAGGAAATTTCTTGAATTTGAATAATCTGGAGTTGTGGGAAAATAAATTTGATGGCATCTTGCCACCCCAAATGAATAACCTTTCAAATTTGGTCAAACTGGGATTGTCCGACAATAATTTCATAGGTCAGCTGCCTGATAATATTTGCCTTGGTGGGTCACTTGAACGTCTTAGTCTTTCAAATAACCATTTCACAGGTCCAATTCCAAAAAGTCTAAAGAATTGCTCTAGACTCATCAGAGTCACACTTAATCGAAACCAACTAGAGGGTAATATAACAGATGCTTTTGGTATATATCCAAGTTTAATGTATGTTGACCTAAGTGAAAATAAATTATATGGCCATCTATCATCAAATTGGGGTAAGTGCCAAAGCCTCACAAGCCTTCAAATCTCAAAAAATAATTTATCAAGTGTTATACCACTTGCATTAGGGGAGGCAATCAAGTTAGGACGATTAAACCTTTCATCAAATCATTTAATTGGAAATATTCCAAAAGATTTAGGGCAATTAGTCTCATTGCTTCAACTATCCTTGAGCAACAATTAACTCTCTGGTAGTGTTCCTGCTAAACTAGGATCACTACATGGACTTATGGAATTAGAATTAGCAGCAAATAATTTAAATGGCTCAATCCAAAATAATATTGGAGGGTTGCTTAATTTATGGCATCTTAACTTAAGTAACAATAAGTTTGAGAAAAGTATTCCACATGAATTAGGCCAATTACAAGGTCTTGGTATTCTTGATCTTAGTAACAATCTTTTAAGTGGAAGAATACCATCAACAATTGGAGGGCTAGAGAAATTGGAAATATTGAATCTCTCCCACAATAATATCTCAAGTGCCATTCCAGCTACTTGTGATCAAATAAAAAGCTTAACTTTTGTTGATATATCTTATAATCAATTAGAAGGCTCAATACCAAAAGCTTTTCTTAAGGCTTTAAATTCAATTAAAGCATTTGAAAACAATAAAGGCTTATGTGGGAATGCCTCTGGTTTGGTGCTTTGTGCATCCGATACCAATAGTCATCAAAGAAGCAATGAAGTCAAGTTGTTAATTATTCTTCTTTCTTTTGGAACTTTGATGATGGTATTTTTAGTTGCAGGTGTTTCATACTTTCTTTACCAATGAAAAAAAAAAAAACAAAAGATCAACCTACACAACTACAAACTCAAAATCTCTTTGCAGTTTGGAGTTATGATGGGAAAATAATGTTTGAGCACATCATTGAAGCCACAAAGAATTTCAACAATAAATATCTTATTGGGGTAGGAGGCCATGGTAATGTTTACAAAGCTAAGTTGCCTACAAATCAGATCATTGCAATTAAAAAGCTTCATTCAGTACTTGATAGGTAGACTCCAAGTATAAAAGCTTTTACAAGAGAGATACAAGTCTTAACAGAAATCAAGCATCGAAATATTGTGAAGCTACATGGTTTTTGCTCATACTCACAACTCTCATTTTTGGTTTATGAGTTCATTGAAGGAGGGAGTCTAGATAAGATACTAAACAATGAGGCATATGCAATTACATTGGATTGGAATAAAAGGGTGAACATTATAAAAGGTGTGGCCAATGCTTTATCCTATATGCACCATGACTACTCACATCCAATAATCCATCGTGATATATCAAGCAAAAATGTGCTTTTAGATATGGAATATGAAGCTCACATCTCTGACTTTGGAACATCCAAGCATCTATGTCCTGACTCAAGTAATTGGACCTCATTTGCAGGAACTTTTGGGTATGCAGCTCTAGGTTAGCTATAGTTATTCAACATAGAAAAAAAATCAATTGCTAATTTATTCTAATTCATTATACACATTGTTTCACTATCAATTAACAAGCTTATTATTTTATGCACTATGCAAATTCAATTTATGGAGAGCTTGCTTACACAATGGAAGTGAATGAGAAGTGTGATGTCTATAACTTTGGAGTACTAACTTTGGAAATAATTATGGGAAAGCATCTAAGAGATCTCATTTCTTCATTTTCATCATCCTTATCCATGGCATCGATGTCAATAACCTATAATATGCCATTAACGGATGTCTTGGACAAACGGCTTCCTCTTCCCATGAACTTAGTTGCCGTGGAGGTTATGAAAATTGTAAGAATTGCCTTAGCTTGCTTACAAGAAAGCCCTCATTCTCGCCCATCTATGGAACAAGTATCTAAGGAGCTTACAATGGGAAAACTACATTTAATAGATGACATCCACTTAATGACTCTTGGAGAACTCCTTCGAAAATGTTGAACTTCATGAACATTAACTTAGCTTTATCTTCCGTCTTTTATGCATATATTTTGTTCATTCGTTTTGTGTTCTACATTGTTATCCCTTGTGTGTTTGCTTTGAATGCCAAGCTTGTTTAATCTTGATGTCTTTTGTACCAGTGTGACTAATGTTCATGAGTATTGTAACAAAAATCAATGTTTGGTTATAGTATTGAGAACATATGTTTTAGCTATATGTATACTTACAATTCACTTTTCATATTCAAAATTGAAATTACAGTTTTTTTGCATCATACACAAGATTATCATCACCTCATTAGTCAAAAAAAAAAAAACTAGGTTCAATTCTAAAAGGAGGACACCTATAACTATCAGAAGTCTTTTTTTTTTTAATCATAAGAGTGATTAAATCATTGAAATTACATATATAAAAACCAAATGTCAAACCTTGAATGTAGAGGCAAATATACAAATCCTTAGAAAAATATTTGATTTCACTTAAGTGTTATAAGTATTATTTTTATATTATACTATGTATCAAAGAAAAACACTTTGCATATGTGATTATAATGTCATAATCTCTATAAATGTTATTTTGATGTTATTTTGATATTATTTTATGTAAGCAAAAAGGGGGGAAAAAGGGAAAAAAACTCACCTTGTATCCATGGCCAGCTAGAGCAATGACTAAGAGAAAACCAAGACTAAAAGCTTCAAAGTAAATAGCAACATGCATTAGTTAAATAGGATAACTTGAAAATCACGTATCAATTTTGTTCATGAATATCTTTATGTACCTGCCCCGTTCAAAATAATGACACAAATGTTTTGCAGTACAACACATGATAACAATCAAATCAAACAATAATAAAAAGTGTAAATTACACGAGATTTTAATATACTCTATAAGTAAATGAAATTTTTTATTCCACTAGAAGAGAAATAGTTTTGTGTAAATAATGGATCCTGTATGCCTCATTTAATTTTTTTCTCTTTTTTTTTGTCTGTTGAAGTCTAAAAATCTTCTTCTTATTCATGATATTTCAAATTATGTAACCTTCTAAATAGTTTGATTTGAAAACACTACTCCATGGATTAATTCTTGGCAAAATATATAATTAAACACCAAATTGTTCATAACTAAAGACTTTCTCTACTTCAAAAATGATGAGGCACTGAACTTGAATTACTCCTAATCATTAAAAAAACACAATAGAAGCACCATAAATAGCCATATTATAAAACTTACACAATTAAGACAATCACAGAAAAATAAAATCATAACAGAACCTTACTTCATGGGAAGTAAAATAAGACACTATTCAATACCAACTATTGAAAATTTACATGAATTCATTCTCAAATTGTGAAATGAGATACTATATTGTTAAAATAAGAAAGTTACAATGGCTAATTGTTGAGACTAATGAAAATGTGCAAAGCACGTATGGAATTATGTTTGGGATTTCAAGACGAGTTTACAAAGCATCGAGCTGCATCTAAAATCAATTCTTCATTGACCTGCATATAATGAAAAAAAATTATTAAGTATTCATCAAACACAATCACGACAAACAAATACTTAGCTTCAATTTATATTGTAAAATATGTCAGAAAAATCTTTTCATTTTTATGATGCATGATACGTAAAATATTTATATATTTATTTTCCCTTGTATGATGCATTTTTGGATGTTATCTTGTTTAATTTAATAAATTTAGTTGCATTTTGTGAATGGGTCTTGAATTTGAAATGAAATCAAATCTTTTAGATAATGCTGTATTTTGACCCTGTTTCAGGTTTTAGGCTATATCTGGAGTTCTAGATGTTGGATTGGGTTGTTCTTTATATGGTTACAAAGCTAAGAAAAATCCCTACAACTTTCATGTTTAAAGAAAAGCCCAGTTCAAAATCTAAGGATCTCAAATTCTCCTTGGAAGATGAAACAGTAGTTTTGACGAAATCTGACCTTTGGTTACTAATCTGATCATAACTTAGGATAGAAATGTCAAAATTAAGAGTTCTTTGCGGCATTTGAAAGTTAAGATCCGGCTCTACAATGTTTACATTAAGTGTGGGGGGACAATGTCTATATTAAGTATGGGGGGACAATCAAGTGTTCTTTCCTTTTAATAAACCTTTTTTGCTAATCTACTGAAGACATTGGGGACAATGTCTACATTAAGTGTGGGAGGGAATAAAAAAAAATTAAATTATTTTTTTACTTTTTAGGATATTTTGGTAGTAAAACTATGAGATTTATTATAAAAAAAAAGGATGGCCGAGTAAAGAGTTATTTTCTGCTCTTCATATGTATCCTAAAAAAAATATAAAAATAAAAAAAATATTTTCCTGCTTATTAGGTTCTTTTCAATAATTTTAAAAGATTTCATAGCATGATTGAACAACTTTCTTACTTCTTAGAATTGATGGGTTCGGCAATGGATTTTGAGTTGGAAACCTTTAACCGTGAGATTTTGAGCCTACTTGTTGAATCAGTATTATATTTCTTGTGTGTGATATTCACCTGTTAAGTTGTCACTCTAGAACTTGCATAAAATCTGGTTGAGATTACAATTTACATGTATACTCAGATATGATAAAGGCATTTTTTTCCTCAATTAGAACTAAATAGCCAACCCTGCAATTTTACCATTGATAAACCCTTTGAGCTTGATTAACCGTTTCTTTGCTTTAACCCATTAATATGTCATATCAATTATCTTTACTTAACCCTAGGGATTAGTAGAGCATTTGAATCTTTGAACAATAGATTTTTGACAAAGTGTGGGGGAATATGTATTATTAACATCAAAGTTGCAAGGGTTTTCTTTCAAAAAAAAAAGAAAAAAAAGAGAAAAAAAATATAGTTAAAAAAATATAAAAAAATAAAAAAATAGAAAAAGAAGAAGAGAGAAATTGATGTGTACTTGAATTTGAATCGTGAGCTGCTATATTGAGATAAAATTATTTAGAGATTACCCATGTTTTAATTGCTCTATTAATTTCTCTCCTTACTTCAGCCTTTCATATCCCTGTTTTATCTTTCCTTTACCTTGGCCTCATTACAACCCTTAATAAGACCTTTTGATTTGAAGTGTGCATGTAAATCAAGTAGTGGAGATTGAGAATTTGTGCAAGACTATGGTAGTGCAATCTTTGATAGGATGAATTTGAGTGAAACACTTGCCTATAAACACTTGAGAGAGGAAGAGTTCCAGTGATTATATCATTCTGGTTCAATCCTTCTCAAATGAAGTTGCAATCCCTTTTTGATTTTATATGTCAAGATTTGTTGATTCATGAATGCTATGATATCATTGTACTTTAATTATTTTTCTTATGTTTTTGTACTTTTTATCTCATGGGTAGATTAGTATTAGTATTAGTTTTCTTCTGTTTTGTGTTTGTCCGTCCAAAAGCTAAGTGTGGGGAAATTTGATACGTAAAATATTTACATATTTATTTTCCCTTGTATGATGCATTTTTGGATGTTATCTTGTTTAATTTAATAAATTTAGTTGCATTTTGTGAATGGGTCTTGAATTTGAAATGAAATCAAATCTTTTAGATAATGCTGTATTTTGACCCTGTTTCAGGTTTTAGGCTATATCTGGAGTTCTAGATATTGAATTGGGTTGTTCTTTATATGGTTACAAAGCTAAGAAAAATCCCTACAACTTTCATGTTTAAAAAAAAGCTCAATTCAGAATCTAAGGATCTCAAATTTTGCTTGGAAGATGAAATAGTAGTTTTGATGAAATCTGACCTTTGGTTACTAATCTGATCATAACTTGGGATAGAAATTCAAAATTAAGAGTTCTTTGCGGAATTTGAAAGTTAAGATCCGGCTCTACAACTCTTATGTTGACAGGAAGATGTAAATCTGCCATTCTCATGGTGAAAATTTACCAACAAGTCAGAAGAATTGTTGCTGCAAAAATCAAGAAGGGTAGTTAAAGACCATGAGTGGTAGCTAAAGAATGTGATTGGTAGCTAATGGTCAAGATTTATGACTTGCAACTGATTCATTCACCTATAAATAGGTAGAAGTGGAGAGCATTTACAGCATTCATTAATTCATGCATCTTAGATAGTAGTTCATGCATTTTTAGTTCTTGTATGCCTCCTACATGGAAGGCTAGGTTTTCCTCCTACATGGAAGGTTTTACCTCCTATATGGATGGATAGTATTTCTATTTTCATGCATTTGTAATTATAATCTTATGTTTGTATCATGAATGTGATGATGTTTCTATTTTATTTTGAGTTTGTTTTTAATTTCATTATGTTCTAATTTTTCATCTTCTTAGGGTGATGACGTAACTTGATAATAACGGATTGAATTCTAATCTATTGAAACTAATTTCGATTTTATTTCCTAGATTGAGTTTTAATTATTGCTCTTAATGCTTTCAATTGATTGGCCACCTTTTGAATGAACTCAATATGTGTGTTGAGACCGAAAGAAGATACATGTGTATGGAACCTATAATTAAAACTGTAAATTACATATGAAATAGGAATATATTCATATGGTTTATATAGTCTTAATGAGTTCCATAAATCCTAATGCATGATTAGTTGTTTTAATTCACATAGGAATATAGTGAATTGGCAATTAATTATAGAATTACTTGACCTTGGAAGAGGCTAGTAATTAATTTAGGGAAACTTGACTATCAATTAAAGGAATTAAAATTGGATTAGTGTAGATAGATGATTCAATCCAAAATTGTTAAGTGAAGTCTGATCCTTAGGTCTTTTATTCATCTTCATCTTTACTTCAATTGCATTCATATTTATTTTAAGAATTCTTTGCATCAATCTTTATTTACTCGCTTCAATTCCAACTAATCGATTTGCCAAATAGTATTAGGATTATTAATTTTGATACTTAGTGAAACAATCCTCGTGGGAACGATACTTTCTTATCACTTTATTACTTGTTTACGACAATGTGCACTTGCGCTAATTGATAAACCATTTTACACGTAACAAGTTTTTGGCGCCGTTGTCGGGGATTGTTATCATTAATATCAATACCAAGTAATCTTAATCCTAATTTGGTTTTTATTTTACATTTTTTTCCTTTGGTGTTTCTTTTCTTTTTTCAGGTTTGTCCTAGTGTATGACCAGATTAAGAGTTACTGAGCCACTGCTATTTGATTTTGAGATTGAGAAAACTTGTCGAAGGAATCGAAAGATACAGAAGTAGTCAACTGTAGATCAAGGTGAAGCAATGGCAGATTTGAGAGAAGAACCAGACACCAAAGCACTCCGTGACTATGCCACACCAACAGTCATGAATACCATTTTTGGGATCAGGAGACCACCTATACCAACCAATAACTTTGAGATCAAGCCAGCCATAATTCAAATGATGCAAGCAAATCAGTTTGGAGGTTCTCCAGCAAAAGATCCGAATGCACATATAGCCAGCTTTCTAGAAATTTATGATACATTCAAGCACAATGGCATTTCTGATGATGCCATAAGGTTGCGAATTTTCCCTTTCTCACTTAGGGATAAGGCTAAAAGCTGGTTACACTCTTTACCAGTAGGGAGCACTACTACTTGGAACATATTGGCACAAAAATTCCTAGCAAAATTCTTTCCTCCAGCAAAAACTGTAAATATGAGAAATGAGATTGCTTCATTCACCTAACATGACATGGAAAGCCTTTATGAAGCATGGGAAAGATACAAGGAGCTGCTAAGAAGATGTCCTCATCATGGGTTACCAGATTGGTTGCAACTACAAACTTTCTACAATGGATTGTCTAATGCTACCAGAACACTTGTAGATGCTGCAGCTGGTGGATCATTAATGGGAAAAAGCATAGAAGCTGCTATGGAGCTATTGGAAGAGATGGCAGCAAATGCTTACCAATGGCCTTCTGAACGCAACACTTCAAAGAAAGCACTTGGAGTCCATGAGCTAGACATTCTAACCACTTTGTCTTCTTAAGTTACCTCTTTATCCAAGCAAGTGAGTTCATTAACAGCTCAAGCAAATGCAATCAGAACTCCTGTAGATGCTTGTGATTTATGTGGAGGTCCTCACATGAGCACACAATGTCAAGAAGGCAATCCATTCATTCCTTCTCAACCTGAACAAGCCAACTATGTGGGGAATCAAAATCGTCAAAATGATCCTTTCTCAAACACATACAATCCAGGATGGAGAAACCACCCTAATTTAGGGTAGAGGAATAATCAAAATGTGTTCAAACCTCAAGGGAATTATCAACAGCAAATTCAGCAATCACCACCACAACCACAGGCGAATTTAGAAGAAGCATTGGCTCAATTAACCATGAATACTTCTCAATTCATGGTCAGAAAAGAAGCTACACTCAAGAATCATGAGGCAATCATGCAAACTCAAGCAACCTCAATAAAAAATCTGGAGGTGCAAATGGGCCAAATTGCAAGTATGCTGAATTCCAGACAACTAGGCACTTTACCTAGTAACACTGAAAGAAATCCTAGAGAGCATGTAAAGGCTATCTCATTAAGAAGTGGGAAGCAGTTAAATAAGCCAGAATCAAAGAAGAAAAATGAAGAAGCTCAGAAAGAAGATAAGGTGATCCCAGGAAGAATGACTTTTCTAGATAATCCTCCACCATATGTTCCACCAGTTTCATTTCCTCAAAGATTGGTGAAAGCTAAGCTAGACAAGAAGTTTAGCAAGTTTCTGGAGGTGTTTAAGAAGTTGCATATTAACATCCCATTTGCTGAAGCTTTAGCTCAAATGCCTAGTTATGCAAATTTTATGAAGGAGATTTTATCAAAGAAACGCAAACTAGAGGATTTCGAAACAGTAGCCTTAACTGAATAGTACAGTGCAATTCTCCAAAAGAAACTACTGCCAAAGCTTAAAGACCCTGGGAGTTTCTGCATACCTTGTACCATTGGAGAGTGTGAATTCGAAAAAGCCTTATGTGACCTTGGTGCAAGTGTGAATTTAATGCCATTATCCGTCTACAAGAAGCTGGGATTGGGAGAAGTGAAACCAACTACCGTGTTACTGCAGCTAGTAGATCGTTTAATAAAGCATCCACATGGAATCCTTGAAGATGTACTAGTAAAAGTTGATAAATTCATCTTCCCAGCTGATTTCATAGTGCTTGACATGGAAGAAGATCAAGAAATTCTTATTATTCTTGGGAGACCATTTCTTGCAACTGGACGAGCTCTAATTGATGTGCAGAAGGGAAAGCTAACTTTACAGGTTCAAAATGATCAAGTATCTTTCAATATTTTTAAAGCTTTTCCATATGAAGATAATATCTGTTACAGAGTAGACACACTGACTAATTGCATGAAAGATGTAATGCATGAAACCTGCACAGAAGAGCCATTAGCAGTAGGAATGGTTGATGCATCAAAGTCTACTAATCCTAAAATCCTGAAGCAGATTAATTGCCTTGAGAAAAATTCTCTAATTTTAAACAAGAAACCATTCAAAGGTTTAGGAAAGAGGTCAAGTAAACCTGTTCCATCAATAGAAAAATCACCATAATTGGAACCAAAGGCTTATGAAAAGCTCTACAAGGAGAAGACAAAAATGTGGCATGATAGAAGAATTATAAGGAAGGAGTTCACACCAGGGCAGAAAGTACTTCTCTACAACTCAAAGTTAAAACTCTTTCCAGGAAAATTAAGATCAAGGTGGTTAGGGCCTTTTACTGTGGTTCAAGATGGTGACAAGAAATTCAAAGTGAATGGGCAAAGATTGAAAGAATACAATGACAGTGCATTCAACACCATCAAGACTGTCATCACACTCGAGGAGTCAGCTAGTAAGTGTTAAAAAGAAAAAAACAGAGAAAAAAAAGAAAAAAAAGAGGACTTTGTCTAGCTAAAGACGTTAAAGAAGGGCGGCTACTTGGGAGGCAACCCAAGACTTCTTTCTCTTCTCATTTCTTTTCTTATTTAAGCACACATCGCATAGCATTTTTCACTCATAATTTTAGCTTTCATCATTCTCATCATGGAGGAATCCCTTGTAAAGCTTAAAAGTAGATTCCCTACTCTTCCCAAAGATGTGCTCAGGAAAATCTACAATTGTCGATTTGAAAGAATGAAGGCATTTAAGCGTTTAGGTCTTCCCGAGGATATACGTTGGATTATTGAAGCTAAGGTACGTTTAGCAAGTGAGTTTAATGAATCATTTGTTAAACGTATGCCAGGTATGGGAAAAAGTTCTTACTCTAAAAAGAGAAGAGCTAAAAGAATGAGAGTCTGTCATAAGTGTGCAAGGTGGAATTGTAATACGCTCTGTAGGAATAAAGGAATGATTTCAGTAAATCGAGAGGACAAAATCCGATTCATAAAGGATGGACTGAGTAAAGAGTCATTGGATGATATCATTCAGACTCTTGAGACGCATCCTAGCGGAGATGTTCATACTGTTCTTCTTGATTTAATGAACTTATTCAATACAGAAAAGGAACGCTTCAATCTTGGGGATCTGATTGTAAAAGACCCTGTTTGCCAGTTTATAAGAAAATTGGATGGAAAGCAAATCCTCGGCTCATAGAAGCCATTTAAGCTGTTACTGAATGAAAAATTAGAGGAAGATGTGAGCCACAATCACAACTACTGTACATATTAATGTTTGTCTGCTTTACTTTTCCTTTATCTTTTTATCTTTACAGCTGCTTTTTAACTTTTTGTACATTTCTCTTCTTTTTAAGTTTACCTTTTCAGCAACTTTTTGACTTTCTTTACATTCCGTATTCTACTTTATTCATGCCATTATTACATTTATCAGTTGTGCACAATATTTTTTTTTATCTTTTTCTGATATTATCTGATTTGTGTAATTTCTTTGTTTTTGCTTTTGTATTATAAGAATGCATTTCAGCAATCACACTTTGCAAAATGTCTGAGGGCGAGAGTAAAGAAGAAGAAGAGGTTAAGAAACCATCAAAATGTAGATTTAAATCTATCTGCATTTTTAGTGAATCTTATGCTGGAAAGAATGTAGAATTTTTGGTAGCAGCAACTAAACTTGGTCATGCATTAGCTGCTAGACAGATTGCCTGTGTGTATGGAGGAGGGCTTCATAGCTTAAAAGGAAGTACAGCAATTTCTGCCAACATCAGAGGAAGCAAAATACTGAGTATCCATGTGAATGGTTTAGATGATAAGAAATACGCTATCGGTAAAACATTAAAGGTTTCAAACTTGCCTGAACGTATTGGATGCATGCTTTACAGTGCTGAAGCCTTTATTGCTTTACCTGGTGGTTTAGAAGCATTAGATGGAATTTTCAGCATTGCATATTGGATTAACTTGAACTTTCATCAAAAGCCAGTAGGTTTATTAAATGTTAATGGTTTTTATGATAGTTTACTTTCTTTTTTAGATCAAGCTGTGGAACAAGGATTCATACCCCAAGCGACTCGCCGTGCCATAATGTCTGCCTCAACTACTGATCAACTGATTGACCAACTACAAGGCTATACACATAAACCAGATCCATTAGTGAAAAAGATAGATTGGCAATCTCCAACCAGCAGTCAGAAGCATGAGCCCGACACCACTCTCCGGTTGTAACTTTCTTTACTCTTATTGTTTTACTCCCAAAATTTCTTTTATGTGTGTGTTGCTTATGCATTTCCTTTTAATAAACCCTTTTTGCTAATCTGTTGAAGACATTGGGGACAATGTCTACATTAAGTGTGGGGGGAATAAAAAAAAATTAAATTTTTTTTTTACTTTTTAGGATATTTTGGTAGTAAAACCATGAGATTTATTATAAAAAAAAGGATGGTCGAGTAAAGAGTTATTTTCTGCTCTTGATACGTATCCTAAAAAAATATAAAAATAAAAAAAAATATTTTCCTGCTTATTAGGTTCTTTTCAATAATTTTAAAAGATTTCATAGCATGATTGAATAACTTTCTTACTTCTTAGAATTGATGGGTTCGGCAATGGATTTTGAGTTGGATTGAGTTGGAAACCTTTAACCATGAGATTTTGAGCCTACTTGTTGAATCAGTATTATATTTCTTGTGTGTGATATTCACCTGTTAAGTTGTCACTCTAGAACTTGTATAAAATTTGGTTGAGATTACAATTTACATGCATACTCAGATATGATAAAGGCATTTTTTTTCCTCAGTTAGAACTAAATAGCCAACCCTGCAATTTTACCATTGATAAACCCCTTTGAGCCTGATTAACCGTTTCTTTGCTTTAACCCATTATTATGTCATATCAATTATCTTTACTTAACCCTAGGGATTAGTAGAGCATTTGAATCATTGAACAATGGATTTTTGACAAAGTGTGAGGGAATATGTATTATTAACATCAAAGTTGCAAGAGTTTTCTTTAAAAAAAAAAAAGAGAAAAAAAAAAAAGAAAAAAATATAGTTAAAAAATATAAAAAAAGAAAAAGAAGAAGAGAGAAATTGATGTGTACTTGAATTTGAATCGTGGGCTGCTATATTGAGATAAAATTATTTAGAGATTACCCATGTTTTAATTGCTTTATTAATTTTTCTCCTTACTTCAGCCTTTCATATCCCTGTTTTATCTTTCCTTTACCTTGGCCTCATTACAATCCTTAATAAGACCTTTTGATTTAAAGTGTGCATGTAAATCAAGTAGTGGAGATTGAGAATTTGTGCAAGCCTATGGTAGTGCAATCTTTGATAGGATGAATTTGAGTGAAACACTTGCCTATAAACACTTGAGAGAGGAAGAGTTCCAGTGATTATATCATTCTAGTTCAATCCTTCTCAAATGAAGTAGCAATCCCTTTTTAATTTTATATGTCAAGATTTGTTGATTTATGAATGCTATGATATCTTTGTACTTTAATTATCTTTCTTATATTTTTGTACTTTTTATCTCATGGGTAGATTAGTATTAGTATTAGTATTAGTTTTCTTCTGTTTTGTGTTTGTCCGAGGACGTCCAAAAGCTAAGTGTGGGGGAATTTGATACGTAAAATGTTTACATATTTATTTTCTCTTGTATGATGCATTTTTGGATGTGATCTTGTTTAATTTAATAAATTTAGTTGCATTTTGTGAATGGGTCTTGAATTTGAAATGAAATCAAATCTTTTAGATAATGCTGTATTTTGACCCTGTTTCAGGTTTTAGGCTATATACGGAGTTCTAGATGTTGGATTGGGTTGTTCTTTATATGGTTACAAAGCTAAGAAAAATCCCTACAACTTTTATGTTTAAAGAAAAGCCCAATTTAGAATCTAAGGATCTCAAATTCTTCTTGGAAGATGAAATAGTAGTTTTGACAAAATCTGACCTTTGGTTACTAATTTGATCATAACTTGGGATAGAAATTCAAAATTAAGAGTTCTTTGCAGCATTTGAAAGTTAAGATCTGGCTCTACAACTCCTATGTTGACAGGAAGATGTAAATCTGCCATTCTCATGGTGAAAATTTACCAACAAGTCAGAAGAATTGTTGCTGCAAAAATCAAGAAGGGTAGTTAAAGACCATGAGTGGTAGCTAAAGAATGTGATTGGTAGCTAATGGTCGAGATTTATGACTTGCAACTGATTCATTCACCTATAAATAGGTAGAAGTGGAGAGCATTTACAGCATTCATTAATTCATGCATCTTAGATAGTAGTTCATGCATTTTTAGTTCTTGTATGCCTCCTACATGGAAGGCTAGGTTTTCCTCCTACATGGATGGATAGTATTTCTATTTTCATGCATTTGTAATTATAATCTTATATTTGTATCATGAATGTGATGATGTTTCTATTTTATTTTGAGTTTGTTTTTAATTTCATTATGTTCTAATTTTTCATCTTCCTTGGGTGATGACGTAACTTGATAATAACGGATTGAATTCTAATCTATTGAAACTAATTTCGATTTTATTTCCTAGATTGAGTTTTAATTATTACTCTTAATGTTTTTAATTGATTGACCACCTTTTGAATGAACTCAATATGTGTGTTGAGACCGGAAGGAGATACATGTGTATGGAACCTATAATTAAAACCATAAATTACATATGAAACAAGAATATATTCATATGGTTTATGTAGTCTTAATGAGTTCCATAAATCCTAATGCATGATTAGTTGTTTTAATTCACATAGGAATATAGTGAATTGGCAATTAATTATAGAATTACTTGACCTTGGAAGAGGCTAGTAATTAATTTAGGGAAACTCGACTATCAATTAAGGGAATTAAAATTGGATTAGTATAGATAGATAATTCAATCCAAAATTGTTAAGTTAATTCTGATCCCTAGGTCTTTTATTCATCTTCATCTTTACTCCAATTGTATTCATATTTATTTTAAGAATTCTTTGCATCAATCTTTATTTACTCGCTTTAATTCCAACTAATCGATTTGCCAAATAGTATTAAGATTATTAATTTTAGTACTTAGTGAAACAGTCCTCGTGGGAACGATACTTTCTTATCACTTTATTACTTGTTTATGACAGTGTGCACTTGCGCTAATTGATAAACCATTTTACACGTAACAATGCATAAAATGTTAGTTTTCATTCTTATGGTAAAACATGAGCTATGTTTAATGTTTAGCGTAGCAATTAATAGAACAATATTTCACTAATCAGTGGAAACACTAATATAGCCACTTTCTTCTATAAGGGAATTATAAATATTGAAGAAATTTAATATTTATAAAAAAAATCATTTTAACAAACTAAGCTTTAAATGCATAGTTTCCATATTCATGTTATTTTCTTTGAAATAAGCAGCTTTGTTAAAAGGACTCTATTATATATACTAGCTTCTTATGAACTTGTTGGAATGCTTTGCAAAATTTCTCAGGTTCCTCTGTACCCATCCGTTACAAAATTAGAACCATTTAAGTCAGAGATCTCTATTTCATTTTTATATGCTGTATTCAGATGCCAATGACAAATGGCTATAGATTAATGAGCTTTCACTAGAAAAAATTCTTTAGTCCTACTTGTTTTGAGATGCTCGATAATACTACCTGTTTTGATAAACTAGACGCTCACCTCTTTAATTTAGCATCCACTCAACCATAATGTTCAAACATTTAACTTGTCAAATACAAGAGATAGTATTATTGAAGTTTCAATGTTATGATATAAGTAGAAAAATTCCCTTCCAATGAATGCTACAGCCCATACCAATTACCAAACATCCATTGTTACAGCAATATTTCCTTCATGTATGATATTTATTAAATAGATTAATTTTAGTGTTGACTGCTTCATCATCACTCACATGAACGTTTGGAACATAACACTTAGATGAGGTGCAGCTAAGAATGATTTTGGTCCCATCCCCCACAAAAGAAAAGAAATAACCTCCAAATAACTGCTGTTACTTTTCTTCAACCTTTTTTTCCCCACAATATAAGGTTTAAACTATAACCTTCACAAAACACGCATATGGAAAAAGAAAATGAAAATAGTTACAAGTTTGTTTATTTTTGCAAACACCAAAATGTTAAGCAGAATATTTCTCTACTAGTAGCAAGCCTTCTATAAAATCATCAAAGCAAAGATTCATCAATAAATTGCATTTTGAACAAACAAATTGTTTGAAACAAGTCTAAAATACTATTGTTATTTCCAAAGCTTGGGTAGTATTTGCATAGAGATGGCAACACCTAGTAAGTAGATAACTATGTGCAGAAACAACAAGTTGAAAAAAAAAAAAGAGGAAGGATCTAAACTTGTTGATAAAACTTCAGAGAAAAAAAAAGGAAGTAAGCAATGATGCAAAAGAATTTGACCGGCCAAATGATAAGTAATATATTCCAAATTCCTTCATAGTTTAATTAAAACAACACAATTATCAAATGCCTCTATCACTAAAGTTGACTCTTTGTTGTTGAGAAGTTAAACCCATGATTAAAAAACTATATATATGAAAGATGATCCATGCTGATATCCTATGTTTTTTCTTTTTGGATTATGACCTCTTGTTTTATTTTTATATAAGTTAAAATGTGACAAAGGACTTATATAAGGGAGTAGTAGACCAAGAAGTCTCCCAAGAAGGTACCATACCTCCAATTTGTCATTTACAATTAAAAAAAATTATATGAATGCTAATTTTTATTCAAATTTACCATAATGTACAACAACATAAAGTTCTAATTGTATAACCCATTTGTTAGTGAATAAAGTCTATTAGTTACTTAGGAGCTAAGTCTATTAGTTTCTTATAAGCTAAGATACATAGACCATGGGCCTATCTATTATAACCTTAGAGGATATGGTTTCACAAATCTCTTTCTTCTTTTAACATAGTATTAGAGCCATCTAGGTATCATCTTTCTATCCAAATCAAAAGAAAACCAAAACAAAACAACCTTGACTTCTTCCTCTTCCTTACCTTTTTTTCTTTTTCTTTTCTTTTTTTTTCTAGAGTGACTAGGTCACAATGATATTGGCAACAACTTAGTGTCATGGTTTTTGGAGCCTCAAATCATGAATACAGAATATTGGGATGGAGGCACTACTATTTGTTTCTATCATCTTTCTACCCAAATAAAAAGAAAACTAAAACAAAACAACCCTAACATCTTCCTCTTCTCTACCTTGTTTTCTTTTTCTTGTCTTTTCTTAGAGGGTGTTGATAGATTTGATCACTTGATCAATGACCTATGGACTAACAACATGAATACTTGATGGATTATGAAGGATCAGTGACTATTTGATTTGATAAGCAATACCTTGGATAAGGAAATAGAAAATAATTGTGTACACTACAAGAAAGTCAAAGACTTCCAAACATTTCTCGAATCTCTTTTTTTAGGTAAAAATAATTTAAGTCATATTTATGACTTGTGTATCTATTTCAACAAAAATATACAAGGAAAGATTATGTCTTAAATTTATACTAAGTGGAATAATATCTATGAATAATAGGACATTCTCCTTCCTATTACTAAAGATGCTAAGGCAATATGCACTCAATGAGAATAATTAGTTGCTTTGTCATTGCTGATGAATTTGTCTACTGAGTTTAATCCTATTCACTAACATATCTTATCTAGCTCTAAGTAATTAACTCAACAATCTTTTTTTTCTTATTTTCATCGAACAGCTTAAGTGCTACCTTCAGGTTCTTTAACTACCTTGGTTGACTCCTCTACTTTAGTCACTTTTTAATATTATAGTAGTAGTAGAGGAGGTAGAGGCAAATGTCACAATGTGCCTAACATGCCTAACAATGATATTTGTTTTTAATGCAAGGAGTGGGGTCATATGAAAAAAGCTTATCCTAAGTTAGTTGAACAACATATACCACCATCTTTACTACTACTAGCACTTTTGCACTAGAATCTAAGCACATAAACTTGATTAAGGATGAGTGTAATCATTTGATTCAATACCAACTTTCTCAATACCCACCCTCTACTCAATCTATTGCTACTCTAATTCAGACAAGTAATCCTACTACATACCTTTCCCATTCCATATCTAAATGGGTAATTGATTTTGGAGCAACTGATCATATGTTAAGAAACATAGGCATCTTTTCTTCTTTTACATCCTTATCTTCTTCTATCACTTCAGCTAATGGGTGTGAACTACTTCTATTTTTAGAAGTGGTACAATCAAAGTTACCTCAAATATTTCTTCAACTAATGCTTTATGTCTTCCCAAATTTCTATTCGGCTTGCTTTCAGTTAGCCAAATTATACATATCTATAATTGTGGCCATTTTTTCTTCCCTAGTTTCTATATTTTTTAAGATCTTTTGATAAATAATAATTTTGGTAAAGGACACAAATTTAGTGGATCATATGTGCTTGATGGTGATTTCCTTCAACCTACTGCTCTACCTTTTGCTACTGCTACCACCGTCACTTGATACCAATGGCATTACTACTTAAGTTATCTTTCCTTTTCATCCTTAAAGAAATTATATCCTTATTTAAGTTCTATCTTGAATCTTGATTGTGAGTTATGTCAATTTACTAAATGACATTGTTAGTCTTATGTTCCTAGAGTCAATAAATGGGTTGAATCCTCTTTTAAGTTAGTTTATTTTGACACTTAGAGTCCTTATCCAGTTAGCTCCAAACTTGGTTATTGTTACTTTGTTACAATTGTTGATGATTATTCAAGAACTACTTGGCTTTATTTAATAAAAAAATTACTTTAAATTATTTGATATTTTTTGTGCCTTTCATGTTGAAATTATAAATTACTTTCTTACTTTTATATAAAATTTGCACAATGATAATGCTAAAGATATTTCTCTACCTAGTTTTCTTCATATTCATCTAGGCATTGTATTATACATTAATCTTTTTAGGCGGTTACTTCACAACAAAGTGGGTTATCCAAATGAAAAAAAATCATCATTTAATGGAGGTCTTATGCAGGTAATTTGGGCAGAAATGGTTTCCACAACTTGTTTTTTAATCAATAGAATGCCTTTTTCAGTTCTTAATAGTGAAGTGCCTTATTCTCTCTTGTTTCCTTCTCAACCATTGTTTAATCTCACTCCACATATCTTTAGTTGCACTTGTTTTGTTCATGATTGTCAATCTTCAATTTCTAAATTGGATCCTTAATATCTAAAGTGTATTGAGTCAGTTCCTTTCTTTGATTCTTCTATAGTTACTAATCCTTTACCTGAGTTTAAATTTGTTGACAATTATTTCTTTAAGTATACTACTACTTCTTAGGACTCCACTCCTCAACAACAACTCCCCCTCCCATTAAGTTTATGTATTCTCACCAAAAAACAAGTCCCCAAAACAATAGTACCACCATCAAGTGTCCTGCCAATTTTTTAATAGCCATTAGCTTTGTCTTGTTCACCAATGACTTCTTCATTCAAAGAACTACCTCTTTCACCCTCCGACCTTGATGTTCCTATTGCCCACTACAAAGCTATTCATAATCGCACTAAGGTAACCCTCCTACATCTTATGTTATCTCTAATTTTATATAATATTCCACCTTACTTGTTCTTCCCAATTCTTTATCATAATTGGTGGTGTACTGTTGTGAATGAAAAGATCGATGCTATTGAGGATAATAATGCCAAAGGTTGTAAAGGAAGGCACATGATTAGCCATTTTAAAGGTAGTTAGTAATTTTGATATTATTTTGTTTTTTTAAATTAAATTAAAATTTACTTTTGTAATTTATTCATCAATTTAACTTAAACCTTACTTTTTTAAATTTATATTAATTTGTATTTTGCAATTTTGTTTATATTTATTTAATTGAATTTTAGACTTGTCTCTTCGTTGGAATCAACTCTTCATATTTATCAATTTAAATATTTTTATCTACCATTATCTGATACGATTAGTATTTTTTGAACTTATATAGCTATATAATAACATAATAATAAGGAGTTATTTGTCAAAATAATAACTTATTGCAATCAAAATAACTATATATAAACACTATATAATCAAATTCTGTTAACTAAAAATATACAAGATTTAAATTATATTTTTTATTCTCTGATTGACTCTTTGTGATTGGGATTCTACGTCCTTTATTTATGTCATAATGTAATTATATAACTACAAAAATATTTATCATATTAAATGAACAATTTCATATGTAAATTTGTAATTTGTTTATGATGCAGAATTACTTACAAATGCAAATGAAATCTAAAAATATATTTATAATAAAAGAAACTACAAGAATGAAGTTACAAATACACACACATAAATGTGTAAAAGATAAAAATTAACTAAATTTTTTTTGAATATTTACCTTGTAATTCTTCCATCAGATTATGACATGTATATTAATTGACCTATTAATTTTCATTAAAAATTATTTTTATAATATAATAAGAGTAAACACAATATTTATTTCCTCATTTATAAAGGTAATGACTATTAAAGGTTTCAAATTTCATAATTAGTATTATTGTCCCCTCTTTTTTATTTTTTTATAATTATTCATCGCTATGTTTACCTAAAATGTTAAAATAAATAAAAAATATTAAAATTAATTAAATAACATCTTAGCAATGTCAAATATATACTTGCATTTTGGTTAAATTCTTTCTTTTTACCATTTATTTTAGTATTATTTATGCAAGGAGGGATGAGTAATTATAACAAATGGGACTAATAATATTAATTATGAAATTTGAGAAATATAATAGTTACCGCCTTTATAAATAAAGGACTAAATCTTATGTTTATTTTTATAATAACTATCAATTAAAAAATAAAAAAAAATCTTATTATCTTGAAATTGTTGTTCTTTTTTCATATTGTACACTATATTATATTATTCAAAATTTTTAAAAAATTCTATATATTATTTTATTTTATATTATTAGAGTTTATATTTGATTTATTATTAATGTATTATTTTTCACACTATCAACTAATGAAAATATGATATGTCATTTAAAAATTAATAATTTTTATTAATAATAAAAACATTTTATCAATTTTTATTAACATGACAATATATGAGTAAGTAATAACAAGAACTTTTTTACTATTAATTTTTTAATGACGTATCATCTTTTTGTTCCCTAATAGTGTAAAATATTATACTAATTGTGGATCACATTTAAATTCTTTTCCACATTATGATATATTCTAACAATAAATTTGGTATAATAAAATTTATTATGAAAAATATTAATGACAATTAATGATTTAATGCAAATAGTATTTTAAATTTAAAATTTGATTTATAATTACTATAACATCAAAATTTACTTATTATTAATGACAGTTTGTATGATAATTAATAGAAATGTCATACTTTAAAAGAATTTATGAAAAACACTAAAAAAATTTTTAATTCTTTGTGTTTCGACCCACGTATATACCTAACTTTTTATTCAAAGCAAAAGGTCAATTTAACTTTTTTTATTTAAAGGCATTGTGTCTTTAAGATAAAAGGATATTTATATTAAATACTTGTATAAAAAATATGGATTTAAATTTAATTTACTCTCAATGTGAAATGTTTTATAATGTTATGAACAATAAGATGTTTTATAATGTTATGACCAATAAGATGACATATTATTTGAAAAAGTGATAGTAATTAAAATTTTCACCAATAGTAAGATATTTTATCAGTGTTCTGTAAATTTAACAATACGTAACTAAGTGACAATATAAAACTTATTTATATAAAAAGTAAATTAAATAAAAACTTAATTGTTTAATTATCATGTATACACAAAAAAAAATTATGTTTAATTTATTGTTATCGTAAAATTTTTTATATTATCAATGAAAAAAATATGGCACATTGTTAAAAATATAATAATAATTAATTATTATTTTTACTAATAATAAGAAAATTTAATTGTTTTTATTAATATGATTGCACATTTGTAAAATTCAATTTTTGAGTGAGTATTCAATGCGTGCGCAATAGGAGAATGCTACAAGGATTTAATAAGTGTGCAATAAAAGGACGCTGCAACCACTTGTCGCAAAACTTTCTCCATTGAAGAGCATAATACAGATGTCAAAATCAAGCATTGGAGCTCGTGTAGTATAATACATACCACAAAAATAAGGGGCGAAACTAACATACACCGGCACCAAATCAATACACATATCATAACCTTTTTAGATTAATTTTTTAATTTTCGGGAGAGAAATTGCCATCCCAATTTTTTTTTAAAAAAATTGTGATGAAAATTCCATTCCATGTAAATTCCGTTGCGAATGAGAAATTTTTAATTTTTCTGGAAATTTTGAGATCAAAACTCTGTCCCAAAACTTGCAAATTCCGTCGCAAATATTCTTACACAATATTATTTTTTAAAATATATTTCTGACCTCTTTTTACTATTTATACGACGGACCATATTTTTTATTTCGTTATTAATATTTTGAGAATAAAAACTACAAAGATCAATAATTAAGAATATATTTTTATATATAAATATCAATAGTCAAGATCTCATTTTCATATGTAAATCCAAGTTGTTAACAACCTTAGTAGTTTATTAAAATATAAAACACAATTTTACAATTTCAAAAATTTCATAAAAATATTAAATTTGTTAAATTATTTTTAATTTCTTCTTGTATTAATGAAATTAACATTTTTATAATTTTTAAAATTCAATGCAATTTCAAAAATTAAATTAAAAACTGTAATTATTTAATAATTAATAAAGTTTTAAGTTTATTTATTAATTAATAAAGTTTTAAGTATTTAATATAGTTTTACTCTTCTTTTCAGTTAATTAAATTAAATTAAATTTTTAAATGCCCAAGCAATTTCGTATTTTAGTTCAAATTAAAAATAAATATTTTTGAAAAGTTGATTTTGGGACGGGAATTGAGATGATTTAATTTTGCAAAGGAAAACTCGTCCAAATTGCATCCCCATTTTCAAAAAAATAAAATAAAAAATTCAAAATTTTAATTTTGTGATGGAATTGGGACAAATTTGCTTTTGGATGAAAAATCCGTTCTAAATCTGTCACAATTTTTAGAAATTTTCAAAAAAAATTATCACACAAATTCCATCATATTTTAATTACAAATTGTAATGAAAATTTATCCATTCAAAATTTCATAACAAAAGGATAGTTTTCTTATAGTGTGGTTTAACCACTTGATTTGATTGACTAAACCAATCTGACTTTAATCTATCATCTCATCGGACTAACTAATGGCAAAACCAAATTTTAAAACATTACTTAGATATGATAAATAAGTGCATTAGAATGGATATAAATTGGATTAAAAGTAAATGAGTGACTATTAACTTATTTATTTATTTATAATTTAATATAAAATTTTAAATAAATCCTGACTCATGATCCGTGATATTTGAATATATGATTAGTTAAGCTAGCTTATTCATTCACTTATCATATTGTTATTTATTTTAATTTTTATTATTTCTACTGATATTATTTTTTTCACCACTCTTATATTTATTTTTATTATTTCAAAATAAACTTATACTATTGGAATTTTTATACTTTATTTCACTCCCATTTTAAAATTATAATTTTCTTTATCTTATATTCTTGACATAAAATTATTAAAATTGTTTTAATATTAAATGCAATTGGCTAAATATTTTTATATTTGTATAAATTAAATAAATTTGTTTAATCTAAAATAGACATTACAATAAAATTAAAAATATTCCAAGTAGTAAATCATAAAAATTGTAGTTTTAAAAATGCATATGTAACAAAAAATTCAGATTTCAAATTGCAAAGTATGACCAGGAAAAGTAAAACTAACATTACTGCTGTATAGACATTTGAAAAGCATTGACAAGGATCTAACGTATAGGGACATTACATGCAACCCAAGTAAGATTTCTTTTATTTTAAAAATTAAAAAAAAAAGTAAACAATAGTAAACTATATGGATTTTAGTAGAACTTCATTTTACCTTTTCTTATAAAAAATTAATGTCATCACACTTATAAAAATATTATAATAATTTATATGAAATAAATATTTTTAAAAATGTTTAAACTATATTAAATTTAGGAAGATATTTTAATATAATTTTTTATTTTATAATATTAATTTATGAAATTTACAAACCTATTTGTTTTAAAAATTAATAGATAAATAATTATTTATATATTGACTCAATATAACCATGATTTCAAAGTATTAATAACAAACTAATTCATATTTATCCTGTAGCAAATATGGGTGAACGTGAATAAGTTAAAATACAGACAAATTTGAATATATAAATAGATATGGCTGAGGAATTTCCAGCATACGCAATGCAGAGGGAAGAAAAGAAATCAAGCTTACAGACATGCAACTTCTCGCCTAATTTCCAAGAGCATGTGATGATGACCAAATAATGAAAAGCAAGGAATAAATTCCCAAGTATAGACCTGACTTTGGAAAATTCAAATTTGTGTCATATAAGACATATAAGCTGATATATACCCTTCATTAATTAGGTTTTTGACATTTTGTCGTGAAAAAATATTTTTCTCCTTTATGACAAGCTCCATTGGTTAGCAAAAACCTTTCAGGTAACATTGAATCTGACGAATAAACAATCATGTAATTGTCATGAAGGCACTCCACCAAAACTAAACCTTATCAACAATGCAATTTCCAACTAAAATTATACAATGAACAAGCCATGAATAATGACTTTACGGACATTGACAGAATGAATATAAATTGAGTAAAAAATAGAGAAATTATTATTGATTTGCTTATTTATTTATTAATTAATATAGAATTTTGAATGAATCATGAATGACCTATTATTCTTAAATATATAGTTAATTTGATTCATCCATTTATTTATTAAATTATTATTATTTATTTTTTTATTTCTACTGATATTATTTTTTTACCACTATCATATGTTTGCTGATGTTATTTTAAAACAAGGTCCTTGTCTTAATTAATTATGCATATAAATTATTAACAACGATCCAATATACATGCTAGTCATCAATTGCAAAAGACAAGCTATGCACAATCAATTGCCCCCGGTTTTCATTGGCAGAATAAGTGGTTGGAATGGCAATAGATTAGCACCACAAGCCAATAGATTTTTGTAGAGAAAAAAAATACTTGAATAGAGAAGATAAAGTTATGTGCGTATGTATGTGTGTGTATATATATATCAACATTTTAAAAATATTAGTTATATTTACTTGTTGATATACACTTCTAGATGACGTGTCTAGTACATCATATAAGAGAGACATATAAGAGAGATATAATATAAGTAACAATTATTAAAAATGCCGATTTTAAGGGACCAAAGGTCTATTTGTTTGGTATTTTGAAATTAATTTTTTATTTTTATATTTTTAAAACAAAAAATCTTGCTTAGTTTTTGTTTCTATAATTTTAAAAAAAAATTAGAATTTTAGACCTAATTTAAAAACAAAAAAAAAAGTAAAGAACTTTCACATATTTTTCAACAAGTTTTCTTATTTTTTAATGAAAATTTTATATTTAAATGAAATATTTTCTTATTTATTCCACCAAGCATGTTTTATCAACTTCGTTGCATTTTTTGGGTAAATTAGAATTCAAAATATTTTATGAACTCCGTTGCATCTTTTTTCCAGTTTTTTAAAAATATTTATTCCCGCAAGCATATTTTATCAACTTCATTGTATGCTTTTCCAATTTTTTTTATCTGCCCTGCTATATACAATTTATACTCCAATATGACTAAGTAATATAATATAATAGAATATACTTTCTTTTCATTATAAGGACATTTTTTATACGTATGAATTTTAATTTAATTGAATTAATTAACTACATGTCTAAATATGTGTATTTAATAAATTTATGTATTTTATTATTGTCACTATTTTCTTTGTGACTTAATAACATATATGTACTTTTTTTAATCTTATATTAAAATTATTCGCTCTAAGATTTTTGCTTTTTAAAAAATAAATGTGTGATTAGTATGCCTATATTAATGACTGCAGTTTCCATCTCAAGTTTTTATTATACGACAAGTCATCCTTACAATCTTCTTATATTTGAATATAAAGAAGTTATACTCAGTTATATTATACAGTGACTGAAGAAGTTTATGAATAAATATTATGCTTAAAACTTTCAATTAATAAATTTTTAGAACGTGAAAAAAGGATTTGGAAATTTTATTAAATCAGATTTGTCAATAAGATCCTTATAAGAACAATTATTTCTTGGTATAAATATTTCTACTATTTAACGTGACTTAAATGTTTTAAAATTATGATTATATATATATATATATATATGTGTGTGAGAGAGAGAGAGAGAGAGAGTGAGTAGGGATGGCAAAATTGTAAGGTAGGTACTTGTCTTGTAGATTTTGCCCCGACGGTATGCAAATATGATTGGAGATTTTGCTCCACAGGATACGGCACAAGGTAGGTTTATAAGTGAATGTAGGAGTGAATAATTATAACAAAAATAAAAACAAAAGATAAATAATATTAGTTATAAAATTTAAAAGATATAATAATTATTACTTTTATAAATGAGAAATTAAATATTATGTTTTCTTTTCTTTTTTTTTGGCATTCATCGAAAAATGCATCTTCAAATCAAATAATTCTTCAAGTATGGCTCACAAATAAAGTTGAGGGGTAAAATAAGTTTTTATAATTTGTTTACTTTCTCTTCACTATTTTTATACCTTTTTATGTTAAATATTTTCATTTAGTTAAGGATTCAAATTTTTAAGAAGTTATACTTACAAATAAAAGTCAATTTATTTTTCATACCATTATTTTGCAAAAACTAATATACGTGTTAATAATTTATAATTTACAGATATAAATATATAATTATACAATAAATATAATAAATTATATTTCAACATTTTTATAAATTTTTGTAACATAAAATTTATTTATATAAATAATCATCAATTTGAATGGAACTTAATTTAACACCCAAGCAACGCAAAAGCTTATAATTTAATAATAATATATATTTCTGCTAGTGTTTATTCCATTGCTGCAAGACATGCAAAGAGTTTTTTTCCAACAAATTCATCGGAAACTTGTGATCACATGACGTAAAAGAAGAAATGAATTAATGTGGAACATGTAATGATCACAAAATACTTAGAAAAAGGTGTGAATAACTTTGAAAATTAATGACCACAAAATGCAATTTGTTATAATTACATAGAAGAAGGTCTGAATTAATTGTGTAAATTAATTCCTTTGGATTTTTGACCACACGCTAATAGACTTTCTATAGAAAAAAATTGTACACAATTAATTCCTTTGGATTTTTGACCACATGCTAACAGATTTTCTAAAGAAAAAAAATTGTGTGGAGAGGATTTAGTTACATGTTGATATTTTAGGGAAATTAGACACAACTTTGTCAAACTTTTTTTTCGTTTACGTGTGATTTACTTTTTATACTATTTAAACATATTAACTATATGCTTTTATTTAATTAATAATTAAGAAAAAATTCTTTTATATTAACTTTTTATTTGATGTCTTAACAAAAATTACATGTGATCTTCATGTGTAATAATTTTCCTCCAATTTTTAAAAAAACTGAAGTAGAGTTTTAAGGAAAAGCTTTTACGCATGAGAATAATACATGGACTTCAAATAGAAAATTAACGGATTAGGATTATTTGTACTACTAATTAAAAAAAAATAAGAAATAAACATATTTTAATAGTACAAAGAGATTAATCACAATTAAAAAAATTCAAGAGAGTTATATATAATTTATCTTATTATTTTGTTAATATTAGTTATACTTATTTTCTGATATTAGCTCTTGCTAAATTGTGCATATGTAAAAAATTTTAGTTTAAAATTTTTTACTGATTTAAATTTTGCCACACGTACCATTATAATTTGTAAATGTACAAAAAAAAGTATAAAAATAATCATAAAATTTTGTTATATTTTGAATTGTACAGATCAAAAGAATATACGGTATTATAAGAATGTATGTTATGCTCTTCAAGATTTTCAAACAATTCTAGAAGTATAGGCATGCCCCCCTTTTCATTGGTTCCTTGATTAATGTAATTTTGGTTCGAAGTTTAATTGTTACAGACCAGAGAATCTTCGCACTTAATCTGTATCAGCAATGTTGTATATAGTAAAAATGAAATTTAAAATTATATTTTAAATAAAATTAAGAATTATTATTAAATATAAAATAATTAGGTAAATATATAAAATTCAATCTAATATATAGAGAAAAATTTGGAACTCAATTTTAAATTTTATTTTCATTACATATAATATTTTTGAATGCATATTATCAAAAATCTTACCAAGAATATTGAGATATGGATAGTTTTTTCATACCCAAAGAAGAAGTTAGGGTATAGATACCTTGAATAAATTATAAATTTTGAACTATTCAATTTTTTTATCACCAAATCCAAAGGTTGTGACAAATTTATTGATCACTTATTTGATTAATTAACTATATATATATATATTGTAGAAATATTCATAATATTTTATCATTAACAAAATTGTCCATTTTTTTATCATACATTATCCATCTATTAAAATATCTTTACTTCTCATATTAAGATTCGAGAAATGTTTTACATTTTTTATTTTCTTTCAATTATTGATATAATTTAAAAGTATAAACAAAATTTCTTAAAACATTCTTAAATGTCAAATGAAATATTTACTTTTTTTAAATATATCTAGCTTTTATAACAATTTCAAGATTAGTGGAGTTTGTAAAGGAGTCCTGCTTTTTACTTTTCATACATGAAATCTCTCCCAAATCCTGTTTCTTCTTAGAAAAAAAAAGAAGGATAAAACATATTTAGAGTAAATACAATAATTAATTATTATTTTTAAAAGTGATAATTATTATATTTTTAAAATTTTATAACTAGAATCATTTATTTCTTATTTTTATTATATTTTTAATAGAAATTGGAAGTGATTATTTTTATCTCATTAAAAGGCCATTTAAGTTGATCCTTTAGTATACAATTTGGATTTTATTCAACACAATAAAAAATTTCCGACATACTAATAAAAAATTGAATTTAATTGACTTCTGTAAACATGAAAGTTCACGCTTATTCTATATTTTATTATAATTATGAATAATCATATAATTGTTATGTTATATTAACATGAATTATTCATTTTATGAAATATATTATTGATATATAAAAGTAATTATAAATATATTAATTAGTTTAATTATACTAAAATAAAACTATTGCATGTATCTTCATAATTTGTTGATAATGTTGGGAAGTGATTTAAACATCACAGAACCTTATTTTACTTTTGTAGTTTCAAATTTATTTATTTATTTATTTAAACATGTTCTTATGTAATTAAATATTTAATAAGTATCACAATAGTCTAAAAGTGTAAATATAACGTTCTTAATTAAATATAAATTTAAGATGAATTTAATTAAATAGACACTATATTAAATCATATATTCGGATAAAAGTAATTTTCAAGAATTATTTTAAGTAGAGTTTAATCTTAATTTATTTTATAAAATTTTGCACTGTCAATCACTATTAATAACTGACCAATCACACTTTAGTTATCATATAGGATACGGTTATCCCAAGCTTTCATTTTTATTTTTTGCTCTTTAAGCTTATTTTATAAAATTTTATATTATCAATATAATATATGTTTAATCTTACTAAAGAACAAAAATTTTATATTGTTATGTTATATAGAGAAATTATAGTCGTTTTCAATAACATTGTATGTGATGTTATAAAATTTTGTTACATTGTTTTTACATGTTAAAATAAAATTTTTTATTGAGTAAATTAATTTTTAGTCTCCAGAATTTAAGTTGATTTATTGAAGTTATCAAGAAAATAATTTTACACTATATTTATTATCTACTTTTACATTATTAAAATTTATTAAATTTTTTACTATAAATAACAAATTATGATCATGCTTAATTTTTTAAATAAATGACACATTTTATATAAATTTTTTATTATTAATAGAATATATGAAATCCTAATATGAATATTATTAAATAATTACATTTTTATAATTGTTGTATGCCACAAACCGACCAACGTTTGCCAAAATGTAAACTAACAAATAGAAAAAAAAATCTAGGTAAACAGTTAGGGGAAAATAAAATAAAAAAAATGTTGTTAAGGTATAAGATTAGCAAATATAAAATGTAAGTGGGGTAAAAAGATAACTTTATTTTACTAACATATTTAAGTAATGAATAGTTTTACAAAATAGTATAAGTGGTATATAATTATGATTGTTATTAGTTAAGTTATGCACAAACTTTTAGTAATGGTATTGTAGAATTGTCCTTATTTAACAATTGAAGTAAAGTAGGGAGACATACCCTCAACATATTCACTTGCTTATATTTTAAACAACTCATATTGATAACACAAAAGAATAAATTTTAGATTCTTTACTTTGTATAATAAGCCTTGGCCCAAATCTTTTTAAAGTAACATTTGATTCACGAAATCTTTCTTTCATTTTTAGAAATATTTGAAAGGAACATGAAATTCTCATTTTAATTCAAATTTTTAAAAAATATTTCATAAGAAAGGTGGGTATTCTACATTTTGGTGAGGTAGGAATGTTTTATTGATATAAAAAGACTAATTTACTCACCCACCACTCATTGTATTCAGCCCCTGCTCATAACGATCTATTGTCAATAACTACTGCCCACCACCACGTATAGCCAATGATCACCGTTGGCTATTATTCATTTTCGACCATTATTGGTCATCACTCACCACCAATAACCATCATTTATTACCATCCATCATTGGTGATTATCATCAATCACCACTCATTGTCATTGAACATTATTAGCCAGGCCACCGCTTATCACTAGTAATTGTCATTTGCCACTACCTATCATTGATGATCATTGTCAATTTCTACCTATTATTGATGATCATTACTACCCATCATTGATTATCATTGTCAATCACACCCATTACCACTGATCATTATTAGCCAAGCCACCATCTACCATCGATGACTACCATTCATTACTATCTAATTATTTAATATTAATTATTATTTTATTATATTAATTATATTATTCTAATAATTATTATTTTTTATTATATGATTAATATTATTAATTATTAATATTATATTTTAATTATAATTTTAATATTATTTTATTACTATCCTATAATTATTATTTTTACTACTATCTTTATATTTATAAATATTATTAATTATTTTTTATTATTAAATATTTTATTATCTTTATTATTATAATTCTTATATGATGATTTATTATTATTGAATATATTTTATTTTTATTATGTATTATTATTCATTTTTATTATTTATCAATATTATTTTTATCATTGCTATTATTAATTACTATTAAATAATTATTTTTATTATTTTAAAGAAATAAGTATTTATTAGTATATCAACTTGATAGAACAAATAGTCTTGGTAACTATTTAGAAAACAATCAAGTTGCTTCTTTGAGATATGTTCCGGCTACAAGTTCATTTTATCTCACTTATACCATTTCAAATAAAGAAGTTGCTTCTTAGTTATTTGAGAGGTTTTACGCCAAAGAATAAAGAAAAACGGGATAAACAAAACTAGATCAGCAAGTACGTGAGGAAAGAAGCACTGCAATGTAGGATGGACAAAAATAGTTTTGAAGCCAACAAAGAAGATAAGGTTTTGAAGCTTTAGAATGCAAGGTGCCAGACTATGCAAAGGGCCAAATTTTGGTAATCTGGTGCTTTCAAACTACAATTCAAAATTAAGTAGTTGATATATAAACAAAAGCATTCTCAGAGCCACTAGTGATCCTACTAATGTAGTATAGAATACTTTTTCCTCATTTTTACTTTAGGGCAACATATGAAAATTGGACTTTCTATATGTAATAATCCTAACTCCCTAGCAACACTAGCATCTTAACTATTAGAAGAATGAGACAAATTATAGTTGAAATTAATCAATTGGTATATAGACAAAAGCATTCTCAAAGCCACTAATGATTCTACCAATGGATAATGGATCTTTATTTTCCCCATTTTATAGAGTTATAGCCCAATTGCTATCAATGGCCTTGTTTGTATTAACATAAAATATTGTATAACATTTGGTGCAAAGTGTGGTGATAGAATTAGGGAGTTTTATGTAGCATTTGTACATTGCTAACTAGTGTTGCTGCTACTAAGCTTTATTGACTTATCTTTTGGTTTTGCGTTGGCATATTTAAGATTCTTAGTGTTATAGAAAGATAACTTGTAAATTCAAGTTCTTAAAGAGAATGGTATTACAGGATAAGAGTGGGGAGTTTCTCTTCCTTTGTACAAGTTAGAGTTAGAGTAAGGTTCATATAGTAGCAATTATTCCTCATTATAATTTGCCTCTTATATTTTGCTTTAAGACAACATATGAAAACTAGACTTTCTATGTATAATAATCTTATCTCCCTAACAACATTTTGACGTCTTAACTATTACAAGAATGTATTAATTGACTTAGGTCTTAGTCCAATAATTTGCAGTCAAATAATGGCTAATATAAGTGGTGCCTTATCCTGAAATAATAGGCATATTATTGAAGTTTTTGGCTTGTTTTAGAAATCTAAGAATTGCTCCAAGATATTCTTGTGGAACTAAAGATACAGTGCCCTGCAGTTATGATGTTGAAATGTTTCTAAAAATCATAATTATAAATTTTAGAATTTGATGCCTAGCTAAGCTTTCTCACTATGTGACAACCTTATCAACCAAGGTGAATAAAAATAATAAGTTGAGTTGACATTTTTTAAAATTTTCTCCCACAACAAGAACATTGACAAGACCAACAACCAAAAAACATGCAACACAATAACAAGTAACATCCCTTTACTCTTCAACATGCAAACCAGTCAAAAACAATCCAGTGGTTAGACCTCAAACCCATCTGCCTTCTTTAGTATCTAACATAGCATTAACAAAATATGTAATATAAATTAAGATATTTTACTTCCAAAGAAACTTAAATAGCTTAACCTTTCCACTTGTGCTTGATGTTCACTTTTCACTCTTTAAATTTTCTGATTCAAGAAAAGAAAAACCATCATTTAGTCATTAATTAGTTAATAATGCATACAAATTTCCATTCTTTCTTCCTATTATTATTTTTTATGTCAATATATACTTTACAATTATTTGTGTCTACATAATTAGTCAACTAAAAAATTAGAAATAATAATGCAATAATCAACTATCAAATAGAAATAAAATTCAATTTGTTCATTCTTTGCAATAGAACTAAAATCAAAGCAAGAAAAAATTCAGAAACAAGAAAGATGATAAAGGAGAGGGCTAATCAAAACAGACAAGAAATCAAGGAAAAAATGAAATTACAGATATAAAATACTTAAATTAGTGATAATCTTTCTGATACTCCATACCTGAAAGCTGTTAAAGGCTTGATATCGAAACTAATGCCAAAGACTTGTGCGTGGTAGCTAATTAAAAAGCCGATCTGCTTCAATTGCCGAGCTACTGCTAAAGCATAAGTGTGAAGACAAATGAAGCATAAGAAGATATTGAATGACCGGAGAAGATGAAGATTAAAAAAATGAATGTATTAACTAACAAAATGAAGATGAAAACCAAAAACTTGCGAAAGAAGGATCTAGTATTTTGTTTTACATTAATTATATTTATATCTACAAGATTAGTTCTTTTATTAATTAATAGCTATAAATTAATCAATTAAATCGGAATAATTTATTTGCAAACAATTGAAAAACAAATAAAAGTTAAATTAATTAGTTTAAATGAGACCCAATTTACTTACGATCCATGACCAAAAAGATAGAGATGCACACAAATCTAAATTTTTGTGTTTCATAAACTAAAAGTATAATAGAATAAAAATATTAAAATTAAAATAATGTGTTCAAATGAAATTCGAGTTATGTGTTTAAATAAATTTAAGAATTAAAATTAAAATAGCCGGTTTTAGTGAAATAGAATTTTACACTATAAAGTAAATTTTAAAAATTAAAAAATAAATTTAAATTAACTTAATTAAAAATCTAACTAAAAGGAAAGCTGACATGATTTAATGAATAGAGAATATAATCTTTACAGGATATAGATGTGACATTTATTGACTAAAATAATTTATAAAATTAATATGTCCAATTTTAGAAAAAATTACAAAGATCAAGAATTTTTAAATCTTTCAAAAATTTTAAATTTTATTAAAAATTTTAAAATTTAAAATTAATGAAATTAACTTTCAAAAATTTATATTTTATACCTAAACCTAAAAGGAAAAGACAACATTCTAAAAATCATTACCTATTGCAACTTTATGCAATGATTTTTTAACTATTGTCAAATTTTGTATTGCCACAAGTTGACAATAAAAGGTAATGGATTTTTATTGTTGCCTAATCCAAAAGGAAAAGGGAACATTCTTAAAATCATTGCTTATTGTAGCTTTAAGAAATAGTTTTTTAACTGTTGCTAAATTTAGCATTGTCGTAAGCCAACAATAAAAGGCAATGGATTTTAAGTGAGGTTAAAACTAAAAAGAAAATACAACATTCTTAAAATTGTTATCTATTATAGTTTTGAGCATTGGGTTAATAGCGATTGCTAAATTTTGTATTGCCATAAATCATCAATAAAAGGCAACAGGTATTTAATGTTGCCTAATCCAAAAAGAAAAGACAACATTTTTTAAATTGTTACCTATTGTAGTTTTTTGGTACTGATTTTTCAGCCATTGCTAATTGCCAGAGGTAAAAAATGTTGTAGTGTTATTAACAATTAAAATAATCATTAATGGTGTAAGTATTTTCTTTGAATAAAGTAATGCATATGACGTATCTAAATGAAAAATTTTATCCAAACATCTAAAGCATTTTTTATTGAACATCCCATGTTTTAATTTTAAATGTGGTCACAAATTGCAGAAGTATAAATAAACAAGAAAAAATGCGTAAAATTGTCAATAAAAACTATAATCGCAAAATCTAACACATCAATAAAATTTATACAGATTAAAATTTATGTTTTTAATTTAATAATAACAAAATACTAAAGGGTATTATAATTAATTTACCACCATGTTGAATGTTTTTTTGTGATGGTGGTCAACTATTTTAATTTTGATAGGCATATTATCTCTAAATTTATTTTAATGATAATTATTTCTAAAATGGAATTATCTAAATTGATTGTTTCCATTATTCCTTAAATAAAGCAATCTAAATTTGTTGTCTCCTAATTTTTCCATATAAGTAGGGTGATATGAATTGATTTGTCATGGTGGGGCGTGGGGGGAAAGATGTGATGCCATTATAGGAGACGTAGTTATGGATGAAAGGAGGAACAATGATGGAGAGAGTCAAGGATAAAGGGAGGGAATAGATTGGAGAAGAGAGAGATAAGGATAGATGTGATGTATAGGGAAGAAACTACAATGTATGTATGATTAATATTAAATTCATCAAAATAAAAATTGCTAATCATGCAAGAACTTGTAGTAGTAGCGAGTTCATGTCAAACTCAAGAGATTGATTCATCAATTTGGAGAAGAGAAAGATGACGAAGAAAAAAAAGTGTTTCAATTTTAAATTGCAATGCGTAGAAGTATAAGAAAACAAGAATGAATATCAAAATAGAATTTAGGTATGAGAAAATTGCAAAGGGAAAGCTCTAATATAAGAGAAACTCATACTAGCTGATCAATGATATGTCATTAATTCATCCTTAATTTTACTACTTAACTAAGAACGTGTGCTTATGCTAGATAATCGTTATATTTTTCCTAAACTAATTCATTCAAGTTTCACACTGAAATTAACTACTTATTATCAATTGATTTTTTATTTACAAAATGCATAATCGGCCTTCTTATATATTTAAATGATAAAGTGAGAGATTACAATTAAGGATTCAAATTGTAGTCTACTGCAATGCAATATTATGATTGCAAACTATGCTGCACTTGTAATTTTCTATAATTCTGCACTACAATGGCTATATTTTTTTTCATAATTCTCCCCCAATTTTACTAATCACAAAAAAAAACTATAACTACAATTTAGAAACCCTATCACAATCCTTCTTGAAAAAATCAAGGGTTGTAGGTGGTTACAAAATTTAAAATAACTTTTTAATTGATTATTATTTAATTTAATTCTATACTCTTGATTTTTTTTTCACTAAAAGTTGTGATATCTCATTCTATTCTTCAGAGTACATTTTGCACTTTTAAAAAATTTGGTTTCCCAATTAAATAATAGTGTTAAAACCAACATCTAAAGAATAAGCTAATGATGGAATATAATTTATTTTGAATAAATCACATGATCCATTCCCTATTTCTCTTCAAGCATGGAAGAAATATTTTGAATAATTATTAGTACTTAATTGCTATACATGCAATAATCATGAATTGTAATAAATATTTAACAATGGACCATAACAAATATTTAACTAACAAGTCTCGTTCAGGTAATTATCTATGCAATCATAAACAATAAGAGAGTAGGAAAAAATAGAAGATAATTAAATCAAGAATGTAATAATGAAGAATAGTCATATAATCAAACAATCCTAAGTAGAAAAACTCTTCAATTAAAGAGAGTATTTAGCCACTCTTGAGTTACAATAGAACTAGTAAACCATAACAAAAAAATTGACATTGTTTTTTTTTTCTTTTAATCATGTGTGTAGAAGAAAAGAAGCTATAAATTGTCTTAAGTTTCAGGCTTCCGTAACATATTGCATAATTAGGTAGAAGATGATTACAATTTTTAATATCTTAAAAATTAAAAACGTATAATTTTAAATACGTATATGGATAGGACAAATCTAACAACTACCTAATTACTCTTTTCTTATTACATATGAATAAATCCACTTATTATGACTGAGTAGATAATTGCTTCTTTAAAGACAGTTGTACTTGCAAAAAACATGAAAACCACATACAATCACCCACTACGCCAATGCACAGATTTCTGCAGGCTCTCATTATCCCAATAGGGCACGTAAATTTTTTGCACCATACCTTTCACAAATTCATTTAACCTGTAACTTCGTGTATAGATACAAAAAGAAAGGGAATTCGATATTACTATTGCATATTAGAATTACATTACCGTATCGATGAGAAAAATATTTATTATTTTATTTTCTTTTATTTTATATCTCTTAATAGATTATACATGCTTAATTTTATAAAATTGACTTTGTTTTATAATTTATGATTAATTTTATAATATTCTAAATTTATTCAATTAATGTTAAATTTTTTGCACTGTTTCTTTTTTTAGTTATATCTCGTGCTCTAGACATTGGATTGATATGATTTTTATATTGTTAGAAATCTTAAAAATAGATCTACAAATTTTATGTTTTGGTCCAAGTCTAGTTCAAATATTTTGGAGGTTGTATGTAGCTGAGAAATTGAAGTCGTGTTTTTATCCCAACTAAGCTCACCTCAGTTTTTAAGGTATATTTGGAGTTATAGAGGTCAAATTAACATGGAACTAGTGCCCAAATTTCCATAAGACACATGCCTATAACTTTGATATTTATAAACTTTCCAAATTACCCTATTTTGGTGATCTTGATCTTACTGTAAGTCAGACTTATGGGAATTCATTAATGTAACTATTAGATTTAATTATCTTGTTAAAAATAGATTTTGGCTTCTAAAAATTAAAAAAGCCCTATTGTTATAATCCTAAGAGACATACAATCCAAGTCCAATAAGGATTTAGTTTAATTAAATCAAATAAATAGAGAGAACTCATTAGACTATTTAGACTTTTAGATAAACTCAACAGCAGAGCTTTTCTCTCCTTCTTCTAGTTTCTCTTTATTCTTCATCAATGGAAGCTTAAATTTAATGTTGATTCAAGTAGTTTAAGCCTCTTCTCTTTGGGATTATGAGATCATCAATTGTAATATTGACATTCTTTAATTAATTCTCTTCTTTCTATATTTACTTGTGCTAATTTCTTGAAGTTATTTATGTTGGATATTGATTTGATATAATTGATATTCATCATTATGATTTCTAATCCTTTGCAATTTTTATATCAAATTGCAGTTAATAAATCATGATTTTATAGATAGGGGTAGAGGATTGAGAGATTAATTTGGAGATTTCTAATTTAATTTCTCAATTCAACTAAATTCTATCATTAAATCAAATTTAATCTAGTTTAGGAATTATAGTAATTGCTTAATTTAGCTAATCTTAATTGATCAAATCAAGATGATTATCTAGTATTAGATTCATGAAATATTAAAAGGATTCCAAGTAATTCAAAGTTGAAGAATTAATTAAAAAATTCAAATCCTAATTGATCTGTAATTAATCCAATTAGAGTACCTCAATTTCTTGAATCGACTATTTTACTACATTGGTTTTCTTACTTTTTTGCTTGCTTTGTGCTTCTATTTTGTTTAATACTTTTAGCTCAATTTGATTTCAAAAACCTTGCTAATTCTAATTTTGTTCTGCATATTATATATTACTATATGCCAAATTCTATTCTTGCATTCAACATTTTGTTTTGTTTTTATTATTGGTTTTATTTTGCATCTATTGCATTAGCTTCTTGTGTTTTTATTGCATAATAAATTAAATAATTATGTAGACATTGTTAATAATATATAGTAAAAGATAATATCAAGAGATCAGTAATGGTACAACTTGATTTGTGCCACTTTATTGTATTACATTTTTAACAAATTGGTTTTTAATTAATTTTGGTGCATAATGGCATTGCAATCAAAATTTTGGTGCCATTATGAGGGATCCTCTTGAAATTATCTCTTCTTACATATTACTAGCAATATATTACATAATTTTTTAAGCATTCTAGTTAGTAGATTACATCTATTAAAGCCTTGCATTTTATGGTAGCTATAATTTTCTATATATACTTGCATCCTTTTGTATTTTTTAAATTTAAAACATCATGAAACATTTAAACAGAGGTTTTTCACCTAAAGAAACTAGTTTTCAAGCATTTTTCGGTTTACCCCTAGGAACCATATTGGGTCTCACTAGCTTTAATTAAATTGAAGTTTTTATAGGAGCTAGTGAGGTAGGATATTTTTTAGCTAAATTCCATTGTTTTGACCATTTTTTCATTTTTTGAAGATTTTTTTATTGCATTTTTAGGTTTTGCATGGTTATAGTAAACTTTCTGTGGTAGTCTTATAATTTTTAAAAATGCCTAGATAGGTTAATTAGATGTGTTTAGGGTGATTTTTCATAGTGCATTTGCATTTTGGTGTTGTGTTCCTATAGTTCCCCTAGTGCAATATTGTCTAATGAAGTATATGACTAGGAGTTCTACTACTGATTTATTTGAATTTGATTCTAAAATTAATAGAACTTTTCATTTCCTTTGTAGAAGTAGAAATGAAAATAGTTTTAGCCTTCCTACTCCCCATTCTGACCCCTTAGATAACTTAGAAACAAAACAATGGTTAACAATAAGATTTTGAAAGAATTAGTTGTTAGGTTTTGAATCATCATATGTAATGGAACAATGGTTAAAAATATACAAGATTTAAATTATATTTTTTATTCTCTGATTGACTCTTTGTGATTGGGATTCTACGTCCTTTATTTATGTCATAATGTAATTATATAACTACAAAAATATTTATCATATTAAATGAACAATTTCATATGTAAATTTGTAATTTGTTTATGATGCAGAATTACTTACAAATGCAAATGAAATCTAAAAATATATTTATAATAAAAAGAAACTACAAGAATGAAGTTACAAATACACACACATAAATGTGTAAAAGATAAAAATTAACTAAATTTTTTTTTGAATATTTACCTTGTAATTCTTCCATCAGATTATGACATGTATATTAATTGACCTATTAATTTTTCATTAAAAATTATTTTTATAATATAATTAAGAGTAAACACAATATTTATTTCCTCATTTTATAAAGGTAATGACTATTAAAGGTTTTCAAATTTCATAATTAGTATTATTGTCCCCTCTTTTTATTTTTTTATAATTATTCATCGCTATGTTTACCTAAAATGTTAAAATAAATAAAAAATATTAAAATTAATTAAATAACATCTTAGCAATGTCAAATATATACTTGCATTTTGGTTAAATTCTTTCTTTTTTACCATTTATTTTAGTATTATTTATGCAAGGAGGGATGAGTAATTATAACAAATGGGACTAATAATATTAATTATGAAATTTGAGAAATATAATAGTTACCGCCTTTATAAATAAAGGACTAAATCTTATGTTTATTTTTATAATAACTATCAATTAAAAAATAAAAAAAAATCTTATTATCTTGAAATTGTTGTTCTTTTTTCATATTGTACACTATATTATATTATTCAAAATTTTTAAAAAATTCTATATATTATTTTATTTTATATTATTAGAGTTTATATTTGATTTATTATTAATGTATTATTTTTCACACTATCAACTAATGAAAATATGATATGTCATTTAAAAATTAATAATTTTTATTAATAATAAAAACATTTATCAATTTTTATTAACATGACAATATATGAGTAAGTAATAACAAGAACTTTTTTACTATTAATTTTTTAATGACGTATCATCTTTTTGTTCCCTAATAGTGTAAAATATTATACTAATTGTGGATCACATTTAAATTCTTTTCCACATTATGATATATTCTAACAATAAATTTGGTATAATAAAATTTATTATGAAAAATATTAATGACAATTAATGATTTAATGCAAATAGTATTTTAAATTTAAAATTTGATTTATAATTACTATAACATCAAAATTTACTTATTATTAATGACAGTTTGTATGATAATTAATAGAAATGTCATACTTTAAAAGAATTTATGAAAAACACTAAAAAAATTTTTAATTCTTTGTGTTTCGACCCACGTATATACCTAACTTTTTATTCAAAGCAAAAGGTCAATTTAACTTTTTTTATTTAAAGGCATTGTGTCTTTAAGATAAAAGGATATTTATATTAAATACTTGTATAAAAAATATGGATTTAAATTTAATTTACTCTCAATGTGAAATGTTTTATAATGTTATGAACAATAAGATGTTTTATAATGTTATGACCAATAAGATGACATATTATTTGAAAAAGTGATAGTAATTAAAATTTTCACCAATAGTAAGATATTTTATCAGTGTTCTGTAAATTTAACAATACGTAACTAAGTGACAATATAAAACTTATTTATATAAAAAGTAAATTAAATAAAAACTTAATTGTTTAATTATCATGTATACACAAAAAAAAATTATGTTTAATTTATTGTTATCGTAAAATTTTTTATATTATCAATGAAAAAAATATGGCACATTGTTAAAAATATAATAATAATTAATTATTATTTTTACTAATAATAAGAAAATTTAATTGTTTTTATTAATATGATTGCACATTTGTAAAATTCAATTTTTGAGTGAGTATTCAATGCGTGCGCAATAGGAGAATGCTACAAGGATTTAATAAGTGTGCAATAAAAGGACGCTGCAACCACTTGTCGCAAAACTTTCTCCATTGAAGAGCATAATACAGATGTCAAAATCAAGCATTGGAGCTCGTGTAGTATAATACATACCACAAAAATAAGGGGCGAAACTAACATACACCGGCACCAAATCAATACACATATCATAACCTTTTTAGATTAATTTTTTAATTTTCGGGAGAGAAATTGCCATCCCAATTTTTTTTTAAAAAAATTGTGATGAAAATTCCATTCCATGTAAATTCCGTTGCGAATGAGAAATTTTTAATTTTTCTGGAAATTTTGAGATCAAAACTCTGTCCCAAAACTTGCAAATTCCGTCGCAAATATTCTTACACAATATTATTTTTTAAAATATATTTCTGACCTCTTTTTACTATTTATACGACGGACCATATTTTTTATTTCGTTATTAATATTTTGAGAATAAAAACTACAAAGATCAATAATTAAGAATATATTTTTATATATAAATATCAATAGTCAAGATCTCATTTTCATATGTAAATCCAAGTTGTTAACAACCTTAGTAGTTTATTAAAATATAAAACACAATTTTACAATTTCAAAAAATTTCATAAAAATATTAAATTTGTTAAATTATTTTTAATTTCTTCTTGTATTAATGAAATTAACATTTTTATAATTTTTAAAATTCAATGCAATTTCAAAAATTAAATTAAAAACTGTAATTATTTAATAATTAATAAAGTTTTAAGTTTATTTATTAATTAATAAAGTTTTAAGTATTTAATATAGTTTTACTCTTCTTTTCAGTTAATTAAATTAAATTAAATTTTTAAATGCCCAAGCAATTTCGTATTTTAGTTCAAATTAAAAATAAATATTTTTGAAAAGTTGATTTTGGGACGGGAATTGAGATGATTTAATTTTGCAAAGGAAAACTCGTCCAAATTGCATCCCCATTTTCAAAAAAATAAAATAAAAAATTCAAAATTTTAATTTTGTGATGGAATTGGGACAAATTTGCTTTTGGATGAAAAATCCGTTCTAAATCTGTCACAATTTTTAGAAATTTTCAAAAAAAATTATCACACAAATTCCATCATATTTTAATTACAAATTGTAATGAAAATTTATCCATTCAAAATTTCATAACAAAAGGATAGTTTTCTTATAGTGTGGTTTAACCACTTGATTTGATTGACTAAACCAATCTGACTTTAATCTATCATCTCATCGGACTAACTAATGGCAAAACCAAATTTTAAAACATTACTTAGATATGATAAATAAGTGCATTAGAATGGATATAAATTGATTAAAAGTAAATGAGTGACTATTAACTTATTTATTTATTTATAATTTAATATAAAATTTTAAATAAATCCTGACTCATGATCCGTGATATTTGAATATATGATTAGTTAAGCTAGCTTATTCATTCACTTATCATATTGTTATTTATTTTAATTTTTATTATTTCTACTGATATTATTTTTTTCACCACTCTTATATTTATTTTTATTATTTCAAAATAAACTTATACTATTGGAATTTTTATACTTTATTTCACTCCCATTTTAAAATTATAATTTTCTTTATCTTATATTCTTGACATAAAATTATTAAAATTGTTTTAATATTAAATGCAATTGGCTAAATATTTTTATATTTGTATAAATTAAATAAATTTGTTTAATCTAAAATAGACATTACAATAAAATTAAAAATATTCCAAGTAGTAAATCATAAAAATTGTAGTTTTAAAAATGCATATGTAACAAAAAATTCAGATTTCAAATTGCAAAGTATGACCAGGAAAAGTAAAACTAACATTACTGCTGTATAGACATTTGAAAAGCATTGACAAGGATCTAACGTATAGGGACATTACATGCAACCCAAGTAAGATTTCTTTTATTTTAAAAATTAAAAAAAAAAGTAAACAATAGTAAACTATATGGATTTTAGTAGAACTTCATTTTACCTTTTCTTATAAAAAATTAATGTCATCACACTTATAAAAATATTATAATAATTTATATGAAATAAATATTTTTAAAAATGTTTAAACTATATTAAATTTAGGAAGATATTTTAATATAATTTTTTATTTTATAATATTAATTTATGAAATTTACAAACCTATTTGTTTTAAAAATTAATAGATAAATAATTATTTATATATTGACTCAATATAACCATGATTTCAAAGTATTAATAACAAAACTAATTCATATTTATCCTGTAGCAAATATGGGTGAACGTGAATAAGTTAAAATACAGGACAAATTTGAATATATAAATAGATATGGCTGAGGAATTTCCAGCATACGCAATGCAGAGGGAAGAAAAGAAATCAAGCTTACAGACATGCAACTTCTCGCCTAATTTCCAAGAGCATGTGATGATGACCAAATAATGAAAAGCAAGGAATAAATTCCCAAGTATAGACCTGACTTTGGAAAATTCAAATTTGTGTCATATAAGACATATAAGCTGATATATACCCTTCATTAATTAGGTTTTTGACATTTTGTCGTGAAAAAATATTTTTCTCCTTTATGACAAGCTCCATTGGTTAGCAAAAACCTTTCAGGTAACATTGAATCTGACGAATAAACAATCATGTAATTGTCATGAAGGCACTCCACCAAAACTAAACCTTATCAACAATGCAATTTCCAACTAAAATTATACAATGAACAAGCCATGAATAATGACTTTACGGACATTGACAGAATGAATATAAATTGAGTAAAAAATAGAGAAATTATTATTGATTTGCTTATTTATTTATTAATTAATATAGAATTTTGAATGAATCATGAATGACCTATTATTCTTAAATATATAGTTAATTTGATTCATCCATTTATTTATTAAATTATTATTATTTATTTTTTTATTTCTACTGATATTATTTTTTTACCACTATCATATGTTTGCTGATGTTATTTTAAAACAAGGTCCTTGTCTTAATTAATTATGCATATAAATTATTAACAACGATCCAATATACATGCTAGTCATCAATTGCAAAAGACAAGCTATGCACAATCAATTGCCCCCGGTTTTCATTGGCAGAATAAGTGGTTGGAATGGCAATAGATTAGCACCACAAGCCAATAGATTTTTGTAGAAAAAAAAATACTTGAATAGAGAAGATAAAGTTATGTGCGTATGTATGTGTGTGTATATATATATCAACATTTTAAAAATATTAGTTATATTTACTTGTTGATATACACTTCTAGATGACGTGTCTAGTACATCATATAAGAGAGACATATAAGAGAGATATAATATAAGTAACAATTATTAAAAATGCCGATTTTAAGGGACCAAAGGTCTATTTGTTTGGTATTTTGAAATTAATTTTTTATTTTTATATTTTTAAAACAAAAAATCTTGCTTAGTTTTTGTTTCTATAATTTTAAAAAAAAATTAGAATTTTAGACCTAATTTAAAAACAAAAAAAAAAGTAAAGAACTTTCACATATTTTTCAACAAGTTTTCTTATTTTTTAATGAAAATTTTATATTTAAATGAAATATTTTCTTATTTATTCCACCAAGCATGTTTTATCAACTTCGTTGCATTTTTTGGGTAAATTAGAATTCAAAATATTTTATGAACTCCGTTGCATCTTTTTTCCAGTTTTTTAAAAATATTTATTCCCGCAAGCATATTTTATCAACTTCATTGTATGCTTTTCCAATTTTTTTTATCTGCCCTGCTATATACAATTTATACTCCAATATGACTAAGTAATATAATATAATAGAATATACTTTCTTTTCATTATAAGGACATTTTTTATACGTATGAATTTTAATTTAATTGAATTAATTAACTACATGTCTAAATATGTGTATTTAATAAATTTATGTATTTTATTATTGTCACTATTTTCTTTGTGACTTAATAACATATATGTACTTTTTTTAATCTTATATTAAAATTATTCGCTCTAAGATTTTTGCTTTTTAAAAAATAAATGTGTGATTAGTATGCCTATATTAATGACTGCAGTTTCCATCTCAAGTTTTTATTATACGACAAGTCATCCTTACAATCTTCTTATATTTGAATATAAAGAAGTTATACTCAGTTATATTATACAGTGACTGAAGAAGTTTATGAATAAATATTATGCTTAAAACTTTCAATTAATAAATTTTTAGAACGTGAAAAAAGGATTTGGAAATTTTATTAAATCAGATTTGTCAATAAGATCCTTATAAGAACAATTATTTCTTGGTATAAATATTTCTACTATTTAACGTGACTTAAATGTTTTAAAATTATGATTATATATATATATATATATATGTGTGTGAGAGAGAGAGAGAGAGAGAGTGAGTAGGGATGGCAAAATTGTAAGGTAGGTACTTGTCTTGTAGATTTTGCCCCGACGGTATGCAAATATGATTGGAGATTTTGCTCCACAGGATACGGCACAAGGTAGGTTTATAAGTGAATGTAGGAGTGAATAATTATAACAAAAATAAAAACAAAAGATAAATAATATTAGTTATAAAATTTAAAAGATATAATAATTATTACTTTTATAAATGAGAAATTAAATATTATGTTTTCTTTTCTTTTTTTTTGGCATTCATCGAAAAATGCATCTTCAAATCAAATAATTCTTCAAGTATGGCTCACAAATAAAAGTTGAGGGGTAAAATAAGTTTTTATAATTTGTTTACTTTCTCTTCACTATTTTTATACCTTTTTATGTTAAATATTTTCATTTAGTTAAGGATTCAAATTTTTAAGAAGTTATACTTACAAATAAAAGTCAATTTATTTTTCATACCATTATTTTGCAAAAACTAATATACGTGTTAATAATTTATAATTTACAGATATAAATATATAATTATACAATAAATATAATAAATTATATTTCAACATTTTTATAAATTTTTGTAACATAAAATTTATTTATATAAATAATCATCAATTTGAATGGAACTTAATTTAACACCCAAGCAACGCAAAAGCTTATAATTTAATAATAATATATATTTCTGCTAGTGTTTATTCCATTGCTGCAAGACATGCAAAGAGTTTTTTTCCAACAAATTCATCGGAAACTTGTGATCACATGACGTAAAAGAAGAAATGAATTAATGTGGAACATGTAATGATCACAAAATACTTAGAAAAAGGTGTGAATAACTTTGAAAATTAATGACCACAAAATGCAATTTGTTATAATTACATAGAAGAAGGTCTGAATTAATTGTGTAAATTAATTCCTTTGGATTTTTGACCACACGCTAATAGACTTTCTATAGAAAAAAATTGTACACAATTAATTCCTTTGGATTTTTGACCACATGCTAACAGATTTTCTAAAGAAAAAAAATTGTGTGGAGAGGATTTAGTTACATGTTGATATTTTAGGGAAATTAGACACAACTTTGTCAAACTTTTTTTTCGTTTACGTGTGATTTACTTTTTATACTATTTAAACATATTAACTATATGCTTTTATTTAATTAATAATTAAGAAAAAATTCTTTTATATTAACTTTTTATTTGATGTCTTAACAAAAATTACATGTGATCTTCATGTGTAATAATTTTCCTCCAATTTTTAAAAAAACTGAAGTAGAGTTTTAAGGAAAAGCTTTTACGCATGAGAATAATACATGGACTTCAAATAGAAAATTAACGGATTAGGATTATTTGTACTACTAATTAAAAAAAAATAAGAAATAAACATATTTTAATAGTACAAAGAGATTAATCACAATTAAAAAAATTCAAGAGAGTTATATATAATTTATCTTATTATTTTGTTAATATTAGTTATACTTATTTTCTGATATTAGCTCTTGCTAAATTGTGCATATGTAAAAAATTTTAGTTTAAAATTTTTTACTGATTTAAATTTTGCCACACGTACCATTATAATTTGTAAATGTACAAAAAAAAGTATAAAAATAATCATAAAATTTTGTTATATTTTGAATTGTACAGATCAAAAGAATATACGGTATTATAAGAATGTATGTTATGCTCTTCAAGATTTTCAAACAATTCTAGAAGTATAGGCATGCCCCCCTTTTCATTGGTTCCTTGATTAATGTAATTTTGGTTCGAAGTTTAATTGTTACAGACCAGAGAATCTTCGCACTTAATCTGTATCAGCAATGTTGTATATAGTAAAAATGAAATTTAAAATTATATTTTAAATAAAATTAAGAATTATTATTAAATATAAAATAATTAGGTAAATATATAAAATTCAATCTAATATATAGAGAAAAATTTGGAACTCAATTTTAAATTTTATTTTCATTACATATAATATTTTTGAATGCATATTATCAAAAATCTTACCAAGAATATTGAGATATGGATAGTTTTTTCATACCCAAAGAAGAAGTTAGGGTATAGATACCTTGAATAAATTATAAATTTTGAACTATTCAATTTTTTTATCACCAAATCCAAAGGTTGTGACAAATTTATTGATCACTTATTTGATTAATTAACTATATATATATATATTGTAGAAATATTCATAATATTTTATCATTAACAAAATTGTCCATTTTTTTATCATACATTATCCATCTATTAAAATATCTTTACTTCTCATATTAAGATTCGAGAAATGTTTTACATTTTTTATTTTCTTTCAATTATTGATATAATTTAAAAGTATAAACAAAATTTCTTAAAACATTCTTAAATGTCAAATGAAATATTTACTTTTTTTAAATATATCTAGCTTTTATAACAATTTCAAGATTAGTGGAGTTTGTAAAGGAGTCCTGCTTTTTACTTTTCATACATGAAATCTCTCCCAAATCCTGTTTCTTCTTAGAAAAAAAAAGAAGGATAAAACATATTTAGAGTAAATACAATAATTAATTATTATTTTTAAAAGTGATAATTATTATATTTTTAAAATTTTATAACTAGAATCATTTATTTCTTATTTTTATTATATTTTTAATAGAAATTGGAAGTGATTATTTTTATCTCATTAAAAGGCCATTTAAGTTGATCCTTTAGTATACAATTTGGATTTTATTCAACACAATAAAAAAATTTCCGACATACTAATAAAAAATTGAATTTAATTGACTTCTGTAAACATGAAAGTTCACGCTTATTCTATATTTTATTATAATTATGAATAATCATATAATTGTTATGTTATATTAACATGAATTATTCATTTTATGAAATATATTATTGATATATAAAAGTAATTATAAATATATTAATTAGTTTAATTATACTAAAATAAAACTATTGCATGTATCTTCATAATTTGTTGATAATGTTGGGAAGTGATTTAAACATCACAGAACCTTATTTTACTTTTGTAGTTTCAAATTTATTTATTTATTTATTTAAACATGTTCTTATGTAATTAAATATTTAATAAGTATCACAATAGTCTAAAAGTGTAAATATAACGTTCTTAATTAAATATAAATTTAAGATGAATTTAATTAAATAGACACTATATTAAATCATATATTCGGATAAAAGTAATTTTCAAGAATTATTTTAAGTAGAGTTTAATCTTAATTTATTTTATAAAATTTTGCACTGTCAATCACTATTAATAACTGACCAATCACACTTTAGTTATCATATAGGATACGGTTATCCCAAGCTTTCATTTTTATTTTTTGCTCTTTAAGCTTATTTTATAAAATTTTATATTATCAATATAATATATGTTTAATCTTACTAAAGAACAAAAATTTTATATTGTTATGTTATATAGAGAAATTATAGTCGTTTTCAATAACATTGTATGTGATGTTATAAAATTTTGTTACATTGTTTTTACATGTTAAAATAAAATTTTTTATTGAGTAAATTAATTTTTAGTCTCCAGAATTTAAGTTGATTTATTGAAGTTATCAAGAAAATAATTTTACACTATATTTATTATCTACTTTTACATTATTAAAATTTATTAAATTTTTTACTATAAATAACAAATTATGATCATGCTTAATTTTTTAAATAAATGACACATTTTATATAAATTTTTTATTATTAATAGAATATATGAAATCCTAATATGAATATTATTAAATAATTACATTTTTATAATTGTTTGTATGCCACAAACCGACCAACGTTTGCCAAAATGTAAACTAACAAATAGAAAAAAAAATCTAGGTAAACAGTTAGGGGAAAATAAAATAAAAAAAATGTTGTTAAGGTATAAGATTAGCAAATATAAAATGTAAGTGGGGTAAAAAGATAACTTTATTTTACTAACATATTTAAGTAATGAATAGTTTTACAAAATAGTATAAGTGGTATATAATTATGATTGTTATTAGTTAAGTTATGCACAAACTTTTAGTAATGGTATTGTAGAATTGTCCTTATTTAACAATTGAAGTAAAGTAGGGAGACATACCCTCAACATATTCACTTGCTTATATTTTAAACAACTCATATTGATAACACAAAAGAATAAATTTTAGATTCTTTACTTTGTATAATAAGCCTTGGCCCAAATCTTTTTAAAGTAACATTTGATTCACGAAATCTTTCTTTCATTTTTAGAAATATTTGAAAGGAACATGAAATTCTCATTTTAATTCAAATTTTTAAAAAATATTTCATAAGAAAGGTGGGTATTCTACATTTTGGTGAGGTAGGAATGTTTTATTGATATAAAAAGACTAATTTACTCACCCACCACTCATTGTATTCAGCCCCTGCTCATAACGATCTATTGTCAATAACTACTGCCCACCACCACGTATAGCCAATGATCACCGTTGGCTATTATTCATTTTCGACCATTATTGGTCATCACTCACCACCAATAACCATCATTTATTACCATCCATCATTGGTGATTATCATCAATCACCACTCATTGTCATTGAACATTATTAGCCAGGCCACCGCTTATCACTAGTAATTGTCATTTGCCACTACCTATCATTGATGATCATTGTCAATTTCTACCTATTATTGATGATCATTACTACCCATCATTGATTATCATTGTCAATCACACCCATTACCACTGATCATTATTAGCCAAGCCACCATCTACCATCGATGACTACCATTCATTACTATCTAATTATTTAATATTAATTATTATTTTATTATATTAATTATATTATTCTAATAATTATTATTTTTTATTATATGATTAATATTATTAATTATTAATATTATATTTTAATTATAATTTTAATATTATTTTATTACTATCCTATAATTATTATTTTTACTACTATCTTTATATTTATAAATATTATTAATTATTTTTTATTATTAAATATTTTATTATCTTTATTATTATAATTCTTATATGATGATTTATTATTATTGAATATATTTTATTTTTATTATGTATTATTATTCATTTTTATTATTTATCAATATTATTTTTATCATTGCTATTATTAATTACTATTAAATAATTATTTTTTATTATTTTAAAGAAATAAGTATTTATTAGTATATCAACTTGATAGAACAAATAGTCTTGGTAACTATTTAGAAAACAATCAAGTTGCTTCTTTGAGATATGTTCCGGCTACAAGTTCATTTTATCTCACTTATACCATTTCAAATAAAGAAGTTGCTTCTTAGTTATTTGAGAGGTTTTACGCCAAAGAATAAAGAAAAACGGGATAAACAAAACTAGATCAGCAAGTACGTGAGGAAAGAAGCACTGCAATGTAGGATGGACAAAAATAGTTTTGAAGCCAACAAAGAAGATAAGGTTTTGAAGCTTTAGAATGCAAGGTGCCAGACTATGCAAAGGGCCAAATTTTGGTAATCTGGTGCTTTCAAACTACAATTCAAAATTAAGTAGTTGATATATAAACAAAAGCATTCTCAGAGCCACTAGTGATCCTACTAATGTAGTATAGAATACTTTTTCCTCATTTTTACTTTAGGGCAACATATGAAAATTGGACTTTCTATATGTAATAATCCTAACTCCCTAGCAACACTAGCATCTTAACTATTAGAAGAATGAGACAAATTATAGTTGAAAATTAATCAATTGGTATATAGACAAAAGCATTCTCAAAGCCACTAATGATTCTACCAATGGATAATGGATCTTTATTTTCCCCATTTTATAGAGTTATAGCCCAATTGCTATCAATGGCCTTGTTTGTATTAACATAAAATATTGTATAACATTTGGTGCAAAGTGTGGTGATAGAATTAGGGAGTTTTATGTAGCATTTGTACATTGCTAACTAGTGTTGCTGCTACTAAGCTTTATTGACTTATCTTTTGGTTTTGCGTTGGCATATTTAAGATTCTTAGTGTTATAGAAAGATAACTTGTAAATTCAAGTTCTTAAAGAGAATGGTATTACAGGATAAGAGTGGGGAGTTTCTCTTCCTTTGTACAAGTTAGAGTTAGAGTAAGGTTCATATAGTAGCAATTATTCCTCATTATAATTTGCCTCTTATATTTTGCTTTAAGACAACATATGAAAACTAGACTTTCTATGTATAATAATCTTATCTCCCTAACAACATTTTGACGTCTTAACTATTACAAGAATGTATTAATTGACTTAGGTCTTAGTCCAATAATTTGCAGTCAAATAATGGCTAATATAAGTGGTGCCTTATCCTGAAATAATAGGCATATTATTGAAGTTTTTGGCTTGTTTTAGAAATCTAAGAATTGCTCCAAGATATTCTTGTGGAACTAAAGATACAGTGCCCTGCAGTTATGATGTTGAAATGTTTCTAAAAATCATAATTATAAATTTTAGAATTTGATGCCTAGCTAAGCTTTCTCACTATGTGACAACCTTATCAACCAAGGTGAATAAAAATAATAAGTTGAGTTGACATTTTTTAAAATTTTCTCCCACAACAAGAACATTGACAAGACCAACAACCAAAAAACATGCAACACAATAACAAGTAACATCCCTTTACTCTTCAACATGCAAACCAGTCAAAAACAATCCAGTGGTTAGACCTCAAACCCATCTGCCTTCTTTAGTATCTAACATAGCATTAACAAAATATGTAATATAAATTAAGATATTTTACTTCCAAAGAAACTTAAATAGCTTAACCTTTCCACTTGTGCTTGATGTTCACTTTTCACTCTTTAAATTTTCTGATTCAAGAAAAGAAAAACCATCATTTAGTCATTAATTAGTTAATAATGCATACAAATTTCCATTCTTTCTTCCTATTATTATTTTTTATGTCAATATATACTTTACAATTATTTGTGTCTACATAATTAGTCAACTAAAAAAATTAGAAATAATAATGCAATAATCAACTATCAAATAGAAATAAAATTCAATTTGTTCATTCTTTGCAATAGAACTAAAATCAAAGCAAGAAAAAATTCAGAAACAAGAAAGATGATAAAGGAGAGGGCTAATCAAAACAGACAAGAAATCAAGGAAAAAATGAAATTACAGATATAAAATACTTAAATTAGTGATAATCTTTCTGATACTCCATACCTGAAAGCTGTTAAAGGCTTGATATCGAAACTAATGCCAAAGACTTGTGCGTGGTAGCTAATTAAAAAGCCGATCTGCTTCAATTGCCGAGCTACTGCTAAAGCATAAGTGTGAAGACAAATGAAGCATAAGAAGATATTGAATGACCGGAGAAGATGAAGATTAAAAAAATGAATGTATTAACTAACAAAATGAAGATGAAAACCAAAACTTGCGAAAGAAGGATCTAGTATTTTGTTTTACATTAATTATATTTATATCTACAAGATTAGTTCTTTTATTAATTAATAGCTATAAATTAATCAATTAAATCGGAATAATTTATTTGCAAACAATTGAAAAACAAATAAAAGTTAAATTAATTAGTTTAAATGAGACCCAATTTACTTACGATCCATGACCAAAAAGATAGAGATGCACACAAATCTAAATTTTTGTGTTTCATAAACTAAAAGTATAATAGAATAAAAATATTAAAATTAAAATAATGTGTTCAAATGAAATTCGAGTTATGTGTTTAAATAAATTTAAGAATTAAAATTAAAATAGCCGGTTTTAGTGAAATAGAATTTTACACTATAAAGTAAATTTTAAAAATTAAAAAATAAATTTAAATTAACTTAATTAAAAATCTAACTAAAAGGAAAGCTGACATGATTTAATGAATAGAGAATATAATCTTTACAGGATATAGATGTGACATTTATTGACTAAAATAATTTATAAAATTAATATGTCCAATTTTAGAAAAAATTACAAAGATCAAGAAATTTTTAAATCTTTCAAAAATTTTAAATTTTATTAAAAATTTAAAATTTAAAATTAATGAAATTAACTTTCAAAAATTTATATTTTATACCTAAACTAAAAGGAAAAGACAACATTCTAAAAATCATTACCTATTGCAACTTTATGCAATGATTTTTTAACTATTGTCAAATTTTGTATTGCCACAAGTTGACAATAAAAAGGTAATGGATTTTTATTGTTGCCTAATCCAAAAGGAAAAGGGAACATTCTTAAAATCATTGCTTATTGTAGCTTTAAGAAATAGTTTTTTAACTGTTGCTAAATTTAGCATTGTCGTAAGCCAACAATAAAAGGCAATGGATTTTAAGTGAGGTTAAAACTAAAAAGAAAATACAACATTCTTAAAATTGTTATCTATTATAGTTTTGAGCATTGGGTTAATAGCGATTGCTAAATTTTGTATTGCCATAAATCATCAATAAAAGGCAACAGGTATTTAATGTTGCCTAATCCAAAAAGAAAAGACAACATTTTTTAAATTGTTACCTATTGTAGTTTTTGGTACTGATTTTTCAGCCATTGCTAATTGCCAGAGGTAAAAAATGTTGTAGTGTTATTAACAATTAAAATAATCATTAATGGTGTAAGTATTTTCTTTGAATAAAGTAATGCATATGACGTATCTAAATGAAAAATTTTATCCAAACATCTAAAGCATTTTTTATTGAACATCCCCATGTTTTAATTTTAAATGTGGTCACAAATTGCAGAAGTATAAATAAACAAGAAAAAATGCGTAAAATTGTCAATAAAAAACTATAATCGCAAAATCTAACACATCAATAAATTTATACAGATTAAAATTTATGTTTTTAATTTAATAATAACAAAATACTAAAGGGTATTATAATTAATTTACCACCATGTTGAATGTTTTTTTGTGATGGTGGTCAACTATTTTAATTTTGATAGGCATATTATCTCTAAATTTATTTTAATGATAATTATTTCTAAAATGGAATTATCTAAATTGATTGTTTCCCATTATTCCTTAAATAAAGCAATCTAAATTTGTTGTCTCCTAATTTTTCCATATAAGTAGGGTGATATGAATTGATTTGTCATGGTGGGGCGTGGGGGGAAAGATGTGATGCCATTATAGGAGACGTAGTTATGGATGAAAGGAGGAACAATGATGGAGAGAGTCAAGGATAAAGGGAGGGAATAGATTGGAGAAGAGAGAGATAAGGATAGATGTGATGTATAGGGAAGAAACTACAATGTATGTATGATTAATATTAAATTCATCAAAAATAAAAATTGCTAATCATGCAAGAACTTGTAGTAGTAGCGAGTTCATGTCAAACTCAAGAGATTGATTCATCAATTTGGAGAAGAGAAAGATGACGAAGAAAAAAAAGTGTTTCAATTTAAATTGCAATGCGTAGAAGTATAAGAAAACAAGAATTGAATATCAAAATAGAATTTAGGTATGAGAAAATTGCAAAGGGAAAGCTCTAATATAAGAGAAACTCATACTAGCTGATCAATGATATGTCATTAATTCATCCTTAATTTTACTACTTAACTAAGAACTGTGCTTATGCTAGATAATCGTTATATTTTTCCTAAACTAATTCATTCAAGTTTCACACTGAAATTAACTACTTATTATCAATTGATTTTTTATTTACAAAATGCATAATCGGCCTTCTTATATATTTTAAATGATAAAGTGAGAGATTACAATTAAGGATTCAAATTGTAGTCTACTGCAATGCAATATTATGATTGCAAACTATGCTGCACTTGTAATTTTCTATAATTCTGCACTACAATGGCTATATTTTTTTTCATATTCTCCCCCAATTTTACTAATCACAAAAAAAAAACTATAACTACAATTTAGAAACCCTATCACAATCCTTCTTGAAAAAATCAAGGGTGTAGGTGGTTACAAAATTTAAAATAACTTTTTAATTGATTATTATTTATTTAATTCTATACTCTTGATTTTTTTTCACTAAAAGTTGTGATATCTCATTCTATTCTTCAGAGTACATTTTGCACTTTTAAAAAATTTGGTTTCCCAATTAAATAATAGTGTTAAAACCAACATCTAAAGAATAAGCTAATGATGGATATAATTTATTTTGAATAAATCACATGATCCATTCCCTATTTCTCTTAAGCATGGAAGAAATATTTTGAATAATTATTAGTACTTAATTGCTATACATGCAATAATCATGAATTGTAATAAATATTTAACAATGGACCATAACAAATATTTAACTAACAAGTCTCGTTCAGGTAATTATCTATGCAATCATAAACAATAAGAGAGTAGGAAAAAATAGAAGATAATTAAATCAAGAATGTAATAATGAAGACTAGTCATATAATCAAACAATCCTAAGTAGAAAAACTCTTCAATTAAAGAGAGTATTTAGCCACTCTTGAGTTACAATAGAACTAGTAAACCATAACAAAAAAATTGACATTGTTTTTTTTTCTTTTAATCATGTGTGTAGAAGAAAAGAAGCTATAAATTGTCTTAAGTTTCAGGCTTCGTAACATATTGCATTAATTAGGTAGAAGATGATTACAATTTTTAATATCTTAAAAATTAAAAACGTATAATTTTAAATACGTATATGGATAGGACAAATCTAACAACTACCTAATTACTCTTTTCTTATTACATATGAATAAATCCACTTATTATGACTGAGTAGATAATTGCTTCTTTAAAGACAGTTGTACTTGCAAAAACATGAAAACCACATACAATCACCCACTACGCCAATGCACAGATTTCTGCAGGCTTCATTATCCCAATAGGGCACGTAAATTTTTGCACCATACCTTTCACAAATTCATTTAACCTGTAACTTCGTGTATAGATACAAAAAGAAAGGGAATTCGATATTACTATTGCATATTAGAATTACATTACCGTATCGATGAGAAAAATATTTATTATTTTATTTTCTTTTATTTTATATCTCTTAATAGATTATACATGCTTAATTTTATAAAATTGACTTTGTTTTATAATTTATGATTAATTTTATAATATTCTAAATTTATTCAATTAATGTTAAATTTTTTGCACTGTTTCTATTTTTTTAGTTATATCTCGTGCTCTAGACATTGGATTGATATGATTTTTATATTGTTAGAAATCTTAAAAATAGATCTACAAATTTTATGTTTTGGTCCAAGTCTAGTTCAAATATTTTGGAGGTTGTATGTAGCTGAGAAATTGAAGTCGTGTTTTTATCCCAACTAAGCTCACCTCAGTTTTTAAGGTATATTTGGAGTTATAGAGGTCAAATTAACATGGAACTAGTGCCCAAATTTCCATAAGACACATGCCTATAACTTTGATATTTATAAACTTTCCAAATTACCCTATTTTGGTGATCTTGATCTTACTGTAAGTCAGACTTATGGGAATTCATTAATGTAACTATTAGATTTAATTATCTTGTTAAAAATAGATTTTGGCTTCTAAAAATTAAAAAAGCCCTATTGTTATAATCCTAAGAGACATACAATCCAAGTCCAATAAGGATTTAGTTTAATTAAATCAAATAAATAGAGAGAACTCATTAGACTATTTAGACTTTTAGATAAACTCAACAGCAGAGCTTTTCTCTCCTTCTTCTAGTTTCTCTTTTATTCTTCATCAATGGAAGCTTAAATTTAATGTTGATTCAAGTAGTTTAAGCCTCTTCTCTTTGGGATTATGAGATCATCAATTGTAATATTGACATTCTTTAATTAATTCTCTTCTTTCTATATTTACTTGTGCTAATTTCTTGAAGTTATTTATGTTGGATATTGATTTGATATAATTGATATTCATCATTATGATTTCTAATCCTTTGCAATTTTTATATCAAATTGCAGTTAATAAATCATGATTTTATAGATAGGGGTAGAGGATTGAGAGATTAATTTGGAGATTTCTAATTTAATTTCTCAATTCAACTAAATTCTATCATTAAATCAAATTTAATCTAGTTTAGGAATTATAGTAATTGCTTAATTTAGCTAATCTTAATTGATCAAATCAAGATGATTATCTAGTATTAGATTCATGAAATATTAAAAGGATTCCAAGTAATTCAAAGTTGAAGAATTAATTAAAAAATTCAAATCCTAATTGATCTGTAATTAATCCAATTAGAGTACCTCAATTTCTTGAATCGACTATTTTACTACATTGGTTTTCTTACTTTTTTGCTTGCTTTGTGCTTCTATTTTGTTTAATACTTTTAGCTCAATTTGATTTCAAAAACCTTGCTAATTCTAATTTTGTTCTGCATATTATATATTACTATATGCCAAATTCTATTCTTGCATTCAACATTTTGTTTTGTTTTTATTATTGGTTTTATTTTGCATCTATTGCATTAGCTTCTTGTGTTTTTATTGCATAATAAATTAAATAATTATGTAGACATTGTTAATAATATATAGTAAAAGATAATATCAAGAGATCAGTAATGGTACAACTTGATTTGTGCCACTTTATTGTATTACATTTTTAACAAATTGGTTTTTAATTAATTTTGGTGCATAATGGCATTGCAATCAAAATTTTGGTGCCATTATGAGGGATCCTCTTGAAATTATCTCTTCTTACATATTACTAGCAATATATTACATAATTTTTTAAGCATTCTAGTTAGTAGATTACATCTATTAAAGCCTTGCATTTTATGGTAGCTATAATTTTCTATATATACTTGCATCCTTTTGTATTTTTTAAATTTAAAACATCATGAAACATTTAAACAGAGGTTTTTCACCTAAAGAAACTAGTTTTCAAGCATTTTTCGGTTTACCCCTAGGAACCATATTGGGTCTCACTAGCTTTAATTAAATTGAAGTTTTTATAGGAGCTAGTGAGGTAGGATATTTTTTAGCTAAATTCCATTGTTTTGACCATTTTTTTCATTTTTTGAAGATTTTTTTATTGCATTTTTAGGTTTTGCATGGTTATAGTAAACTTTCTGTGGTAGTCTTATAATTTTTAAAAATGCCTAGATAGGTTAATTAGATGTGTTTAGGGTGATTTTTCATAGTGCATTTGCATTTTGGTGTTGTGTTCCTATAGTTCCCCTAGTGCAATATTGTCTAATGAAGTATATGACTAGGAGTTCTACTACTGATTTATTTGAATTTGATTCTAAAATTAATAGAACTTTTCATTTCCTTTGTAGAAGTAGAAATGAAAATAGTTTTAGCCTTCCTACTCCCCATTCTGACCCCTTAGATAACTTAGAAACAAAACAATGGTTAACAATAAGATTTTGAAAGAATTAGTTGTTAGGTTTTGAATCATCATATGTAATGGAACAATGGTTAAAAATATACAAGATTTAAATTATATTTTTTATTCTCTGATTGACTCTTTGTGATTGGGATTCTACGTCCTTTATTTATGTCATAATGTAATTATATAACTACAAAAATATTTATCATATTAAATGAACAATTTCATATGTAAATTTGTAATTTGTTTATGATGCAGAATTACTTACAAATGCAAATGAAATCTAAAAATATATTTATAATAAAAGAAACTACAAGAATGAAGTTACAAATACACACACATAAATGTGTAAAAGATAAAAATTAACTAAATTTTTTTTGAATATTTACCTTGTAATTCTTCCATCAGATTATGACATGTATATTAATTGACCTATTAATTTTCATTAAAAATTATTTTTATAATATAATAAGAGTAAACACAATATTTATTTCCTCATTTATAAAGGTAATGACTATTAAAGGTTTCAAATTTCATAATTAGTATTATTGTCCCCTCTTTTTTATTTTTTTATAATTATTCATCGCTATGTTTACCTAAAATGTTAAAATAAATAAAAAATATTAAAATTAATTAAATAACATCTTAGCAATGTCAAATATATACTTGCATTTTGGTTAAATTCTTTCTTTTTACCATTTATTTTAGTATTATTTATGCAAGGAGGGATGAGTAATTATAACAAATGGGACTAATAATATTAATTATGAAATTTGAGAAATATAATAGTTACCGCCTTTATAAATAAAGGACTAAATCTTATGTTTATTTTTATAATAACTATCAATTAAAAAATAAAAAAAAATCTTATTATCTTGAAATTGTTGTTCTTTTTTCATATTGTACACTATATTATATTATTCAAAATTTTTAAAAAATTCTATATATTATTTTATTTTATATTATTAGAGTTTATATTTGATTTATTATTAATGTATTATTTTTCACACTATCAACTAATGAAAATATGATATGTCATTTAAAAATTAATAATTTTTATTAATAATAAAAACATTTTATCAATTTTTATTAACATGACAATATATGAGTAAGTAATAACAAGAACTTTTTTACTATTAATTTTTTAATGACGTATCATCTTTTTGTTCCCTAATAGTGTAAAATATTATACTAATTGTGGATCACATTTAAATTCTTTTCCACATTATGATATATTCTAACAATAAATTTGGTATAATAAAATTTATTATGAAAAATATTAATGACAATTAATGATTTAATGCAAATAGTATTTTAAATTTAAAATTTGATTTATAATTACTATAACATCAAAATTTACTTATTATTAATGACAGTTTGTATGATAATTAATAGAAATGTCATACTTTAAAAGAATTTATGAAAAACACTAAAAAAATTTTTAATTCTTTGTGTTTCGACCCACGTATATACCTAACTTTTTATTCAAAGCAAAAGGTCAATTTAACTTTTTTTATTTAAAGGCATTGTGTCTTTAAGATAAAAGGATATTTATATTAAATACTTGTATAAAAAATATGGATTTAAATTTAATTTACTCTCAATGTGAAATGTTTTATAATGTTATGAACAATAAGATGTTTTATAATGTTATGACCAATAAGATGACATATTATTTGAAAAAGTGATAGTAATTAAAATTTTCACCAATAGTAAGATATTTTATCAGTGTTCTGTAAATTTAACAATACGTAACTAAGTGACAATATAAAACTTATTTATATAAAAAGTAAATTAAATAAAAACTTAATTGTTTAATTATCATGTATACACAAAAAAAAATTATGTTTAATTTATTGTTATCGTAAAATTTTTTATATTATCAATGAAAAAAATATGGCACATTGTTAAAAATATAATAATAATTAATTATTATTTTTACTAATAATAAGAAAATTTAATTGTTTTTATTAATATGATTGCACATTTGTAAAATTCAATTTTTGAGTGAGTATTCAATGCGTGCGCAATAGGAGAATGCTACAAGGATTTAATAAGTGTGCAATAAAAGGACGCTGCAACCACTTGTCGCAAAACTTTCTCCATTGAAGAGCATAATACAGATGTCAAAATCAAGCATTGGAGCTCGTGTAGTATAATACATACCACAAAAATAAGGGGCGAAACTAACATACACCGGCACCAAATCAATACACATATCATAACCTTTTTAGATTAATTTTTTAATTTTCGGGAGAGAAATTGCCATCCCAATTTTTTTTTAAAAAAATTGTGATGAAAATTCCATTCCATGTAAATTCCGTTGCGAATGAGAAATTTTTAATTTTTCTGGAAATTTTGAGATCAAAACTCTGTCCCAAAACTTGCAAATTCCGTCGCAAATATTCTTACACAATATTATTTTTTAAAATATATTTCTGACCTCTTTTTACTATTTATACGACGGACCATATTTTTTATTTCGTTATTAATATTTTGAGAATAAAAACTACAAAGATCAATAATTAAGAATATATTTTTATATATAAATATCAATAGTCAAGATCTCATTTTCATATGTAAATCCAAGTTGTTAACAACCTTAGTAGTTTATTAAAATATAAAACACAATTTTACAATTTCAAAAATTTCATAAAAATATTAAATTTGTTAAATTATTTTTAATTTCTTCTTGTATTAATGAAATTAACATTTTTATAATTTTTAAAATTCAATGCAATTTCAAAAATTAAATTAAAAACTGTAATTATTTAATAATTAATAAAGTTTTAAGTTTATTTATTAATTAATAAAGTTTTAAGTATTTAATATAGTTTTACTCTTCTTTTCAGTTAATTAAATTAAATTAAATTTTTAAATGCCCAAGCAATTTCGTATTTTAGTTCAAATTAAAAATAAATATTTTTGAAAAGTTGATTTTGGGACGGGAATTGAGATGATTTAATTTTGCAAAGGAAAACTCGTCCAAATTGCATCCCCATTTTCAAAAAAATAAAATAAAAAATTCAAAATTTTAATTTTGTGATGGAATTGGGACAAATTTGCTTTTGGATGAAAAATCCGTTCTAAATCTGTCACAATTTTTAGAAATTTTCAAAAAAAATTATCACACAAATTCCATCATATTTTAATTACAAATTGTAATGAAAATTTATCCATTCAAAATTTCATAACAAAAGGATAGTTTTCTTATAGTGTGGTTTAACCACTTGATTTGATTGACTAAACCAATCTGACTTTAATCTATCATCTCATCGGACTAACTAATGGCAAAACCAAATTTTAAAACATTACTTAGATATGATAAATAAGTGCATTAGAATGGATATAAATTGGATTAAAAGTAAATGAGTGACTATTAACTTATTTATTTATTTATAATTTAATATAAAATTTTAAATAAATCCTGACTCATGATCCGTGATATTTGAATATATGATTAGTTAAGCTAGCTTATTCATTCACTTATCATATTGTTATTTATTTTAATTTTTATTATTTCTACTGATATTATTTTTTTCACCACTCTTATATTTATTTTTATTATTTCAAAATAAACTTATACTATTGGAATTTTTATACTTTATTTCACTCCCATTTTAAAATTATAATTTTCTTTATCTTATATTCTTGACATAAAATTATTAAAATTGTTTTAATATTAAATGCAATTGGCTAAATATTTTTATATTTGTATAAATTAAATAAATTTGTTTAATCTAAAATAGACATTACAATAAAATTAAAAATATTCCAAGTAGTAAATCATAAAAATTGTAGTTTTAAAAATGCATATGTAACAAAAAATTCAGATTTCAAATTGCAAAGTATGACCAGGAAAAGTAAAACTAACATTACTGCTGTATAGACATTTGAAAAGCATTGACAAGGATCTAACGTATAGGGACATTACATGCAACCCAAGTAAGATTTCTTTTATTTTAAAAATTAAAAAAAAAAGTAAACAATAGTAAACTATATGGATTTTAGTAGAACTTCATTTTACCTTTTCTTATAAAAAATTAATGTCATCACACTTATAAAAATATTATAATAATTTATATGAAATAAATATTTTTAAAAATGTTTAAACTATATTAAATTTAGGAAGATATTTTAATATAATTTTTTATTTTATAATATTAATTTATGAAATTTACAAACCTATTTGTTTTAAAAATTAATAGATAAATAATTATTTATAGATTGACTCAATATAACCATGATTTCAAAGTATTAATAACAAACTAATTCATATTTATCCTGTAGCAAATATGGGTGAACGTGAATAAGTTAAAATACAGACAAATTTGAATATATAAATAGATATGGCTGAGGAATTTCCAGCATACGCAATGCAGAGGGAAGAAAAGAAATCAAGCTTACAGACATGCAACTTCTCGCCTAATTTCCAAGAGCATGTGATGATGACCAAATAATGAAAAGCAAGGAATAAATTCCCAAGTATAGACCTGACTTTGGAAAATTCAAATTTGTGTCATATAAGACATATAAGCTGATATATACCCTTCATTAATTAGGTTTTTGACATTTTGTCGTGAAAAAATATTTTTCTCCTTTATGACAAGCGCCATTGGTTAGCAAAAACCTTTCAGGTAACATTGAATCTGACGAATAAACAATCAGGTATCTCCATTTTATCTCCATTTATTTAAAATATTTATCTAGCAAAAACCTTTATTTAAAATATTTATTTCCATTTTATCAACGTCGTTGCATGTTTTTCCACTTTTTGTGATAGCAAGAGTGGTTAAATCACTATATGCATACACATAAAAATCGAGGATCAAACCTTTGATGTAGCAAAAGACACAGTCTCTAAGGGATATTGCATGCCATTTGAACTAAACACTCTTGGCTCTAACTTTTTTTATCTAATTTTTTTTATCTACCATTTCGTATACCATTTATACTCCAATATGACTAAAGAATATAGATATAAGGGATATATTTTCTTTTTATTATAAAGATATTTATGATAATTTTAAATTTTAATTTAATTGAATTAATCAACTACATTTCTAAATATGTCTATTTAAAAAATTTACATATATTGTTATTATCACTATTTTCTTTATGACTTTTCTTAATAACATATATATATTTAATCTTTTATTAGAATTATTCAAACAAATATTTTTTCTTTTGAAAATAAATGTGTGGTTAATATGCTTATATTAATGAGAGTGGTTTCCTTCTTAAGTTTTTATTATACAACAAGTTATACTTACAATCTTCTTATATTTGAATATAAATAAGTCATACTCAATTATATTATATAGTGACTCAAAAAGTTTATGAGCAAATACTATACTTAAATTTTCAATTAATCAATTTTAAGAACTCAAAAAATGGATTTGAAAATTTTATTAAATTTGATTTGCCAATAAGATCCTTATAAGATCAATTATTTTTTGGTATAAATATTTCTACTATTTAATGTGACTTAAATGTCTTAAAATTATGACCATCTTTCATCATACATACATATATGATGCTTATTACCTTTTTGCATGAGTAAACATAATATTTAGTCTCTCATTTATCAAAATGGTGCTTATTACATCCTTTAGATTTTATAACTAGAGCTATTGTACTCTTATTTTTACTTTTATTATGATTATTCGTTCCTTCTTTTACATCTAACACCAAAATAAATACTGAAATACAAAGAATATAACTAAAAATCAAGCATATATTTAATATTAGTAAGGTGAAATTTAATAATAAATTTCAATATTTTCACTAATTTTAATATTACAAATGAATGTAGGAATTGATAATTATAATAAAAATAAAATAAAAAATCAGTAATATTAGTTATAAAATTTGAAGGATGTCATTATTAACACTTTCATAAATGATGGACTAAATGTTGTGTTTGCTTCTTTTTGCATGCATGCGTTGAAAAATGCATCTTCAAGTATGGTTCACAAATAATACTTGAGGAGTAAAATAAGTTTTGATAATTTATTTATTTTCTATTTTCTATTTTTATACCTTTTTACATTAAATATTTTCATTTTGTTATGGGCAAACTTTTAGCAAGTTATACTTACAAATAAAAATTTATTTACTTTTCATACCTTTATTTTGCAGAAACTAATGTACATGTTAATAATTTATAATTTACAAATACAAATGTATAACTGTAAAATAAATATAATAAATTATATTTTAACAGTTTTATAAATTTTTATAATATAAAATTTATTTATATAAATAATTATCAATCTTAATGGAAGTTAATTTACGAACCATACAACGGAGGGGCATATAACTTAATGATAACATATAATCTGCGAGTGTTTGTTCCTTTGCTGCAAGCCTTGTAAAGAGTTTATTCCAGCAAATTCATCGGAAACTTATGATCAAAAGATGTAAAAGAAGGTGTGAATTAATGTAGAACGTGCAATGATCACAAAATACGTAGAAGAAGGTGCGAATCAATTGTGTAAATTAATGACGACCTAACCAATACATTAGCCATCGACCGCGAATTGCAATTGGTTGTATTTACGTAGAAGAAGATGTGAATTAGTTGTGGAAATTAATTCCTTTGGACTTTGGACCACAAGCCAAGAGATTTTCTAAAGAAAAAAAAATTAGCGGAGAAGATTCATTTACATTTAATATTTTGGATAAATTAGACTCAACTTTGTCAAACTTTTTTTCTTTTGCGTGTGATTTACATTTTATACGATTTAAATATGTTAATTATATAATTTTATTTAATCAATGATTAGGAGATTTTTTCATATTATCTTCTTATTTGAAATCCTAATAAACCAATTTTAAAAATAATTGATGTAGACTTCTAAGGAAAAGCTTTTACACATGAGAATCACACATGGATTTCAAATAAAAAATTAACGGATCAGGGTTATTCGTACTACTAAATAAATAAAAGTAAGTAATAAACATATTTTAATATTATGAAAAGAAAGAAAAAAGAAAACATATCCAAACAAATCCTAGATAATATATATTACTACGTTTAAATCCTCAACATGCTGAGAAATCAAACAATGAACAATATTATTAAGGGGCGTTTGGTTCAACTCGAGAAAGGGAAATGAATCAATAAAAGAAAATAAAAAGAAAAGCAATGAATAACTCCGGATTATTCATTTTATTTAATTCAAATAAAAAAGTAAGTTAAACTTTTTTGAATTCACTTTATAACTATCGATACATTGAAGAAAACTTATTCATTTATTATTATTATTATTATTATTATTATTATTATTATTATTATTATAAAAATAGTTTTTATTTTTATCATTATAATTATAATTTTCTTGATATTATAATTATGATTATTATTTTTATTTATTTATTTCAGCCTTTATCATTATTATTATTAATTTTACTATTGTTAGTACTAAGAATGATAAACTTAAAATTCAAGGAATTGAATTCCCAAGGGATAATCATTATCTCATTCGAAGAAAGGGGGAAAGGAAAACAATTTTTTTTAAAACAATTACAAAAAAAAAAAAAGAATCGAAACTTTCTTTCCCCTTTCCTAATTATCCCTCAACCATTCGGACACTAATTCTGTTCGCTGTTTATAAAAGAAAAGAAATACACATAAGACCTGAGTGCAGGACTTATGTAGTCTCTCTCATTAAACGAAAGCTTCGAGCGCTGTCAAGTTCACGTACCATCTCGGAAATTTGTAACGGTGCGACCCACTCTTGATACACCGTTTTCCACCTTTCGTTTTAGCGGACAACTAGTGCAAGACCGTGTCAAGCACGGGATAAAATTACATAATAATTTAATTAAAATTATTTTAATAATATAATTTGATGTAACATAAAATTTGATGAAATAATTACATTTAAATAACAAATTCGATAAAATATTATGTTGAATATAAAATTAATTTTTAGAAGCATTTACTGAATAAAGAAAAAATAAAAACTCTCATCACTATGTTTTGAATTTTCATGTAGTACTCAATATATTAAATCATAACAACTCAGTGCATTAAGAAAATTGTTATTAATAAATAATAATTAATATATTCCAAATGCATTAAATTCTGGTCAATCTAAAAATCAAAACGTTATAATAATTTGAATTAATGTCTTCATTTAGGAATTCTAATATTTTTATTTATTATTAACGTGTTCATATTTTTAAAACAATCCTATTATGTCATCTTTTTTATATTATTTTAATGTTTGTCTATAATTAATTAGATATCAGATATTAACAGAAGAACCAACCTATATAGGATGCATTAAATAATGATTAATCAACAAATATAAACATTTCAGTAAATTAAGTTGATGCATTAATTTAGAAGTTTTTATATTTTTTATTTAATTATTGATACATTATTCTATATTAAAACATTAAACATTTTGGGGGAGAGAGAGAGAGAGAGAAATAATTCAGGGAGAGTTGAATTAAAAATATTTCACACAAGCATTTTACACTACTAATGCAGTGCAATGATTTATCACTTTGTTACTTGCAAGCACCTACAAGCAATGCATCTTCTATATACTGTTCCCCCAAGATTCCAACAAGCTCTTGAGAGAAGTGTTTTACAAAGTATTGAGATTAATTATAATGACTTTTCTTGAAATTCCTCATTTTAAAACCATTTCCAAATGTTATATTTGGATGGAATATTTATAAAATTTAAAGAATTTAAAATGTTAGCATTTCAAATATCTTCATTTGAATTTCTTTCAATTTCAAAATAACTTGTTGGATTAATACTTATTTGTGCTGAAGAATTTTTAAGTATTTATTTTTACAAATTTACAAAAACTTAAGCTAATATCAGCACTATAATATTAAATATTTGTTTTACTTGGATTTTTTATTTTATTATTATTTTCACATTTTACACACTATAGACTTTTTTAATTCTTTTATATTGATGTATTTTATTTTTATATCATTAAGTTTTTACCTCCCTTACTTTTAAATGTAAGCTTACATATAATGTTGCGGTTATTTTTTTCAAAATTAAAATCATTTTAATGTGAATATAAAATTTTCTCCCAAATAAAAAACATCTAGTTAAAAAAAAAGCCTTTAGATTCCTGCAGATCCTTGAGAAATATTTACAGATTCTTTATATTAATTACAATATACTTTCTTAAAATTCCTCATTCAAGACTTTCCCTATGAATATCCAACTCGAGTAACTTTTTTCATTTTTTGTGAAATCGCCCAAGACGCTCCCAAGAAATATTTCACTCTAGAGAGCAAAAACTAGGAGAAAATTCAAACTCATAAGAATAATTAAACACTCAATGTTGTGCATTTGCTGAAACACCTCGATAGACTTACAATTTGATGAACTTTGTTCACTCAATTTGCTTAATTGTTGCCCTGCAAAAGTGCCTGTCATAATTGATATATTAATTGGTAAATTATTTTAAAAAATAAATACTTCGGAAATAAAATTAAATTGCTAGAAAATAACCAAATTGAGTTAAAATAGGAAATGTTTTAGCATGAGTTTCAGTGCAACCTTTTAAAATAGTTTAAGTATTGCTAAAATAATTATCATAATTATTATGTTATTTTTAATTTTATTTACAAATATTTCTGATGAATGTGGGGCACTCATAATGAATGACCCAATCATCATGTTATTTAAATTTTGAATTTAAATTTAAAAGAAACAAAATCAATTATTTTTTATAACTAATAACAAAGTGGGTGATCAAGATAACTACCTACATATAATAAAAGAGGAGATAACCACCTAGAAAGAGAGAGAGAGTGAGCACATCAGAATATATTTAGAGAGAAATTTTTTTCAAAGAATGAACTTTGCCTCTTGGAGTGTGTGATTTGAGGTGATAGTTGTCATGGACATAAAGTTAGAGTTCATGATTCTTGGTGATTCTTGGCTATTACGTGTGGAATATAGCATCAGATCAAGAGAGAAAGAACAAGTATGTATGTTTTACATATTAATTTAATTTATTAATTTCCCCAATATTGGTATTAGAGCCTAATTGATTTGATGTTTGTAATTTGTTGCATGTATTAAATGCTATTAAATACAAACATGTATTATATAAGATGCTCTGGATGAATTTATTGTTTACTATGTATATGACTAGTAATATTTTTTTGTCAAAAGCATGCTTCCTATTCTTGCTTTTATGATATGAGAAATAGCCATTGGATGTAAAACATTTTTTGATTCTACTGTTCCTTGACAAATAATGTTAGGGATGATTTTTGTATTAAAAGAAACATATAAAACATCCATAAGACACTCCTAAATGATAGAAAATAACAAGAACACCAAAAGACTCTATAATATCCATAATTAGAAAATTATAAATCCCCTAGACAAAGAATTTTTTTGGCATAAAATTAGTCTAGAATTCTAGAGCATAAAATTCTAAGAATTTTGGCTTTTGAATCACCTAAAATGGAGCTCTGGATCAAAAGTTATAGCTAAAAAACTATTTTTAAGTCATACAAATACAACTAGGTATGCAAATTAGGTTGGGTCAACCCAGTTTGACCCATTTGGAGGTTAAGGATGATCAAAACGACAGGTCATTTTGACCCACCAGTAAACAACACGTCATTTTTGTTGGTGTGTGTCCTAGAACCAATCATATAAGATGATTAGAGTTATACACAATGTATTATATTTTATTTTAGGCAATTTAATTATTATATTTTGTTTTTATTATTATTATGCGCAATTTATAACTTAATATAATAATTATCCTTGGAATAGCTTTGCTATTCCTAAAATGTCCCTAGTCAAGTATTATTATGAAAAAAGGATAGTAATAATACATCGAGACTAGCATGTATAGTGACTGATGATTACGAATCATGGATATGTGATATCAAGTCAATACATGAGTACATTGCTAGTGAACAATGTACTGGACTGACCCACTATGAGAATATTGCATGGATAAACGTGTCATAAGTTATTCTCATATGATCACAACTACGCATAAACCTTTGACCTGAAGTCACTACGGTTCCCTACATGAGGAATTACTCACTTTAATATTGTCCTATGTCACCTTTAATCAGGTGACAAGTAGGGCATTGATTGGGTGTGTCATAAATCATGCAGAGGGAAGTGAGTGATGTAAATGGGATTTTGTTACTCTTGTATAAAAGAGAAATATCCTTGGGCCCCTTGATTGAGTGAGACTTAGAAATGCATGGCCATGCTCAGTTGAATTAATATGTGATATTAATTATTTATTTTAAGTCTACTCAGTATCAAGAAATATAAATTGAACATTGACGAGGATGACACATTCCATGCCTCCAGTTCAATTTGGATATTATTACAAAAGGGTTATGATGTAAAACGTTGATCATGTATTAGGTGGATGTCGAATCACAGACATTATTACTACTTGAGTGGCAGTGATGTATTGCTAGATACCGCTCGCTGTCTATGGCTCAATAATAAGTCATTGTCAACGTAGTAAGAACCTACAGGGTCACACAAAAGGAGTAGGAATAAGACAATAATTAATTGGACTTATTTTCGTGCATATATATTATTAAGAATAATAAATTCACGTTTATATATATATATATATATATATATATATATATATATTATGTGATATTATTTGATATTAAAGTAATATCAAGTAATTATCTTATCAGATATTAGATAAAAATATTATGAGATAATATTATTTTGATATTTGATAACTATATGCAATTATCTAATATTAAGATATTTATATTATGAGATAATATCATTATCTAATATTAGATAATTAATAGATAAGTCTTATCTCTTCCCATTATCTCTAGAATAAGGATAAGATGAGTTGTTAAGTGTGATTAGGATTTTGGAAGCATTATCCTAGTAGGACTAGGATTATGACTTGCCTAAGTTCTATAAAAAGGGACTTGAGGGCAGCACTTAAAATAACGTTTTAAGCTTCCATATAAACCCTAAATCACTCAAAAACATCCAATCCTAATTCTTAGAGAGAAAAACGCATCCTAGCAGACGCGTGGAGGGTGAGAGGTCGTTGTTCACTCCGTGTGGATACCGTAGAGACGCTGTACCTTCCGGCCGGCGTTTGATTCATCCGCTCTCAAGTTTTGATCAGTAGAAACACGAGTGCCCAATAGGTAAAACCCTAATCATTGACTCATGATTTTTGCATGGATCCTAGGTAGAATTCGGATCAAAATTTAAAATTCCGCTGCATGTGATAATCCGAATTCCCAACAATTTTAGCATTAAAGCCATTTCAGACTAAGCTAAAACAACACATCATTTTGAACAATACAAAAACAACATGTCATTTTAATGAAGCAAAAATAAAAAAAAAAGAAGCTCTTCACTCTCAGGAAGTGCACATGTGGGCCATCCCTTACTCCAAATGCCACATGTTATATACTAATGGAAATAGAAAAAAAAATTCTACCCAACCAATCGGCTTTAATGGCCGGAAAAGCCCTACACAGCAGTGCATGGACAAACACATTGTCAACAAGAATGAGCAAATTTTGTTTTACCAATTTTTCTTGAATTTTTGAAACCAAACCACTCTGGAGGTGCAGCAGGCTTGTGTAGTGTTCTTTTGAGGCATAGTTTAATCCTAAAAATCCCTAAATTCAAGATCTACACAATGGCATTCAATTTGTATATTTTTAGAGTTTTTATGACACTATTTTTATTTAAAAAAGTGGCAAAAATGACACATTTTGACTATATTTTATGTCTTTTTTAGTAAACAGACATAAAACAATGGTTCATGGAGGAATATGATCCATATGGCTTTGTATAGAGCGTAGGAGAAGATCCTAAAAAGTCAAATTGGATAGATATTCCAAAAGATCTCACAGAAATGATGCACTTATTATATCAAAGAAATGCACGTACAATGTATCCCATGGAAGCCTTCTTGCACAAAGTCAAAGCCTTAAAAGTGGACCTCAGCCATAAAGGAAAAGTGTTTTCCAATCACTTTTGGGTTCGTACACTATTGAAAGAAATTCTAGATGATGATTTCTAGATACCAATTAAAAAGGCACCATGGCAATGTAAAGATTATAAGTTAGGAATTGTTAAATACATTGACCTTAAAAAATGCATGGAATAGCTAAGGCTATAGGAAGTTCACTATGTCAAAACGAACTGGAGTAAAACAATCCTATTGTCATAATTTCCAAACATGAAGAATGCAAGACATTTTGAGCACAACACTTTAGAGTAAGGGAGGTACTAGAAGGGTCCAATTAAAACTATGAATGTGCACAAATTTAGATCACTTCACTCCACAAATCCACCAAAATTATTCAATACTTTCAAAGAGATGAAGACTTTGAATTTAGAATAGAAAGCCAAGATAGAAACATTAGCTATTTACTTTATAGAATTTTTGTATGTCTTTATATATTTTGTTTATTAAAATTAGTTTTCTAAACTTGATATGGTTTGTTGAATTATTTATTGATTGGTGAATGTTTAAATCTCTTATTTTATATATATTTATCTTGTGGAAATCTACATTTGAGTAGGAGCTCTTATACTGTGGTTTTTCTCTTAAGAGCGATACAACATATGATATTTGCATAAGAATGATCTTAATAGGAAATAATTATAGTATTTAAGCAAACATACGATAGGGGTATGACAAACGTAAACTCCAGATTATAAAGTAAGTAGTGTCATTATTATTCTATATGAGAACCATGCAAATAAATAACATTGTATACTTATAGGAAATATTATGATTTAGCAAAATGACCAGCAAGAACATAATTGCTGAACTAAACAAAGGTGACAAATTGAATAGGGATAATTAGGATATATGGCATTGGAAAATATCATATATATTAGAAGACTAAGATGCTCTTGAAGCCTTAAACCATGTCATGATGAAACCTAAACATGAGAACATAACCTAGCATAGAAGGGATGTTGAGACATATACTGTTTAGAAGAAAAAGAGCAATATCACTTGAATTACACTTTTAAGTACAATAGTAGATGACCTTGTGTGTGAGTATGAGGATTATCCAATAGCCTACGATATGTGGATTGCCTTAAAAAGGAAATTTGGTGGTACTTTTGCCACCAAACTAAGGAGACTCACAATCAAATTTGATACTTATAAACTTTGGCCAAATACATTAATGAAACAATATTTATATGGAATGTCAAATATGATTCGTGAACTAAAAGCTGCAGGACATGTACTTTATGATGAGCAGCAAGTTTAAGCTATAATTAGGTCACTTCTTACAAGTTAGGAACACATGAAGGTCAACCTAACTCACAATGAAAGCATTGTTACTTTTGATGATGTGGCAAGACATCTAGAACTAAGGATAAACGTCTGACGGCTTACAGGTCCTCTAGATAAGCATATATAACAGAGGGAGTGAACCTGCAAATTCTAAGCCTAAGTTCAAGAAAGGCAAAAAGTTCTAGAGGAGAAAATTTAGGCCTTATTTCAAGGATAAGAAAACCTTCAAAAAGAAGAAGGGAAAACATGGCATAAAAAACTTTGGTCTTAAGAAGATCAAATGTTATGTCTGCCAGAAAATGGGCTATTTTACTCGAGATTATGCTTATCGAAATGAACAAAATAAGGTATCATTGGATACTGAACTTACACATTTTTTATATGTTTCCAGTATTATTTTTCTAATAGAATCTCATCCTTTATGAATTTTGGACTCAAGTGCCACAGACCGCGTGAGTAAGGATCAAGGATCATACATAGAATACCATTGACTATCCAGTCAAAGAAGATGGCTTTATATTAGAAATAACACAAGGATTAAGATTAAGGGCATTGGTACATACAAGTTGGACTTGCATGGCGGAAGAACCTTAATCCTACATAATTTACTTTATGCACCCAGTATTTCATAGAATTTAATTTCTTTTTGTTCTTTACTTTAGTTTGGATTTTTAATTAATTTCCATGACAATGTTGCTAATATTTTTAAGGATAATTTACTTTATGGTTCTGGCTTTATTTTTTATGGATTTATCATTTTAGATGTTGTTGAAAATGCTACTTATGATTGCTTTGCAACTTCTCCTTTCAATTTAAATGCTAATATAGACATTTGGCATGTTAGACTAGGACATATAAATCAAAATTGAATGATTAAACTAGCAAAAGAAGGATTGCTAGGTTCAATTTCAAAATTAGAGATGCCCTTGTGTGAACATTGTCTAGCTAGTAAAGCAACTAGAAAACCATTTGGTAAAGAGACTAGGGCAAAAATTCCATTACAATTAATTCACTCTGATATATGTGGTCCTTTAAGTGTGAGGGCAAGACACAGAACTTGGTACTTCATCACCTTCATCGATGATTACTCACGATACGATCATATCTATTTGATTTCACATAAGTCAAAAGCATTAGAATGCTTCAGATATTATTTAAATAAAGTTGAAAATTAAATAAATAAGAAGGCTAAAGTGCTTAAAACTAACCATGGACATGAAAATTTATCTGAACAATTTAAAGAGCTCTATGAAGAAAAGAGAATAATAAAATAATTAACAATCCCTGGCACTTTGCAACAAAATGGAATAGCTGAAAGAAGAAACAGAACACTTCGAGACATGGTTAGGTCAATAATGGCACAGGCCATCTACCTTTTTCATAATTGGGAGATGCCATATTGACAGTCATTTTCATACTTAACTGTGTGCCCTCAAAATCTATTACATCCACACCCTATGAACTATAGACAAAATGTAAACCTAATTTAAGCATTCTTAGACCATGGGGGTCTATTACATATGTCCACGATACTTCCCATAAATATGAAAAATTAAGTCCTAGAAGGAAGAAATGTATCTTTATAAGATATTCAAAACTATCTAAGGGATACATTTTCATTAGTAAAAACAAGAATGGAACAATGACAGAACTTAAATCAAAGAATGCCACATTTCTAGAAAGTGACTTTCCTAACAGAGGAGAAATTGATTACATTGTATCTTTTTATGAGCTATAAGATCAAGTAAAATATTTGCTTTATCCAAGTAGGAGCATCAAAGAGTACATGTCAATCCAAATGGGAGCTTTGAAAGAATAAGTGAGAACCTTATATTCAAAGATGATATAATATAGGAAAGTCTACTACAGAAGAGTAAAAAAGGAAATGTATCCAAAAGATGCATTTCAATTGAGGGATTAGCTCTTATGATTACTCATGAAGATGAAGAAGAGCAAAGAATAGTTCAAAAGACTCCAACTTGCCCTACTAAGGAATATTGGAAGAAAGCAATGGAGGAGAAAATAGACTCAATAAAAATTAAAATTAATTTTTAGAAGCATTTACTGAATAAAGAAAAAATAAAAACTCTCATCACTATGTTTTGAATTTTCATGTAGTACTCAATATATTAAATCATAACAACTCAGTGCATTAAGAAAATTGTTATTAATAAATAATAATTAATATATTCCAAATGCATTAAATTCTGGTCAATCTAAAAATCAAAACGTTATAATAATTTGAATTAATGTCTTCATTTAGGAATTCTAATATTTTTATTTATTATTAACGTGTTCATATTTTTAAAACAATCCTATTATGTCATCTTTTTTATATTATTTTAATGTTTGTCTATAATTAATTAGATATCAGATATTAACAGAAGAACCAACCTATATAGGATGCATTAAATAATGATTAATCAACAAATATAAACATTTCAGTAAATTAAGTTGATGCATTAATTTAGAAGTTTTTATATTTTTTATTTAATTATTGATACATTATTCTATATTAAAACATTAAACATTTTGGGGGAGAGAGAGAGAGAGAGAGAAATAATTCAGGGAGAGTTGAATTAAAAATATTTCACACAAGCATTTTACACTACTAATGCAGTGCAATGATTTATCACTTTGTTACTTGCAAGCACCTACAAGCAATGCATCTTCTATATACTGTTCCCCCAAGATTCCAACAAGCTCTTGAGAGAAGTGTTTTACAAAGTATTGAGATTAATTATAATGACTTTTCTTGAAATTCCTCATTTTAAAACTTTTTCCAAATGTAATATTTGGATGGAATATTTATAAAATTTAAAGAATTTAAAATGTTAGCATTTCAATTCAGTTGAGTTTCTTTCATTTTCAAAACAATTTGTTGGGATAATGCTTATTTGTGTTGAAGAATTTTTAAGTATTTATTTTTACAAATTTACAAAAACTTAAACTAATATCAGCACTATAATATTAAATATTACTTTTAACTGGATATTTTGTTTTATTATTATTTTCACATTTTACACACTATAGAATTTTTTAATTCTTTAATATTGATGTACATTATTTTTATATTATTAATTTTTTACCTCACTTACTTTTAAATGTAAGCTTACATATAATGTTGCGGTTAATTTTTAAAAATTAAAATCATTTTAAAATTAATATAAAAATTTCTCCCAAATAAAAAATATGTAGTTAAAAAAAAGCCTTTAGATTCCTGCAGATCCTTGGGAAATATTTACAAATTCTTTAGATTAATTACAATGTCCTTTCTTAAAATTCCTCATTTAAGACTTTCCCTATGAATATCCCACTCCAGTAATTTTTTTCATTTTTTGTGAAACATTTCGCCCAAGACGCTCCCAAGAAATATTTCACTCTAGAGAGCAAAAACTAGGAGAAAATTCTAATTCATAAGAATAATTAAACACTCAATGTTGTGCATTTGCTAAAACACCTCGATAGACTTACAATTTGATGAACTTTGATCACTCAATTTGCTTAATTGTTGCCCTGCAAAAGTGCCTGTCATAACTGATATATTAATAGGTAAATTATTTTAAAAAATAAGTAAGAATACTTCGGAAATAAAATTAAATTGCTAGAAAATAACCAAATTGAGTTAAAATAGGAAATATTTTAGCATGAATTTCAGTGCAACCTTTTTATTTTTAGGTTTTTATTTTTAAATTATAATTTATTAAATATAGATAAAAATATATGTATTTTATAAGATATTAAATTATAATTAATCAATTAAATATGAATCATGTAAGTAGTGGTTGTGCATTTGTCAATACATCAAATAAATTTTTTAATTTTTTAATATTATTTTTTTGTGCATCATTGTCCCATAAAAAATATATTGTCCTACTTTTGCTGAAATTTTTATGATAATTAAAAATTTTAAAAATAAATTAATAAATAGAAATCAAATAAAATCAAAAAAGATACAAAAAAATATAAATTTTTTTTTAATACTATCAGTAATATGTGAAAAATGATATATGTATCACCTTCGTATTTATAAAATTCTTAGAATTATGATTAATTGAACAGATTATATTTTATATATTTAGTCCTTATCAAAATATGTTAAAAAATAATATTGATGGACTGTTGTTAAATTAAGATTTAGCATAATGAATTTTTGCAAGAAAATTGATATTTTTCTTTAGGTGGTAAATGAATCAGTGAGAAAATAAACAATTTAAAGAGAACTTACTCCAAATTCTCAATCAAAATGTCAATCTTTTTACTAGTTCTTTCTCTAATACATACGACTTACAGATTACCGTATGAAACCAATTTTTCATTGATATGTAAAAAATAATATGTTTGTCAACATAGTGCAATCATAAATAAAAAACAAATTAACATTAATAATTAATAATGTATATGTAATGAACTTTTTTATTAAATATGTTCTGTCCTAACTTGTATTAACTACTTTATCATATAGAATGGAGTAAAATTCATATTAACCAATTGATCCATCTTCATGTTTTATTAATTATATTTCAATGTTAAAACTTGAAAAGATTTGAGAACAATGAAAATACTTCAAAATTCATTTTGAACTACAAACTTCAATATTATATATACTTTTTTTAATTTGTCATCATGAACCTCACGAATAGAAAAATGAATCTTATTTACCTAAAAATCAAGAATAATACATCATGCAAGAGAAAAAAAATAGTACAATAGAAAATATGTATTAATTTCTTTTAAAGATGTACAAACTTGTTCACCGAGAGGGATCATTTCAATGCTTTTTCATTGTGTTGCCGTGTCTTTTATTGTTGAATGAAAAGATGAGCAAATCAAATTAATTGTAATGGTTCAAAATTTTGTAATAAAATTATTCTGTCAATCATTGTAATGACTCATTTGATTGAACAATTTTCCCTAATTATAGTGTCTTAAAAATTTTCAAACAATGCTCTAAATAAAATCAAGATAGATATTCTATTTAATTAAAAAGATGATAAAATAGGAATGTTTTATCAAAATACTTATTTACCAGTAATCAGTAATTAGTGATAAAATAAAAATGGAAGAACTTTCTAATCGATCGATTAATTCAAATAATTACAAAAATAGAAAATTGGGACTATTTCCCAATCATTAATGCTTCAAAGTTTAATGTTTGAAAAAAATTCAAATCACCGCAATACCCAAAATTAATTCGCTCCTTAATTTTATGATTATTAATTAAAAATAATAATGAATTTGTACATTATAAAATAAGTCCATTGTTGTATCAAGATTCAATAAATTATAATTAAAAATTTAAAATTTAAAATGATATTTGATATAACAGTTATGAATAAATTTATTGGATGAGTTTTGATTATGTTTCTCTAATTATAATTAAAGTGGTGCTACATCTCTTAAAAAAATCTCCTAAATGTGAATGAAACAATTTGGGAACGAATGCAAAAGTTATGCTAAAATATCATTTTGTAGTCGTTAAAATGAAAAACAAAAGAAATTAGCATTATATGTAGAGATGTTAAATGAATAGGTTATAATGGATATGGACTCGATCAAAAGTGAATGGATTATTGCTAATTTATTTATCCATAACTCTTAGATATATGGTTAATATTATCCATCTATTTACCCATCAAATTATTATTATTTTATATTTTAATATTTTTATTGACATTATTTTTCACTACTATTTTATATTTATTACTATTATTTCAAAACAAACTTATGTTATCAAAATTTTTATTTTTTATTTTTATTTCCTTTTTAAAATTATAATTATTATCTCATTTTCTTAACGTTAATTTCTTAAAATTATTTTAATATTAAATGTAGTTGATTAAATATTGTAATATTAATATATATTTGATAAAACTTATTTAATATAAAGTACACATTATAATAAAATTTAAAAAATCAAAATTATAAATTATATGAATTCTTTTTACAATGATAAATTGCACTTTTAAAATTGCATACACACACACACATCAACAATTTGATTTCAATTCACAAAGTAATGCCTAAAAAATAAAAATTTATATTGCTGATGTGCTGATATTTGGAAAGTATAACCAAGAATCTAATGCATAGTTATATGTTATATTACATGCAACACATAACATTATAATATTTTCTATTTAAAAATTAAAAAAGTACTTTTGAGATTATTTTTAAGTTTTAACAGTAAAAATATTAAATTATATGAATTTTAGTATAGATGATTAGATTTAATTTTACTTTTTTATAAAAGAAATTGATATTTTCACATATATAAAAATATTATAATATTTTATTTTAAATAATAAATTTTAAAAATATTTAAATTACATTAAAAATTTTAAAATATTTTATTATAATATTTTCTTTATTTTACAATATTAGTTTGTATAATATATAGGTCTATTCCCTATAAATATAAATGAATAAATAGTTATTTATGAATTGATCCAATATAAGCATCATTTCAATAGGTCAATAATGACTTAACCCATATTTATCATAAATTTGAAATGGATGGACCAAAACAAGAATGAATATAGACGGATAAATGGATATAGATCAGGAGTACTAGGTTTAATTATATGTTGCATCACTAACTGTTTTGGAACAACTTTTTTTGTTTGCATATCATTTTTTTATAATCAACATGTTTTAAAGGAAATTAAAACAATGATCTTGATAATATGATATAAAGAATATTTTACTCAATTTAAAAAATGATAATAATTTTTAAGTATAATTATGATATTTTAAAAAATTAAAGGAATGCTTAGAATAATATGATGAAATATATTTTATTTCATTAAAAATATTATATAATAATATAGTTAAAAAGATATTTTATTGAATTTTCTAATCAATCATGATTCGATGCAAATAAAATATATTAATTGATGATTAAAAATTTATTAATGTTCTAAATTGTCATGATTTGATATTGAAATTTTAATTTAGTACAATTTTTTCAAATCATTGAATTTGTCATCATTTAATATATAATTATATTGATTGCCTCATGGTTTTCTACTTGACATCTTTTCAGGCTTCCTTTAATGGTAGACTTTTCTTAACAAACCCTAAAATCTAGTTGTTTACCGTTTTTAAAAATGATTTCTATTTTAATTTTTTCAAAAGATAGTTTTTGCTTGGTAACTTTGTTTATAATCTGGTTTTAAAAATCATACATTTAAATTAAAAAATAAGAAACAAAAGTAACTTTAAATGTTTTCTTAAGTATTCATAATGACAATTTTATAATTAGATGTAATATTTTCTTCTTTGCTCCCGTAACCATCTTCTATTCTTTGCATTCTATGAATTTGAAACATTTTTTGAAATAAAAATAGTTTTTAACAGTAATATTTCAAAACAATCAATCTTACTACTACTAATATGTATCATTACATATCCAAATCCTTAACATGCTGTGAAATCAAACAATCAATCATACTACTACTAAGGGGCATTTAGTTCAGCTTGGAAAGGGAAATGAATCAATAAAGAAAAATAAGAGGAAGTAAAATGAATAACTCATAATTATCTATGTTAATTAGTTAAAACAAGAAAGAGTATTAAATTTTTTAATTCACTTAATTAATAATTAATACATTGAAGAAAATTAATTTATTTTTTATATTATTAAAATAATTGTTATTTTTATTATTATAATTATTGTCTTATCAAGTATATTGATAATAAAACTATAATTATTTTTTTTATTTAGTTGGCATTTATCATCGTTTACTAATATTATTATAATAACTATTTATTATTATACTATTTTTCTTATTATAATAGTTATTATTATTTTAATATTATTGAGGATGATAAACTCAAAATTTAAGGAATTGGATTTCCAAAGAAATTAGGGAATAATCATTATCTCATTTGAAAAAAAGGGAAAGAAAAACAATATTTTTTAAACAATGTCATACAAAAAGAACCGAAATCGTCCATTTCTTTCCCCTATCCTTGTTGCCCAACTATTCGGACTCTAATTTTGTTCGCTGATGAAGACCTTCGTGCAAGACTTGTGTAGTCTCTCTCATTATACGAAAACTTTGTACACTGCCAAGTTCACACGCCATTTTAGAAATTTGCAACAGTGCGATCCCACTCTTGATACAACATTTTCCACCTTTCCTTTTAGTGGACAATATGATTCTATATATTATATATTAGTTATGATATTGTTTACTTTTGATAATAAATGTTATTCTCATAATTTTCCACATGTCCATTTATTATTTCTTTTCTATTTATCTTCCAATATAAAATCAATTTCTAATAAAAATTTGAATTTGAATTACTTTTTATTTATGACCAAAATTTTTAAATACCAAATTATTCTAGTCCAATAAGAAGCTCCTCAAGAAACTCTTCAAATTACATTTATATTCATTTTTTCTTCTCTCTATACCTTGTTATTGTCTTCTCTAATATGAAAACTTTTTTTTCATCTTTTCTTTCCTTTTATGAGATTTTTTCTATTTTTAATCTATTGTAACTACTAAGTAATGCTTCTATCATGTAAATTATTTTTTTCAATTTATTTTGCTTTCTCTACACTATTGTTGTTCCAATTTAATTGTTCATTTTCAGTTATGAATACTTTATTTTATTGAATTTTTATTTTTTAAAAAATTTATAATTTAATTTATTCTCAATAGTTTACTAGATTTTTTATGCATAAAAATTACAAAAGCATTTTTTTATATTTATTTCATTAAGTAATTTTTTTAATTATTTTACACATTCTTTAACTGAAAAAAAGTTACACTTTTTAAAGGAAATTGTAAGAGAAGCGGAGTTATCATGTGATGCTATTTCTAAAAATATTTATAAATTTATAATTAAACTCAATAAATTTCCAAATGAACTCAATATATTTTCTATTTTAAAATTTAAAAATCATTTTATCTCTATCACTATCTGATTTCATATGAAAATTTTTTATTTTTTATCTTCATTTAATTTAAATAGAAATTTTTTTATCTTTATCTTCATCACATTTTAAATTCAATTTAAAATTTATAAACTCATTTATAATGCACTTTTTTTATATGTATTTGATAAAATCCTTATTAGTCTGCATATATAAATGAACAACTTTACTTACAACTATTGAAAAATGTTTAAATCTCATATCAAATTTATTTCAGTCAACACCATCTTCTCTTTAAGAAAGTTTGAATTTGATATCTAATAACATTTTTCACTAAATAATATAATGACTCATCTTCTCGATTTTCACTATAGTAACTATAGATTTATTTTTTTTTATAATTTAATTAATTACTTTTCTTGCAATATTTTTCTAAATATTTATGTTGTTTTTTAATCTTTTTTTCTCATATATATTCTTAACATATTTTTCTTAAACTTCAATCAAACTATTTTATATTAATGATTATATCAAATTTTTTTATTTCTTTATTATTTTTTTTATAAATTTGTGATTTCATAAGCACAATTGGCCATGGTTTTTTAAAAAGCAATAATGCATGATATTATTGTGTGCCTATATAATTTTTTTTTTAAATTTTGGAAGGAACCTTTTTTTGTTAATTTCTATTATAATACAACTTTCAGAAAATACATAAATATGAGTTTATTATTAGTGTTCTCCTACTAAGAGTTGTTACTCTCTTACATATGAATTAAAAAATAAAAATATTTTATATTAAAATATTGAATTTTAGTCAACAAATAAGTCGTAATTTGTGGATTATATTTAATGAGTTGTTTACAATATAAAATTATTATTTCAAAAGTTTATTTTAGGATGCACTAATATGGTAAATGAAAATTTTATTACCACTATAAAAAAATCTATTCTTATCATAAATTATGTTATTAAACATTAATATTAATGATAATAATTATCTAACAAAATGATATCTAATTAATGTGATGTTAGATTTTAAAATTAATATTTTTGGTAAAATAAATTTAAAATTGATTATCTATTTGAATGTTAAATTAAATGAGTAAGGAGATAATTTTTTTTTCTTAAATTTCTCTCAATTTTTATTTTATCAAATACTTCTCTTTTAACTATTTTCTTTTATAAATATTTTATTCTTTTGATTATTTTTCAAGATTTTTTCCTTTTTAAACATTGTTAATTTCCTTCCCCCATTTTACCTTAGTTTCTTTTTTTTTTTCTTTCCTCTCCTTTATAGATTTTCTTTGGAGGTTTTTTAGTTGTTATTATTTACAAAATATTTATATTGTAGAAAATTTTCTATTAGATGAAATTGTTATCCACTTGCAAACTTAAGATATAGGATTGTAGCAATATAAATGAATTTTTTTTAAAGATTGCAGCATATATTTGTAATAATTTGGAATAGTTTAGATTTAGTTTAACTTATGAGTATTCAAAAATAAGAAAAATTTTAAATTTATTTTGCATAATCTAATGTATATGAAATAATTTGTAAGTTCAATCCTTTATTGTATTATAGTATCAGTTTTAATTATTTAATAATCATAACTTTTTATTTTATAAGAAATTTTTTAGAATTGTTGATTACTTATTAATTTTTTTATCTAGTCCTCTTTGTAAATAATTAACATATAATTATAACTTTATATTATTGAAATAAATATTTACCCTTGCATTGGATAGGTGACTAACTAGTTCGTTAAATACGTGGAAGAAATTGTCAATTAAAAGTGTAAGAAATTGTGAATTAAATTATTAATATTTTATCTATGTTATTTCAGTTATCAATTTTCTAATTTATTTAACTATTATGTATTAATAGTTATTATATTTAATATTTTCATTAATATTTTATTATTACTACTACTTTTATTATTGTTATTATTATATGATAATTATTATTTTATTATTCTAGTACTAATATTTATTGTTATGTTATTAATATTATTAATTATTATTTTATTACTGCTATTTCATTTTTACTTTTATTATTGTTAGTATCATATAGTTATTATTATTTTTGTTACTATATTAATATTTATAATTACTATTTTATTAATAATAATGAAAATAATAATATTATTACTATTAAATTAAAGATGATAAACTCAAATTTTAGAGAGAATCAAATTTCATGAGAAACTTGGAAAAGGTGTGAATTAATTGTGTAAGTAAATTAATGACGACCCAACACATATGCTAGTCATTGACTCCGAAAGATAAGCTATGCACGATCAATTGGCCCAATTTTCATCAGTAGAATATGTGGTTGGAATAATATCCACCATTATCCACTTTATTTGTTTCAGGAATAAAGGGAATCGAGTTTTTTAATTCACTTAGTTAATAATTAGTACATTAAAAAGAATTAACTTGTTTCTTTATTATTATTAAAATAATTATTACACTTGTTATTATCTTATTTTTTATTGTTATTATTTTATTTATTATGATTAATATTTTTATTATATTTATTTTAGTATTTATTATTTATTAATATTATTATTTTTATAACTATTTATTACTATACTATTATTAAGTATTCTTATTTTATTTTCATCATTATCATCATGATCACTATTATTATATTATTATTATTATTACTGAAGATGATAAATTCAAATTTTTAATTTTTTTTAAAATGAAAAAAATGAATGAATTTTTTTTAAGTAACTACATACAAAAAGAATCAAAATTTTCACTTTTCTTTTCTTTTCCTGATTACTCCAACCCTAACCATGAGCACTCTAACTTTTGTTTATGAACGAAAGGAAATGCATGTAAGGCCTACATGCATGACTTATGTAGTTTCTTTCATTATACGAAAACTTGTACACTGCTAAGTTCACACGCCATTTGGAAATTTGTCACAGTGTGACCCCACTCTTGATATTACCACTTTCCAGCTTTCATTTTAATGGACAATTTGAATTCATTAAAGAAGATGGCCAATTTTCCTATATATATCTTGCAAACCAGTGAAGTTACACACCATTCTCATACGCATCATCAGTCTTTGATTGTATTTGACAACCATTTACACAAATCCACCGCAGCCATGCTCTTTGTGCTTCCAAAGGCTCAGTTACTTATTGGGCTTTCATCATTTTGTTTGCCTCTCTTAATCTTCTTTCATGCCCTTATTTTAGTGGCCTCTTCATCTTATGCTGCTGCCTCTACCATTGGTAGCGAAGCAGATGCTCTGTTGAAGTGGAAAACAGCCAGCTTTGACAACCAAAGCCAAACTATCCTCTCTCCATGGAATAGTACAGAAACCAATCCTTGCAAATGGGTGGGAATCACATGTGATGAGTTCAACTTTGTCTCCAAAATCAATCTCACTAACTTTGGACTCAAAGGTACACTTCATAATCTCAACTTCTCATCATTTCCCAACCTTGTTAGTTTGGATATGAAGAACAACTCAATTTTCGGGACAATTCCCAACCAAATTGGTGAACTCTCCGAACTCAACCTTCTAGAATTGTCTAATAACAATCTTTCCGGTAGCATTCCAAAGAGTATTGGAAATTTGTCCAAACTCTCATACCTTGCCATAGATTACAACCATCTCTCTGGAACACTTCCATCAGAGATTTCCAAGTTGCATTCCTTGCAAAATTTGTCATTGATTTATAATGCTTTTAATTGCTCCATTCCTACTCAAATATGCAAATTGAGGAATCTAACTCATTTGGATTTAGAAGACAATACTCTTACAGGCTACATTCCCCAAGAAATCGGGAACTTAGTTAGCCTAAGGCATTTTTCACTTGCTTTTAATAAGCTTATTGGTTCCATCCCAAATGAAATTGGAGAACTAAGGAATTTGTTATTCCTTGATCTAGGAGGAAATAACCTTACAGCTTCTATTCCAAGAGAAATTGGGAATTTAACGAGCCTAAGGTATTTTCTACTTGATTTCAATGAGCTAATTGGTTCCATCCCAAATGAAATTGGAGAGCTAAGGAATTTGTTAGTCCTTGATCTAGGAGCAAATAACCTTGCAACTTTCATTCCAAAAGAAATTGGGTTGTTAGACAACCTAGAGGTTATTTCACTTCGTGATAACAACATTGTTGGTTCCATCCCCCGTGAAATTGGGAAGTTGAGAAAGTTAGTTCGAGTAGATCTTGTATATTGCAACCTTTCTGGTTCCATTCCAAAAGAAATTGGGATGCTTGGCAACCTGAGATGGTTACATCTTGTAGGTAATTCTTTGTCTGGGTCCATCCCAAAAGAAATTGGAATGTTGAGAAATGTCTTTGACCTTGAATTGTCCATTAATTTTCTCTCTGGCGGGATTCCAAAAACATTAGGAAATTTGAGCAATTTAGTTTATCTTTACCTTTGGGGTAATAGTATCTCTGGCACTATCCCTGAAGAAATAGGGAAACTCTCTTCCCTTAAAGTGTTGCAATTGTTGTCTAATAATCTCTCTGCTTCTATCCCACCCTCATTAGGAAACTTGTCCCAATTGAATGATCTCAGCCTTCAAGCCAACAATCTTTCTGGATCTATTCCCTCCACCTTAGGAAATTTGTTGAATTTGAATAATCTAAAGTTGTGGGGAAATAAATTTGATGGCATCTTGCCACCCCAAATGAATAACCTTTCAAATTTGGTCAAACTGGGATTGTCTGACAATAATTTCATAGGTCAACTACCTGATAATGTTTGCCTCGGTGGGTCACTTGAATATCTTAGTCTTTCAAATAACCATTTCACAGGTCCAATTCCAAAAAGTCTAAAGAATTGCTCTAGACTCATCAGAGTCACACTTAATCAAAACCAACTAGAGGACAATATAACAGATGCTTTTGGTATATATCCAAGTTTAATGTATGTTGACTTGAGTGAAAATAAATTATATGGCCATCTATCATCAAATTGGGGTAAGTGCCAAAGCCTCACAAGCCTTCAAATCTCAAAAAATAATTTATCAAGTGTTATACCACTTGCATTAGGGGAGGCAATCAAGTTAGGACGATTAAACCTTTCATCAAATCATTTAATTGGAAATATTCCAAAAGAGTTAGGGCAATTGGTCTCATTACTTCAACTATCCTTGAGCAACAATCAACTCTCTGGTAGTGTTCCTGCTAAACTAGGATCACTACATGGACTCATGGAATTAGAATTAGCAGCAAATGATTTAAATGGCTCAATCCAAAATAATATTGGAGGGTTGCTTAATTTATGGCATCTTGACTTAAGTAACAATAAGTTTGAGAAAAGTATTCCACATGAATTAGGCCAGTTACAAGGTCTTAGTATTCTTGATCTTAGTAACAATCTTTTAAGTGGAAGAATACCATCAACAATTGGAAGGCTAGAGAAATTGGAAATATTGAATCTCTCCCACAATAATATCTCAGGTGCCATTCCAGCTACTTGTGATCAAATGAAAAGCTTAACTTCTGTTGATATATCTTATAATCAATTAGAAGGCTCAATACCAAAAGCTTTCCTTAAGGCTTTAAATTCAATTAAAGCATTTGAAAATAATAAAGGCTTGTGTGGGAATGCCTCTGGTTTAGTGCTTTGTGCATCCGATACCAATAGTCATCAAAGAAGCAATGAAGTCAAGTTGTTAATTATTCTTCTTTCTTTTGGAACTTTGATGATGGTATTTTTAGTCACAGGTGTTTCATACTTTCTTTACCAACGAAAACAAAAAACAAAAGATCATCCTACACAACTACAAACTCAAAATCTCTTTGCAGTTTGGAGTTATGATGGGAAAATAATGTTTGAGCACATCATTGAAGCCACAGAGAATTTCAACAATAAATATCTTATTGGGATAGGAGGCCATGGTAATGTTTACAAAGCTGAGTTGCCTACAAATCAGATCATTGCGATTAAAAAGCTTCATTCATTACTTGATGGTCAGACTCCAAGTACAAAAGCTTTTACAAGAGAGATACAAGTCTTAACAGAAATTAAGCATCGAAATATTGTGAAGCTACATGGTTTTTGCTCATACTCACAACTCTCATTTTTGGTTTATGAGTTCATTGAAGGAGGGAGTCTAGATAAGATACTAAACAATGAGGGATATGCAATTACATTGGATTGGAATAAAAGGGTGAACATTATAAAAGGTGTGGCCAATGCTTTATCCTATATGCACCATGACTACTCACATCCAATAATCCATCGTGATATATCAAGCAAAAATGTGCTTTTAGATATGGAATATGAAGCTTACGTCTCTGACTTTGGAACATCCAAGCATCTATGTCCTGACTCAAGTAATTGGACCTCATTTGCAGGAACTTTTGGCTATGCAGCTCCAGGTTAGCTATAGTTATTCAACATAGAAAAAAAAATCAATTGCTAATTTATTCTAATTCATTATACACATTGTTTCACTATCAATTAACAAGCTTATTATTTTGTGCACTATGCAAATTCAATTTATGGAGAGCTTGCTTACACAATGGAAGTGAACGAGAAGTGTGATGTCTATAGCTTTGGAGTACTAACTTTGGAAATAATTATGGGAAAGCATCCAGGAGATCTCATTTCTTCATTTTCATCATCCTTATCTATGGCATCAATGTCAACAACCTATAATATGCCATTGACGGATGTGTTGGACAAACGGCTTCCTCTTCCCATGAGCTTAGTTGCCATGGAGGTTATGAAAATTGTAAGAATTGCCTTAGCTTGCTTACAAGAAAGCCCTCATTCTCGCCCATCTATGGAACAAGTATCTAAGGAGCTTACAATGGGAAAACCACATTTAATAGATGACATCCACTTAATGACTCTTGGAGAACTCCTTCGAAAATGTTGAACTTCATGAACATTAACTTAGCTTTATCTTCCATCTTTTATGCATATATTTTGTTCATTTGTTTTGTGTTCTACATTGTTATCCCTTATGTGTTTGCTTTGAGTGCCAAGCTTGTTTAATCTTGATGTCTTTTGCACCAGTGTGACTAATGTTCATGAGTATTGTAACAAAAATCAATGTTTAGTTATAGTACTGAGAACATATGTTTTAGCTATATGTATACTTACAATTCACTTTTCATATTCAAAATTGAAATTACTGTTTGTTTGCATCATACACAAGATTATCATCATCTCATTAGTCAAAAAAAAAAACTAGGTTCAATTCTAAAAGGAGGACACCTATAACTATCACAAGTCTTTTTTTTTTTTAATCATAAGAGTGATTAAATCATTGAAATTACATGTCAAACCTTGAATGTAGAGGCAAATATGCAAATCTTAGAAAACTATTTGATTTCACTCAAGTGTTATAAGTATTATTTTTATATTACACTATGTATCAAAGAAAAACACTTTGCATATGTGATTATAATGTCATAATCTCTATAAATGTTATTTGATGTTATTTTGATATTATTTTATGCAAGCAAAAAGGGGGTAAAAAGAGAAAAAAACTCACCTTGTATCCATGGCCAGCTAGAACAATGACTAAGAGAAAACCAAGATTAAAAGCTTCAAAGTAAATAGCAACATGCATTGGTTAAATAGGATAACTTGAAAATCACGTATCAATTTTGTTCATGAATATCTTTAGGTACCCGCCCCGTTCAAAATAATGACACAAATGTTTTGCAGTACAACACATGATAACAATCAAATCAAACAATAATAAAAAGTGTAAATTACACAAGATTTTAATATACTCTATAAGTAAATGAAAATTTTTATTCCACTAGAAGAGAAATAGTTTTGTGTGAATAATGGATCCTGTATGCCTCATTTAATTTTTTTCTCTTTTTTTTTTTGTCTGTTGAAGTCTAAAAATCTTCTTTTTATTCATGATATTTCAAATTATGTAACCTTCTAAATAGTTTGATTTGAAAACACTACTCCATGGATTAATTCTTGGCAAAATATATAATTAAACACCAAATTGTTCATAACTAAAGACTTTCTCTACTATAAAAATGATGAGGCACTGAACTTGAATTACTCCTGATCATTAAAAACACAATAGAAGCACCATAAATAGCCATATTATAAAACTTACACAATTAAGAGAATCACAGAAAAACGAAACCATAACAGAACCTTACTTCATGGGAAGTAAAATAAGACACTATTCAATACCAGCCATTGAAAATTTACATGAATTCATTCTCAAATTGTGAAATGAGATACTATATTGTTAAAATAAGAAAGTTACAATGGCTAATTGTTGAGACCAATGAAAATGTGCAAAGCACGATGGAATTATCGTTTGGGATTTCAAGACGAGTTTACAAAGCGTCGAGCTGCATCTAAAATCAATTCTTCATTGACCTGCATATAATGAAAAAAATTATTAAGTATTCATCAAACACAATCACGACAAACAAATACTTCGCTTCAATTTATATTGTAAAATACGTCAGAAAAATCTTTTCATTTTTATGATGCATAAAATGTTGGTTTTCGTTCTTATGGTAAAACATGAGCTATGTTTGATGTTTAGCGTAGCAATTAATAGAAAGATATTTCACTAATCAGTGGAAACACTAATATAGCCACTTTCTGCTATAAGGGAATTATAAATATTGAAGAAATTTAATATTTATAAAAAAAATCCTTTCAACAAACTGAGCTTTAAATGCATAGTTTCCATATTCATGTTATTTTCTTTGAAATAAGCAACCTTGTTAAAAGGACTCTATTATATATACTAGCTTCTTATGAACTTGTTGATTGCCTTGCAAAATTTCTCAGGTTCCTCTGTACCCATCTGTTACAAAATTAGAACCATTTAAGTCAGAGATCTTTATTTCGTTTTTATATGCTGTATTCAGATGGCAATGACAAATGGCTATAGATTAATGAGCTTTCACTAGAAAAAATGCTTTAGTCCTACTTGTTTTGAGATGCTTGATAATACTACCTGTTTTGATAAACTAGACGCTCACCTCTTTAATTTAGCATCCACTCAACCATAATGTTCAAACATTTAACTTGTCAAATACAAGAGATAGCATTATTGAAGTTTCAATGTTATGATATAAGTAGAAAAATTCCCTTCCAATGAATGCTACAGCCCATACCAATTACAAACATCCATAGTTATAGCAATATTTCCTTCATGTATGATATTTATTAAATAGATTAATTTTAGTGTTGACTACTTCATCATCACTCGCATGAACATTTGGAACATAACACTTAGATGAGGTGCAGCTAAGAATGATTTTGATCCCATTCCCCACAAAAGAAAAGAAATAACCTCCAAATAACTGCTGTTACTTTTCTTCAACCCTTTTTTTCCCCACAACTTAAGGTTTAAACTATAACCTTCACAAAACACGCATATGGAAAAAGAAAATGAAAATAGTTACAAGTTTGTTTATTTTTGCAAACACCAAGATGTTAAGCAGAATATTTCTCTACTAATAGCAAGCCTTCTATAAAATCATCAAAGCAAAGGTTCATCAATAAATTGCATTTTGAACAAACAAATTGTTTGAAACAAGTCTAAAATACTGTTGTCATTTCCAAAGCTTGGGTAGTATTTGCATAGAGATGGCAACATCTAGTAAGTACATAACTAAGTGCAGAAACAACAAGTTGAAAAAAAAAGGAAGGATTTAAATTTGTTGATAAAACTTCAGGAAAAAAAAAGGAAGTAAGCAATGATGCAAAGGAATTTGACCGGCCAAATGATAAGTAATATATTCCAAATTCTTTCATAGTTTAATTAAAACAACACAATTATCAAATGCCTCTATCACTAAAGTTGACTCTGTGTTGTTGAGAAGTTAAACCCATGATTAAAAAACTATATATATGAAAGATGATCCATGCTAATATCCTATTTTTTTTTTTTTTTTTTGGATTATGGCCTCTTGTTTTATTTTTATATAAGTTAGAATGTGACAAAGGACTTATATAAGGGAGTAGTAGACCAGGAAGTCTCCCAAGAAGGTACCATGGCTCCAATTTGTCATTTACAATTAAAAAAAATTATATGGATGCTAATTTTTATTCAAATTTACCATAATGTACAATAACATAAAGTTCTAATTGTATAACCCATTTGTTAGTGAATAAAGTCTATTAGTTACTTAGGGGCTAAATCTATTAGTTTCTTATAGGCTAAGATACATAGACCATAGGCCTATCTATTATAACCTTAGAGGATATGGTTTCACAAATCTCTTTCTTCTTTTAACATAGTATCAAAGCCATCTAGGTATCATCTTTCTATCCAAATCAAAAGAAAACTAAAACAAAACAATCTCGACTTCTTCGTCTTCCTTACCTTTTTTTCTTTTTCTTTTTTATTTTTTTTAGAGTGACTAGGTCACGATGATATTGGCAACAACTTAGTGTCATGGTTTTTGGAGCCTCAAATCATGAATACAGAATATTGGGATGGAGGCACTACTATTTGTTTCTATCATCTTTCTACCCAAATCAAAAGAAAACTAAAACAAAACAACCCTAACGTCTTCCTCTTCTCTACCTTGTTTTCTTTTTCTTGTCTTTTCTTTTAGGGTGTTGGTAGATTTGATCACTTGATCAATGACCTATTGACTAACAACATGAATACTTGATGGATTATGAAGGATTAGTGACTATTTGATTTGATAAGCAATACCTTGGATAAGGAAACAGAAAATAATTGTGTACACTACAAGAAAGTCAAAGACTTGCAAACATTTCTCGAATCTTTTTTTTTAGGTAAAAATAATTTAAGTCATATTTATGACTTGTGTATCTATTTCAACAAAAATATACAAGGAAAGACTATGTCTTAAATTTATACTAAGTGGAATAATATCTATGAATAATAGGACATTCTCCTTCCTATTACTGAAGATGCCAAGGCAATACGCACTTAATGAGAATAATTAGTTACTTTGTCATTGCTGATGTATTTGCCTACTAAGTTCAATCCTATTCACTAACATATCTTATCTAGCTCTAAGTAATTAACTCAACAATCTATTTTTTCTTATTTTCATCAAACAGCTTAAGTGCTGCCTTCAGGTTCCTTAACTACTTTGGTTGACTCCTCTACTTTAGTCACTTTTTAATATTATAGTGGTAGTAGAGGAGGTAGAGTCAAATGTCACAATGTGCCTAACATGCCTAACAATGATATTTGTTTTTAGTGCAAGGAGTCGGGTCATATGAAAAAAAACTTATCCTAAGTTAGTTGATTAAGGATGAGTGTAATCATTTGATTCAATACCAACTTTCTCAATAGCCACCCTCTACTCAATCTATTGCTACTCTAATTCAGACAAGTAATCCTACAACATACCTTTCCCATTCTATATCTAAATGGGTAATTGATTTTGGAGCAACTGATCATATGTTAAGCAACATAGGCATCTTTTCTTCTTTTACATCCTTATCTTCTTCTATCACTTCAGCTAATGGGTGTGAACTACTTCAATTTTTAGAAGTGGTACAACCAAAGTTACCTCAAATATTTCTTCAACTAATGCTTTATGTCTTCCCAAATTTCTATTCGGCTTGCTTTCAGTTAGCCAAATTATACATATTTATAATTGTGGCCATTTTTTCTTCCCTAGTTTCTATATTTTTTAAGATCTTTTGATAAATAATATTTTTGGTAAAGGACACAAATTTAGTGGATCGTATGTGCCTGATGGTGATTTCCTTCAACCTACTCCTCTACCTTTTGCTATTGCTACCACCGTCACTTGATACCAATGGCATTACCATTTAAGTTATCTTTCCTTTTCATCCTTAAAGAAATTATATCTTTATTTAAGTTCTATCTTGACTCTTGATTGTGAGTTATGTCAGTTTACTAAATGACATTGTCAGTCTTATGTTCCTAGAGTCAATAAATGGGTTGAATCCTCTTTTAAGTTAGTTTATTTTCACATTTAGAGTCCTTGTCCAGTTAGGTCCAAACTTGGTTATTGTTAATTTGTTATAGTTGTTGATGATTATTTAAGAACTACTTGGCTTTGTTTAATAAAATATTGCTTTAAATTATTTGATATTTTTTGTGTCTTTCATGTTGAAATTATAAATCACTTTCTTACTTTTATATAAAATTTGCACAATGATAATGCTAAAGATATTTCTCTACATAGTTTTCTTCATATTCATCTAGGCATTGTATTATACATTAATCTTCTTAGGTGGTTACTTCACAACAAAGTGGGTTATCCAAATGAAAAAAAATCATCATTTAATGAAGGTCTTATGTAGGTAATTTGGGCAAAAATGGTTTCCACAACTTGTTCTTTAATCAATAGAATGCCTTTTTCAGTTCTTAATAGTGAAGTACCTTATTCTCTCTTGTTTCCTTCTCAACCATTGTTTAATCTCACTCCACATATCTTTAGTTGCACTTGTTTTGTTCATGATTGTCAATCTTCGATTTCTAAATTGGATCCTTAATATCTAAAGTGTATTGAGTCAGTTCCTTTCTTTGATTCTTCTATAGTTACTAATCCTTTACCTGAGTTTAAATTTGTTGACAATTATTTCTTTAACTATACTACTGCTTCTTAGGACTCCACTCCTCAACAACAACTCCCCCTCCCATTAAGTTTATGTATTCTCACAAAAAAAATAAGTCCCCAAAACAATAGTACCACCATCAAGTGTCCTACCAATTTTTTTAACAGCCATTGGTTTTGTCTTGTTCACCAATGACTTCTTCATTTAAAGAACCACCTCTTTCACCCTCCGACCTTGATGTTCCTATCACCCACTACAAAGCTATTCATAATTGCACTAAGGTAGCCTTCCTACATCTTATGTTATCTCTAATTTTATATCATATTCCACCTTGTTCTTCCCAATTCTTTATCATAATTGGGGGTGTACTATTGTGAACGAAAAGATGGATGCTATTGAGGATAATAATGCCTAAGGTTGTAAAGGAAGGCACATGATTAGCCATTTTAAAGGAAGTTAGTAATTTTGATATTATTTTGTTTTTTAAATTAAATTAAAATTTACTCTTGTAATTTATTCATCATTTTAAGTTAAACCTTACTTTTTTAAATTTATATTAATTTGTATTTTGCAATTTTGTTTATATTTATTTAATTGAATTTTAGACTTGTCTCTTCGTTGGAATCAACTCTTCATATTTATCAATTTAAATATTTTTATCTACCATTATCTGATACGATTAGTATTTTTTGAACTTATATAGCTATATAATAACATAATAATAAGGAGTTATTTGTCAAAATAATAACTTATTGCAATCAAAATATCTATATATAAACACTATATAATCAAATTCTGTTAACTAAAAATATACAAGATTTAAATTATATTTTTTATTCTCTGATAGACTTTTTGTGATGGGGATTCTACGTCCTTTATTTATGTCAAAATGTAATTATATAACTACAAAAATATTTATCATATTAAATGAACAATTTCATATGTAAATTTGTAATTTGTTTATGATCGAGAATTACTTACAAATGCAAATGAAATCTAAAAGTATATTTATAATAAAAGAAATTACGAGAATGAAGTTACAAATACACACACATAAATGTGTAAAAGATAAAATTTAAGTAAATTTTTTTTGAATATTTACCTTGTAATTCTTCCATCAGATTATGACATGTATATTAATTGACCTATTAATTGTCATTAGAAATTATTTTTATAATATAATAAGAGTAAACACAATATTTATTTCCTCATTTATAAAGGTAATGACTATTAAAGGTTTCAAATTTCATAATTAGTATTATTGTCCCCTCTTTTTTATTTTTTTATAATTATTCATCGCTATGTTTACCTAAAATGTTAAAATAAATAAAAAATATTAAAATTAATTAAATAACATCTTAGCAATGTCAAATATATACTCGCATTTTGGTTAAATTCTTTCTTTTTACCATTTATTTTAGTATTATTTATGCAAGGAGGGATGAGTAATTATAACAAATGGGACTAATAATATTAATTATGAAATTTGAGAAATATAATAGTTACCACCTTTATAAATAAAGGACTAAATCTTATGTTTATTTTTATAATAACTATCAATTAAAAAATAAAAAAATCTTATTATCTTTAAATTGTTCTTTTTTCATATTGTACACTATATTATATTATTTAAAATTTTTTAAAAATTCTATATATTGTTTTATTTTATATTATTAGAGTTTATATTTGATTTATTATTAATGTATTATTTTTCATACTATCAACTAATGAAAATATGATATGTCATTTAAAAATTAATAATTTTTATTAATAATAAAAACATTTTATTAATTTTTATTAACATGATAATATATGAGTGAGTAATAACAAGAACTTTTTTACTATTAATTTTTTAATGATGTATCATCTTTTTGTTCCCCAATAGTGTAAAATATTATACTAATTGTGGATCACATTTAAATTCTTTTCCACGTTATGATATATTCTAACAATAAATTTTGTATAATAAAATTTATTATGAAAAATATTAATGACGATTAATGATTTAATGCAAATAGTCTTTTAAATTTAAAATTTGATTTATAATTACTACAACATCAAAATTTACTTATTATTAATGACAGTTTGTATGATAATTAATAGAAATGTCATACTTTAAAAGAATTTATGAAAAACACTAAAAAAATTTTTAATTCTTTTTGTTTCGACCCCCGTATATACCTAAATTTTTATTCAAAGCAAAAGCTCAATTTAAAATTTTTTATTTAAAGGCATTGTGTCTTTAAGATAAAAAGGATATTTATATTAAATACTTGTATAATAAATATGGATTTAAATTTAATTTACTCTCAATGTGAAATGTTCTATAATGTTATGAACAATAAGATGACATATTATTTGAAAACGTGATAGTAATTAAAATTTTCACCAATAGTAAGATATTTTATCAGTGTTCTGTAAATTTAACAATACATAACTAAGTGACAATATAAAACTTATTTATATAAAAAGTAAATTAAATAAAAACTTAGTTGTTTAATTATCATGTATACACAAAAAAAATTATGTCTAATTTATTGTTATTGTAATTTTTTTTATATTATGAATGAAAAAAATATGGCACATTGTTAAAAATATAATAATAATTAATTATTATTTTTACTAATAATAAGAAAATTTAATTGTTTTTATTAATATGATTGCACATTTGTAAAATTCAATTTTTGAGTGAGTATTCAATGCGTGCGCAATAGAAGAATGCTACAAGGATTTAATAAGTGTGCAATAAAAGGACGCTGCAACCACTTGTCGCAAAACTTTCTCCATTGAAGAGCATAATACAGATGTCAAAATCAAGCATTCGAGCTCGAGTAGTATAATACATACCACAAAAATAAGGGGCGAAACTAACATACACGGGCACCAAATCAATACACATATCATAACTTTTTTAGATTAATTTTTTAATATTCGGGAGAGAAATTGCCATCCCAATTTTTTTTTAAAAAAAATCTGACGAAAATTCCATTCCATGTAAATTCCGTTGCGAATGAGTAATTTTTAATTTTTCTGGAAATTTTGAGATCAAAACTCTGTCCCAAAACTTGCAAATTCCGTCGCAAATATTCTTACACAATATTATTTTTTAAAATATATTTCTGACCTCTTTTTACTATTTATACGACGGACCATATTTTTTATTTCGTTATTAATATTTTGAGAATAAAAAGTACAAAGATCAATAATTAAGAATATATTTTTATATATAAATATCAATAGTCAAGATTTCATTTTCATATGTAAATCCAAGTTGTTAACAATCTTAGTAGTTTATTAAAATATAAAACACAATTTTGCAATTTCAAAAATTTCATAAAAATATTAAATTTGTTAAATTATTTTTAATTTCTTCTTGTATTAATGAAATTAATATTTTTATAATTTTTAAAATTCAATGCAATTTTAAAAATTAAATTAAAAACTGTAATTATTTAATAATTAATAAATTTTTAAGTTTATTTATTAATTAATAAGTTTTAAGTTTTAATATAGTTTTACTCTTCTTTTCAGTTAATTAAATTAAATTAAAATTTTAAATGCCCAAGCAATTTCGTATTTTAGTTCAAATTAAAAATAAATATTTTTGAAAAGTTGATTTTGAGACGGGAATTGAGATGATTTAATTTTGCAAAGGAAAACTCGTCCAAATTCCATCCCCATTTTCAAAAAAATAAAATAAAAAATTCAAAATTTTAATTTTGTGATGGAATTGGGACAAATTTCCTTTTGGATGAAAAATCCGTTCTAAATCTGTCGCAATTTTTAGAAATTTTCAAAAAAAAATTTATCACACAAATTCCATCATATTTTAACTACAAATTGTAATGAAAATTTATACATTCAAAATTTCATAACAAAAGGATGGTTTTCTTATAGTGTGGTTTAACCACTTGATTTGATTGACTAAACCAATCTGACTTTAATCTATCGTCTCATCGGACTAACTAATGGCAAAATCAAATTTTAAAACATTACTTGGATATGATAAATAAGTGCATTAGAATGGATATAAATTGGATTAAAAGTTAATGAGTGACTATTAACTTATTTATTTATTTATAATCTAATATAAAATTTTAAATAAATCCTAACTCATGATCCGTGATATTTGAATATATGATTAGTTGAGCTAGCTTATTCATTCACCTATCATATTGTTATTTATTTTAATTTTTATTATTTCTACTGATATTATTTTTTTCACCACTCTTATATTTGTTTTTATTATTTCAAAATAAACTTATACTATTGGAATTTTTATACTTTATTTTACTCCCATTTTAAAATTATAATTTTCTTATATTCTTGACATTAAATTATTAAAATTGTTTTAATATTAAATGCAATTGGCTAAATATTTTTTTATTTGTATAAATTAAATAAACTTGTTTAATCTAAAATAGACATTACAATAAAATTAAAAATATTCCAAGTAGTAAATCATAAAGATTGTAGTTTTAAAAATGCATGTGTAACAAAAAAGTCAGATTTCAAATTGCAAAGTATGACCAGGAAAAGTAAAACTAACATTACAGGTGTATAGACATTTGAAAAGCATTGACAAGGATCTAACGTGTAGGGACATTACATGCAACCCATGTAAGATTTCTTTTATTTTAAAAATTAAAAAAAAGTAAACAATAGTAAACTATATGGATTTTAGTAGAACTTCATTTTACTTTTTCTTATAAAAAATCAATGTCATCACACTTATAAAAATATTATAATAATTTATATGAAATAAATATTTTTAAAAATGTTTAAACTATATTAAATTTAGGAAGATATTTTAATATAATTTTTTATTTTATAATATTAATTTATGAAATTTACAAACCTATTTGTTTTAAAAATTAATAGATAAATAATTATTTATAGATTGACTCAATATAACCATGATTTCAAAGTATTAATAACAAACTAATTCATATTTATCCTGTAGCAAATATGGGTGAATGTTAATAAGTTAAAATACAGACAAATTTGAATATATAAATAGATATGGCTGAGCAATTTCCAGCATACGCAATGCAGAGGGAAAAAAAGAAATCAAGCTTATAGACATGCAACTTCTCGCCTAATTTCCAAGAGCATGTGATGATGACCAAATAATGAAAAGCAAGGAATAAATTCCAAAGTATAGACCTGGCTTTGGAAAATTCAGATTTGTGTCATATAAGACATATAAGCTGGTATATACCCTTCATTAATTAGGTTTTTGACATTTTGTCGTGAAGAAATATTTTTCTCCTTCGTGACAATCGCCATTGATTAGCAAAAACTTTTCAGGTAACATTGAATCTGACGAATAAACAATCATGTAATTGTCATGAAGGCACTCCACCAAAACTAAACCTTATCAACAATGCAATTTCCAACTAAAATTATACAATGAACAAGCCATGAATAATGACTTTACGGACATTGACAGATTAGAATGAATATAAATTGAGAAAAAAATAAAAAAATTATTATTGATTTGCTTATTTATTTATTAATTAATATAGAATTTTAAATGAATTATGAATGACCTATTATTCTTAAATATATACTTAATTTGATTCATCCATTTATTTATTAAATTATTATTGTTTATTTTTTTATTTCTACTGATATTATTTTTTTACCATTATCATATGTTTGCTGATGTTATTTTAAAACAAGGTCCTTGTCTTAATTAATTATGCATATAAATTATTAACAACGACCCAATATACATGCTAGTCGTCAATTGCAAAAGTCAAGCTATGCACAATCAATTGCCCCGGTTTTCATTGGCAGAATAAGTGGTTGGAATGGCAATAGATTAGCACCACAAGCCAATAGATTTTTGTAGAAAAAAAAATACTTGAATAGAGAAGATAAAGTTATGTGCGTATGTATGTGTGTGTATATATATATCAACATTTTAAAAATATTAGTTATATTTACTTGTTGATATACACTTCTAGATGACGTGTCTAGTACATCATATAAGAGAGATACATAAGAGAGATATAATGTAAGTAACAATTATTAAAAATGCCAATTTTAAGGGACCAAAGGTCTATTTGTTTGGTATTTTGAAAATAATTTTCTATTTTTATATTTTTAAAACAAAAAATCTTGCTTAGTTTTTGTTTCTATAATTTTTTTAAAAAAAATTAGAATTTTAGACGTAATTTAAAAACAAAAAAAAAGTAAAGAACTTTCACATATTTTTCAACAAGTTTTCTTATTTTTTATGAAAATTTTATATTTAAATGAAATATTTTGTTATTTATTCCACCAAGCATGTTTTATCAACTTCGTTGCATTTTTTGGGTAAATTAGAATTCAAAATATTTTATGAACTCCGTTGCATCTTTTTTCCAGTTTTTTAAATATATTTATTCCCGCAAGCATATTTTATCAACTTCATTGTATGCTTTTCCAATTTTTTTTTATCTGCTCTGCTATATACAATTTATACTCCAATATGACTAAATATTTCTTTTCATTATAAGGACATTTTTTATGCGTATGAATTTTAATTTAATTGAATTAATTAACTACATGTCTAAATATGTGTATTTAATAAATTTATGTATTTTATTATTTTCACTATTTTCTTTGTGACTTAATAACATATATGTACTTTTTTTAATCTTATATTAAAATTATTCGCTCTAAGATTTTTGCTTTTTAAAAAATAAATGTGTGATTAGTATGCCTATATTAATGACTGCAGTTTCCATCTCAAGTTTTTATTATACGATAAGTCATCCTTACAATCTTCTTATATTTGAATATAAAGAAGTTATACTCAGTTATATTATACAGTGACTGAAGAAGTTTATGAATAAAATATTATGCTTAAAACTTTCAATTAATAAATTTTTAGAACGTGAAAAAAGGATTTGGAAATTTTATTAAATCAGATTTGTCAATAAGATCCTTATAAGAACAATTATTTCTTGGTATAAATATTTTAAAATTAGGATAATATATATATATATATATATATATATATATATATATATATATATATATATATATATATATATATATATATATATATATATATATATGAGAGTGGGGATGGCAAAATTGTAAGGTAGGTACTTACCTTGTGGATTTTGCCCCGACGGTATGCAAATATGATTGGAGAATTTGCTCCACAGGATACGGCACAAGGTAAGTTTATAAGTGAATGTAGGAGTGAATAATTATAATAAAAATAAAAATAAAAGATAAATAATATTAGTTATAAAATTTAAAAGATATAATAATTATTACTTTTATAAATGAGAAATTAAATATTATGTTTTCTTCTTTTCTTTTTTTTTGGCATTCAATGAAAAATGCATCTTCAAATCAAATTATTCTTCAAGTATGGCTCACAAATAAAAGTTGAGGGGTAAAATAAGTTTTTATAATTTGTTTACTTTCTATTCACTATTTTTATACCTTTTTATGTTAAATATTTTCATTTAGTTAAGGATTCAAATTTTTAAGAAGTTATACTTACAAATAAAAGTCAATTTATTTTTCATACCATTATTTTGCAAAAAATAATATGCATGTTAATAATTTATAATTTACAGATATAAATATATAATTATACAATAAATATAATAAATTATATTTCAACATTTTTATAAAGTTTTATAACATAAAATTTATTTATATAAATAATCATCAATTTGAATGGAACTTAATTTAACACCCAAACAACGCAAAAGCTTATAGTTTAATAATAATATATATATTTCTGCTAGTGTTTATTCCATTGCTGCAAGACATGCAAAGAGTTTTTTTCCAACAAATTCATCGGAAACTTGTGATCACAAGACGTAAAAGAAGGAATGAATTAATGTGGAACATGTAATGATCACAAAATACTTAGAAAAAGGTGTGAATAGCTGTGAAAATTAATGACCACAAAATGCAATTTGTTATATTTACATAGAAGAAGGTCTGAATTAATTGTGTAAATTAATTCCTTTGGATTTTTGGCCACACGCTAATAGACTTTCTATAGAAAAAAATTGTACACAATTAATTCCTTTGGATTTTTGACCACATGCTAACAGATTTTCTAAAGAAAAAAAATTGTGTGGAGAGAATTTAGTTACATGTTGATATTTTAGGGAAATTAGACACAACTTTGTCAAACTTTTTTTTCGTTTACGTGTGATTTACTTTTTATACTATTTAAACATATTAATTATATGCTTTTATTTAATTAACAATTAAGAAAAATTCTTTTATATTAACTTTTTATTTGATGTCTTAACAAAAATTACATGTGATCTTCATGTGTAATATCACATGTAATAATTTTCCTCCAATTTTTAAAAAAACTGAAGTATAGTTTTAAGGAAAAGCTTTTACGCATGAGAATAATACATGGACTTCAAATAGAAAATTAACGGATTAGGATTATTTGTACTACTAATTAAATAAAAATAAGAAATAAACATATTTTAATAGTACAAAGAGATTAATCACAATTAAAAAAATTCAAGAGAGTTATATATAATTTATCTTAATATTTTTTTAATATTAGTTATACTTATTTTCTGATATTAGCTCTTGCTAAATTGTATAAAAAAATTTAGTTTAAAATTTTTTACTGATTTAAATTTTGCCACACGTACCATTATAATTTGTAAATGTATAAAAAAATATAAAAATAATCATAAAATTTTGTTAAATTTTGAATTGTACTGATCAAAAGAATATACGGTATTATAAGAATGTATGTTATGCTCTTCAAGATTTTCAAACAATTCTAGAAGTATAGGCATGCCCCCCATTTCATTGGTTCCTTGATTAATGTAATTTTGGTTCGAAGTTTAATTGTTATAGACCAGAGAATCTTCGCACTTAATCTGTATCAGCAATGTTATATACAGTAAAAATGAAATTTAAAATTATATTTTAAATAAAATTAAGAATTATTATTAAATATAAAATAATTAGGTAAATATATAAAATTCAATCTAATATATAGAGAAAAATTTGGAACTCAATTTTAAATTTTATTTTCATTACATATAATATTTTTGAATGCATATTATCAAAAATCTTACCAAGAATATTGAGATATGGATAGGTTTTTCATACCCAAAGAAGAAGTTAGGGTATAGATACCTTGAATAAATTATAAATTTTGAGCTATTCAATTTTTTTATCACCAAATCCAAAGTTGTGACAAATTTATTGATCACTTATTTGATTAATTAACTATATATATTTATATTGTAGAAATATTCATAATATTTTATCATTAACAAAATTGTCCATTTTTTTATCATACATTATCGGATAAAATACCCGAATACCCTTTTTTTGGAAACATTTTACCGGTTTGCTATTTCTTCGAAACTAAATACCAAAATACGCATGCTGAACCTTGAGGGCACCATATCATTTGGCGTTTTTGGGAGGGCGAAGTGGCTGAAGGCGCCATGTTAAATGGCGCATTCGTAATTGAATTCAGGCTGGGAGGCACCTTTCAACATGGCGCCTCCATGTTCAAAATTTTTCAAATTTTTTTGGGAGGTGCCATTTGATCTGACGCCTCCCTTCCTATATATTTGTTTCCCCTCCGCAACAACAGCCGCAGCCACAAAGAAACCTAGTTCCAAGCTTGGAGCGTCTCTACAGCAACCACTCTTCCCTTCTTACTTCGCAGCCATTGTTAGCTTTTTTTATATTTTCATTCATAAATTTTTATCCTTTGTTGAATCTGTAAATCTCATCCAGCAACATTTGCTTCTTTAAAGCAGATATGATCTTCTTTCCTTGCTCTTCATTGGTTAATATTTTTTAATTTTTTTATTTATATAGTGGTAGAAAAATTTATATTTTATGTTGATTATTATGATTTGTGATATGAAATTTAGGAAAAGTTGTAAAAATTTATATGATCTGTGATAGTTTGTGATTTGTACTAATTAATTTTTTTATAATTTCTGTATGTATATTATAATTTTTATTAGTTATTATGAGAATATATTTTATAATAGGAGAAAATTTTTTATTTTATGTTAATTATTATAATTTAGAATTTAGAAAAAATTTGTGCAAATTTATATGTTCTGTTATAGTTTGTGATTTTTACTGGTTAGTTTTTCTATAATTTGTGTATTTATATTATAATTTTTTTTTACTTATTATAAGAATATATTTTACATTGGGGGAGAAATTGTTATTTTATGTTGATTATTATGATTAATGCTGTGAAGTTATGATATAGGATTTAAGAAAAAAATTGAAGAAATTTATATGATCTGTGATAGTTTGTAATTTTAAAAGAAAAACAAAGGGGATAAAGAAAAGTGTTTTAGAATAAAATTTATATTCTAGGTAAAAATTATTTTTAGATACATTTAAAATATAAAATTTTTAAGGATATAGAATATGATAAAAATAAGATTATTTTTATTATATGTTCATTATTATGAGGATATATTATCCTATTAATTAATATTTTTATATTAATTTTAGAGTAATATATGTCAAAATAAGTAAATATCAATTGAGGGTATTTTGTAAAGACTTGACATTTTACGCATTATTTCTATTCATTTTATTTTTTATTGTACATTTTTCTTATTCTTTTTTGTTAACTCATGGTATTTAAACCACATACACCAATATTTTTTAACAGTAAGATATATTAATTATTTGATTATAAATGTATTCTATATAAATTATATAATTCATTTAATTAATTAATCTATTATACAATCAATTTTTTATTATTTTATACTGTATGTATTATTTATTTTTTATTTACTCTATTGTATTCTATTTATATCTACTCGTATTGTCTATGGTTTAAAACACCATCATCATTAATTAACATAAATATAATAAGTTATAATTTTTTAGCTTATTATAATATTTTAAATAAATTAAAGCTCTAATATACTTTTTATTATTAAAAATAATTAATTTTATATTATATTTTTAAATAAAGTACTTAGTAATTAAATTAAATGTTATTTATATAGATTTTTTGAAATATTATAGTGATAATAATTTTTGAATGTTATGTTTTAAATTTGAAATACACCAACTAATGACTGCAGCAAGGGTGTGTAGTTCGTACATTAATTTTTCCTAATTTTATCCACTTTGTTTAATTTTTTCCTTCATTTTTTTAATCATTCTATTAGAAGTTCAAATGCAATATAATGAATAATATAAATATAATACAATTTATTTTTTAACATAAAATTATTTTTAATAATCAAATAAATTATTTAATAAAATTAATTGATTACATATTTAATTTTTAACACTTATTACTTTACCTTTCACATAACACTTCTCCTTTTTTAATCTATTTGGCTATAATTTTTTTTATTTTGACTTATATTATTTACGATTTAAATAATAAGATAATTACATAATATTGACATAATGTAACATATTTAATTTTTGTGTAAAAATAATTTTAAAAAATTAATGTTATGGGAAGCATTAATTGAAATAATTAATTATATATTCCAGTTCTAATAAAAGTATTTAAGAATAAAAATTAATATACAGGGAAAAATTTATTAATATTGACTTGATGAAAAAATTCAAACACTATATTTAAAATTAAATATACGTCAATAAAATTTCATCTACGCTATTATTTTTGTTCCTTTTATATATTGTCTTGCAAAGTATATTTAATTTAGCGTGATCTTTGCATAATTTTTATAATGATACAATAATACGTAATAATTTTTACTTAGAGATTAAAGTTATTAAAATATCTAACAAATTTTTTTTTCATGCAGAGGCCTTTTTCTGTTTGCTTTTCCTAATACTTACCGGTTAGTATTTTATAAATTTTGTGCTTATGTTATAATTTTTATTAGTCATCATGAAAATATCTTTTATAGTGGTAGAGAAATTTGTTTAGACTATTATGATGTAAATAATATGAGTTTTTTATTTTATATTGATTATTATGGCTTACAATGTGAAACTATGATGTGTGAAAATTTTGTAGAAATTTATATGTACTGTGATAGGTTGTGCTATTAAAAGAAGAAAAAATGAGATAAAGAAATGTGTCCTAAAATAGGTTTTAGGCTTTAGGTGAAAGTTATATTTAGAGAAATTTTTTATGTGAAATTTTAATATACTGTAAGAGAGGTAATAAAAAAATTTTAGGATATGTGGATGCAACTAGAAGTCAGTGCATGTAAAAAAGAATTCATGGTAATCTACATAAAAATATACAAACAGTAATGTGTAAATAATTTTAGTTGCTGTTTAGTAATAGGTGTGAAAAGAGTAGGTTATCGTGAAAATAGAAAATATAATGTACTAGAAATATTTCTCTATTTAATTAGTATACGTTGTGCTGAATAAACCAAAAAAATGACAAATTATGAATGAGTGTAAAAGTAGCTTAAAAACTTGCGAGAAATAAATGTCGGCCTGTAAAGGTCGGAATGGATTTGACTTGTGTGGGTAAATTATTATGTACTATTAACCAAATACATTACAAAAATAATAAAATATTCTGTTCATTTTTACTTGTAATTTTAAATACTAGTTGATTCGTTTGTAAGAACAAAAAATGTACAATGATTGAGGAATCGATGAAGAAAAGTTTGTAGTGAATATTTTCCAGCTAGAAGTAACGAGATGAAGAAAAGTTTAATTGCTTTTATATATTCAAATGGTACAATGATTGAGGGATCGATGGGAGTAATGTACGATGGACCTCCCCAAAGGCACTGAAGTTGAAAGGATGCAGCACTATAGATGTCTTGCGCGAGAGAATTCATGCCCGATTGAAGCTTCACCAAGATCAAACTGTGCGGAAAATTATTTACAGGTTTCCACAACATCAAACAGAGGCTCAGTACATGGCATACGAATTGGACGATGATGAAGACTTGGCATGTGCGATAGCAAGCTACGAACAACATCCGACAATGACAGCCATAGAATTGTACGTGGACGTGATTACATCCGAATTGCACGCTGCCAACCTTGGTTATGATGAAAGAGTTCCAAGAACTGGACCACCCGTGGATCCAACAGCTTATGTCAACACTGATTGTTCGATGGTGCGGGAAGGCCCTCCTTACACAGGTGGATTTGAGTTCCACATTTCTGATAGTCATACTCCTGCATTGGACTCATCTGTTGCAGGTGTTTTCCCGATAAATGCACCACATACCTTGATGGGTTCATCAAGTACCTTGCCAGTCGTACAGGAAGAATCCATCGATCCTATATTAATTGATGCCCACCTAGAGTCTGGTTTTGAAGACAATGAGGTGTCCTGCAATAGTGGTGACGATCGTGACACTGATGACAAAGAATGTGTGACTACACATGGAGACAGTGCACCAACGCAGTGTGTGAGGAGTGGTAATGCTGCACGGACATCATGTGGTGTCCCTCAAGTTGCAGTCTTCTCTCACATTGATTGGGATGCCATACGAAATCCTAATGAATTTTTGAAAATAATGAAACCAAGCATTCGATTGCAAGGAGGCTTTAATTGCTGCAACTAAGCATTATCACATCAGAAGGCATCACAGTTAGTACATGGAGGAGTCGGATACCAGAAGAATGAGCGTGAAGTGTGATAACTATAGGGACCAATGCAATTTCCACCTTAGAGCAACCAATCTGAAGAATTGTAACACTTGGACAATAACTAGATTTTCAGGGTCTCACACATGTGTTAATGCCAGTTTGACATAGGATCACAAATGTCTAGACTCCGAGTATATTAGTTTGTTAATACTGGAGATGATTAAAGTGAAGCAAGATGTTCCAATCTCGCTTATACAAGAGAGGGTGGAAGGCATGTACGGGTATAAGATTTCGTACAGGAAAGCATGGAAGGCGAAACAAAAGGCAATTGTCAAGGTGTACGGTGATTGGGATAAATCGTATGAAGTGATTCCCAAATGGTTGGACATTTTAGGGTACTGTGACCAGGCTTTGTTCAAGTTGGAGTCACAAGAATTCGTCACAGCTGGCCACCATGTTGATCCGCAAAAACATGTTTTCAACCGAGTTTTCTGGGCTTTCAATCCATGCATTGCCGCATTTCCCTATTGCAAGCAATTCATACAAGTTGATGGAACACATCTGTATGGCAAGTACAGAGGCATGCTACTGATTGCTGCGACCCAGGACAGTAACAAATGTCCCGTTCCTCTTGCTTTTGCCATTGTTGACAGGGAGAACTATGAAAACTGGAGTTGGTTTTTGGCATTACTGCGGGTAAATGTTACAAACCAACAAGGAATATGCTTGATATCAGATTGACACCGAGCTATAAAAGATGTTGTAGCCACCGAAGGCCTGGGATGGCAGCCTCCTCATGCTTTTCACTGGTATTGTATCAGGCATATTGCCAGTAATGTTCGCAAGAAGTGCAGGGATGACAATGTGAAGAAAGCTGTCCTTAAGATTGGTATGCCTTATAGTGTAATTTCTTTGTTGAACCTTTCATCTATAAGTTTGTGTATCTGGTAGATCAACCCGGTTAACCTATTTGTCTCCTTCTGTTCTGCGTATGAGCCAAGTTGGGAAAAGGCCATGGAGAGATTGGACAACCTTAGCAAAGTTAATGCGGAGATCCACAAGAAGTTGACCGCTATTCCGATGGAGAAGTGGACGCTTGTTTATGACGAAAGCAGAAGATATGGTCATATGACGACTAACATTGTAGAGTGCATCAATGGCCTCTTCAAATGATTAAGGAAGCTACCAATCACAGGCCTTGTTCAACAAACATATTATATGTGTGTCAAGTACTTTGTGGAAAGGGCAAAAGAAGCACATGCTGAACTACAACAAGGTCATATATACACAAGCAGATTCAGACAGGAGCATGCGACTATCCAGTCACGTGCTTCTTCTTACCACGTTCGTACTTAAAATAGACAAGGAATTAGGTTTAAGGTGGTGGAGGGCCCTGATATGGCCAGGGGATCATGTGGAAAGGTCGTCCAAGTGTTATTAGACAAAGGGCAATGTGAATGTAGACAATTCCAAGCATATAGGTATCCTTGCACTCATATTATTGCTGCTTGTACCTCAATCAATATATCGTGGGAACCATATGTCAATGCTGTATACAGGCTTGACACACTACTCAATTGCTACAAATCTGAGTGGTGGCCTATCGGGGAGTGGTCGCAATGGAATAACCTACCACCATTGCCTGTCCTAGTTCCAAATTATGGAAGATTACATGCACGGGGACGACCAAAGTCAACTCGGATCAGAAATGAGATGGATTGGCCTCAAGAGAGCGGTGTAACGTAAAAATGCGGTCATTGTAAGATGGAAGGACATAATCGTAGGCGCTATCCACTGCTACATGAGGAGGAAGGCCCTTCTTCACGTTAATTTTTATTATTTACTTTCGCATATATGTTATAAAGTATGTTAACTAATGTCATAAGTGTAACGGTCGGACGATGTTTTTTTTTTAGTTGTAAAATTGTACGTCATTATGTATATATATGTTACCCCATTACTAGTAATGTGAACAGACCATCAGTTAGTTGGCCAAGTGTATACAAATTCTTGTGTTGAACTTTGTACCTGAATTGCATAAGTCTGTTAACTTAGTGTGTGTTTAAATTTTATTCTAATGTAATTCTTGTCGTGGCAGATGGCATCCACATCCCAACGTGTTGATCCTGGACCACAGGATCCTTCACTGCTGACGGCTCAGGCCTCACACATATCCTAGTCGATCTGGACAGGCCATGTATGGAAATAGTTAAATCTTAATAAACTTAGTTAAATTGTTTCTAAATTATCAGATGTGATAATTTGTGGTTTTTTTTTTGCAGCCTGACCGTGTGCTTCAAATTCGACGAGCTCATCATTACCATCACTAACAGTCGCAAGAGTTGATTGTCCCCTTTTTACGAGAGGTAGGCTTTTATGGCTTGGCGATGTGCGAGTTTGTGTTGATCGACCATCAGTTGATTAGTGCTCTTGTAGAGAGATGGAGGCCGGAGACACACACCTTTCACATGTTGCAGGGAGAGACGACTATTACCCTGCAGGATGTTGCTTTTCAGCTCGACCTACCCCATTGACGATCGAGTAGTGACGAGGCCCACTGTGAGGGGATGGGGAGCCCTGATAGAGGAGTATTTGGGACTCCAGTTACCGGTGGACGAGAATGTCATCAGAGGGGGGCGACTGAGGATGAGTTGATTAGAGAGACATTTCACTCATCTTCTAGATGATGCGGATGAGGTGACAGTGCAGAAATTTGCCCGGGCTTACATTTTACGTCTCATTGGTGGGACGTTATTTCCAGACCATTCCGGGACATATGTCCACCTCATACACTTACCCTTGATCGGACACTTACATGAGGCTGGGACGTACAGTTGGGGATCTGCTTACTTGGCATATTTGTACAGAGAGCTCTGCAAGGCCACTGCTCTAAATTACAGGGAGATAGGAGGGTGTTGCCTACTATTGCAGCTCTGGGCATGGGATAGATTTCCCACTATCGCCCCCGCGATTACTGTTTCAAACATACCAGAGGGGGATGCAGGGATTGGCCCCCTAGCCCGCAGGTTAGAAAATTTTTCAACTTTCACTTATAAAGTAAGTTCACTTTGAAGTTGTTTAACTTAGTTATTGTACTTGGTAGGTGGCACTATCAGAAGACGTTCTAGGATAGTCCGGTACACAACCTACCCTATTACAAATATGTGCTGGACCGTTTTCGACTCGACCAGGTATGTAGGGGATAGTGGATATTTTTATTTCAGGGCTTTGTCCATTTCATTATCGCATTTAAATGACAAAATAAATTTGCAACTTCAAATCACCTGGATCCCATACACTAAGGAGGTCATTGCATCACTGCCTCAATATTGTTTTAACGAGAGTGACACGTGGACAGCAGTGGTGCCACTCATTCACTTTCAGATTCTTAAGTGGCACCAACCTGATAGGGTTTTATGGCAGTTTGGACTACGCCAGGCTATTCCAGAGCCACCAAAGCAGGTGGCGGAGGTCCATTGCCTTCACTTGTCCGGTTGGCATGATGAGGAGTGGCACATCTGCCATCAGCCGTATATTGCACTCTGGGATATCCGACGAGACTTGTGCGCTATCGCCGAGCCGACCACATGCCTAGTTCTAGGATTACAATCCGATTATATGACATGGTACAGATGGGTTACCAGGCGATGTATTACACCCGTTGGGGGAGCGCTAGACCTTGTGGTAATACTGCGTGCTAGTTTTCTATATCTAATTTTCTTTAAATGCATTAGTATTGTAACTAACTTTAATGTCAAAAATTTGCACAGCTAGATGAAGTTTCCACACTACAGGACTTCACTACACCTGAAGGGTAGGCTATGTTCACCTTCGATGCGCTTAGATCAGCAACGAAGTCCATCCTTCATACCATTCAGGAGGTTGATCATGTGATTATTAATTCACATGCGGAGCCAGCTCCTCATGCCCATCATATCCCAGACCCTGCAGAGGGTGACCATGATCAGCCTCGCTCTCGCCGACGACGTCGCACTGCTCCATGACATACGTCACAGGCTGATGTTCTGTCCATTTCGATAGTGTAGCAGATTCCACCTTCGACTGCCCAGGAGACCATGACGATGATGCCTGATGTTATTGCCTCATCTCATGTGTACCCTACTGCACCTGATGATCCTTCATCCTCCACCATGTTCGCAGCTGCATTATATGGTCCGTCGTCATCCCAGATGTACCAATTTCCTCCTGGTGTTCCATCCTCATTCCAGGCATTTTCACATATACCAGAAGATTCATCTTCATTCTATGTCTTTCCTTCTAGTGATGCTGGTCCATCGCAGCCATATCGTCCTACATTTGATTGACATACTCAAGATTAGGGATTAGCACATGGTGGCATGATGACAGACGACTCAAAGCTTGTAGATAGAGGTAGAGGTGGAGGCAGAGCAGGAGCCAGGGGCAGAGGCAGAGCGAGAGCTAGAGGTAGAGGAGACATAGACACCGGGGAAATGGCTCTCGAGCCTGCGCAGAGAGTTAGTAGATACAGGCACCACATTAGCGATCCTGGATGTGGGATTGGACATCACTTACATAGACATTAGCTTTCTTTTTCATGTTTATTGTATATTGATGTACATTTATCTTACTACTTTATTGCCAAACATCAACATTTATGATGATTTTAATTATTACGACATTTTTAATTGCTTGCGTAGTTACTTATATCTTTAATAATAAACTTCAAAATCATTGCAATATTTAGTTTTTTTAAAAAAATGATGATAATGACGTTTCTCAAATATAATAACTAACATTATTAATTATCATACTTTCACAATTGTTATAATTATCTACTTTTTTATTTATTTACCATGTGAAAATAAATAAATAATATTAAATTAATTTAATAAATTATATATTCATAATATGAATTATATAATTATTTTTTAATTAAATTTTTTTCTCATTGTTTATTTAAATATCAAAAAATTAATAATATTAATTATAACATTAGAAGGATAAATAACCATCACCCTTGGAAATGACATTAAATGCTGTGTTTATTCAATACGTTATGAGTCGAGTTCACCAAACATTTAAGAATAAAAATACGTGGCACAATTGTCAACGTAAATAGGGATGTTACCCATGTACAATACCAAAATTCAAGTCTCTTGGATTCACATTAGACACGGTCACTGGCTAATTAACTTAGAAATGAGGAGCGAGGGTGTCGTAGGCCAAAGGCGCCATATCGCTTGGCGTCCCTTCCCTTCAGCGCCAACGACACCATTTCATCTGGCATCCCTCGACATGCCATTTGGCGTCTCTCCACCGCTGTGCATATCTTTTGTGCTTATTTTGATAAAATATTTCGAAAGAACGATAAAACGAATAATAGTTTCTTAAAAAATAGTTAATCGGTACTTTTCCCTCTCATTGCCAAAATATTTTATTATTGTGATGAAATAAAAAATAACTAATTCATGTTACAATTTTGATTTCATTACAAAATGAAAAAATTATTGTAACAAAACAATCATATTTTTTTTAAATTTTCAGCTATCTTCAACCTTGTCATTTCGCATTTACTTTATTACAAAATAAAAATAATTTTATTGAGATAAATACAAAGTAGCAAGAATATTATTGGAATAAATATAAAATAAAAAATATATTTATTTCATTATATTTCTTTTCATTTTTAACAATCTTCAACTTCGTATACAAAGAATATTATTAAATAATTCAATAAATTTGTTGATGTATAATAACGTATTAAATAATTACTTATAATAATATAATTCCAAACGTTGGAAGTTTATAATTCTGAAATTTGATAAATATTAAGTGTCATTGGATCAAATTTTAAGAGACATTAATATAAATTACATAATTATTCTTTATTGATCCTATATTTTTTAAATAATATTTAATTATTTACTAAATATTTATTATTTTTATTAATTATATTATTATCATTAACTACTTTCTTATTTAATTCTTATAATAAATTTAGGTATTAGATATCAAAGTGAAGTTAACATATTTTTTTATGACATCAAATATAATTATGAAATGAGTAATTTATTTTTAAAAATTTATTTTGAGTCACAATCACATATTATATATTTTTAAAATTTTTATTTTCAAATGATATCAAAATTAATTATTTTTTAAAGAAAAAATTGAAAAAAAAGCCACCGAGGGCGCCACCTTGAATGGCGCCCTCAAAGCTTCCCAGAAGCGCCATCTTAGGTGGCGCCTCTCCCTGCATGTGCATTTTAGTAATAAGTTTTCAAAAGACGGTAAAACGGAAATAAGTTTAGCCAAGAACAGTAAAATGGTATTTTTACCTACATTATCCATCTATTAAAATCTCTTTACTTCTCATATTAAGATTCGAGAAAAGTTTTACATTTTTTATTTTCTTTCAATTATTGATATAATTTAAAAGTATAAACAAAATTTCTTAAAACATTGTTAAATGTCAAATGAAATATTTACTTTTTTAAAAATATATCTAGTTTTTATAACAATTTCAAGATTAGTGGAGTTTGTAAAGGAGTCCTGCATTTTACTTTTCATACATGAAATCTCTCCCAAATTTTGTTTCTTCTTAGAAAAAAAAAGGAAGGATAAAACATATTTAGAGTAAATACAATAATTAATTATTATTTTTAAAAGTGATAATTATTATATTTTTAAAATTTTATAACTAGAATCATTTATTTCTTATTTTTATTATATTTTTAATAGAAATTAGAAGTGATTATTTTTATCTCATTAAAAAGCCATTTAAGTTGATTCTTTAGTATACAATTTGGATTTTATTCAACACAATAAAAAAATTTCCGACATACTAATAAAAAATTGAATTTAATTGACTTCTATAAACATGAAAGTTCACGCTTATTCTATATTTTATTATAATTATGAATAATCATATAATTGTTATGCTATATTAACATGAATTATTCATTTTATGAAATATATTATTGATATATAAAAGTAATTATAAATATATTAATTAGTATTAATTATATTAAAATAAAACTATTGCATGTATCTTCATAATTTGTTGATAATGTTGGGAAGTGATTTAAACATCACAGAACCTTATTTTACTTTTTTAGTTTCAAATTTATTTATTTATTTATTTAAACATGTTCTTATGTAATTAAATATTTAATAAGTATCACAATAGTCTAAAAGTGTAAATATAACGTTCTTAATTAAATATAAATTTAAGATGAATTTAATTAAATAGACACTATATTAAATCATATATTCGGATAAAAGTAATTTTCAAGAATTATTTTAAGTAGAGTTTAATCTTAATTTATTTTATAAAATTTTGCATTGTCAATCACTATTAATAACTGACCAATCACACTTTAGTTATCATATAGGATACGGTTATCCCAAGCTTTCATTTTTATTTTTTGCTCTTTAAGCTTATTTTATAAAATTTTATATTATCAATATAATATATGTTTAATCTTACTAAAGAACAAAAATTTTATATTGTTATGTTATATAGAGAAATTGTAGTCGTTTTCAATAACATTGTATGTGATGTTATAAAATTTTGTTACATTGATTTTACATGTTAAAATAAAAATTTTTATTGAGTAAATTAATTTTTAGTCTCCAGAATTTAAGTTGATTTATTGAAGTTATCAAGAAAATAATTTTACACTATATTTATTATCTACTTTTACATTATTAAAATTTATTAAATTTTTTACTATAAATAACAAATTATGATCATGCTTACTTTTTCAAATAACATGACACATTTTATATAAATTTTTTATTATTAATAGAATATATGAAATTCTAATATGAATATTATTAAATAATTACATTTTTATAATTGTTTGTATGCCACAAACCGACCAACGTTTGCCAAAATGTAAACTAACAAATAGAAAAAAAAATCTAGGTAAACAATTAGGGGAAAATAAAAAAAAATTGTTGTTAAGGTATAAGATTAGCAAATATAAAATGTAAGTGGGGTAAAAAGATAACTTTATTTTACTGACATCTTTAAGTAATAAATAGTTGTACAAAATAGTATAAGTGGTATATAATTATGATTGTTATTAGTTAAGTTATGCACAAACTTTCAGTAATGGTATTGTAGAATTGTCCTTGAGATAGGATATTTAACAATTGAGGTAAAGTAGGGAGACATACCCTCAACATATTCACTTGCTTATATTTTAAACAACTCATATTGATATACAAAAGAATAAATTTTAGATTCTTTACTTTGTGTAATAAGCCTTGGCCCAAATCTTTTTAAAGTAACATTTGATTTACGAAATCTTTCTTTCAATTTTAGAAATATTTGAAAGGAACATGAAATTCTCATTTTAATTCAAATTTTTGAAAAATATTCCTTAGATTGTGGACGCTCTCAAAAATGTTGTGAACCCAATATTCCACAAAAATATTTTCATAAGAAAGGTGGGTATCCTATATTTTGGTGAGGTAGGAATGTTTTATTGATATAAAAAGACAAATTTACTCACCCACCACTCATTGTATTCAGCCACTACCCATAACAATCTATTGTCAATAACTATCGCCCACCACTACTTATAACCAATGACCACCGTTGGCTATTATTTATTTTCGATCATTATTGGCCATCACTCACCACCAATAACCACCATTTATTACCACTCATCATTGGTGATTATCATCAATCACCACCCATTATCGTTGACCATTATTAGCCAGGCCACCACCCATTATTATTGATGATCATTATTACCCATCATTGATTATCATTGTCAATCACACCCATTACCACTGATTATTATTAGTCAAGCCACCACCTACCATTGATGACTGCCATTCATTACTATCTAATTATTTAATATTAATTATTATTTTATTATATTAATTATTTTATTCTAATAATTATTATTTTTTATTATTTGATTAATATTATTAATTATTAATATTATATTTTAATTATAATTTTAATATTATTTTATTACTATCCTATAATTATTATTTTTACTACTATCTTTATATTTAAAAATATTATTAGTTATTTTTTATTATTAAATATTTTATTATCTTTATTATTATAATTGTTATATGATGGTTTATTATTATTGAATATATTTTATTTTTATTATGTATTATTATTCATTTTTATTATTTATCAATATTATTTTCATCATTGCTATTATTAATTACTATTAAATAATTATTTTTTATTATTTTAAAGCAATAAGTATTTATTAGTATATCAACTTGATAGAACAAATAGTCTTGGTAACTATTTAGAAAACAATCAAGTTGCTTCTTTGAGATATGTTTCGGCTACAAATTCATTTTATCTCACTTATACCATTTCAAATAAAGAAGTTGCTTCTTAGTTATTTGAGAGGTTTTAAGCCAAAGAATAAAGAAAAACGGGATAAACAAAACTAGATCAGCAAGTATGTGAGGAAAGAAGCACTGCAATGTAGGATGGACAACAATAGTTTGAAGCCAACAAAGAAGATAGGGTTTTGAAGCTTTAGAATGCAAGGTGCCAGACTATGCAAAGGGCCAAATTTTGGTAATCTGGTGCTTTCAAACTACAATTCAAAATTAAGTAGTTGATATATAAACAAAAACATCCTCAGAGCCACTAGTGATCCTAGTGATGTAGTATAGAATACTTTTTCCTTATTTTTACTTTAGGGCAACATATGAAAATTGGACTTTCTATATGTAATAATTGTAACTCCCTAGCAACACTAGCATCTTAACTATTAGAAGAATGAGACAAATTATAGCTGAAAATTAATCAATTGGTATATAGACAAAAGCATTCTCAAAGCCACTAATGATTCTACCAATGGATCATGGGATCTTTATTTTCCCCCATTTTATAGAGTTATAGCCCAATTGCTATCAATGGCCTTGTTTGTATTAACATAAAATATTGTATAACATTTGGTGCAAAGTGTGGTGATAGAATTAGGGAGTTTTATGTAGCATTTGTACATTGCTAACTAGTGTTGCTGCTACTAAGCTTTATTGACTTATCTTTTGGTTTTGTGTTGGCATATTTAAGATTCTTGGTGTTATAGAAAGATAATTTGTAAATTCAAGTTCTTAAAGAGAATGGTATTACAGGATAAGAGTGGGGAGTTTCTCTTCCTTTCTACAAGTTAGAGTTAGAGTAAGGTTCATATAGTAGCAATTATTCCTCATTATAATTTGCCTCTTATATTTTGCTTTAAGACAACATATGAAAACTAGACTTTCCTTGTGTAATAATCTTATCTCCCTAGCAACATTTTGACGTCTTAACTATTACAAGAATGTATTAATTGACTTAGGTCTTAGCCCAATAATTTGCAGTCAAATAATGGCTAATATAAGTGGTGCCTTATCCTGAAATAATAGGCATATTATTGAAGTTTTTGGCTTGTTTTAGAAATCTAAGAATTGCTCCAAGATATTCTTGTGGAACTAAAGATATAGTGCCTTGTAGTTATGATGTTGAAATGTTTCTAAAAATCATAATTATAAATTTTAGAATTTGATGCCTAGCTAAGCTTTCTCACTATGTGACAACCTTATCAACCAAGGTGAATAAAAATAATAAGTTGAGTTGACATTTTTTAAAATTTTCTCCCACAACAAGAACATTGACAAGACCAACAACCAAAAAACATGCAACACAATAACAAGTAACATCCCCTTACTCTTCAACATGCAAACTAGTCAAAATGGTTAGACCTCAAACCCATCTGCCTTCTTTAGTATCTAACATAGCATTAACAAAATATGTAATATAAGTTATGATATTTTACTTCCAAAGAAACTTAAAATAGCTTAACCTTTCCACTTGTGCTTGATGTTCACTTTTCACTCTTTAAATTTTCTGATTCAAGAAAAGAAAAACCATCATTTAGTCATTAATTAGTTAATAATGCATACAAATTTCCATTCTTTCTTTCTATTATTTTTTTTTATTTCAATATATACTTTACAATAATTTGTGTCTACATAATTAGTCAACTAAAAAAATTAGAAGTAATAATGCAATAATCAACTATCAAATAGAAATAAAATTCAATTTGTTCATTCTTTGCAATAGAACTAAAATCAAAGCAAGAAAAAATTCAGAAACAAGAAAGATGATAAAGGAGAGGGCTAATCAAAACACACAAGAAATCAAGGAAAAAATGAAATTACAGATATAAAATATTTAAATTAGTGATAATCTTTCTGATACTCCATACCTGAAAGCTGTTAAAGGCTTGATATCGAAACTAATGCCAAAGACTTGTGCGTGGTAGCTAATTAAAAAGCCGATCTGCTTCAATTGCCGAGCTACTGCTAAAGCATAAGTGTGAAGACAAATGAAGCATAAGAAGATATTGAATGACCGGAGAAGATGAAGATTAAAAAAATGAATGTATTACCTAACAAAATGAAGATGAACACCAAATGAAGATGAAAACCAAAACTTGCCAAAGAAGGATCTAGTATTTTGTTTTACATTAATTATATTTATATCTACAAGATTAGTTCTTTTATTAATTAATAGCTATAAATTAATCAATTAAATGGGAATAATTTATTTGCAAACAATTGAAAAGCAAATAAAAGTTAAATTAATTAGTTTAAATGAGACCCAATTTACTTACGATCCATGACCAAAAAGATAGAGATGCACACAAATCTAAATTTTTGTGTTTCATAAACTAAAAGTATAATAGAATAAAAATATTAAAATTAAAATAATGTGTTCAAATGAAATTCGAGTTATGTGTTTAAATAAATTTAAGAATTAAAATTAAAATAGCCGGTTTTTAGTGAAATAGAATTTTACTCTAAAAAGTAAATTTTAAAAATTAAAAAATAAATTTAAATTAACTTAATTAAAAATATAACTAAAAGGAAAGCTGACATGATTTCATGAATAGAGAATATAATCTTTACAGGATATAGATGTGACATTTATTGACTAAAATAATTTATAAAATTAATATGCCCAATTTTAGAAAAAATTACAAAGATCAAGAAATTTTTAAATCTTTCAAAAATTTTAAATTTTATTAAAATTTAAAATTTAAAATTAATGAAATTAACTTTCAAAAATTTATATTTTATACCTAAACTAAAAGGAAAAGACAACATTCTTAAAATCATTACCTATTGCAACTTTAAGCAATGATTTTTTAACTATTGTCAAATTTTGTATTGCCACAAGTTGACAATAAAAAGGTAATGGATTTTTTTTGTTGCCTAATCCAAAAGGAAAAGGGAACATTCTTAAAACCATTGCCTATTGTAACCTTAAGAAATAGCTTTTTAGCTATTGCTAAATTTAGCATTGTCGTAAGCCAACAATAAAAGGCAATGGATTTTAAGTGAGGTTAAAACTAAAAGGAAAATACAACATTCTTAAAATTGTTATCTATTATAGTTTTAAGCATTGGGTTAATAGCCATTGCTAAATTTTGTATTGCCATAAATCATCAATAAAAGACAACAGGTATTTAATGTTGCCTAATCCAAAAAGAAAAGACAACATTTTTTAAATTGTTACCTATTGTAGTTTTTGGTACTGATTTTTCAGCCATTGCTAATTGCCAGAGGTAAAAAATGTTGTAATGTTATTAACAATTAAAATTTAATGATTAAAATAATCATTAATGGTGTCAGTATTTTCTTTGAATAAAGTAATGCATATGACGTATCTAAATGAAAATTTTTATCCAAACACCTAAAGCATTTTTTATTGAACATCCCCATGTTTTAATTTTAAATGTGGTCACAAATTGCAAAAGTATAAATAAACAAGAAAAAATACGTAAAATTGTCAATAAAAAACTATAATCGCAAAATCTAACACATCAATAAATTTATACAGATTAAAATTTATGTTTTTAATTTAATAATAATAAAATACTAAAGGGTACTATAATTAATTTACCACCATGTTGAATGTTTTTTTGTGATGGTGGTCAACTATTTTAATTTTGATACGCATATTATCTCTAAATTTATTTTAATGATAATTATTTCTAAAATGGAATTATCTAAATTGATTGTTTCCCATTATTCCTTAAATAAAGCAATCTAAATTTGTTGTCTCCTAGTTTTTCCATATAAGTAGGTGATATGAATTGACTTGTCATGGTGGGGCGTGGGGGGAAAGATGTGATGCCATTATAGGAGACGTGGTTATGGATGAAAAGAGGAACAATGATGAAGGAGAGAGTCAAGGATAAAGGGAGGGAATAGATTGGAGAAGAGAGAGATAAGGATAGATGTGATGTATAGGGAAGAAACTACCATGTATGTATGATTCATATTAAATTTATCAAAAATGAAAATTGCTAATCATGCAAGAACTTGTAGTAGTAGCGAGTTCATGTCAAACTCAAGAGATTGATTCATCAATTTGGAGAAGAGAAAGATGAGGAAGAAAAAAAAGTGTTTCAATTTAAATTGCAATGCGCAGAAGTATAAGAAAACAAGAATTGAATATCAAAACAGAATTTAGGTATGAGAAAATTGCAAAGAGAAAGCTCTAATATAAGAGAAACTCATACTAGCTTATCAATGATATGTCATTAATTCATCCTTAATTTTACTACTTAACTAAGAACTGCGCTTATGCTAGATAATCGTTATATTTTTCCTAAACTAATTCATTCAAGTTTCACACTGAAATTAACTACTTATTATCAATTGATTTTTTATTTACAAAATGCATAATCGGCCTTCTTATATATTTTAAATGATAAAGTGAGAAATTACAATTAAGGATTCAAATTGTAGTCTACTGCAATGCAATATTATGATTGCAAACTATGCTGCACTTGTGATTTTCTATAATTCTGCACTACAATGGCTATAATTTTTTTCATATTCTCCCCCAATTTTACTAATCACAAAAAAAAACTATAACTACAATTTAGAAATCCTATCACAATCCTTCTTGAAAAAATCAAGGGTGTAGGTGGTTGCAAAATTTAAAATAACTTTTTAATTGATTATTATTTATTTAATTCTATACTCTTGATTTTTTTTCATTAAAAGTTGTGATATCTCACTCTATTCTTTAGAGTACATTTTGCGCTTTTAAAAAATTTGGTTTCCCAATTAAATAATAGTGTTAAAACCAACATCTAAAGAATAAGCTAATGATGGATATAATTTATTTTGAATAAATCACATGATCCATTCCCTATTTCTCTTAAGCATGGAAGAAATATTTTGAATAATTATTAGCACTGAATTGCTATACATGCAATAATCATGAATTGTAATAAATATTTAACAATGGACCATAACAAATATTTAACTAACAAGTCTCATTCAGGTAATTATCTATGCAATCATAAATAATAAGAGAGTAGGAAAAAATAAAAGATAATTAAATCAAGAATGTAATAATGAAGACTAGTCTTATAATCAAACAATCCTAAGTAGAAAAACTCTTCAATTAAAGAGAGTATTTAGCCACTCTTGAGTTACAATAGAAGTAGTAAACCATAACAAAAAAATTGACATTGTTTTTTTTTCTTTTAATTATGTGTGTAGAAGAAAAGAAGCTATAAATTGTCTTAAGTTTCAGGCTTCGTAACATATTGCATTAATTAGGTAGAAGATGATTACAATTTTTAATATCTTAAAAATTAAAAACGCATAATTTTAAATACGTATATGGATAGGACAATTCTAACAACTACCTAATTACTCTTTTCTTATTACATATGAATAAATCCACTTATTATGACTGAGTAGATAATTGCTTCTTTACAGACAGTTGTACTTGCAAAAACATGAAAACCACATACAATCACCCACTACGCCAATGCACAGATTTCTGCAGGCTTCATTATCCCAATAGGGCACGTAAATTTTTGCACCATACCTTTCACAAATTAATTTAACCTATAACTTCGTGTATAAATACAAAAAGAAAGGGAATTGGATATTACTATTGCATATTAGAATCACATTACCGTATCGATGAGAAAAATATTTATTATTTTATTTTCTTTTATTTTATATCTCTTAGTAGATTACACATGTTTAATTTTATAAAATTAACTTTGTTTTATAATTTATGATTAATTTTATAATATTCTAAATTTATTCAATTAATGTTAGATTTTTTGCACTGTTTCTATTTTTTAGTTATATCTCGTGCTCTAGACATTGGATTGATATGATTTTTGTATTGTTAGAAATCTTAAAAATAGATCTACAAATTTTATGTTTTGGTCCAAGTCTAGTTCAAATATTTTGGAGGTTGTATGTGGTTGAGAAATTGAAGTCGTGTTTTTATCCCAGCTAAGCTCACCTCAGTTTTTAACGAATATCTAGAGTTATAGAGGTCAAATTAACTTGGAACTAGTGCCCAAATTTCCATAAGACACATGCCTATAACTTTGATATTTATAAATTATCCAAATTATCCTATTTTGGTGATCTTAATCTTACTGTAAGTCAGACTTATGGGAATTCATTAATGTAACTATTAGATTTAATTATCTTGTTAAAAATAGATTTTGACTTCTAAAAATTAAAAAAGCCCTATTCTTATAATCCTAAGAGACATACAATCCAAGTCCAATAAGGATCTAGTTTAATTAAATCAAATAAATAGAAAGAACTCATTAGACTATTTAGACTTTTAGATAAACTCAACAGCAGAGCTTTTCTCTCCCTCTTCTAGTTTCTCTTTTGCTCTTCATCAATGGAAGCTTAAATTTAAAGTTGATTCAAGTAGTTTAAGGCTCTTCTCTTTGGGATTATGAGATCATCAATTGTAATATTGACATTCTTTAATTAATTCTCTTCTTTCTATATTTACTTGTGCTAATTTCTTAAAGTTATTTATGTTGGATATTGATTTGATATAATTGATATTCATCATTATGATTTCTAATCCTTTGCAATTTTTATATCAAATTGCAGTTAATAAATCATGATTTTATAGATAGGGGCAAAGGATTGAGAGATTAATTTGGAGATTTCTAATCTAATTTATCAATTCAACTAAATTCTATCATTAAATCAAATTTAATCTAGTTTAGGAATTATAGTAATTGCTTAATTCAACTAATCTTAATTGATCAAATCCTCGATGATTATCTAGTATTAGATTCATGAAATATTGTAAGGATTCCAAGTAATTCAAAGTTGAAGAATTAATTAAAAAATTTAAATCCTAATTGATCTGTAATTAATCCAATTAGAGTACCTCAATTTCTTGAATCGACTATTTTACTACATTGGTTTTCTTACTTTTTTCTTGCTTTATGCTTCTATTTTGTTTAATACTTTTAGTTCAATTTGATTTCAAAAACCTTGCTCATTCTAATTTTGTTCTGCATATTATATGTTACTATATACCAAATTCTATTCTTGCATTCAGCATTTTGTTTAGTTTCTATTATTGGTTTTATTTTGCATCTATTGCATTAGCTTCTTGTATTTTTATTGCATAATAAATTAAATAATTATGTAGACATTGTTAATAATATATAGTAAAAGATAATATCAAGAGATCAATAATGGTACAACTTGATTTGTGCCACTTTATTGTATTACATTTTTAACAAATTGGTTTTTAATTAATTTTGGTGCATAATGGCATTGCAATCAAAATTTTGGTGCCATTATGAGGGATCCTCTTGAAATTATCTCTTCTTACATATTACTAGGAATATATTACATAATTATTCAAGCATTCTAGTTAGTAGATTACATCTATTAAAGCCTTACTTGCATTTTATGGTAGCTATAATTTTCTATATATACTTCCATCCTTTTGCATTTTTCAAATTTAAAACATCATGCAACATTTAAACAGAGGTTTTTCACCTAAAGAAACTAGTTTTAAGCGTTTTTCACTTTACCCCCAGGAACCATATTGGGTCCCCTAGCTTTAATTAAATTGAAATTTTTATAGGAGCTAGTGAGGTAGGATATTTTTTAGCCAAATTCCATTGTTTTGACCATTTTTTCATTTTTTGAAGATTTTTTTATTGCATTTTTAGGCTTTGCATGGTTATAGTAAACTTTTTATGGTAGTCTTATAATTTTTAAAAATGTCTAGATGGGTTAATTAGATGTGTTTAGGGTGATTTTTCATAGTGAATTTGCATTTTGGTGTTATGTTCCTATAGTTCCCCTAGTGCAATATTGTCTAATGCAATATATGACTAGGAGTTCTATTGCTGATTTATTTGAATTTGATTCTAAAATTGATAGAACTTTTCATTTCCTTTGTAGAAGTAGAAATAAAAATAGTTTTAGCCTTCCTACTCCCCATTCTGACCCCTTAGATAACTTAGAAACAATGGTTAATAATAAGATTTTGAAAGAACTAGTTGTTAGGTTTTGAATCATCATATGTAATGGAATTTAAAAAAATTGATCAGAATTTTACCTAGGATCCATGCAAAAGGGCATAAATCAATGTTTAGGGTTTTACCTTTTTGTGTGCTTGTATTCCTTCTAAACAAAACTTCAAGAGACCGAGATAAATCACTAATCGAATGCCGGCCAGAAGGTACAACATCTCTACAATGTCCCTATAAAGTGAACAATCACTTTTCACCCTCTATGAATCTGCTAGGATACATCTCTCTCTCACTAGGATTAGGTTTAGTGTATTTTAGAGTGATTTTAGGGTTTAATGGCAGCTAACGTGTCGTACAATATGCTACCTTCAAGTTCCTTTTTATAAAACTAAGGCAAACTACATTCCTAGTCCTACTAGGATAATGCTTCTAAAAATTCTAATCATACTTGACAACTATCACCTTATCCTTATCATGGAGAGAGTGAAGAAAGATAAAACTTATCCATTATCTAATATTAGATAATAACATTATCTCATAATATAATTATCTAATATCTAATAATGTAATTTCTGATATTACTTTAATATCAAATAATATCACATAATATATCATATATATTACATGAAAATAAATTATTATTTTAATAATAATTATATGCACAAAAATAAGCTCAGTTAATTGAATTTTAGTCCAATTAAAGCCTAATTAATTATTGTCCCATTCCTACTCCTTTTGTGCGACTCTATAAGTTTTTACTACGTTAGTAATAGCTTATTTGTGAACTATTAACAGTGAGCAGTATCTAACAATACATCACTGCTACCTAAGTAATAAAAATATATGTGACTCAATATTCGCTTAATGTGTGAACAATACTTTGTAATATAGTCTCTTTTGTAATGCTATCCAAGTCAAACTAGAGGCATAGAATTTGTTATCCTCATTGATGTTCAATTTATGTTTCTTGATACCAAGTAGATTAACTTAAACAAATGATCAATATCTAATATTGATTCATTTGAGCATAGCCATGCATTTCTTAATCTCACTCAATCAAAATGCCTAAGGATATTATTCCTATTATGTAATAGGAACAAAATTCCTATCTACATCACTCACATCCCTCTGCATGATTCATGACACATCCAATTAATGTCCTATAACACATCCTGATTAAAGGTGATAGAGGATAACATCAAAGTATGTGACTCCTTATGTAGGGAACCATAATGACTTTAGGTCAAAAGATTACGTACATTGTGGTCACATGAGAATAACTAATGACACATGATAATCCATGTAGTTTTCTTATTGCGAGCAATCTAGTACATTTGTTCACTAACAATGTACCCATATATTAACTTGATATCACATATCCATGATTCATAATCATTAGTCACTATACATGCTAATCTCGATATATTATTACTATCCCTTTCATAATAATACTTAACTAGGGGTATTTTAGGAATAGTATAATTATTCCAAGGATAATTATTATATTAAGTTATAAATTATGCAGAGTAATAAAAAATATGAAACAAAATATAATAATTTGAATTACCTGAAATAAAACATAATACATTATGCATTTATTATAATTATCTCTATGATTGGCTTCTAGGACACATACTAATACTAGTTGCCCTTAATGCTACTTAACAACCATTATGTATCCTATATCCTAAGTTAGATGCTAACTTTGAACTCAAGTCTAGCTTGATACATTTACTTCTAAAGTTTCATGGCCTTACAAGTGAAGACCTTAACAAGTACTTAAAGGAGTTTCACATGATGTGTTTATCAATGAAGCCTTAAGTCATATTTGAAAATCACATCAGATTGAGGGCCTTTCCTTTCTCCCTAGCTAATGTAGCCAAGGATTGGCCTTATTACCTTTAGCTGGATCTATTACAAGCCAGCATGATATGAAATAACTTTTCCTAGAAAAAATTTTCCTTATATCTAGAGTTGCAGCAATAAGGAAAAAATTATGTGTTATTAAGTTCATGAGTAGTGAATCATTATATGAGTATTAAGAAAGGTTTAAAAAGTTGTGTGCTAATTGTCCATACCACCAAATTAGTGAGCATCTTTTTATCTAATATTTTTACAAAGGCCTTTTTCCTATGGATAGGAGTATGATTAATGTTGCAAGTGGTAGTGCATTAGTAGATAATACTCCTATGGCAGCCCAAGATTTAATTGTAAATATGGTAGCAATTTCACAAAAATTTAGAACCAAACTAATGGCTATAACTAGAAGTGTGAATGGGATTAACTTCTCCAGTTCAAACTAGCAAAGACTAAAAAATAGAATAGACGAACTCACCTCTTTGGTTAGGTAATTAGCAATATGACAATAGTAGCAAGTTGTTTATCCTTCAGTTGGAGTTTATCTAAAGATCAAATTAGATTGATGACCTTTCCTTTCTCCTCAGTTGATGCAGCCAAGGATTGGCCTTATTACCTTTAGCTAGATTTGTTACAAGCGAGTATGACATGAAATAACTTTTCCTAAAAGAAATTTTCCCTATATCTAGAGTAACAACAATAAGGAAAGAAATATATGGCATTAGGTTAATGAGTAGTGAATCATTATATGAGTATTAGGAAATGTTTAAGAAGCTATATGTTAACTACTCACACTATTAAATCATTGAGCAGCTCTTTATCCAATATTTCTGTGAAGGCCTTCTTCCTATGGATAGAAGCATGATTAATGCTATAAGTGGTAGTGCATTAGTAGATAAGATTCATATGGCAACCCAAGATTTAATTACAAATATGGCAACAATTTCATAGCAATTTAGAACCAAACTAATAGCTACAACTAGAAGCATGAATGGGATTAACTTCTCCAGTTCGAACTAGCAATGACTAAAAAATAGAATAGACGAACTCACCTCTCTGGTTAGGTAATTAGCAACATGACAATAGTAGCAAGCTTTTTATCTTTCACCCAGAGTTTATGGTATTTGCTCCCATCCAAACTATCCAATAAATTGCTATCCCATACTATAAGATAAAGAGTATTAGCTCCTTCAAGATTATATAGTAGCCATCTTTCCTAGTAGACCCCAATACCCAAAGCAACTTAATCCATATCAACAATAGTAACCTAACCAATATTACAAGTAACATAATTAACAACTTAGTTGGAGAGATAACTAGTAGCATGACCAAAATTTTAAATATGATAGCAATGCTGACCAATTCCAATATCCCCTTCCTACCTACACCAGAATGCCACCCAATGCTATCCAAAAACTAGAAGCAAATACATCCTACTCTCAATCATCTTTTGAAGAACTAGTCAAGCAAATAACATCATATAACCTTCAATTCCAACAAAGAATAGAGGCCACTATTATGAATTTGTAAACTTAGATAGGTCAATTAACTTCTGCATTAAGTGAGGTCAACGCACAAGGATCAAATTAACTATCTTCTAGTAATATAAATAGTAAGGAAGTTGTGAATGCAATTATATTGAGAAGTGGCAAGTAAGTGGATAAGCATTTAACATCACAACCAGAAATAAGCATTGAACTAAAAAGCAACTAACTAGAGATAAGAAATCAACCAAAACAAAACTAATAGAAACAACTAGAAGAAAGAAACCATAGTAGACCAGAAAAATAAATTAAAAATAGTGATAGTATAGTAAATTCTTTCCTTACATCCTTACCTCCCACTGATTTTTCTATCCCCATTCTTTTTCCAAATAGAAGAAAAGTGTTTCAATAGAAGAAAAATGAAGATGAAAATCAAATTTTAGAATTCTTTAGAAAAATAAAAGTTAACATACCTTAATTAGATTAGATAAAAATGAATTCTAAGGTATGCTAGTTTTTCAAAAAAATTATGCATTAATAAGAGAAAATTAAGGGCGGATGGGAAAGTAAGTGTAAGGGCAAATGTGTTTGCCATTATTTAAAGAAAATTACCAACAAAATGCAAAGATCCAAGCACATTTACTATCCCATGTATTATAGGCAAAACTAGAATAGAGCATACTATGTTAGACTTAGGGGCATATATTAATGTCATGCCTTTTTTTTGTTTTTAATGCTTTAAATTTTAAGAGTTTTGAAAGAAACAAGGCTTATTGTTCAATTAACCAATAGATCTAACATTTACCCTTAGGAGTTGTTGAACATATTTTAGTGTAGGTTGATAACCTCATTTTTCCAATAGATTTCTACTTTTTGAAGATGAAAAATAAGGATTCCAACATTCTTCCATCAACTATTATTGATCGTCCTTTTGTTAAGATAACAAAAATTGTGATTAATGTTCGAGATAGAACATTAATTATGGAGTTTAATGGTGTTACAGCCAAGTTTAATATTTCTAAGGCTATACAAGATAACTCTATATCCTTTCTTCAAACTTTGGAGCCTTTGTTGCATGATAACCTTCCTCCTAATCCTTCTAATATTGCTATTTTTTGTTCTAAATTTTCTAATTTTATTGCTGCTTTTGCTATCTTTGATTTTAATGTTTTTCACTCTGATTTTACTAGTTTGGAAGTTGTTGATTTTGATTTACATGCTAATGATATCCATGATAAACTACTTATTGAGTTTTCTAAATTTTCTAAATTTTCTAAATTTATAAATTGTGAAGATGACCATGAATGCACTTGTTCTAAGGATAATACTAAGTGTGATATATGGGTTGAAATTTCTACATTTTTAGGTAAAAAAATAGTTTTAGTTCAAAAATTATAAAAAAACAAGATGATAAAGACATTCCAACTTTAAAACAAAAAGAGTGTTTTTACATTGAACATTCTCACCATTTTGTTGATCATGTTGAATTTGTTTTACCAAATGATATTGAACATTCAACAAAGAGTGATTTAAGGATAGCACTTAGAGGAGTTATTTTTTTAGGTGATCCTAAATAGCAAAGCAACTTTTCGATGATGGATGACCTAAAGGTTGGAAATATGGAAGAAAAAGAGGTAGTCAATCCTTATGCAAACCCTGGGTAAAGAAATTAAAGCCATGATGTCTAGCCAAAGATATTAAAGAAAGGTACTTCTTGGGAAGCAACCCAAGCTATTAAAGATTTACTTTCTCTTATTCTTCTTTTTTATTTACATGTCCTTTATCTCTCTTGATGTTATTTTTTATGATATTAATGTTCTTTACATTAAGGAAAACATAAAATTTAAATATGTGGGATACTTTTGGATTTACTTTACACTTTATGTTTTCATTCAATGCTTCTCAATGTTTTCAAAAAAGAAAAAAAAATTTAAGTCCTTTTTAATTGCTTTCCATTGATGAAGATTTTGTATTTTCATAAGTAGGATTCAATTAAAGTTAGATAGAATTTATAGCACAATTGAATGAATGATTTTGCTTTGAAATTTGTTAATGTTGTGATGGATTTTGAATTGGTAGATTGAAATTAGTAACATGACTTACCTTATGACATTTTGAGCTTTATGTTAACAATTCATACTATTTTCTTTCCTTCTTATGTAAGGTTCTTCCATAATTTAATTCTTTAAAACTAGCTTTGAATCTTTTTTGAGATTGCATTTTGCACATATATGCACTAACATGATTAAGGCATGCTTTCTTTGTTTAAATTAAAGCCATATAGCCAACCTTGAAGTTTTTATCATTATTAGCCCCCTTAAACTTTTATTACCTTTTCCTTATTGATTAACCCTTAAGCATATTTTTTTCCAATGAAAAAAATATATCTCTACTTAACCTTAGGGATTAGTAGAGCATTTGAATTTTTCTTTAATGAGATGGGCTCTTAAATGAGTGTAGGGGTGTGTAAGTTCATATATTGTGAAAAGTCATCAAAGGTTAGTTAAAAAAAAAGAAGAAAATGAAAAAAAAAGTAGCAAAGAAAAAAATCAAAAAAAGAGAAAGAAAAATGAAAAAAAAATATTTTGAATTGAATTTAAAAAAAAGAGAAAAGAAAGAAAGGAAAAGGAAAAACAAAGAAATTGATGAATGTTTGAATTTGAATTTAGATTGTTATGTTAAGATATAATTGCTTGTGATTTGATCATACATTTATTCAAGTGCTCTATTAATTTCTTTAATTTTTAGCCTCTCACATCCTTATTTTTCCTTTCCTTTCCTTTCCTTTCCCTAACCCCATTACAACCTAGAATAAAGTCCTTCTAATTTGTATTATGTATGTGACTTGAATAGGGAGATTAGATGATTAACAAGCTTATGATAGAGCAATTTCATGGAAAGAACTTGAGTAAAACACTCGCTTAAATACTTGAGAATTAGAAAGTAAAGCTTGTGAGAATCTACCAATTTAATCTACTCTTTTTGAATAAAGTTGCTATGCTGGTTAGTTCCAAGTTTGTCAAGATTTTTCTTCATGATGTGTTATGTTTCTTTCTAGATTTTATTTGTCTCTTGCTTGTGGATTTGCGATTTTGAAGTTTTTGAAAAATAAAATCTTTTATTTCTTAGTTTTTAAATAAAGTTATATCTTGCCCGAGGATGTGCAAAAGTTAAGTGTGGGGGAATTTGATGAGAAAAATATTTATTATTTTATTTTTCCCTATTTTATATCTCTTAGTAGGTTACACATGCTTAAATTCATAAATTTGGGCATGTTTCATAATTTATGGTTGATTTTACAATATTCTGAATTTATTCTATTAATGTTGGATTTTAACATTATTTCTATTTTTTAACTATATCTTAAGCTCTAGATGTCATATTGATATGATATTTATATTGTTAGAAAGCTTAAAAATATATCTACATTTTTATGTTTTGGCCCAAGCCTAATTCAGAAATTTTAGGGGTCATATGTGGCTAAGAAGTTTAAGTTGTATTTCTATCCCAATTGAGTTTGCCTTAGTTTTGGGTCATATCTAGAGCTATAAATGTCAAATTCATATGGAATCGGGACTTAAAATTTTCATAAGACATAGGCTTATAAATTTTATGTTTATGAATTATCCAAATTACCCTATTTTAGTAGTCTTAATCTAGTTAGAAGTCAAACCTGTAGGAATTCACTAATGGAACTATTACATTTGATTGTCTTGTTAAAAATAGGTTTGGACTTTTAAAATTTAAAAAGGCCTTATTATTTAATCCTTAAAGACATATAATTCTAGTCCAATAAGGTTTTAACTTAATTCGGTTAAATAAATATGAAGAACTCATTAGACTATTTATATTTTTAAACAAATTTAGCAATAGAGCTTTTCTTTCCTTCTTCTGGTTTCTCTTTTGTTCTTCATCAATAGAAGCTCAAATTCAGAGCTAAATTAAGAAGTTTGAGGCTCTTCTCTTTAGGATTATGAGATCATGAATTATAATTTTGACTTTCTTTAATTAATTTTCTTTTTTTCATATTTACTTGTGTTAGATGTTAATGTGATATAACTAACATTCATGCTTGTGATTTCAAATCATTTATTATTTTGATATCAAATTATGGTTGATAAATCATGATTTTGCATATAAAGGCAAAGGATTAAGGGATTAATTTGAATATTTCTAATTTAATTTCATGATTCAACTAAATTCTATTATTAAATTAATTTTGATCTAGTTTAAGGATTATAGCAATTGCTCAATTCAACTAATCTTAATTGATCAAATCCTAAATAATTATAGGATTCATGCATTATTATAGGGATTCCAAGTAATTTAAGGTTGAAGAAATAATTTAAAAAATTAAATTTTAATTAATCTATGATTAATCCAATTAGAGTACCTCAATTTCTTGAATCGATTTTTTTGCTACATTGATTTTCTTACTTTTTGCTTGCTTTGTGCTTCTATTTTGGTTAATATATTTAGTTCAATTTGAATTCAAACCCCCCCCCCCAATTCTAATTTTGTTTTGCATATTATATGTTACTACATACTGCATTTTGTTTTTGCATTCTGCATTCTATCTAGTTTCTATTATTAGTTCTATTTTGCATCTGTTGCATTAGCTTCTTGTGTTTTTATTGCATAATAAATTAAATAATTGTATAGACATTGCTAATAATACATAATAATAGATAATATTAAGGAATCACTAGAGGTACAACTTGGTTGGTGCCACTTTATTGCATTACATTCTTAGCGGCATTGCAATCACATATTTCACAATTTTGCGGCCACTGTAAGTATTGAAAAGTTTAATCATATATCAGCTTTTAATAGATCAAAAACTACAAAAATGAATGATATCTTGTTTTATTTTTTGTTGGTTTAGACATCTACGCAAAGTTCTAATTTGTAGTTTATTATCAGAATATTATGTGAAATATTGTTATTGCAAACCACTTCGCATTGATGACATTCTATAATTTTACATTGCAATGACTACATTTCTTCATATATAATCATAATTTTGCTAATTGTAGCAAAATTGCTACTTTAACTTTAGCCGCAATTTAGAACCATGCATTTCTAGAAAATTGGATTGTGGAGCTAATATCAAAAAATTGAAGTTTAAATTATTATAAAATGATTAAACATTTAAAAACGAGAAAATTATTATTTTTATTTTTAACATTTTCTTTCGCATTCATTAGTGTTCTACATAAGTTAAATTTCAATTTTTTTCCACCTCTATTTAAAACAATTTTTTTGTTTAACTTACAAAGGAAAGTATAGAGACAATTCTATAAATGTGACGCGTTTATATCATTGACACATTATATCACAAATCATATTTTTTACAAAAAATTTACGTATAAACAAAATATAGATACTATATCTAGGATATATGAAAGGAAAAATCGTAAGACATTAGGAGAGTGACCCTTGTTGTAGAACAAGAGAAAAGTAAACAAGAAGAAAGCAATGAAGTTGCACAATTTACAGACCAAACCAACCATGTGCACTAGAATAGGTACTTGTTGGTGCTTAATCAAGGAAAAGATAAATATATGTATATATAGATAAATGAGGTTGATTAAGGTGCAGATGTTCCAAATAGATGGGGTTGCACGTTTTCTTTGTGATTTACAATTTTTAAGGGCTTCTGTTTATAGTGTTTGCTCTTTTTTCTTTGGATGTCCATATCTATATATCTGCCTACGTAATTACAAAATTTGTTTATTTATCCATATCAAGTCAAATGAATATTATTTGGCAAATTAAATCATAAATAAAAAATTGAATATTTAGAATTTATATTCATGTAGCAATTACTAAACCACTAGCATTTAAAACCCTTGAAGTAGCTATTGTGTTTAAGGTCTAGATCTATGAAACGAGTGGGGATCCCCTCTGTCATGTCCATAATAGGGCCATGGGTGAACTCAATAATCAACTTATAAATTATTACAAAGTTATAGATTATCAAAATGCTAACAATGCTTATGAATTACCCTCTAGATGATCCCAAACTCAACCATCAACTAAGTCTCTACTCAAGGCAAATCAAGTGACCACTCCAGATAAGTAGCCTGTGTCCAAGCACTTACTAGGTAGGGTGTTAAGTAAGCTTTGGAATAAGATCATGAGTAGTAAGTTGCAAAGGGTCTTGAGCAATAGACAATGAAGTATGAGACTTTAGCCCAAGTAATTGGCTGACTAGTTAGTGGTGCTGATGCAATACATGTGGGTGGCATGGCACTTTGAATGGCTAAAAATGATGGAGTCATCATCTTGCCGTCACAACTTTTCAACTTGCAGCCACCTTTAGTGAAAGTCTCACTACCTTCGTGTGATGAAGACATAGCAACCTACAACATTCAACAAAAGAAATTCAAAATAGCTAAAAAATTACCAACAAATACCATTCATCCATTAAATAGAAAGTATGCATGGCAACAACATATAAAATTCAAACCAAAATAACTAAAGGGTGAAAATAGCTTTGCATGTTAACAATTTACCACATCAATTCAACAAATAAAACCTAAAATAGTAAAAAATTCCAACAAATACCATTAAGCGATTTAACAGAAATAGAGAATGATAGGTAATTATAATTTTTATCTTATTAGAAACTTATAATAATTAGAAAAAAATTTAACATGGAAAATAATCATGAATTAATTGTAATTAGAAATTAGTTCAAATGAAAAAAAGGTAGCTCTTTAGAAATTTTTAAAAGTGCGTAGAAAATAAACTTATACTGATCCGCAGCATCCCACATCATAGCATACATAATAACAACATGCATAATTATACACCAAAATAACCTTAACCCTATGAAACCTTATGAGTATTTTTCTTTAATATAATATGTGATAGAGATTATAATATGTTAAAACAATATTAAGCTACGTTTCAATCAACATAAAAGCAATCTCATTCACATTATCACAAACAAAAAATCATCACCATATCAAGAATAAATAAATCAAGGCAAATGATAAGCATTCTTGAACTAATGTTTTTTTTAGCTAACCCAAAAATAACTTAGAAATTCAAGAATTCAACTAAACATTTTATAAATTAAATTGCAGATAACTATAAAATATAAGAAACCATCACCACATTCAAACAACATAAACCTAAAATAGATAAAAATGGAAAAAATAACAAAATGATAGCTAGGAAAACTCATCAATTAAAATGGAGAGTGAACACCGGCAGACATGATGGCAAAAATAGTGCTAGACAAACTCAACGAAGATGACTTAAGGCATGAAAGTAAGGAAAGGAGGGGAGAGAAGTGGGAAGCGGAAAAGTGAGAGGCTGGTGTTAGGCTTTACAAGTATCCAAAGGATACCAAAAAACTTAACAACCAAATAGTCCTCACTATCTTTTTAATGAAATAACGCACTGTAAATAACGATGGAAGTGGCAACAGATTTTATTAATTCCATTGCTAATTTAAATTTTTTTATCATTCCACCAATTTTTTTTCAAAATTTTATTCCTTTCTTTGTTGCTTATTTGAAATAGGAAATTTAATTTCGTCGGTAAATCTAATAGTAATTTGTCATCGGCAGTTGCTAACGAAATTAATGATGGACATTGAGACACCAATTGCTAATTTTTTTTTTCAAGTTTGCTTGCCATAATATCGATGACTTTTCCATCACTATATCTACCGCAAAAAATTGCTAATTTCCATTAGGAAATGGAAAAATTCTTGTTGTGTATATTATCTCTTGTTTCTACATATTTCACCACTTCTTATTTCTAAAATTCGATCCCTCTTGACACTTTTTTTGGATATATCGTCAATAAATATTAGAGGAAATAATTAAATTGAATTTAAGAACCATATATTGAAAATTGTTATTTGTAACTTTAAGATATTGATCCAATTTTGTTTTGTTTCTACTTTTATTTCATGATATAACTTAATTTGGAAATAACAACCAAACTTAAAATGCAAGAAGAATATTAGACACAAATAATAGAGGTCATCTGATTTATCTCAATAACTTGAAAAGTTCTATTTTTCATGAAAAAGAGATAGGTTGTTTGGTTAACAAGTATCTAACAAATTGAGAGAAATAGAATTTTTTGGGAAGTCCTACTTTCCATTAAGCATGAAAAGCTACTTACCTATTTCCCCTAAGTAAATTTTACTTTCTATATTATTTATGAAAATAATGACAAAATTATTTTAATTAGATTTAATTATTGACAATTAAAATTTATTAATTTATATTATAATAATATTAAAAATATAATAATCATTTTATTAACACTTTCTAAGTATTGAAAGTTGAACTAAACAAAATATAGAAAATTACTTTTTAGCAAGTATTACTTCATATGTATCAATTAAACAACTTTGAGTATTTTTGAAGAAGTTTATGTTGGAAGTTATTTCCTCAAAAATTTAACTTCTTGTAATAAGTTATTTCTTGTGTGAATCAAATGACTTCTTAATACAAAAATACATCATAGACTTTGAAAAGTAACAATTGATTTCGGGATACTGATTTGCAATAAGATATCAAATTTTAAGTTTTAATTTTGAAGCACATGGTAAAGGAAAGCGATTTTTTTTGGTGTTGTGCTAGTTAGTAGCAAGGAGTTTGGATAGTATGTTAGAGATCTAATCTTCAAAACCTCCATATAACCATCAGTGTTAAAAAAAAAAAAAAGAACAAATAAATTCAAGTTAGCCGAAGGTAAATGCTGATAAAATAAGGTAACTTGCTATCGACGATGGGAGATATGAATTGGGTATTGAGTATCTTCAACATGTTTGATCTTTCCTCAATTGGCAATGTTTGGTAATTTTGTGTGTTCGTTTAAAGTCAAGAAAACGAAAGAGTTGGAGACTGAAGAGACTAATCCTTCCTTGAGAAGAGGAGATTGGACACTATATGAACGACGTTTCGGCACGGAAAAATGCCACATGAACGTACGTTTCAGCTAATAGCGTTCTTTTCTACTCCCACCATTTCTTTTTCTTTGTTTTTTTAAGAGTTCTTTAATTTCTATTTATCTATTGTTTAAGAGATCAACCAAGAATGCATTTTTTCCTTTTTTTCAAAATTCCCCTCTTATCCTAGTAGATGTTTAACAATTTTATATATCAATTGACTTTTAGTAAAATAATAATAAATAAGAACCTTTTTCTTCTTAAATTGAGGCTGTTTATCTCTTTAATCCTAGCACATTTATTATAGAATTACAAATAGAAAGAAGTGGAGGGGTTGTTTATGTGTGGTGGTCTTGTGATGTTCCAATTTTGGATTGTTGTACTACTTTCAAATTGATAATTACTTTAATAAAAAAATCACATAAGAAAAACATATAAATCACTTCCTAAAGTGTGCAAGCATATTCAGTTCGGTAGTTATAGTATATAACGTGATCTACGAATTTTCTATCTAGGGACTACCAACGTGACTCCCATTGAATTCTAGGTGTTAATTGGGATTTTCAATCCTCCCGTTGACAGAATTTATATTATGAATTCAATTGATAAAATTTATATATTAAATGAACTAAAACATAATATCCTCTGTAAGAATAAATGTGATCAGTTTATATAAGTGGACTTGAATTATAGTTAGAAATTTCTTTTTTTTTTTTCCCTTCCCTCATTAGTAAAATGAAAGTTGTAAACCATCACAAAATAACTAATACTGCTTTGCCTATCACGTGGTCTGTTAATTTCCAAATTTGTAGAAGAAAAGAAGCTATAGATTGAGTTTCAAGCATTGTTACATATATCCTCATTTTCGCTTAACAAGAAGAAAATAGTTGTGATTTTTAATGTCTTGAAAATTAAAATGCACAATTTTAAATGCTTGTGGACTGAACAAAACTAACAACTACCCGACTACTATTTTCTTATTAGATAAGAATAAATCCACTCATTGTGATTGAGTAGATAACTATTTCTCTACTCATAGACTTGGTAATGGCAAATACATCTAAACAAGACAAGCACCCTCCACTACACCCTCTCCATACATGCATTGTTTATTGCAATTTGCAAAGTCGAAACAAGCCCCATGAGATCTTGCACTAGGCCTCCCACAAGATTGACCCTTATTGCAAAACTTGAGAACAATAATGAAGATAGCAATGAATGTGCACAATTCACAAACTAGACTAGTGTCAAAGGTCAATAACTCTCTAATTAAAATCGTACAATGCATGCTTGCTACTCTTGATGAACATGTTAGCCTTCCTATTAAAATTCTCTTATGACACACTTGGTAAAGATAACAGGATAACAAAAAATTTGTTGCCCATACAATAAATATCCTGTACAACATGTCCGCAAGCCAATATTGAACATCACCAAAGCCTTTATGCATACCAATCTGCAAGATCATCTCACACATGGAACCTCTAGGAATAATAGACTTAAAAGGAGATAATTTGAATAAAGAGAGGAACACTTTATTTGCTTGGCATATGCTACATTCCATAGTTTTAAGTGTATAAGGGATAGCCATAAGTCAACACACTTAAGTCCCTAACTTAGTGTCTAGGCACTTTGCTGGCCTTTCCGACACTCCACCCCTTTAAAGAACATTTTAAACAAAAGTTCAGCTAGCACAAGCATACTTTTTTTCGAGTCATCATAAACCTTTTTTGCAATGCTCCAAGTGTTCAATTAGCACCCAAACACATTGACACAAAGATAAAAATGTGAAGATCACAAATATAGGCTTTTCAAACTCCTTTGAATTCTCAAATCATGCCATAATTTTCAAAATACTCCAAAACATGGGAAAATCAAGAAAAATAGTACATGAGCAGGATTGATCCCAAATTTTAGCCATAAGACTTCTACAACATGCTTGATTTTTTCACCAAATCTTATCTTGAACTAAGCATGTTTGCTTGTAAGACTGTCATAATTGCTAGCTTATGACAATTAGCTATGTGTGTTAGAATAGGCTCTAGATGGTGCTTAATTAACGGGAAGATAATAATATGTATGCATAGATAATTAAGGCTGATTAAGGTACGGATGTTCCATATACATGGGGTTGTAGTTTTTTTTTTTTGTGATTTTCAGCGAGGCTATAATATGTTTCTAGTGTTTGAACTCTTCCTCTTTGGCAGTCCATTACATGTACTTGTGCTAGTTGTAACTAGGTTCAAATGTCTCCCCTCTCTCTTTTTCTCTCTCTCTTGCAACAATTTTGGTTTGTGTATGTATTTTTGAACTTTCCAGCAGCATGGCATGCTAACTTTTCAATCACTTAGCTTCTTTTTTACATTAAGTAATAGGAGACAATTATAATACACCTATGATGTACCAATGTACCATGCTAACTAGAGAAAAATAGAAAAAAATTGGTAGTCAATTTGTTTAAAGAGAAAGTGCTATTTTGAATAATATTTTCTAACTTTTGATAAAAAAAAATGAAAATGTAGTTTGAAAAGGTATTTTTTTTCTTTTAATTAAAAGAAATTATTTTCTTAAATCATCTTATTAAAATAATTTTACTTTCCTTTTCTACTTTCCTTCCTTTTTTGCCCTTTTTTTTTACTTCCTTTCCTCCTTTCTTTATCATCTCTTTCATCTTTCCATCTTTGCTGCTCTTTCTCCTCTCACTCTACTCTTTTCTTCCCTTACATTTTTCCATTTTGAACCCTCTTTAATCTTTTTTTTTCTTTTGTATTTCTACTCTTTCAATTGCTAGTTCACTATCCATTTCTTTTTCCATCACTTCCTCACTTTCTTTTGTGTCACCTTCCAATATTCCTATGAATATAATAAATATATCTAGCGAAAATGAATAAACATGCAATATAGGAACTTCATGTTAAGAAATGTCCTGAGATTTACTATTAATAAAAATAGCTATATAGTCTAAGGCAGGATACAAGTCATTATCCTCAAGGAATTATCCAAGTCTTTCATACAAAGCTTGAACAAGCAATTTTCCCAAGATTCACCAGACTCATCTATTTAATAAATGCACAATTAGAATAGGTAGTAGGTAGTAGAAAATGTAACCTAGTAAGGATGAGAAATGACTTGGGTGAGAAAAGTGTTTATCAAAGAGCTATTAAAATTATGTTATGTAAAAATCAGAGAAATAGTGCACTATTTATATGTTATAAATAAATCCATTGAAATAAATCTATTAGGAATAGATCCATTAAGAATAAATTTGTTGAAATAAATCCATTAGAAGTTATCCAAAAGAAGTTTGAATTTTAACAAAGCTAAAATCTGGTTTCACAAATAAGTGTTAAACTTTGTAAAATAAAAATTATTTTATTCTTTTTTTACAAAAATAGGCTTAGGCTAGGCTTCATGTGATATTTGTGAATAGGGGCAAATCCATTACTTTGCACTTGTTTTGGCCCACCTCATGCATGCAACTTGCTATTTTTTTCCTTGTCACTTTATATAAAAGAGAGATCTCATATACAAACCTTCTCTTGAGGCTTAATTTGTCAGATATAGGACTTGTTATTTTGAAATACAACATAATTTATAACAATCCCCCACATATTTCAAAAAACTTATAAAAGAAATTTAAGAATATTTGTTGAGTTCTTGAATAAATGTAAATCATTAATTTGGTGTTTTATAGACTATGAATCGAACCTAGAAAATGAGAAATATAATTTGCAAAGTTACTAATGAAATATTTAGTTTCTATAAACCTATAATCTTTTATTATAAAATAACAATCTCACTAATCAATTAACATTTGTAAAACATTTTCCTATATAGTGCGTCTAGTGCTAATAGGCCATCCACGTTCCCGGTAGTTCATGAGTGTTGTAAAGATCTTGCCAATATGTTATATGAGTGGCCTTACTCCACACTTATATAGGTGGATCCATTAGGTGTGCACTGTAATTGAATACACCACCTAAAAGGGTCATGGAATTCATTAAGAGTTAAGCATTTGCTCACACATAATTTACAATTTTAAAGCACTAATCACATACACTATAGGAGGGACATATATTAATCCTAGTGCTTTCAAAACTAATATTGACTTGTTATTACCCATATGAACTTACTTCATAGGATCACCAATCACATAAGTTAGGTTGTCATCAATGTTAATTTCTTAAAACAGCTTTAATTCCATTCCTCTTGATATATCAATTATTTGTTTTCTACCTAAAGGTTTTGTTAAAAGATCAGCTAAATTTCTTTCTAACTTTACATAATATATGGTAAGTATTCCATCTTTGAGAAATTATATCACAATATTATGTTTTAATCATATATGTTAACTTTTCCCATTGAAAGCTTTATTTTTAGTAATGGTTATTATTGATTGGCAATTGTAATGCATTAATAGTGAAGGTTTCGAGTTTGTACCCAATGGCATATTAGATAAGAAATTTCTTATCCACTCAACTTCACTTCTAGCCATCTCTAAAGCCATAAATTTTGATTCCATGATAAGTCTTGTTGTAATTGTTTGCTTAGATGACTTCTAAGCCACTGCACCACCACTAAAGGTGAATACAAAACCACTAGTCAATTTGGTTTTATCTGAATCAAAGGTCTAGTTTGCTTCACTATATCCTTCTAATATAGTGAGAAATCCACTACAAAGAATACTATAGTCTATGGTATCACTTAGATATTTCATTATTCTTACTAATGCAATCTAGTGATCTTAGTTAGGACTATCGACCTACCTACTTAGTCTACACATAGTGCTATGTTAGGTCTAGAAAAATCCATTAAATGCATTAGATACCAAATAATTTAAGCATACTCGCACTAATTTACTAACTTTTTTAAAAATTTTCTTTAATTGAGTATTAGCATCATAAGGAATACTAATAGGATTTTTCTCTAAATACTTAAATTTTTTAAGAAGTTTTTGTACATAATGTTATTGAATCAACATAATGTCACAATCGTTCCTTATGATTTTAATACCTAAAATAACACTAGCTTCACCCATGTCTTTCATGTCAAAGTTTGAAGTTGAAAATATTTAGTTTCATGCACAATAAGAAGACTAGTGCCAAAAATAAGAATATCATCCACATAAAATCTAATGATCACACACTTATTATTTTCAGATTTTGTATATGCACATTTATCCATTTTAACATAAGAAACCCATTATTTAAAAAAGTTTGATCAAATTTCTCATACCACTATTTAAGGGCTTGTTTTAAATCATACAAAGACTTTCTCAATTTGAAAACTTTTTGTTCCTATCTTAGGACCTTATAGCCATCAGGTTATACCATATAAATTCCTTCTTTTAAGTTACCATTTAAATAAGTAGTTCTAACATCCATGTAGTAAACAATTAATTTGTGAATGGAAGCTAATGTGGATAAGATACTGTTGGAATAGAGAGCCAAATAAGCGTAGCGAAATTAACTAATCCCAGCCAATAGATCCATGCAAAACGTTAGATTAGGATAGGGATTCGTTTAATACCTTTTTAGGATGACTCAAGAACTCGTTTGTTGATCACCTCTTCAACTTCCTTTTGGTCAAAGATTCCGAGGTATCCAAATAAACTAAGAGATCACTAATAAATGTCCACATGAACATTGATTGGAATTCTTCTCCTTTACCTCGTAGTGCTAGCTATGCCTCTTCAAGTGTTATGGTTAAAGAGAGGCGCTAGGATTTTTTTATGCTTGGAATGCATGAATAAGAAATCCTATATTATTATCTAAAAAGCCTATTTAAATAGGTGCATAGAAAACCCTAACTAATTGGACTTTGTTCCATGTATAATTATAGGCTTATTATTGGGCCTTATAATTATAATATGGTATTCCTAAATATTAGGCCCAAACAATTTAGTTCATTAATTCCAAATCCACTAGGCTCTAAGTGTGCGACCCTACAGGCTCTCATTACATTGGTAATGATCATTAATCATATTAATTATCATAAATAATAAGCGGTGTTTAGCAGCACATCATTGTTACCTAAGTAATGAGAAAGTCAGTGATTCAATTAAACCTTTACATGTGATCATTATTTATGTCCTTTTGTCCTAAACATCTAGATTGAGCATGAGACGTGGACCATGTCATTCTAGTGGAGCCCAATCTTGAGGTTTCTTAATTCCTAAGTAAGCTGACTGAAGCAAATGTAATTGACATCCCATGTCAATTTATCTAAGCATGGTCATGCATTTTCTCAGCTTTACTTAATCAAAGAGCTCATAGATGTTACTCTTATTATATAGGAGGGACAAATTCCATCTTGATCACACAAATCCCTCCGCATAATATGTGATATATTCAATAACTACCTTACATTTACCCAACCATGAGTGAGATAGAGTAATATCAAAATATGAAACTTACATGTAGGGAACCTTAGAGGTCTCAAGTTAAAGGACCATTTTAATAATGATCATTAAGAATCACTCATGACACTTATATAACAATCCATATAGTATTTTTAGAGTGGGTCGGTCCAGTATACAAGTTCTCTAACTTGTACTCGTGTGCAGACTTAATATCTCATATAAGTCACCACACATGATAGTCTTAACATATCAAAGCAACCTAATCCACAATGATATATGACTAGGAATATTTAACAATATAATTATTCTAAGGTTATTATCATAATTAAATATATTATGCAAATAATATATATATAATAATTGGAATTGCCATTAAAATAACATGATTCAAATTTACAATCATCAATATGATTAGTTTTAAGGCATATACACTAATAGATACAAATTAAAGAAATTTATGTTACTAGTGTTGGTGTGTGTCCTAGGAACCAATCATATAGATGATTAAAATATTATTATATTTTATTTTTATAATTTTATTATTATTCTACATGATTTATAACTTAACATAATAATTATCCTTGCAATAGCTTCGCTATTTCTAAAATGCCTCTAGTTAAGTATTATTACGAAAAGAATAGTAATAATACATCGAGACTAGCATGTATAGTGACTGATGATTACGAATCATGGATATGTGATATCAAGTTAATATATTAGTACATTGCTAGTGAACAATATATTGGATTGACCTACTATGAGAATATTGCATAAATAGACATGTCATAAGTTATTCTCATATGATCACAAATACACATAAACCTTTGACCTGAAGTTACTACGATTTCCTACATGAGAAATTACTCACTTTAATATTGTCCTATGGCACCTTTAATCAGGATGATGAATAGGACATTGATTGGGTGTGTCATAAATCGTGCAGAGGGAAGTGAGTAATGTAGATGTGACTTTGTTACTCTTGTATAAAAGAGAAATATCCTTAAGCTCACTTTAATATTGTCCTATGTCACCTTTAATCAGGATGATGAATAGGACATTGATTGGGTGTGTCATAAATCGTGCAGAGGGAAGTGAGTAATGTAGATGTGATTTTGTTACTCTTATGTAAAAGAGAAATATCCTTAGGCTCCTTGATTGAGTGAGACTTATAAATGCATGGCCATGCTCAATTAGATTAATATTTGATATTAATTATTTATTTTAAGTCTACTCAGTGTCAAGAAATGTAAATTGAACATTGACAAGGATGACACATTCCATGCCTCTAGTTCAATTTGGATATTATTATAAAAAGGGATTATGATACAAAACGTTGATCATGTGTTAGGTGGATGTCAAATCACAGACATTCTTACTACTTGAGTGGCAGTGATGTATTGCTAGATACCACTCACTATCTATAGCTCAATAATGAGTCATTATTAACGTAGTAAGAACTTATTGGGCCACACAAAAGAAGTAAGGATAAGATAATAATTAATTAGACTTTAATTATATTAATATCCAATTAATTGGACTTATTTTTGAGCATATATATTATTATTAAGAATAATAATGTGTTATTCACGTAATATATATATATATAATATTATGTGATATTATTTGATATTAAAATAATATCAAATAATTACATTATCAGATATTAGATAAATATATTATGAGATAATATTATTTTGATATTTGATAACTATATGCAATTATCTAATATTAAGATATTTATATTATAAAATAATATTGTCTAATATTAGATAATTAATACATAAGTACTATCTCCTCATTATCTCTAGAATAAGGATAAGATAAGTTATTAAGTATAATTAGAATTTTAGAAGCATTATCCTAGTAGGATTAGGATTGTGACTTGCTTAAGTTCTATAAAAAGAGGGCTTGAGGGTAGCACATGAGAGACACGCTCAGAGCTTCCATACAAATCCTAAATCATTCGGAAAATATTCAATCCTAATTCCTAGAGAGAAAAATGCATCTTAGTAGATTCGTGGAGGGTGAGAGGTCGTTGTTCACTCTGTGTGGATACTGTAGAGACGTTATACCTTCCGACTGGAATTTGATTCATCTGCTCTCAAGTTTTGATTAGTAGAAATACGAGTGCCCAATAGGTAAAATCCTAATCATTGATTATGCTTTTTGCATGGATCCTAGGTATAATTCAGATCAAATTTTAAATTTTCACTGCATATGATAATCCGAATTCCTAATAATTAGGGCAAAAGTATCAAAGTAGTTAATATTTTATTTTCATGAAAAACCTTTTGTGACTAAACAAGGTTTGAATTTTTCAATTAATCCATCAAGAAAATATTTCTTTTTAAAGATCCATTTATAACCTTTTGGTTTTGCCCCAAGTGGTAAATCCACTGGATCTCAAGTTTGATTTTTTTGAAATGGATTCAAGTTCTATTTTTATTTCCTTTTTCAAAAATTTTAACTTAAAAAAAGCAAGTACTTGAAAATAAGATTAAGGATTGTTACCGATAAGAAAGGTGTAAAAATCATTTCCAAAAGAGGTTTCTTTTCTTTATCTTTTACTTCTTCTCAAGACTTCATCATTCTATTTCTAAATTAGTTAGAGTTACATTTAAAGTCTTTATTGCATGAAAATTTTATCACACACTAGACAAATATGTTCAAAGAGTTTTTGCATTCTTTATTTCTATAAGTGTATTGCAATCAAGCACATCACTTTTCGAAATGAGAAATCTATATGCTTCATTATTACTAGCATATCCCACAGACATACAATCAAAGGTTTTATATCCCAACTTCCTTTTCTTAGGTTCAAGTAACTAGACTTTAGCTAAACACTCCAACACTTTTAAATATTGTAAGTTAGATACATAACCTTCCTATAATTCATAAGGTTTTTTACCGATTTTGTAAGTGACATGCATATGAAATTGATTCCTTTCATAGATTACCAAGCACAAAAGAGTTTAATAACAAAGCATTCATCATTTCTTTAAAAATCCTATTTTTTCTTTCTGCTACTCCCTTTTATTAGGGTGAATATGGTGGTCTTAACTCACGTTTATTCCTTCTTTTTTGTAAAAATCATTAAATAAGATAAATTCTCCTCCTTTGGCTAATCTAACCCTTTTAATTTTCCTACTTAGTTGATTTTCAACCTAAGGTTTGTATTGTAAGAGCATAGAAAAGGTTACATATTTATTCCTTATTAAATACACTTTGGTATATCTAAAGTAATCATTTATAAAAGTAATATAATACTTTTTACCACATCTTGTTATAGTTTGTTTTAAATCATTGAGATCTACACAAATTAAATCTAATGAGTTTGATTCCCTTTTATTTATGGATATACATGTTTTCTTAGTTAACTTACATTCTACACAAACTTGATATTTATTCATATTTTTAGAAATAACCTCAAGAATTAATCCTAGAGTTCTCATTTTTGCAATATAAATAGAATTTACATAACCTAGTCTAAGATACCATAAAACAAATGAATCAACAAAGTAAACAAAAGTAGATGCAATCTCATTCACAGCATCAAGGACATTCAATAAAACAAACCCTAGTTGCAATATCCCTTTCCTACAGAAACATTATTTTCATCATGATTATCTTGTCAAACTCAAAAGATACTTTAATCCTAGCTTTCCAAGTAAAGAAATAGAGATTAAATTTGCCCTAATAATAGGCCCTTGCAAAACATCACTTAATGCCAAGTTCTTGCAAGATGTGAATTTTAGAAGCATTTTACTCTTTCCAAGAACATTCATAGCTCTTGAATCTTCAAGGTAGACCAAATCCTCTCCATCTCCTACTAGTGAATAATAGGTGAAGGCTTTTTTATTAACATAGGTTACCTTATAGCACTTGAGTTTATCACCTAATCTTTCAAATTGACCACAATGTTTGCTTGAGAAATTATTGCCATGAGTATGTCATCTTTATCATCTCTAATCAAATTTGCTTTAGATTTTGCAAGATTGTCATTTCTCACCCTTTTCTTACATTAGGATGTATGATATCATGACTTTCCATTAACATAATAGTTTCCTTTATTTTTCTTAAAATTGTAATTAGTAGTTTTAGGCTTATAATCTTTTTTAGAATTCCCAAAAAGGGGTTTATGATTATACTTCATTTGGTGTGAGTTCCTTTAATGTTGATTCTTTTGGTATGAACAATCTTGTGCTAGATTAGCTTTCATTGTCAATGCCCTTACCTTAATAGCTTGTATTTCTCAATGATTAGTATCTTCAATGATGATATGAATGGTAAGTTCTACCAGTGAGAGTTGTTTATGCTTGTGTTTGAGTTATTACTTGTAGTTGCTCCAAGAAACAAGTAGCTTATCGATCAGAACCTTTGTAACAAACTTCTCTTGCAACACTATTTTTTCAACTTTCAGATCCTCCAGCAATTCATGATATTCATTCATTTATGTTTTTATATCCTTTTCATCATTCATCTTCTATCAATAAAAATCTTTTATCACAAATTTCTGCTTGCCCACACCTTTAGCAATGTAGTTAAGAATCCTTGAATTCCAAATTGTCTTGGACTCCTTATAGGAATAATAAACCTTAAATAGTTTATTAAATAATATGCTAATTGTATGATGACAAACCTTGTTGGCATAATTCCATCTTTCTAAATTCTACTCCATATTTGCATCAGTGAGAGCACATGTAACTCCATGGATGTTTAGAAAGGAGAAAATGCACTCCTGCCATCTTTTGAAATTTTAACCTCGAAATACCTCAATCTTTGAAATTTCTAGAAAACATTTGGCAAATGAGAGATTATGCAATGATGGATTGGCAGTGCATTTAATACCTAGTGGTTAACTATTGTTCGAAGCAAAAGCATCAATAACAATAGCCATGATAATTCCTTCATATTGTTAATAAAAATGGATGTGTAGTATAAGGGAAGATATAGGTCACTATCCTCAAGGAATTATCCAAGCCTCTAGTACAGAGCCTGAATTAGCAATTCCCTTAAGATTCAACAAACTCATCTATTCTATAAATCCATGATTAGAATAGGCGGTAAGCTGCACGAAATATAACCTAGCAAGGAGGAGAAATGACTAAGGTAAGAAGAGTGTTTATCAAAAAGCTATTAGAGCTATGTTATGTAAAAATGAGGAAATGATGTACTATTTATAGGTGATAAATATATCCATTCACATGATATTCACCCATAGGGGGCAAATCCACCATTTTACACTTACTTTGGCTCATCTTATGTGTGCGAGTCCATTGCTTTCTTTCCTTATCACTTTATATAAAAGAGAGGTCTCATATATACATTATTCTATGTAATAACATACATAACAATACTATATGCACAAAAAATGGTATTCAAAATTGAATTTTGAATGCAAATCAAGTGTTATAATTAAATATAAAATGATGAGATAAGTTTGTAATACTCAATCTATTGAATATAAAAGATTTAGAACTCAATTTTGGATTTTATTTTTGAAATTTGTAATATTTTTGTTATGTGTGTTGTATGCAATATTCCAATTACAATGCATTTCATAATTGCTATATTGAACCACAACATTCTTATTGCACATTATAATTTAGAATTTTAGTGCTACATCTTTTCCATGAAAATTAGATAAATTTCAATGCTATGCTATTGCTACTAGAGAACATTATCAATGTTCCTAGAAAATCACATAAGTGCATAACAAGAACAAGAAAGACAACAGACCACATATGTGTATAACAAATGCAAGAAAAATAATAGATCACATAAGTTCTTAAAGAAACATAAGAAAAAGAATAGAACCTTCATAGGTTGAAAAGTAGTACGTGTATGGAATAATAGACCCCTTAATTTCATTTGCCAATAATCCCCTTTTTCCTCTCCTTATAATGAATTTATTTTATAATTAGTTTAAAATAAGTAAATGTATAAGTAACAATTATATAATGTAACTATACTTTATAAAATCATAATACTTGTAGCATAAAATAAATTATAATTTGAAATTATATATTAATTAAGATACTATATTATAATTTCTATCTTTTTAAAAGATTTATGCATTTTAATGCCTTGTTGATTCTTGACTCCCAAATCTACCATTTTTGCAAGCATAATAGATATTTTTCTTTCATAATTTAAAACTATCTACTATAATAGTATTGTAAATAAATCATAATCCACAATGTTAATGTATAAATAAAACATTCAGGGACATTGGACAATGCTGCTTCCAAACAACATAGGAGAAGTACAAAATAATAAGCAAAATAACCCCATGAGTACATGAAAGAACCCCCTAAAAAAGGTGAATTAGACTCATCTTTTTTGAAGTTTAATTTAATTATACTTATACCATTTTAATTTTAGAAATATGTATCCAACTTCTATATTTTTCAAAATTAAAGAAAATAAGTTTATGTTTAAAATAGATGAGAGAAAAAGTAAGTGTATATTAAAAAAGAGATTAGAGTGTATCCTTAAAAATAAAAAGAATATGAATGTAATTATAATACCCTAAATAGAGTAAGAAAGTTTGAGAAGAAATTTTGATTAGAAATATTCTCATACAAAAATCTAATAAGATAATTAGGTAAAATTCAAGTAGATCATGAAGATAGTTTGAGGGCATATTTAGCTAGAATTTTTATAGAAATTATAGTGAATACTAGTATGGTGAAAATATAATTGAAAATTGAATATTAATTTTGAAAAAATTATATAAAGACCTAATAAGAAATTTGAGGTTCACATAGCCCAAAAATAGCCTAAATAACTTAAAAACCTAGAAATTGAACCCAAATTTGAAACAAATCACCTTGGTTCATTTGGAATGAGTTAGTTCAACTTTTTTAGGCCTAAATTTGATTTTAGAAACTCAAAAAATAAGGCTCAAATGAAACCCAAACTTGTAGAGGAACCCAATGGCAAATTTAGTGAATAAGTGGCAAATTAGAGGCATTTGTCAATGTGTGTTTCTAGATATTATATTTGGATAAATTTTAGTGGTTTTGAAAAAATTATCTTCTAAATTTTATGCCCTAAAAATTATGCAAGCATGTTCTTTTTATCATCAAAATTTTTACAAAAAAAAATACAAAAAAGGGTGGCTTATGAAAGAAGCCTTAGAATAAGGCTTTATATATGGCTTTTAGGGGCATTTTTGTATAAATTTTTTTGCTCTTCTTGAGTAAAAATAGAGTGCTCTCTTATTTCTCTAATAGTTCTGAAGAGGTTCTCTAAGTGGTTTCATTAAATTCATGTAAGGTAATCTAGATTTTTTTCCCATCCTCTTTAAGTTTTCATGGTAATCTTCTCTTTGAAATTTCTAAAATTTGGTTTTATTTTAGGGTTCTTTAAAAGGTTTTGAAAACTAAGAGGATCAAGAATTCAAGGTGAGTGGCAACTATCCCTTATTCCATTGAATTTCTCAGGAAAGATGAAGAATTTGATAATATTTGCCATTATGGATGTTAAACTAAGTTACGGTGTAGTGTGGTTTAATTTTGCTACTATGAATGTTAAAATGATGATATAATATTGGTATTTTAGTGTCAAGATAGGCAAGAATACAATCATTAAGTCTTTCCTTAAAAGATGACAATAAGATTATATTGAGATTAGAAAAAAGAATATTAAAAAAGGTTAATAGTATGTTTCTATTTCTCTTTGGAATCAAAGGTTAGAATTTATTAAAATTCCTATTTTTAGCATATTAATATCATAAACAGTGTTAAAATAGGTTTGGAAAGAATTGAAAAATTTTGAAAAATTTAACCTTATAAAAAGTAAAGTTGTATGGACTTTGATTATAAGAACTCAAAACAGAATTTTGAATTCTATGTTCTAAAGTTTGGCATTGTTAGAGCAAGAATTTGATTAAGAAAAATTAAATTAATTAATATTTTTTATTATTAACATGTTAGCAAGCTTAAATAAAAATTTAGGGACAATTGGAATTTATTTGGATGCCAAGAAGGATCCTCTTCCATAATAACTCTAAAACTACCCAAAATTGGTAATTCTATGTTTTTGGTTCTAGATGAATAGTACTGATGTGGTATGTTTGTGAAATAATTGAAGTTCTGCATCATCTAACATGTTAAGGATGTTGTATAAAAATCTGGTAATAATTAGAAGTGATTTAAATATTGATAAAAGGCTTTTTATTGTAATTTCTCTTGTATTATCCTATTTGAATTTCACGATTTTGGCATTATGTGGAAAGTACACGAGGGTAAGGAATTTCTAAGAAATTGATTTTTTATATATGGTAATCTATTGAAAGTATTAGAAAAAAATTTAATAAAAAATTTGAATAGATTTGAAAGCTTAAAAGGCACTAAACCATAAAAGTGTTAACACTACTTGACATGTTTAGTGTTTGACACTTTTTATTGAATAATGTTGCAAGTGATTGAAAATTTTGATACACTTGATAATGCTTGAGCCATGAATTGCTAGCCATTCAAAACAATTAAGTGTTATCATTATCTTGAATAATTAATGCTATGATCGGTATCTTATTATTACTCACCCTGTACATGATTTGTAAGGGGAATATTTATATCCCTCATAGAAAAGGAGAGGCATGATTAGGATTGAACGAATAAGGTTGATGAACTTGTGCCTATGGTGGCGGGAATTAAAGCTAGACCAAAGATATAAAGAAAAATATATATACCAACTATTGTCATTCACTTTAATAAAATTTTTAAACATGAAACATAAGAATTTTAAATAGATAACATTTTACATTGTAATATATATTTGGTTTATAATTGTGAAAACTTTCTAGAAAAAAAGAAAAGAAAAGTAGTCATTTAATAAGTATTTCAATACTCATTCTCTTTTTGTTGAATTCTCATTTATAGATATGAAGCATGGATCTCGACACTTGTATCAAAACCTTCTTTTCACTATAGGGTATATTTTTAGATTATATGTTGTCATAGATTATAAGTGTTTTCAGTGGAACCCTGTGCAAATTGTACTATAAAGTTCAAGAAAATAAATTTTAAATTTAATCTTTTTGTAGTCAATTATGTTCAACAAATCCATTCATTGGAAGGAATATCCAGTAGTTTTAGTTCCATTAATATGCTAGCTTCTTCTGCCTCATCCATAAGGTTAGATTTTAAGGAGGATAGTGAAAGGAAATAGGATAGTTCTAATTAAAGGTTTTTTTTCGATAATTTTTAGGTGCGTAAATTTATATTTTCAAATCATGAACTCTTATATAAATATCCTCATTATATATAAATTATGTTTTGAACTGTAATATCTCAAGTTTGAATTTGGGTTTTATAAATTTTAACATTTACAAATAAGTATTTATTTATTTGGTAATAATTGATGTTAAATTGAAAATAATACTTAAATCATATTTATGCTTATGTGGCTATTTTCTAAAAAACTTTCTACAAATTGAAAATAATTTAATATTAGTTTAAATGGTTTTATAAGGAAGATTTCATGAATTGAAAATAATTTTAATAAAAATGGATAGAAGGATTCATAGAGTGATTTGTGTATTTTTTATCTTTTATTTTAATAATTATGAAAAGTTTAAAATATTTATTTTTAGAATTTAAAATTTATTAGATTGTTGAAAATATATGAATGTTTAAATAGAATTCGTATATGAGAATTAATTTTTATTTTATAAATCAACTATTATATTTGTTTTAAAATGAATGGTTGAGATTTAATGGAAAGTGTGAGAAATATGTGTGAGAAATATAGGATAAAAACCTATGATTGCAGCATTTTTCTTCTTGGATATCATGCCTCCACTTTCATTCTTTTTCTACAAGTTGCTTTCTTTTATTACTTTTATGTAACCTTCTTAATGCACATGTGGATAGCAGCCTAGACCTATTAAAACGAGCTAACCCAACCTTATTAGGCTAACCCAACAGGTAAAAACTATACGTCAGGCCAGTCTCAGGTCGGGCTACTTTTTCACCAAGTCCAGCCTAAATCGGATTGCTATAGTACCAATTCTAGTCTCAGTACCAGTCTCAATCCCAGGTCAATATTTACTAAGCAAGTTCAAGCGAGTTTTTATAACCCGTTATATTTTATTATTATTATCATATTAGTTATTTATTTATTATTAATTTTATGCCATTAATTAATTAAAATCTATTATTATTTATTAAATATAATTATATATTATTATTATGATTTAAAATGTTATTATTTTTTAAAATTATATATTTTATTTAATAAAATAAATAATATTATTAAATATATATTGATTAAATCCGAAGTATTATTTATAAAAATAAATATATTTAATAATTTATATATTATCAATTAAATTTAAATTTAAGATATAACTTCTTAATATATTAAAATTTAAATAAATAAATAATTTTAATTTTAAATTTCAAATATTTTTACTTAAAAATGGAACACTGAACTAATTAATTCAATTAACAAGTTTAATATTAAAGGTTCAACTTACATAAAAAAATTTATAATAAAAATAAAATATATTATGTTATGCTTATATTATTTAGTGATATTGACACATAAATGATAAATAAATGGGGTGAATATATTGAAAAAAAAATAAAATATGTAATAAAATAAATAAAAATAATGTCTATGAGTTGTAAAACTTTGATAAAATTTCAATTGATATATGTTTAATTTCAAATATAGTACTTAAAAGATTTATAGTAAAATATATTGATAAAATTTAAGTAAATAAATTTTAATTTAAATTTTCAAATATGTTTATTAAAAAATAGAATAATTAGTTTAATCGATATATTTTATATTAAATATTTAACTTATTTAAACTAATTTTATAATAAAAGTAAATTATGTTACATTATATCTATACTACCTAGTGATATTAGTATTAGAATTATAAATTATTTATTTATATAATTTATAATAAAAATAAAATAAATAATATAATATATACAAACTATATAATAATATTAGTGCTTGAAATATATATAGTAAGAATGAACCTATAAAAAAATATAATTAGGTAAATAAAATAATAAAAATAATGCATCACATATGAAAAGTAACATTATAACAATGGTTAAAAATAAAATATATAATTAAATAATTTGATTAAATTAATCTTAAATTTATTTAAAATATATTTACAATAAAAAAGAAAATATATTTTATATTCTATTATTTAGAGATTTATACTAGTGTTTGGATTATAATTTATAAATAATAGAAATTGAAATAAATGCATTTCATATTAAAGTTTTAATTTATGTAAAATATATCATATTTTATGTTGTTTAACTTATAAAATTCCTTCTTATAATTATTATATATCATTGTTATTATTATAATTACTCTTAGTATTATAAAATATAATTATATTATATTATTATCATTTAAAAATTATTGTTGTTATTTTTATTATGGTTATTATTTAATAGAATTAAAAATAATAAGAAAATAAATTAAAAATAATAATTTTTAATGTGAAAAACTCCATTAAGAAGGGTAAAAACCACAGGATAGACCTAATTTAGAAAAATTTTACTATTAAATAAAATGAGTAAAAATATTTTGATAACTAAATTTATAACATATAAATATGTCATTATTTCTAATTATTCCTTCACTCGATGATGATTCATCCTCTTGCAAATTATTTTATTGTTTATCTTCTGCATCAAACCAATCCTTCAAACAGATAGTCATCTCTAAGTTCTGATCATTCATAGATAAAAGTTTGTCATCCAAAATTCGCTCACCAAAGAGAAAATGCACTTTCTGATGCTACTAAAGATATTGGAAGGGTTAGTATATCACATGCCATAAGAGAAAATATATGATATTGTGTTATTTGTGCTTTCCACCATTCTAAAATGACAAATTTTGGTATTTTAGTTACAATAAATGTAAATAAGTAAGAACTTAACTTATTGATTGAGAGAATATCATCAATTAAATTTAAAAAGTCATCATATTCTTCACGAAATGGGATACTTATTTTTGAAGAAGATGAAGAACCTACATATAAATGTGAAGAACTATATTTATTACTATATACTAGAAACATTTCAAGTAGTAAATTATTTATATTATTCATATAAAACTCTAAGTCAAATTTATATTGTATATTTTCATGGTACTTTTGTAGCAATTTTTTCACTTTTTTCTTATTTAACTTTAGGACCCATAATTACACATTAATAATAATTTCAAACCCATTAATACTTCTAAATTTTAAAAATGCAGAACTACAATTAAGTAAAACCCTAAATATTGAGTGAGATATTAGATAATAAAAATCAAATAAAAGATTAGTTGTCTTATAAAATATTTGTAAAAATTGTAAGCAAATTTATGCCCTTTCCTATTTAACATTTTCAAGGTGATGATTAATTTGAATTTTTATTGAATAAAAAGCATCTATGACATCTTTATACTCTAAACAAAATTTCAATATTTTGAAAGTAGAATTTCATTGTGTACAAACATCTTGTGGAGGCGTCTTAGGTTTCTTAGACATTTGAGTACATAATTGTTTCCAATTATACTTTGTAACCGGTGATGATTTGATAAATAAAACTATATTTCTAAAATTTTGTATAAGTATAGAAATAACTTTTAATGCATCTTGAACAACTAAATTTAAAATATAACATGCACATCTAAGATGAAAAAATTGAGCATCAAGTATAGGATTTAGAGTTGGAATTAAAATTCTAATAGTACTAATATTAGTAAATGTATTATCAAAGGTAATTGAAAATATTTTATCTGATATCATGTATTCAGTATAAGTATTTTTTTTATATAACAAGCAATAGTAAATGCATCATGTGATGGTGGAACTGATTTAAAACAAATAATTCTTTTATATAAAATAAAATTTCATTAATATAATGGGCAATTACACAAACATAATCTAGTTGAGATGGTAATATCCAAATATTAAATGTAAGTGCAATTCTACTTTTGAATTTTGAAAAAAAGTTAGCAAAACTCATTTTCTACTCTTTAAAAAATTTATTCAATTATTTACACTAGTATTCTTACTCATACCTCACCATTAAGGATTAAAGTGTTGAAGAAGGGCATTTAATTTTAGAGAATTAGTTACACCAAAAGGCATTTCAGCATGACAAATCCATTTATATAATTCATACTCACAACTATTTTAGCTAGGCATATTAAAATTTTTCCTTGAAATATTTACAACATCTGCATGTTTAGAAGAATAATAACGTCTCATTGTACTAGTACCACTATAACTATCATAATTATAATTTTTTAGATAATATTTGTAAAATGCTTTAGCTACATTTTAAATCAAAATAATTCCATATATTAGAATTTTTTGATCTTTTTATTAAATCAGATAAGGATGTATGAGTGTTTATATTCTTACAGCTACGAGCACGTTGTGAAAATAGATATCAAAAAGGAAGAGGAGATGATATAAATTTGGGTGTATTTGAATGTGTATTTGTAAAATTATTATTTAAAAAATTAATAGCTACATTTTCTAAAAAATATTGATCATCAAAATAATTTTGTATATTATTGAGATTATTCAAATTCATAAATAAAATTTATTAATAATATAAAAATAAAATTACTAATATTAAATTTAATAAGAAGAATAATTAACTAAAATATTATAAAAATTAAAATATATAAAATTTAATAAAAATATACAAAAATATAAGTAGAAATTAGAAAAAGGTTAAAGAGTGTCATCAATATTTTTCTTTCAAGTGAAAATTTCAATACTTTGTAACTTCATGCACCACTTCCACCTTCAATCTTCAATATTTGGAGAGAAATAAAAATTATAGAAATGATATTGAAGAGAATGAGATTGAAAAGAGAAAGAATGAATATTTGTTGTAATTGAGAAAAAAGAATTAAAGATTGATATTTATAATAGTAGAAAATATATAAAATTATTATAATATATAGAAATGAGCCGTTACACAACGGCTACTGGCTATAGAGTACCTATTTTATCAATAACTCTTATCTAAATCTCTCTTCCTAGTTATTTTCATTTAATAGCTACTTTCCAATTTCCCCTATTTTCCTAATGTGAAAGCGGCAAAACGTGTCCTCACTCCTTAAGTTGGCGGGAATAAAAAGTTGAGCCCTCTGACCTTCGACTTCACCATCATGAAAATTGAAAAATAAAACTTTCGCCATCGTGCTAGTGTCAAGTCAAATTCAAAGTAATGCCTTTCAATTTCAACCTTTAGCATCAAAAGGCAAAAGTCTATCAATTAGATAGTAAGGAAAATTTTCAAATTAATGCGAAAATAATTAAATTAAATAAATTTTATATTATATATTTATTTTATTTAATAAAATAAATTTATATTATTAAATATATATTGATCAAGTTTAAAGTATTATATATAAAAATAAATATATTTAATAATTTATATATTATCAAATATATATAAATAAATACTCATACAAATAATATATTAATAAAAATAATTATAATAATTCATCTATAATAATAAAAAATAAATAATAATGTATTATATTATATATATGTATATAATATATTTAAAATTAATGTGAAAATTATTTATTTAAAATTTTTAAATAATTCAAAATTTTAATATTAAATTACTAATTTAAATTTTAATATAATTATTTATTTTGATAAAATTATATAATATATATTAATAATATTAAATATATAAATTTATTAATGTTAATATTAAAAATTATTTTATATTGCTCGTATATATAATTTTAATATTGTATATATTAAAGTATAATTTTAATATATCAAAATTTTTATTTTAATATCTATATAAAAATTAAATAAATAATAATAAATTAATTATTTATTGCTCACTATTATTACTAAATTAACGGATTAACCTAATAACCCCACAGGTTAACACTTACTAATCCTAATCCTCTATAAGATCGGGCTAATAAGTCACAATTCTTTATCAAGTCAAACTACTGTTATCATTTTTTGTATCAATTTCAGTTCGAGATCATGTAAAATTATACCAATCCTAAACTAATTGATTAAACTTAATCCATTTTAACACCTTTATGGCAGCGTCTCCAGATTTTTCAGCCTCTCCAGATTTTTTAAGAAATTGTTGCTGCTCTCCTTTGTTACTGTTGCACCGCCCTTGTCTCATATTTTCTGGTTTCTTTTTCTCACCAACTCAACTGTCTCTTCTGACTGGTACACCATCTCACTTGATCCCCAGTTTTCCTTCTTTTTTGGGTGCTGTTGTTGTGGTTTTCTCTCTCTCTCACGTGGTTCTGTTCAGCTTCCTTTCTTTAGCAGCTTCTTCTTCTCTCGTTCCCCCCTCTCCTCTTATACGGCCTCCCTCTCTCTCCCGAATTCTCTCTGCCTCTCTCCACTCTCCAGCGGGCTTTTTCGTTTTTCTCTTTCTTCCCCGTTTTCCCTCTCACCTCCAAACTGCCTCTTCCCGTCAGCACTTCTTTCCTTTTTGCTGACCAAGACGTTGCTGCCATGAGGACCAGAGGCTGAGCTTTTGTTTTCCTGCCATAGCCCGAGCTCGTTAATGCGAGGGGATGTGTAGCGCTGGGTTTTTCACTGTATTCTTCAATGTGGTGCAACCGTTGTACCTTGCCGTGTTTCCTACATTCAGCCGCAGCCGCTGTTGTAGCTGTCGTTCCTTCCTCCAACTTCTGGTGAGATTAACGCAACTCGTATCATGGGAGAAATGTAGTTGGGTTCCGCAGGGCAGCTGAGCTTCCAATTTTTCACTGTGCTGGCCAACCACGGTGCTCCGGTCACTGTTCATCCTGCCAGAATTTTTGTAGAAAAAGGGGTGAACATTTGACAGCTCAAAATCCTTTTCATTGAGGCTGAATAAGCTTGATATAAAGAATTTCTAGTTATGAAAATTAAGGAATTAAAGTATTAAAAATATCATGATAAGAACAAGATGAGGTGAACCCTTTCAAGAGTAGTTCATTTTGATATTCTGGGGAATATGATTTCATGTTATCAAATAATAGTGGCTTTAAGTGGGATCTCCATACTATTAGTATAGTTATGGATTTCTATGACTAGCTTAAAAGAAAGCAATAGTTACAAAATAATTATAGTTAATCATATATTATGGAGATGAGTAACGTATGATTCGGTATGTTAAATAAAAATATATCAAGAATAGAACAAGAAGTGAGCTTGAAAAAGAAATGAGTGATATCTATATTTATGATTTTAGTATATTATTGTAAATTATAAAATAGGACTAAAGAATGAAATGATAAAAGTGGATGTTTCAGGATTTCTTAAGGTGGATTAGTGTTAATAGGTGAATATATATTTTACCACTATTTTTATTTAAATAAAAAGATAATTTAGATATTATGAAATGTATTCTTCTTGTTGATAATTTGGGATTGAATTTTTTCCATGATCAGACATAACTAGCAAGGAATGATAATTTGTAATATAAGTATAGGTGTTTGTTTGTGTGAATATGATTGCTTATGCTTGAAAACATAATAGCTAGGATTATTGATAGAATTTGAGTAAAGGTTAATGGATCAGAATGCGTAGCGAAAGTATGATTATGTCAACCTTAGTTATTAATTGACTAATTTTGATAAGATTACACTAGTTCATAGTGTAATTATGTTATGTACTTTAGTTATCCATAATTGTCAAATAATTGCCTGAGAGTTTGTATTGGATTTGGTGACATGAATAGAATGAAATTCCAACAAAATGATAACACTATGGATTGAGCTTTATAAGGTATTGGAATTTGTGAACTGTGTTAAAGCAATAACACAAGATATCATGATCTGTTATGAAAGGATGATGTGATAACCAGAACAGGAATTCTTGGTAATAGTTAAGAAAGATATAAGATTGATTTGAGAGTAGGATGATAATTTCCCGATGAATGGTTGAAAAAGTATAAGCTTGGTTGTGAAATCAAAAGGCAACAATATATATGGTTATTATAATAGAATGTGTGATTAGATATGATACTAGAATTTTACTTGTTATGGGATGTCACTGACTGACATGAATGTAAAGACACAATGTGACTATGATGATTTGTTTGCATTTCAACATTAAAAATTGTTTGTGATTGTGTTATCTACTTGGAATGGGTAATATGTATTGTGATGACAATATTATGTATCATCAAATAGTCGTACTTTTCATAGATCTTGTGCAGGAGAATTCTCATTTTAAGATTTGGTATCGTAGATTTTAGAATGTCAAGAAAGAGGTTTGTTAATAATTTTCATTTATCATATGCCTAACTATGATTATTATATATAAAAATTGAACTTTCACAAGATATTGGTAGATATATGCTTACTGAGTTTCTATAACTCACTTTGTTGTATCTTTAATGTTTTCAGGTTAATATTAAGATTGTTGTACTTTTAAAGATCTAAAACCGCCTTGCTTAAGAACTTTGATAGTTGGGTAAAGATCAGAACTAAAGAATAAAACTTTAATGATTTAGAGTTTGATATATTGAGTTGATCATTATGTATTAGTGATGAAATTATATAGTATCATGAATGTAAGCGATTCTATTGTATTTGGAATTACAATAGGTTTTGTATTATAGGCGTGTGACCTTCAGAAAGTGTCTAAAAATAAGAGAGATTTTATCTATTTTTCTATAAAATTTTGGACTAAAAATTTAAATCCTTTTGAGATTTGGGAACTTTTGTTAGATAGAAAGAGTAAAAAATAGTTAAGGCTTGTGAAAATCAATAATGGGATTCATGTCGGTCACGAGAATGACGGGTCATGACATGAACCTCCGATGCATATGCAATCAATATCATTTTCCATAAGCACTTACTAATATTCTTAATAAAGTTGAGAAAATAGATGAATCAGAAGCATCTTAAAGGCTTGTAAGGATAGCTAGTTAGTATGTTAATACTAGTTAAATATTTTTATATCGATCACAATACCTAAGAATCAGGTTATGATAGAGTTGATATTAGAGTATGGTCTTGAACAACTATATATAGTAATGTCAACAAGGACTCCAATTAGTCCCTGAAAACTTTGGAAGGTTGAAGGAAGAACAGATGTCAATCATAGTGCATCCATGAAGATTTATAGATATTGTTTATACTTATTCATTTTTAAAGAAGTAGTATCTACTAATCAATGCTATTTAATAGAATTATGGCTAGAAAAAGACAAGCTTAAGATAGAATACTCTAAAGATGTACTAGGGCATATCTTAAAGTGTCAAATCATGAAACCTCCACAAATATACCTCTAGAAAACCTTCATAAAGTAGAATAAAAATAGCCTGAAGCTCCAACATGGGTTATAATGTTAGAGTAGACTCTGAAAAAAGTCTTAGCCTAAAACTAGCAACCTTCTATTCCACCTCTAACCTTACCAACACCAAGGTAATAACTTCTTCCATTGCCTCTAAGAGAATAATTACAGATGGTATATCAATTTTAAAAATTAAACCCCTTAAAGTATATTATTATGAATATAATAATAGATCTATATCAATTTGTAGACCAGATAGAAAGAACTTGTAAATTATTAGGGCATAGTGAGAATATAATGGTAGAATTAATAGGTTATTAACTAGAAGATGTAGCTCATTTTCAATATGTTCATAATATTGAATCCATAGTCATTGCTAATGAACCAATTATCTAGAAGTAATTTCAAGTTGAGCTAATCAATAGGTTTTTACTGCCTAGCATACGAAAAGTAAAGGTTCATGAGTGTAAAAGGTTAACCCAAGGATCCATAACAATAGCTTAATATGGCACACAGTTTACTCAACTATCTTAATATATAGAACATTTAGTGTTCATAAAGAAAGATAAGGTGAGCCGATTTGTATACAGCCTTTAGGATTATTTCTATGATCGAGCAGATGTTTCTAATAGGAGAGTGTATAAACTAGCCTTAAATCAAGTAATAAAGACAAAATTACGAGCTAAGGAAAGATAGAGTAGAGAAACAAGTTCAAGAAAGAGAAAGACAAAATTTTAAGGAAGAAACAATAGAGACATTAGGAAAGTGATAACTATTCAAAATGTACTAACTAGAAATAAATGAATGAGAAGAAATATATTTCAAGATCAATGAAGTTTCTAGGGAAGAGTGACCTATAATAGATCAAAAATGGGTCCTAATATCTCTTATAGGACCTATTCATTTTAAAATCTACCCAATAGATCTGTATATTGTCTTCAATGTAACCTTAGTCACTCTAGGTAGAGCAAATCCTATTTTAGATGTGAACAGATGGGGCATCGAGCTTATGAGTGCCTGATTATTTAGCAAGAAAGCAACGTCATAGCTCTCAATATGTAACTTACTTAAAATACAACTGTAGCAAAACTACCAATGAAAATGAAGAATTCAAGAAAGGGCCTAGTTGGGATGAACCAAGAATGTTTGCTATGACATGCTAAAAGGCTCGAGCTTTTAATGCAATTGTAACAAGTACTATATTAGTCAAAACATTCTTAATAAAAGTGTTATCTGATCCTAGTGCTACTTATTCTTTTATATCTATAAATTTATTGGTTAAATTCTTAAAACTATTAAGTAAAAAGAATAAACCTTAATGGTAAATACACTAATGGGGGAAGTCATCCTTGTAACCCACGGTGTTAAAGGTTATATGATATGGATAGATACACATCTAACTTTGATTGATTTAATTACATTAGGCATGGTAGATTATGATATAATTCTAAAGATAGATAGGCTATTGAAATGTCATGCTTTTGTTAACTATTATTGCAAAATTGTAACTTATCAACTGGAAAGGAGAGAGATTTAAATTTTTCAAGGTAAAAAGAAGGCATGAATGCCTACTTTCATATCATGTAGAAAAGTTTGAAAGCTAGTAGATAAATGATGTATTGTATGGATAGCCTCAGTAGAGAAAATGAAAAAAAAGAGAAAAAGTGGAAATGCATGAAATTCCTATAGTAAAAGAATTTCTTGATATTTTTCCAAAGGATTTACCAAGATTACCATTAGATTGAGAAATTGAACTTACAATCAAAACCATCATTGGAGTAAACACAAGTTCTATAGCACCTTATTGAATGGCATTGATGGAGTTAAAGAAACTAAAGGAGTAATTATAAGATTTGTTAGATAAAGGTTTTATGCAACCTAGTACATTATTATAGGGAGCATCAATGTTGTTTGTAAAGAAAAAGGATATCACATTATGGTTATGTATTAATTATCGATAACTGAATAAAGTTACCATTAAGAACAAGTATCCCTTACCAAAAATAGACAATTTGTTTGATTAATTGTAAGGATCCCAATACTTTTTATAAATTGAATTGCAATTAAGTTATCATCAATTAAAGATTCAAAAAGAGGATATCCCAAAAATGACATTTCGGACATACTATGGCTATTATAAGTTCTTGGTTATATCATTTAGATTGATCATTGCTCCTATAACATTTATAGATTTGATGAATAATATTTTGAAATCTTTCTTAAATAAATTTATTATTGTATTTATTAATAATATCCTAGTATATTCAAAAAGTGGCAAAGAGCATGTGTAATATTTAAGAATCACACTATAAATGTTGAAGGACATAAGTTGTATGTTAAATCCTCAAAATATGAGTTTTGGATGAAGAAAGTGCATTTTCTAGGCCATAAGTGTCATAAAAAGGAATACAAATAGAGCCTCAAAAGGTTAAAGCAATGCTTAAATATCTATGACCATTTTCAGTGATAGAAATATGTGATTTTCTTAGACTGGCCAAATATTATAGAAGATTTGTGAAAGACTTTTCAAAAATAGCTATTCCACTGACTTAGTTTACTTATAAATAGGTCAAGTTTGAATGGAATGATGAATGTGAGAAGTATTTTCAAAAATTGGAAGAATGTCTAACTTCTACGCTAATATTAGCATTGATTACTAGTGCAAGAGGATATATAGTGTATTGTAATGCATCCAAAGTGGGATTAAGATGCATGTTAATGCAGTAAGACAGGGTAATAGCCTACGCATATCATTAATTGAAGAAACATGAGATGAATTATCCTATTCATAAATTAGCAATGGCAATTAAGGTGTTTACCTTAAAGATATGGAGACATTATTTACATAAGGCTACTTGTGAAATCTATATAGACCATAAGAGCTTTAAGTACATTTTTTTTCACAAAAAGACCTTGATATAAGGTAAAGAATGTGGATGCAGTTTGTGAAAGATTATAATTACTTCATTCATTATCATCCAGGCAAGGCCAAAAAGCTCCTAAAGGTAAAAGGAAAGAGTTAAAAGAGAATAGAAGTGCAAATTTAGCTTGTACAATAGTACATTCTACCATAATAAATCAAATCAAAGCAGTACAAGAAAAAAAGATCATCAATACAAGCAACTAAAGACTAAAGCTATGAGTGAAGAAGAGACTAACTTAGTAGTGGATGAAAAAGGATCGATAGTGAACAAAAATCAATTATGGATGCTTATAATTTTGGGAAAGAAAATTTTAAAAAAAGGCCTATAAATCATCTTATATGATGCATCCTAGTGCATATTTATTGCACTAGGATTTGAAAAATGTGAATTAGTGAGACAGAATGAAGAAAGATATGTTGGAGTATGTGATCAAATACTTAACCTATCAACAAGTAAAAGCAAAACACCAATACTCGATAAGAAACTACTAGAACATTTACACTTTCGAATGAAAATGGCAAAATATTGTGATAGATTATATAATTAGATTGCTACAACCAGTAAAAGATACAATTCCATATAGGTAATCATAGATCATTTCACGAAAACTGTACAATTCCTACCAGTAAAGACAACATACACTACATTGCAATATGCTTAACTTTACATGGATAGAATCATTTTATTATACGATGTACCATTTTCAATCATTTTAGATCAAGGATTGTAGTTTACCTTTCAATTTGGGCAGTAATTTCAAGAGATGTTAGGTACTTAACTATAATTTATTATAGCATTTCATTCATAAATTGATAGATAGTTAGAAATAACAATTTATATCTTAAAAGATATGCTTAAAGCTTGTTCAATTGAGCTTGAAGGGAGTTAGGATAAACACTTGCCACTCATAAAGTTCGCATACAATAATAGTTATCATACTACTATATAGATGGTTTCATTTGAAACTTTATATTGTAAGAAATGCAAATCACTTATTGGATGGTTTGAACTAGGAGAAGCTAAAATGGTTTGTCTTAATCTAGTCAAGGATGCTATTAACAAGGTTTGAATCATCAGAAAAAAAAATTATTAGTAACTCAAAGTTAACATAAATCTTATGTAGATAATAGATAAAGGGAATTGGAATTTCAATAAGGTGATCATACATTTTAAAAAGTTTCACCAATAAAAAGAATAATAAAATTCAAAAAGAAAAGGAAATTAACTCTAAGATATAGAAGTCTTTATGTTATCACCAAATAAATCAGAAGGTTCTTATAAACTAGAATTAGCAAAGAATATGAAAGTGATTCATCTGGCTTCTCATGTGTCAATGTCAAGGAAATATGCCCCAGATGAATCTCATGTGTTGAAAGAAGTGCTAATGGAATTAAATCAAAAGTTAGTTTATGAAGAGCAATCTAAATACATTATTGGAAGACAAGTGAGGAAGTTACTTTAAAGAGATCCTAATAGTGAAACTAATATAGGAAGAATATAGAGCATAGGAAGTTATATGGGAACCAAAAAGCAATATGAAAAAAAAAGTATCCAAACTTATTCGATAAGATTCTATCTAAAATTTGTACATAGGCTATTGACAATCATATTTATTACCCTATAATCCCTTGAAAATTCAAGAACAAATTTTCTTAAAAGCGGGAGAACTTGTAATACCCCAAATAGAGCAAGAAAGTTCATGAAGGAATTTTAATTAGAAACTTTCTCATACAAAAACCCATTAAGGTAATTAAGTGAAGTTAGGGTAGATCATGGCACATTTAGCAAGAATTTTTGTAAAAATTATATAAGCACTAAGATAAGTCAAAATATAATTAACAACCTAATATTAAGTTTGAAAAAAAAATTATATAGAGGCTTAATAGGAAATTAGGAGCCTAAGTAGCCTGAAAACCATTGAACTAGACTTTGAATTTAGGCCTAAATTTGATTTTAGAAACTAAAAAAGCAAGGGCTAAATAAAGCCTAAACTTATGGAGAAAGCCAATGGAAATTTTGGTGAATTAGTGGAAAATTAAGGGCATTTCTTAGCATATGTTTTTAAACAGTATATTTAGCTAAATTTTAGTAGTTTTGAGAAAATTATCTTCTAATTTTTATGCCCCTAAAATTATGCAAATGTGTGTCTTTTACCATTAAATTTTTTATAAAAAAAATACAAAAAATGGTGGCTTATGAAAGAAGTCTTAGAATAGGGTTTTATATAAGGCTTTTAAGGGCCATTTTAAAGTTTTTTGCTCTTCTTTAGCTAAAATTGAGTGCTCTCCTAGGGTTTTAATTCTCCAGTAGTTCCTAAAAGATTCTCCAAGTGGTGCCACCTAATTCTTACAAAGTAACCTATCATCTTCTTTAAATTTTTATAGTAATCTTCTTTTGAAAATTTCTAAAATTTGGCTTATTTTAGTAAAGTTATTGCTCTAACAGGTTTTGAAATTTTAGAGAATTAAGAGTTTAAGGTGAGTGATAATTATCCCTTGTTCCATTGAGTTTTCTCATGAAAGATGAAGAATTTAATGATATTTTCTATTATTGATGTTAAACTGAATTATTTTACTCTATGGTTTGATTTTGCTACTTTATAAATGTTAAAATGATGATATGATGTTAGTATTTTAGTGTCATAATGGGTAAGAGAAGATTCATTATGTCTTTCCTTAAGAAATGACAATTAGACAATATTAAGATTAGAAACAAAACTATCAAAGAAGGTTAATAACATGTTTTTGTTTCTTCTGGGAATCAAGGGCTAGAATTTGTTAAAACTTCAATGTTTGTTATATTAGTGTCACAAACAATGTTAGGATTATGGAAAGAATAGGAAATTTTTGAAAACTTTTGGAGTTATGAAAAGTGAAGTTGTATGGACTTTGGTTATAAGAACTTAAAACAAAATTCTAGAATGTGCATAATTAATGTTCTTTGATTATTAACATCTTAGTAAGATTACATGAAAATTTGGAAGTAATTAGAATTGATTTGGATGCTAAGGAGGCTCCTTTTCCATAATAACTCTAAAATTTCCTAAATTGGCAATTTGTGAAATAATTGAAGTTCTTCTTCATTTAACATGTTAGGAATGTTGTATAAAAATTTGATGATGATTGAAAGTGATTTGAATATTAACAAGAGACTTTTATTATAATTGCTCTTGTACTGTCCTATTTGAATTCCACAATTTTAGTAATATGTGAACAATACCTAAGGTAAAGAATTTATAAGAAAGTTAATGTTTGATGTGTGGGAATGTATTAGATATATTAGTCAAATTTTTGGTAAAAAATTTGAACTAACTTAGAAGTTTAAAAGGTACTAAATCGTGGATGTATTCATATTACCTATCATATTTAGTACTTGTTACTTTTTATTGAATAATATTGCAAGTGATTGAAATTTTTTATACACTTGATAATGCTTGAGTTATAAATTATTAGTCATTTAAAAGAATTAAGTGTTGTCATTATCTTGAATCAAAAGGTTGTATACCAACCTTGGATATAATGTCATTTGATGAAGAAATGTGAATGCATATAGGAATGGCAAGATTTTATGGCATTATTTATATTCTGACCATGTATAATGAATTTGAAATAAGTAATTGATGCTACAATCGATATCTTATTATTACTCATTTTATACATGATTTGTAAGGGGTACTTAAACCTTTCATAGAGAAGGAGAGGTGTGATAAAAATTGAAAGGATAAGGTTAGTAGCCTTGTACCTAGGGTGGTAAGAATCAAAGCACTTCAAATAAAATACTAGAATATAAAGCAAACTCTTTAGACAACTAAGAGGGTAGCTAGATTGGCGAAAAAGAATTCAAATCGAAGATATAAAGTGAAACTTGTATACTAACTATTGTCATTCACTTTAGTAAACTTTGTAAATATAATGCATAAGAACTTTAAACAACCAATATGTTACACCATTATATATATTTAGTTTATAATGGTAAAAGCTCTCTACAAAAAAAAGGAAGGTTAAACAATCATTGAATATTTCAATACTCACTCCCCTTCTATTGAATTTTCATTTACAATTACAAAGCATGGATCCTTAAAGGATGATTAACACCGGTACCAAATCCTTCCACTCTATCATAGGCTGGCGACTCTCAAACCAAAATTGTGCAGTGCATGCTGACCACTCTTGGTGAACATGATTCGTTTGGCATTCTTGGTAGAGATAATGTCCTATGTACAAAATGTCCATACACTAATATCGTATATTGTCGAAGTACACTCACATATCAAATCGCATGATCCTTTCACACAAAAAACCTCCAGGTAGTTCAGAATGAAGGGATAATTGAATAACGAGAGAGAAACTCGGTTCGCTTGGTTATGCCTCATTCCATAGTTTAAAATATGTAGGAGCATAGCTATAATTTAACACACTCCCATCCCTAGCTTAATGTCTTAAGTACCACTCTGGCCCATAGAGCACTTCACTCCTTTAAAGAACATTTTGAACCAAAGGGCTTTTAGCAAAAGTAGACATACTTTTTTTGAATTGCCATAAGTCCTTTTGGTCATGCTTTTGGTTTTCAATTCACTCGAAAATCAATCGACACGAAGATAATAATGTGAGGATCACAAATATAGGCTTCTCGAACTCCACTGAATTCTTGAACCTTTAAAATGATTAAAATACCCCCAAACTTGAAAAAATCAAGAAAAATAGTACACTATCTGGATTGATCCTAAATTACAGCCATAGGACCCACAAAACATGTTCAATTTTTTCACAAAGTCTCATCTCAATCCAAGCATGTTTGCCTATTGAACTGTCACAACTGCTAGCTTATAACATTCTCCCCCACTTCAAATATCAATACCCTCATTAACACCTCAATTTGACATGGCTCCATAAAGAATTTACTCTCAAAACTTCATAGCAGTCTTTAACCTACTCCACTTGAGTTACTCCCTCAACCGACTTGAATCCTATCTCTTTGAGGGCTTCCTATCTCAAATTTAAGCTATCTTTTGCCTCTATAACATAGGCATTCTCTTAGCGAAATACATCCTCCGTAAAATGTCTCGAAGGGCTACCTCTGTAGTCATCTTTCAAAGTGTCTCAACACTCTCTAATGCCACAATCCCACATAGCTCTTCCAAACTTATTACATCTGTAACTTGTTCGATGGGTAGTTGCCTTTGCAATTGTGTGCTCACTACCATTTGTAACTTGCACAATGCTGCCACTATAGTAAGAGTGTATGCTAACACTATAGCTCATAAACAATGCTTAGCATTTTGAATCACCTACTAACAGGTATCTTGCATTTGAGGTCCCATCACAACTGGTACAAAAGATAAGATTTACACTGGATCTATGCAGAAAGGCCTTATAACCTCGCTCCTTAACCATTCATTTGCATTTCGATCAAATCCACTATGCTTTGTAATGCTACTTTCACAACCAATCAAAGTTGATGCCCACTAGCATCATGGTCCTCATAACCCCTCCTAACTCGAGTGACATCCACAAATGTCTAAGCTTTCTCAGTCCTCTACTCAAGTACATCTACTAACGACTTCATTAAGCACATCCTCTAATAGCTCCCCCACTATATGGCAAGATGGGGTTGAGCATAGATCACCTTCTACTCTAGCTTGAGCTTCACTTTACCTGTACATGAACAAACATAAGCTCAATGTTGTGAAATCTCCTCGAATAAGCAATAATGTATTGCTAGTCTGCTACACTCCATTAAGTCATTGTTGTTCCTCTAGTCCTATCGAATATTATAAGTGATTGCACGCTTTCGACCAACCTATAAATTGTGCACATTGTTAGCCATCCAGCTTTACTCCCCTAAGCAATACTCTTTTAAGTAATCTCATATGCCTTCCAACAATGCTCCATCGAGCAATACTCCTCTAAGTATCCATTATGCCCACCGGCAATGCTCCGCCGAGCAACTCGAATGATCTTTCGAATCATCTCAACACGATATAGAATACTTCTACTAGAGTAAACCATTTTACCTATTGGCAATGGTCCCCTGAGCAGCACGAACGATCACTCTAGTAAGACTAAGGCTTCTCTTACTGGATAGGCCATCAATTCCCTTATTCTATTAGATGGTATGGTTGCATCCCTCGATACTACTAATATCAATGAACGCATAACCAATGTCCTGCACACACTAACAAGCAAGATAACCTACTTGGCACAAATGCTTGGACCCAACATACTAATCCATGGTCATACCAATAATCATTCCACCACACATTAGCTTCCCGGGATGATTTAATCTCTTGCACTGTTCTGATTAAGTTTCTGGCCACAACACCATTGAGTTTGTAAGAATGATAGCTTCACACACACCGCACATTATTGGACAAGCTATATCAAAACTAAGTCATTACCTGCCCGATCTTGGCTCTCTAGTGCAAGCTAAGCTCTGATACCAAATGTTATGGGTCGGCGGCTCTTCAACTAAAATCATATGGCGCATGCTGACGAATTTTGGTGAATATGTCAGCCTTTCCACATTATAACCCTCGTTTAGCATACTTGGTAGAGATAACAAAACATCGAAGACTTATTGCCTATACAACAAGTTTCATGTACAACATGTCTACACATCAATATCATATGTCATCGAAGCACCCTCGTATACCAAACCACATGATTCTTCCACATAGGAAGCCTATGGGTGGTTTAGGTTGAAAGGATAATTGAATAAGGACAGGGACACTTTATTTGCTTGGTTATGTCTCATTTCATAGTTTAGAATGTGTAGGAGGATGATTATAAGCCAACACACTCCCATCCCTAACTCAATGTCTTAGCTACCACTCGGGCCTTTAGAGCATTCCATCCCTTTAAAGAGTATTTTGAACTAAAAAGCTTTTGACAGAAGTAGACATACTTCTTTTGAACTATCATAAATCCTTTTCGCCATGCTTTAAATTTTCAATCCACTCGAAAAGCAATTGACATGAAGATAATAATGCAAGGATTATAAATACAAACTTCTTGAACTCCACTGAATTCTTGAACCTCTAGAAATAACTAAAATACCCCAAACTTGGAAAAATCAGGAAAATAGTACACTAGCTGGATTGATCCCAAATTATATCCATAGGACCCACACAGCATGCTGGACTTTTTCATAAAGTCTCATTTTAATCCGAACACATTTACCTATTGAACTATTATAACTGCTAACTTATGACACTTTCAACTTAGGGTACTTTTTGGATAATATTTTATAGATTACAAGTGTCTTCAGTAAAACCTTGTGTGAACTATATTGTAAAGCTCAGGAAAATAAATTTTAAATCTAATCCTTTTATAATTAATCTTGTTCAACATACCTATTCACTAAAAGGCATATTAGTTGTTTTGGTTTGGTCAATATGCCAATTTCTTCCTCCTTATTTATAGAGTTAGACCATAAGGAGGATAGTGAAGGAGAATGAGATGGTTCTAATTAAAGGTTCTTTTCCTTTAATAGTTTTTGGGTGTGTAAATTTATGTTTTGAAAGCATGAACTCTTGGATAAATATTCCTAGTATATATAAACTATGTTTTGAATTTCCTATGCACATGTAATTAGTATCATTTTCCATACATACTTATTTATATTTTTAATAGAGTTAACAAAGTAAATGAATCAATAGTGCCTTAAATGTTGTAAGGACAACTATTAATATATTAATACAAGTCAAGTATCTTTATGCCAGTCATAATATTCAAGAATTAGGTAGTGATAGTAATTATATCAAACATTAATGAAGATGAATGTTATTCAAAAGAAACAAAAGAACATAATGTAGTCCTCCTGAGTTGAGAATCATGAGAGTAGTTGCTTGCACTTTGAAAATATGTACTAGCAAGTCCAATAGTTTTTAACTCATAAATCTATATGTCTATATATCTCAATTGTAATAAAATTGAGATAGAAACTTATAAACCAAAAATGGAGACAAAATTATGTCATTTATCAAAAGTCCATATGCAATTAAGATTGCATTTTTCAAAGATATTTTATATGAAAAATATTATTTACTAATATATATAAGTAAAAGATTAACTTATTATTTATATATATATTGATTAGAAGATTATAGTAATAATAATATAATATTAAGGTAAAATTACTTTTTCCTTAAAATAGACAGTATTAATTTTCATTGTACTTTTGCATTGATTATTTTGTAAATTAAATATTTTCAAAAATATATCTTAGTTCAAGTATCTTATAAATCTACATATCTTAATTGCAACAAGGTTTTGCTTGTAATAAAATCAAGATAGGAACTTATAAACTACAAATGGAGACAAAATTGTGTCATTTATTAGAAGCCCACATGCAATTGAGATTACACTTTACAAAGATATTTTATATGAAAATTATTATTTACTAATATATAAGCAAAAGATTGACTTATTATTTATATGTATTGATTAAAAAATTATAGTAATAATAATATAATATAGAGGTAAAATAACTTTTTCCTAAAAATAGATGGTATTAATTTTCATTGTACTTTTTGCATTGGTGGTTGTGTAAATAAAATATTTTTAAATATATATCTTAATCCAAGTATTTTAATGTCAAAAAAATATTTATATATTTTATAATTATAATTGTTACACCTAGATTTTGTTTGAATCGTGGCAACATAACAAAAATTCCTTCCTTTGACCTAAAAGGAAAGATGAAGGATAGTAAAGACATCTCATTTTTTTATTTTAGTATAGTCCAAGGATCCACCAAAGGTCGAGCTAATGAAAGGGTCAACAAAAAATTATATTGGCAAAATCTCTTTAAGAATAAGTTGTTAAGGAAGGAGATCAAGGGTGATTGTCTCCATTTAGTAGGAAAAATTTTCACATTATGGATCCATGTTAACATGTGGTAATTGCCCACTCTTAAGATCACAACCCACATTGTTAACACACATACGCACACACACACCAATTGCAAGGTTTGTTACCTATTAATATTGAGTAGTGATAGAGAGGAGGCTACACTCTACCAAATTTACAATAGAAGACTATTGCACACCTTGTGTCCATACTTTTAGCACTCTGCTACTCCAGAATTTATAACCATCTTGCAACCTCTTTAAGTAATCTTACATAGTTCTTTCAGCATATTCCACCTAATAAGAGTAAACCAAGATCTTTCAGCAGTTTCCAAGCCATTTAAAGTGCTCTAATTCTTGAAAAAGTTATTGTCAGTAAAACTATTGTGCTCTCTACATCCATACTTCTAGCACTTAGTTAATTCAAAATTTACAGCCATCTTGCTACCTCTTCAAGCAATCTCATGTAATTCCTTTAATACAATCCACCAAATGAGAGCAAACTAGGATATTTCTAGAGTTCCCAACCTAGTTGAAGTGCTTTTATTCCTAAAGAAGGCTCCATAATGGACTATTATTATTAGTAAAACTATTGTGCACTTTGCGTGTATACTTCTAGCACTCTACCAATCCAGAATTTCCAAGCATCTTGCTGCCTCTTTAAGTAATCTCACAAAATTCCTTTAACATAATCCCCCTAGTGAAAGCAAACTAGTATCTTTTTAGAGTTTCCAATGAAGTTAAAGTGCTCCAATTCCTAAAAAAGGCTTCGCAAAGGATTGTTATTGTTAGTGTAGGTTTCAATGATCAAATTACCCATATTCTATGCAAATTTATGCAATCACATTTGTATGTTTATATATATTTTTGCATGTTTATTCATTTTTGTGCTGCTTCTATGCATATTGCATAATCATTATGTTAGAGCTCCACCAATATATTATCTAATTGAAGTTAAACTTACTTTTTTTATAGTTAAAGTTGTTATTATTATTTTATTACAATTTTCTTTAGTAAATATATTGACATGCTTTATGGAACATAATTAAGGTAATTTAACTCTAATTCCCTTTGGTTTATGCAATTAAGGAATAGTAAGATTGTAACAATAAGAAACATGAGTTCTCTGCCATCTACTTCAATTCATCTACAAGATAATTCATGTTCTAAAAGGGAATATTGAAAAATTAGGATGAAAACTAACAATCAGAAGTAAATGACATTGATCTAGTTCAACATACTAATTAAAGTGGCATTGGGCCAAATCAATGGAGTTAAGGCTCAAATTAGAAGAATAACCACTAAAATCACCATAAATAGGCTAATGAAGGAAATAAAATCACTTATAATAATAATAAACCGAATAATGGTAAAGAAAGCAACATTGGAGGGCTTATAAGTTTGCCCTATGGTATGTTTTATAGCATGCTAACTACAAATAAAAATAATCAAGTTATTACTTTCAATAATCAAATTAACTATAGTAATGCATAACTAGGTGATCGAGTTAAAAGAATGGGCCATAGTTTAACATCTTATAGCTTAATAGTAATCTAACAACAAATGGATGAAAAAAATCATGATATGGTCCACATGCTCTCATAATAAATTGCAAATATCTTGAAACTAGTCCTTCAATAAATAATTGCTGGTCATGCCAAAGTGAACCAAACTCTAGAAAAGAAAACATAACATCTTGATTTCTAATAAAATGACAAATAACACTCAAATAAAGAATATACTAAGGTTGAATCCTTCAAATCTAAGTACAATGAGTTTAACCTACATGAATTTGTCCAATTTAGAAGAACTAAAAGAGATAACCAAATAATAAAAGCAACTCATCTAAATAAGCCATATAACATAAGTACTAGGTACACTAAAACCTAAGAAGTCTTAATCAAGAAATCTCAAATTGAAAAGCTTTGAATAAAAAAATATCAAGCAAGGAAACATCAAACTAAGAGATACACTATGAGTAGCAAAACCAAATACACCAAAAACCAAGGTCAACCAAATCAGCAGGATCAAAATTTGCATATTTTAATCGAGAGACTACTTAACCAATTAGGGGTGTAAGCTCCTATCCTAATCACAAAAGGGCATTTCTAAATTAAATTCATTAACTTGAGCTTCTCTAGGGGATTAAAATATCAAAATTTACTGACTTCTTTTTAGAGGACAATCTATCGACTATTGAACATCAACTCACTTCATAACCAAACATAAAGTAAGCAAGTAATGAATTCTTAAAGTTACAGCATTTTCCTTTTTCATTAACTGGTAATGCCTTTTATGTAGTATTCAAACTTTCCACCAAACTAAAATCACACCTAGCCTCAGATGGAGTAAATGTTCCATGAACAATTCTATGAAGGTGAAACAAAAGAAAGCAAATTGGATTAATCTAAAAAGTTTTCTAATAAAATTAGCCTAAGATTATCTTTACACGTTTTGGTAAACGAAGAGTCTTTGTTTTACTTATATCATTGAAGATAAGTTGGTCAAGATAGCTATAGTTAGTTTTGATTGCAACATCCACAAAAAATTGATTAATCAAAACATTGTTGACTTATCTTAACTAGTTATGAAATTTTGACAAATCAAGCAGTTGCATCAAGAAAGACTAAAAAATATGTTGATTACATTGCTAAAAAAAGAAAATTGGCTATGTTGAAGAGGAATCTAAGGAAAATGATAATGAAGTCCATTTGGCTAAACTAAAACTTGCCTTTTATTACACATGTTCTTTGTTAAAACATAGGCAAAATAATTAGATTATGCTAGTAAGAAAATGTATTCTTTTAATATTAGTAGGGTCAATCATATATGTGACCTATTTTTAAAGGACAAGCAAATTAAATTTTTCAAAGGCTATAAGATTCTATTGAAAATAAGATAAAATATAGAAAGTATTGTAAATATCACAATATACTTGACCATGGCTCTAATAGCTGCATTCATTTAAGAGAAATGATAAAAAAGGCTATCAAAGAAGGATGATTGTTTGATTGATAGAGGTGACCTTGGTCCTGCAAGTGCACGGGTTAAGTTGAGTTATAGTATAAAAGATTATCATCTCCACAGGGATTGTATGTTGAATACTAACTAAATTTCAAGTAAGATTATCTAAGCGAATCAATTAATTTTGGGAATTGAGGGTAAAATGTAAAACAGAGCTTAGCTATAAAAAATAAGGTTTAATTCAATGGAATGAGGGCGTACTCAACTTAAGAATCCTTTGTACATTTCATTATGGAATGAATGTAATCCTCTAACTTGGTCTACTGTTAATTAAGATTGCTGGATTACCTAATTTAAGCTATACCTTATTGCAAGGCTACTAGCTACTAACCAAAAGATTAAGTGCCCAGAATTACTCTAGTAATCACTCATCTCAGTTGCATTAACTTGCTTTAGAATCCATTCTTGGACATTTCATCCTGTGTAAAAGAATCCAATTAGCTTAATTCCTAAGTCTAATTGATATTCCCAATGATCATGCAAGGTCTGATTAATTAATTGGTCATTTCAACCTAGAATCAATTAATCCATAACACAAATCTAATATTCTGGATATATTGGTTTGTTCTAGCACAACAGCATAATCAAATCATAAATCAATAGTGAATCAAGCTAAATTATATAAAATTCAAATCCATAAATTCATGAACAAGTTCACCCAAGCTGAGCACAAGGGTTTAGTGTGAAAACATTACAAAATCAGAAGAAAACCAAAAAACAGAGAGAGAATTCAAACAACTTATGAAGATCTACAAATTCCTTGCTTGATTCTTCAATTCCTTGCTCGAATCCGTGTTAGAAGGTGCCCTTGGTGAGTTTGGGTCTCTCTTAGGGTTTCTCCTAGCAACTGTCCTTATTAATTCTCAGGTTCTCCTCCTCCTCCTTTCAAAATTTCGCACAAAACTTATATTGGTGATGTACACGGGGTCAAACATGGCCCGTGTTGTACCCCGTGTTTCTCAGCGAAAGTTGAGCAGCATGATACACGTTGTGCGACACGTCTCGTGTTCTTCTCCAAATTGTCAAGCAGTAATGTACACGGGGTAGGACACGGCCCATGTTGTACCTCGTGTTCTTCAATGAAGGCTGATCACCATACTACACGGGGTGTGACACTCCCCATGTTTACCTCAGAAGCGAAGGACAATATGATACACGGGGTATGACACGGCACATGTTTGCCCCCGTGTTCTTCTCTGAGTAGCTCAGTGAAGCCCCGAAGCATTCCAAAATGGTACACGGCCATAAACACGGGGTTCCCATACCCCGTGTTCTTTGTCAGATGAACAACTTGGCTTCAATTCTTCACAATTTGCATAGTTTTGCCTCCAGATTCTTTTCTAATGCTCATATGTGTCCTTTCAAAGCCTGAAAACAAAATATAAAGCATCTAAGTATCCTTTTTCAATCAATTTGCACAAGATACTTAATAAATAAGTGATGAAACACATAGAATTTAGGTGCATTTGTGCATTTATCAATTCCCCCACACTTGAATCTTGCTCGTCCTCGAGCAAAGAAGTAAGAGAACAAGAAAATCTACTCCAATTTTTATTCTTTCCTTTTTCTTCTTCTTTTTTTTTTATAAAATTCAGGCAATCATTCAACAAATCAAAGAATAGGATCAAGTCATGCTAAGCAACTAAATAAGTCAATCCTCAGCATAAAAGCAAAAGAGAATAGCCTCGCAGGTAAAGTGTTTACTCTCACTCTCAAGATAAGGCTTGTGTCTACTCTCAAATCAATCAGCTCATGACTTAATGCTACCATATGCTTGCAAAAACTCTAATCTCCACTACTATAATGTAAAATGCATGCAAATTAGATGACTTTATTAGAGAAAATGGTGAGGATAGGGGAAAAGAAAATTAATGGGTGAAAAGTGATAGAGTCATCAGTTTGAAGGAAAAAGACATATTGGTCATGAGTTTGACCATTGTTGAGTTCCAATACTCAGCTTAACATATTACCTTGCTTCACCCCTTTCTCCAACCTCCATTCTTCTCTTTTTTTATTTTCATCATCAAAATTTTTTTATATACACATATTAATTAGCAAACACAACATTATTATTATTATTATTTGTTTCCAACAAGCTTTTCTTCCTTTTCTTCTTCCGAAAATTATTTATTTGACACCATTTTTTTATGGTGTTTTGTTTGTCTTTATATATATATTGACAATCAAAGCTATAAATCAACTTAACTAACTAGCAGCACTAAGTAAGGACCTCTAGGTGATAGCCAAACTCATATAATGTGTCTAAGTTCCCTCAAACTTTAAGGTTCAAGTTCACTTGGGTAGTGGCTTTGGATGAACATAGTATGGCTAGGCTAGAAATAAGGGTCCAAGGTTCAAAGTGGCTAACTAGGGGCAAAGCTAAAAAGTTTAGGGTAAATCAAAGAAAAGGATTCAAATAAGCCAAACAAATAAAAAGGGTAAAGAAACATGGCCTCATCATTTTTGACATACAAAATACATAAAATGTAGCCTCAAAAAGAGCAAATGCAAGTTCTAGAGCAAAAAGTCAAGAGTGACGACATAATCCCTCAAGAAGAAAAATGAGCTTTAATTTCTAATGTGAAAATTGCTCAAAAGGCTCAAATCTCACAAGGATAAATTATGCTCATTAATTTTAGCTTCAAGCTTTAAATTTTTCTTATTAAGTTGCCAGATATTCATTAAAGGAGCAAGGCATGAATCAATCACTTTATTCGAAAGATTGCCTTAAGATTTTTTTTTTTTTATATTTTTTTTTAAAATTTTTTTATATCATTGAAATTGGAACAAATTTCAGTACCCTAAATCAATCAAGCAAGTTCAAGTGCAAAACATTGCAAAACACTGCTCCCCCACACTTAAAATTGGACATTATCCTCAATGTACAAAAGAGTAAATGGGAAAAGAGACAGAGAATAGATGGGGGACTGAAACTTCCCTGACAAGTGGATTATGGCTGTCCAGTATAGGTCACGACTACAGAGAGATCCAGAAGTAGAGACAAAGTAGGAGAGAGAGAGAGGAGGCTGGTAATCTAAAAGAAAGGAAATACAATACTAGAAAAATAGGCCATTAGTTATTACAGAAATTAATAATAAAAGTGCAAGAAAATAAAAGAGAAATAGTAAATATAATAAAGAGTAAATGAAAGTGCATAGTCAATAGATGTACAAACCAATAGAAATAGAAATAGAAAGGAAAAATAAGTAAAAAGAAAATAGAATAGCTAAGTAAAAAGGAAAAATAAACAGTAAACAATTTAGGCTACTGAGTGGGAGGGTTCGGGTCAGCTGGGGAAGAGGGATGGAAAAGGTAGAATAGGGGCTCGACCATGCTCTCGATGTGTCTGAAGCGCTTGTCCAAGTCATCATAGAGTCCCTCGATCCTCATCTGACACTCGGAGATAAGCCTGAGCTCAGCCAAAATCTGCTGTTGACCAGAAAGAATATCCCGGAGGTAGGCCTCGGATGGAACTCTGCTCCCCGCAGAAGATGATGGACCAAAATCAGGAGCTGGATCATGATCGCCATCATCTCCTGGAATATGCTGCTCCTCCTCATGGGGCTGATGCTGCTGCTGCACAGGTGGATCCCCATAGCCAGAAGAATGCCCCTTCGAAAGGGTGCCATGTGAGAAACTATGGTGAGGGATCCATATGGCCGATCAAAGACGCCTAACCGCCTGGCTAGCCTAGTAATATATGGACCAGCAGCTATGCTCGTAGCTTTCTTGTTTGATGCCTGGGCCGAGAAGAAGTGGGCAAATGCTCCTCCAATGTGAATAGGCACCCTCTCAATCATGCTATACAGGAAGAGTATATCAGAAGTGCTCACGACCCCATGACTGTGCCCCCGTCCACTCAAAGTGTGACTGAAGATAGAGTGGAGCACTCGCCAGGCAACCCTCTTAAGGCTAGACGCCTTGCTTTTGGTGGGATCATAAGTTTTCCCAGTAGCTATGTCAGTCCATACCCGCCACTCTTGGGTCCCGTGGGGCAATCCTACCAACATGTCATGTTACTCTGGAGTAGTCACAAACTCCACAGAATAAAGTCCCAGGCGGACGAAGAGCTGGGTCACACTCATAGAATATGAAACTCCTCCAAGTCTGAACTGAACAGTATCGGGTGAATCTATTGTCCCAAAATATCTTTCTAAGTAAAATGTGCTAAGGAACTCCAAAGTGAGCTCCCTATAGGTAGGCTCTCTAATATCAAAGAAAGCCTCCCAAGCTCCTACACTAATAAGCTCACGAATCTCATCCTTCAGGCTAAACTCTCTCAACACTGCCCAGTCTAGGTATCTCCCTTCCACAAATGACCGGTCCTTGTGTCTATCAAAGGCTTGAATGTGAGCCTCTTCAGTAAACTCCAAGAATGAGTGTGTAGGTCCTCGAGAAGAGGTCCCCTTAGATGTACTACCCTTGATAGTTTTTCTGGCAGTGGTCTTTTGCCTTTTAGACATGATCTGCAAAAGGAATTGACAAAGTGAGAGAGAGTATTGAGAGTGTATCAGACAGCAGATTCCAAGAAAAAAATTCAGTAATATCCAATATCCATTCATTCAAAATGAAGCACAATTCAAAATCAATGTCATGAATGCAATTAAGTGGCCATATCAATGAGGTAAAGCAGGCAATTAGTCAATCAATCAGTAAACTTCAAAAGATTTCAATTCAAGCAATCAAAGAGTTCAAATTCAATCAGTCAAAGATTCAATAAACATAAGCAATTGCATTGGAGTTCAATAAACATCAAAGTCAATCAATCAAACTCAATCCATTAATCAATAGTTCAAGTCCTATTAATTAAAGATTCAAACTCAATCCATCAATCAAAGATTCTAATTCAATCAATCAATCATCAAATATGCAAATTCAATCAATCAAACTTATGAATTTCTATGAACATTCCTATGTAAATTCATTCAATCAATCAATCAAACATCAAACCTCAAATTAGATGAACATTCCTATGAAATCTAACATGCATTGGAGTTCAATAACATAAGCAATTGTAAATTACTCCAAAGAATTCAAAGAAAGTGCCCTTACCTTGTGAAATAAAGGAGAAAACCTTAAGTTCTTGTTGAAATGACAAGAGGAATCCAAATCTCAACTTTCAACCGATTAAATTGAAAATCAAGTAGCAAAACAATCTCAAATGGCCAAATCAAACACTTTAATCGGTGGAGTTCGACAAGATGGTGGCCGAAAATGCAGGGAGAGAGGTTAGGGTTGCGAGGAAGAAGAAGAAAATGGGGGAAAATTTGGAAAAATCTGGGTTTTTAATCATTAAAAACTCGCCCGCCCAGGAACACGGGGTCAAACACGGTCTGTGTAGTACCCCGTGTTTCTCTGCGGATGAGTGTTCTAGGTTTTGCAAACTTACACGAGGTCTGACATACCCGGTGTTCTTCCCCGTGTTTCTCTCTAAAACATGTTAACAATTTTCGCAATTGTACACGGGGTAAAACACGATCTGTGTTTTGACCTATGTTTCTCTCTGAATGACACTAACAAAATGCGTAGTAGTACACGGGGTTTAACATGATCCGTGTTGTACCTCGTGTTTTCCTCTGGAAGGCTCATGTTCAAAAGTCCTCATCATTGGTTCAACCAGTGAGGTACACAGGGTAGGACATGGTCCGTGTTCTACAACGTGTATCTCTCTGGACTTCCATGAAAATCACAAAGTTTTTATGCGAACCAGACAGTGAGGAACACGGGGTATGACACGGTCTGTGTTCAACGCCGTGTTTCTCATTGAATTGCAATGAAAATCACAAGTCTCTTTAAACTGGCCAGACAGTGAGGAACACAGGGTATGACACAGTCCGTGTTTACCCCCGTGTTTCTCACTGGATTGCGTTTTGAGCCCTCTGTGCAAGAAAACAAGCAACAAACATGCATTCATGCCTAATCTACCTTAAAGACAGAAACCACATGCAAAAATTAGCATTCTAAATCAACACTTCATGACTTAAATGCCTCAACTACTCAGAAACTCAGATTGAAAAGGAGAAAACTAAGAGTTAAAAGCAAGAAAACAGAGAAATAAACTTGGGTTGTCTCCCAAGAAGCACTTGTTTAAGGTCATAAGCTCAACCCCTATTTTTATTAGTCTAGAGCTTCCATTAGTGGTGGCCCGGCAGCATAATGCTTCAATCTTTGGCCATTAACTTTGAAATTACCGGTGTTTTCATTCCAAATGTCCACGGCTCCAAACGGATACACCTTTTTCACAAGATATGGTCCAGTCCACCTTGTCTTAAGCTTCCCTGGAAATAGCTTGAATCTTGAGTTGAACAACAATACCAAGTCCCTTTCATGGAATTCCCTTCGGAGGATACGCTTATCATGCCAAGAAGTGACATAATGGTGAACATCTCTGAAAAGAGTCGGCCAATAAAAACCCGCCCGGGCAATCTTTGCAGCTGTTCTTGAAGCTCCAAAGTGTCCCCCATATGGAGAGGAGTGACAATGGAACAAGATGCTTGTAATTTCTTCCTCAGGCATACATCTTCTAAACAGGCCATCTGCGCATCTTCTAAAGAGGAGAGGTTCATCCCAAAAGTAGTGCTTCACCTCTACTAGAAACTTCTTTTTCTATTGATACCTTGCATCCGGAGGCAAAAATCCGCTCACAATGTAATTCACAAAATCTGCAAACCATGGGATAGCTGAAGAAGAGACAGCCAACAGATAGTCATCTAGAAGGGAATAATTGATTAGCATCTCCTTATCTTCCTTATCTCCTAACTCTTGCTTCAATCTTGAGAGATGATCAGCCACAACATTCTCCGTACCCTTCTTATCTCGAATTTCTAGATCGAATTCTTGTAACAAAAGAATCCATCTGATTAGACGAGGTTTAGCTTCCTTCTTACTTAAAAGGTATCGGATGGTTGCATGATCCGTGAAAACTATCACCTTGGAATCCACCAAATAGGACTGGAACTTGTCAATTGCATAAACTACCGCAAGAAGTTCTTTTTCGGTTGTGGCATAGTTCAGTTGAGCCTCATCTAGAGTCTTGCTGGCATAGTATATTGCATGAACTTTCCTATCCTTCCTTTGGCCAAGCACCGCTCTTATTGCATAGTCACTAGCATCGCACATCACCTCAAATGGTAGATTCCAATTCGGTGCTTGCATAATTGGGGCGAAAATCAATGCTTTCTTTAACCTGCAAAATGCATCCAAACAGTCTTGATTAAAATCAAAAGGAACATCTTTAGTAAGCAAGTTAGTCAAAGGTTTAGCAATTTTAGAGAAATCCTTAATGAGACGTCGGCAGAAACCGGCGTGTCCTAGAAAACTCCTCACTCCCTTTACAGAAGTTGGGGGAAGCAGTTTCTCTATGATGTCCACTTTGGCCTTGTCTACTTCAATCCTATGCTCAGATACTTGATGGCCAAGGACAATCCCTTCTCTTACCATAAAATGGCATTTCTCCCAGTTGAGAACCAAATTTACCTCCTCACATCTCTGCAACACTTGAGATAAATTGGTCAAATAGTTATCAAAGGAAGTGCCATAAACAGAAAAATCATCCATACAAACTTCCATGATGTTTTTAATAAAATCAGAGAAAATGGCCATCATACAATGCTGAAATGTAGCTGGAGCATTACACAGACTAAAAGGCATTCTTCTATATGCAAAAGTACCATAAGGACATGTAAATGTGGTCTTTTCCTGATCATTTGGATGAATAGGAATTTGGAAGAAACTAGAATAACCATCCAAATAACAGAAATGTGAATGCTTAGCTAACCTTTCCAAAGTTTGATCAATGAAGGGAACAGGGAAATGGTCTTTCCGGGTTGCCTTATTTAATTTCCTATAATCAATACACATTCTCCAACCCGTGACAGTCCTAGTGTGAATTAGCTCATTATTTTCATTTTTTACCACAGTTAACCCCCCTTTCTTAGGTACAACATGAACCGGGCTAACCCATTTACTATCTGAAATTGGGTAAATTACCCCAGCATCTAGCAATTTCACTATTTCCTTTTTCACAACTTCTTTCATATTGGGGTTCAACCTTCTTTGATGTTTAATGGAGGGCTTACTATCTTCCTCCATCAATATCCTATGCATGCAAATTGAAGGACTAATCCATTTCAAATCAGAAATTGTCTACCCCAAAGCTTTTCTATGAGTTCTAAGCTGCCTAAGTAATTTTTCTATTTCAAGAGCAGTTAGATTTGCATTAACTATCACAAGATAAGTGGAATGGGGTCCTAGAAACTCATACCTGAGGGTAGATGGGAGAGGTTTCAACTCTACCTTAGGTGGTGTGTCTTCCTCAGTAGTGGTATTGCTGGACTCCACTTCTAATGATTCAATTGTTGCTTCAGGGAGGGGAAGTGGTGGGCTTACTTCCAAAAACTGTGCATATGCTGCAGTTTCTTCAGTTTTAATCACTCCATTTGTGACTAGACATGCTTCAAGTGGATCTTGAAGGCTCCCCTTTAAAAGGTTTTCTTTCACAGCTTTGTCTAGCACATCTACCCTGCAAATTGAATCTTTACAAACAGGTAATTTAATTGATTCATTCAAATTAAACTCAACTTTTTCATCTTTAATAGATAGTGAAAGTCTTCCATTTTTAACATCAATTAAAGCACCAGCAGTGGCTAAAAATGGTCTACCCAAAATGATAGGAATTTGTGAATCCTCTTCCATTTCAAGCACAACAAAATCAACAGGAATAAAGAACTTACCGACCTTGATAGGTATATCCTCAAGAATACCTACTGGATATTTCACTGAACGGTCGGCTAGTTGAAGAGAAACTGTGGTGGGCTTCATCTCCTCTATATTCAGTCTCTTTGCAACCGACAGTGGCATAAGGCTCACACTTGCTCCCAAATCACATAATGCCCGATCAATAGGAACATTTCCTATCACACAAGGAATGGAGAAGCCGCCTAGGTCCTTTAGCTTTGGAGGCAGTTTATTTTGGATAATGGTACTGCACTCCTCAGTCAAAGCTACAGTTTCATGCTCCTCTAGCTTCCTCTTGTTAGAAAGAATGTCCTTCAAGAATTTTGCATATGATGGCATTTGTGAAAGAGCATCAGTGAAGGGAATATTAATGTACAGTTTTTTCAAAACTTCTAAGAACTTTCCAAACTGCTTATCAAGTTTAGCCTTGGCTAATCTTTGAGGATAAGGGATAAGCGGTTTGTATGGTTCCAGAGGGACATATTTTGATTTGTCTGGTAGTTCCCCTTCTTTTTCTTCAGCATCAATAGGAATTGAGGCCTTGTTGCCTTCTTTTTGCACTTCCCCCACACTTATCCCTTCTTCATCTTCTTGAGTGGCATTTGGATCTTTCAATAGCTTTCCACTTTTAAGAGTTATTGCCTTGCAATGCTCCCTAGGATTTGATTCAGGTTGAGCAGGGAGTTGACCAAAAGCTCTAGAAGAAGATGTAGAAGTTTGTTGAGCTATTTGAGTTTCCAACATCTTTCCATGTGTAGCCAATGAATCAACCTTGGAAGACAGTTGCCTAATAGAATCTTCCATGGCTCTACCATGCTGTCTAAACTCTTCATTAGTCTTCTCTTGGGAAATGAGAAATTTCTCCAAAAGGCCTTCTAATTTAGCAGTGGAAGAGGTTTGAGCTGGTAGGTTGTATGGTCTTTGATTTTGGAAACCTGGTGGTGGTGGTCTAGTTTGAGTGTTTTGTGTGTTGTATGGCTGGGTGGGCTTGTAGAAGAAAATTGGGTGGTTCCTCCATGATGGATTGTAGGTGTTTCCAAATGGTTCATTTGAATTTTTCTATCCAAACCCACTGTTATGCACATAATTTACTTGTTCAGTAAAATCTTGCCCCAATGTACACTCAGTTGCTATATGACCTGTAATACCACAAATCTCACAAGGAATGTCAGTAGCACCTGTTGCATTTACACTGTTAACTTGAAATTTATCAAACTTAGCCATAAGTTCATCTACTTTGCTACCTAGATTTCCTAGTGCATCTACCTTAGCTGATAAATAGTTAAAAGCATCTAACTCATACTTACCTGAAGCTTTTCTTGAAGGTCCCCTCTCATTTGACCATTGGTAATGGTTCAAAGCCATATCTTCAATCAACTCATAAGCTTCATCTAACCTTTTGTTCATCAAAGAACCTCCAGCAACAGCATCCACAGTAAGCTTAGTGTTGTAGTTCAAACCATTGTAAAAGGTATGAAGAACTAGCCATTTTTCCAACCCATGATGTGGACACAGCCTCAACAATTCCTTGTATTTATCCCAAGCATCAAACAGAGATTCCCCTTCTCTCTGAGAAAATGTAATGATTTCATTCCTCAATTGGGCAATCTTGCTTGGAGGAAAGTATCTTGAAAGAAAAGCCCTCAGTAGCTCTTCCCATGTTGTGATTGATCATGCTGGTAGTGAGTGCAATTAAGCCCTTGCTCTATCCCTCAAGGAGAATGGGAAAAGTCTAAGCTTGATAGCATCTACTGCTACGCCATTGATTTTGATTGTATCACAGTATTCTAAGAAAATCTGGATATGGAGGTTGGGATCCTCCATTGGCAGTCCACCAAACTGGTTTTGCTGCACCATAGACAAGAGAGCTGGCTTCAATTCAAAGTTATTAGCCTCAACAGCAGGCTTTCTTATACTGGATTGAAGACCAGTGGCGTCGGGTGCTGCAAATTCTCTAAGTGATCTGTTATCCATGTCTTCAATTACTAGTTCAATGTCAATTTCTTCTTGGATATGAACTGATGTTTGCTCTCTTCTTCTCCTATGCAGAGTTCTTTCAATTTCTGGATCTAAGTCAAGAATTCCTTCAAGACTTCTCCTTCGCATATACAAAGATTTTCTGCAGAATGAATAGGTAACACTCGAACAAAACAAAGTAAGAAAGAAATGCTATAAAAGTAAGAAAAATCAGAACAAGATGAATTAAAAACTAAAAGAAAAAAATGAATTGCCTAGTCTAATTCACTCAAAACTTCTTGTTAAAACCAACTGGATACAATCCCTGGCAACGGCGCCAAAAACTTGACCTTGGTCCCGCAAGTGCACGGGTTAAGTCGAGTTATAGTATAAAAGATTATCGTCTCCACAGGGATTGTATGTTGAATACTAACTAAATTTCAAGTAAGATTATCTAGGCGAATCGATTAATTTTGGGAATTGAGGGTAAAATGTAAAACAGAGCTTAGCTATAAAAAATAAGGTTTAATTCAATGGAATGAGGGCGTACTCAGCTTAAGGATCCCTTGTACATTTCATTATGGAATGAATGTAATCCTCTAACTTGGTCTACTGTTAATTAAGATTGTTGGATTACCTAATTTAAGCTATACCTCATTGCAAGGCTACTAGCTACTAACCAAAAGATTAAGTGCCCAGAATTACTCTAGTAATCACTCATCTCGATTGCATTAACTTGCTTTAGAATCCATTCTTGGATATTTCATCATGTGCAAAAGTATCCAATTAGCTTAATTCCTAAGTCTAATTGATATTCCTAATGATCATGCAAGGTCCGATTAATTAATTGGTCATTTCAACCTAGAATCAATTAATCCATAACACAAATCCAATATTCCGGATATATTGGTTTGTTCTAGCACAACAGCATAATCAAATCATAAATCCATGAACAAGTTCACCCAAGTTGAGCACAAGGGTTTAGTGAGAAAACATTACAAAATCAGAAGAAAACCAGAAAACAGAGAGAGAATTCAAACAACTCATGAAGATCTACAAATTCCTTGCTCGAATCCGCATTAGAAGGTGCCATTGGTGAGTTTGGGTCTTTCCTAGGGTTTCTCCTAGTAGTTGTCCTTGTTAATTCTCGGGTTCTCCTCCTCCTCCTTTCAAAATTTTGCACAAAACTTATATTGGTGATGTACACGGGGTCAAACACGGCCCGTGTTGTACCCCGTGTTTCTCAGCAAAAGTTGAGCAGCACGATACACGTTGTGTGACACGTCCCGTGTTCTTCTCCAAATTGTCAAGCAGTAACGTACACGGGATAGGATACGGCCTATGTTTTACCCCGTGTTATTCAATGAAGGTTGATCAGCATGCTACACGGGGTGTGACACTCCCCGTGTTTACCTCAAAAGCGAAGGACAATATGATACACAGGGTATGACATGGCACGTGTTTGCCCTCGTGTTCTTCTCTGAGCAGCTCAGTGAAGCCTCGAAGCATTCCAGAATGGTACACGACCATAAATATGGGGTTCCCATACCCCGTGTTCTTTGTCAGATGAACAACTTGGCTTCGATTCTTCACAATTTGCACGGTTTTTCCTCCGGATCCTTTTCTAATGCTCATATGTGTCCTTTCAAAGCCTGAAAACAAAATATAGAGCATCTAAGTATCCTTTTTCAATCAATTTGCACAAGATACTTAATAAATAAGTGATGAAACACATAGAATTTAGGTGCATTTGTGCATTTATCAAGAGGTAAGAAAAAAAAGATGTTGGTGGATAAATAGCCATTCCCTATAGGTTCAAATTATGTAGAACTAATTGATGACTTTGACTTGTTTAACATGGATATGAATGTCATGGTATATTATGAATATGTTGACCTTATTAATGCTCTTTTCTTCCTAGAAGCTTATCCATTAGAAGAAGACTTCAATACTAATTTCATTAAGGTGATTCATTGTAAAGGAGATATCCTCAAAATGTGCCTTCATTGTGAGAAATATTACAACAAGCCCGATGGTAATGTGTAAGAAAAGATCAAAAGACAAAATTAACCTGTAGTTTTAAAAGTTAGTAGACAAAAGAAGAAAGGCTAAGAAAAGGGGTTGAAGAATTTGAAATGGATAATGGAGAAAATGTTAGTTTTTAGTGGATTGGACTATCATTGAACAAGAAGAGAGACTAAAGATCACTGATGTAAATGTCGCAATGCACCAAAATTAATCAAAATTGGTGTGCTAAAAGTATAATATTGTATAATGGCACAACCAGGTCATACCTCTTGTGATCCCTTGATTTTATTTTTTTTGAATGATTTCCTAACAATATCTACACAATTTTTGACTTATTTACATAATGAAAATGAAGGAAACTAATGCAAACAGTATGAAAATGCAATAAAACATAATGCTAAATAGAAAAAGAATGCACTATGTAATTGGTTGTTTGTTTGTATAGGTAATTATGCAATAACAGAATGTAAAATTAGGGGGTTGGTTTGGTTGCACAAAATCAAAATAATAACAATAAAATAAATAAGCACAAAATAGAAACAAAATAGTAATTAAACAAAAAGAATTCAATATACAAAATGCATTTGATCCAAAGATATGATAGCTCTTATTATAGATTAATCTTCGATCACTAAACATTTGATTATTCTAATTAATTTTTCAACTTTGAATTACCCAGAACTCCTGTAATAATCCATGAATCCTACGCTAGACAACCGCCTAGAGTTTGGTTAATTAAGATTAGTGGATTAATTAAGCAACTATCATAATCTCAAACTAGATCGAAATTGAGCTAAAGATAGAATTTAGTCAAGTTAGAAAATTAAATCAGTTACGACTAATGTAATCTCCCAACCCTTTATCCTAACATGTAAAACCTATCCACCTTCAACTAATGGACACCATTATATTTTGGTAGTGATAGATTATTTCACTAAGTGGGTTGAAGCAGCAGTATACAAAGAGATAAAGCAAGATGAAGTCATTGATTTTTTTTTAAAAAATAAGTTAACATGTAAATTCAACCTACCTAAAACTATTTTAACCAATTAGGAATATTGTTCATAAATCAAAGGGTTAAAGGGTATGTTGAATCAAGGAGAATTAAAATGTTGACATCCATACCAAATTACACATAAGCTAATGACTAAGCTAAAACTATTAACAAATTAAGATAATAAAGAAGCATGTCAGTCATTACCTTATAAACTACCATCAAATGTTGGATATGACACTTTAGGCAATTAGAAACTCATGTAGAGGATCGCCTAGTGTAACTCTTTACAAATTGGTCTTTGGTTATGATGCAATCTTCCCCATTGAAGTAACTATGCAAGCTTTATAAATGCAAAGACAAGATTAATTGTAACCAAGTGCGTATCATGACTCAATTATTTATGACCTAAAAGACTTGGACAAACGTCGATGGAAAGCTTTAGATTTTTTGATGCATAACAAATAGCAATTAGCCTAACAATACTTAAGTATGTTAAAAACAAAATATTTGCACAAGGCCAATTGGTATATAAAGTGATTCTATCAATACAAACTAGGTCAAGTTATGGTGGATGAACATTTAATTAGGAAGAGGCATTCTTGGTCATTAATTGTTTTGATAGGAATAATTATAATATTCAAAGTGTGAAAAATGATAGAGTTGAAACTATTAATGGAAATCACCTGAAAAAGTACAAGCTTAATTTTCATGAGAGTTATGCAGTTGAGAATGGAAAAAGTTAGTACCCATAAAAGGTTGATGAGATGGCCACTAGCTAAAAGAGAAAGTATAATGCTTTTAAGATTGCATTATCAAAATGGCCAGAAGAAGCATCCTTACATTAAATTTATATAGGACCAAACTAGCCTATAATGCTCAAAGAGGAATGTAAAAATGTACATCTGAACTACTTTACATCAAAACTAACTTAAAAGAAGATTGAAACTAAGTCATTCAGCTTCAGTTGTCACTTTGTTCTCCCACATAGCTTGACACTCCCCTTCCACGATGACTAGCTTGCCATTAGCAATTTTAATTTTTTTTAAATTTCACTTTACTTGTAGAAGAATGGTATATTCTTCATTAGTCATAGCCTTGAAATCAACCTTTAATCAATGTTGAATTCCTTGAGCTTATTCTAATTGATAGTAAAGCTCAATCATTTGAATTGTATTCTTCTTCATTATTTTGGTATAAGTCTTATGCTTAGCAGCAAAATCGGCTTTCCTTCATCTGTTGTCCTTGAAGAATGTAGATAGGTTATCTTAATGTTGCTTAAGGATCCAGTAGGCACTTTTAGTGGCAATTGCTTTACTCATATGTTCACTAATCTTAAGCAAAAACACTACTAGATTATTCACTAAAGATCACAAATTAGCCACTTCCTCATTAGTTAGCAAATTTTCTTGTAAAGTATTTAAAGTGAAGTCAAATTCTTGTAGAGATTTAGAGTTTTAGAGTAGAGCCTCTAATTCTTAATTGAGAAGCACACCTAGATTAGTTTAAGCTTGTTATTCTATTTTTCATTTTCATGGTTAGCCTAAGGTTCTTCATTGGCAAGTGTTAGAGGAGAAAATGCAACTATAAAAATATTAATTGGCGTTAGATGTTTAGAGGATTTCACATCAAAATATCACTATCATTTTATTGACCAATGTAGTAAATATTTTATGGAAATGATTAAAAAACTATCATCTAAAAAGGAAATAAAGTTGGTTCCTATTTAAAAAGAACTATCATTTCTTGTATGACAAACTACCTAGTAATTGATGCAAAGATAAAGACTTTAATTTCCAATAATCAATGCAAAATTGTTGCTTAATATTTTTTTTAAATTAATTATTACTTTCCTATTAGGATATTTATAATCAAAATTGAATGAATTCAACATCCCAAACAAAAATATATATTTTAAGCTAAAACTTTGAAAAATCCTAACTTTATACTCGTTTGTTCATTTGGGGCAAATTTTTTGTCAATTTCATATAATTTCTTAAGATCTTTTAATTTTTTGAAGCAAAACTTAGGTTTTGACTTTCCTATAATTGTCAAAATGACTATTTTCATAGATTTTTTTTCTATTTTTTCTCCATCCTTTGTCATTGTTTGGCTGCTTCATTTCTAATTGCAACATTTTATGAAATACACAATAAGCATATAACACTCATATACCACCTTGGAAGTTATACAAAAGGAACATAAATAAAAATATCCTTAGAAACCTATACAAAAAATTGTAAAAATGCAAGAGATGAAGATTTCTAAGAAATAGAATGATATGCATATCGCAATACACCAAAGTTAAATTAAAAATTATTTTGCTAAAATAATATAGTATAATGGCATAAACTTGGTCGTACCCCTAGTGATTTCTTGATATTATCCGTTACTATAATTTACTAGTAGAATGCTAAAATGGAATGCACAATTTGATATGAAAATAGAATGCAAAATTGAGAGGGGTTGTTTGCATAAAATTAAAATGATAACAATAAAATAAATAAGAACAAAATAGAAATAAAACATTCAATAAATAGAAAGAATTCAATATACAAAATGCAACCGATTCCAGGATATATTAACTCTTAATGTGGATTAATCTTAAATTACTAAACATTTGATTGTTCCAATTAATTTTTCAACTTTGAATTACCTAGAATCCCTGGGATAATCTATGAACCCTAAGCTAGATTACCAACTAAGATTAGTAGATGAATTAAATAACCACCATAACCCCAAAACTAGATTGAAATTAACTTGAAGATAGAATTCAGTTGATTTAGGAAATTAAATCAAATACCACTAAAGCAATCCCCTAACCCTCTATCCCAACATATAAAATCATAATTAACCAAGCACAATTTTACATTCAAATAGCAAAAGAATAGAAATCATGAAATTGAGCACCAATTATACCAAATTAGCAGTTAACACAAGTAATCTCAATAATTCAGCATAAACAATTGGAGAAAGGGAAAATCAATAGGAGGAAATCAATATTACTAACCAAAATCTTATAATCCTTGAAGAGAAGAACTTCACAATCCTTGAGTCAATTAAGAGTCTTTAACATCCCATGGCTTAAAAATAAGAAAATAAGAAAAAAGAAAAAGAAAAGTTATTCTATTAAGTCTATGTGTAAAGTCCAAAGTCTAATGAGCTTTTCTCCTATTTATTTAACTTAATTAAGCTAAAACCCTATTGGAATAGGATTTTATGACTCTTAGGATTACAAAAATAAAGCTTTCCTAATTTTTAGAAGCCGAAACCTATTTGTTACAAGTCAATTAAATTCAATAGATAAATAAGTGATTTCTTATAGATAAGAATTCCAACTAGATTTTGACCATGAAATTAATGTAATATGGAAAACTCATAAATATAAAACTTGTAGGCCTGTGTCTTGTGAGAATTTCGATGATGATTTCAAATTAATCGGACCACTATGGCTCTAGATATGACCCAAATATTGAAATGGGTTCTATTGGGACAAAGACACAACCTTGACTTCTCAAACATATATGACTTTAAAAAATCTTGAATTGGGCTTAGACCAAAATATAAAATTGTAGTTCTCTTTTTTAGTTTTCCAGCAATATAAAGTTTACCTCAATCTAACATCCAAAGCCTAAGATAAGACTAAAAAATAGAAATAGTATTAAAATCCAACATTTACTGAATACATTCATAATATTGCAAAATTAACCACAAATTATAAAACAAGGCCTAATCAATGAAATTAAAAAAATGTAACACGTAAGAGATATAAAATAGGAAAAAATAAAATAGTAAATATCTTTTTTCTTAAATTCCCGCACATTCATCCTTTATATGTCCTCAGGTAAGACATAATTTTATTCAAAACAAATAAATAAAAGACTTTATTTTTCAACAACTTCAAATTCACAAATTCACAAGCAAGAACCAATAAAAGGCAGTAAGAAATATAATATATCATAAAGGAAAATCTTGACAAACTTTGAACTAATCAGCATAACAACTTCCTTCGAAAATAGTAGATTAAATTGGTATATTCTCACAAGATCCACTTTCCATCTCTCAAGTGTTTAGGCTAGTGTTTCACTTAAGTTCATTCCATAAAATTGCTCTATCATAAGCTTACTAATCATTTAATCTTTACTACTCAAATCACATATATAACACAAACGAAAAGGATTTTATTTAAAATTGTAATGGGGCTAAGGTAAAAATAGAAAAAAGTAAAAATAAAAATATATAGCCAAATCATAAACAATTACAACCTAACACATTAAGCTAAATTCAAATTCAAATACTCATTAGCTTCTTTATTTTTTTTCCTTTTCTTTCTTTTTTTATTTTTTTGCCTTGTTTTTTTTCTTTTTTTTATTTCTTCCCTTTTTTTAACTAACTTTTGAACTTGAAGTTGATGATTTTTTATAACACATAAACTTACACAACCCCACACTTATTCAAGAGCCCATCTAACAAAATTTAAAGATATTTATTTTTAATTGAAAAATTATGATCAAGGTTAATCAATAAAGAAAAAGCAATAAAAACTCAAATGGGCTAGCAAAGATAAAATCTTTAAAGTTAGTTATATGGCTCTAGTTTAATAAAAAAAAGAATGCCTTAATCATGTTTATACATGTATGTACAAAATGTAATTTCAAAAAGATTCAAAGTAAGTTCTAGAGAAATAAATAATGGAAAAATATCACATAAGAAGGAGGGACAATAGTAATAGCATGAATATTCAACAAAAGGCTCAAAATCTCACAAGATAGGTTATGTTACGAAGTTTAATTTACCAATTCAAAATCCATCACTACATCAACTAATTCCAAGAAGCAAAATTATTTATTTATTCATGTTATGAATCCTAACTAACTTCAATTCAATCCTACTCATGAAAACACAAAATCTCCATCAATGGAAAGTACTAAAAAGACTCAAAATAACTTAAAATCAAGTGAAAAACACTTTTTTCAATTTTCTATTTTTTAAATTTTTTTAATGCATGAAATTGAAAAGCATAAAAAGCATTAAAAGAAGACATAAAATATAAAGTAAATCATAAAAGTATCCCCTCACACTTAAATTTTACATTGTCATCAATGTAAAGTGTATCAATATTATCAAGAATAATATAAAAAAAGATAAAGGATGTATAAATAAAAGAGAAGGATAGAAGAAAGCAAATTTAAATTATTTGGGTTGTCTCTTAAAAAGCATTTTTCTTTAATGTCTTTAGCTAGACATTATACTTAATCTTTTTAAAAATAAATTGGGATCCCTAACTCTATTACTTCCACCACTTGCTCTTGAAAACCTTCATATAATTGTTTAAATCTTTGTCCATTGACTTTGAACATTTTATTACTTTTTAAACTTTTTGATTTCAACTACACCATAAAAAAATATTAATAATAACAAAAGATGCATTCCAATAGGAATAGAGTTTACTCGATATCAATTTAAGCTTTGAATTGAATAATAAAATTTTTTGACTAATTTCAAAAAAAATTTTAATAATGAATTTATTATGGAATGTCTTTGTTTTCTCTTTGTAAAGTCTAGAATTCTCATAGGCTTCAAGTTTAAGCTCTTCCAATTTTTGCGATTGTAGTCTTCTTTTCTCTCCACATACTTTCAAATCTATATTACATTTTTTTATAGCCTAAAATGCTTTGTGCTTCAACTCCATTGGAAGATGACATGCTTTTTCAAAAATCATCCGATATGAAGATATCCTTATAAGAGTTTTGTATGTGATCTTGTAAGTCCAAAGTGCATTATTCGATTTAAGGCTCTAATCTTTTCTGTTAGACTTCATTTTTTTTCTAAAAAATATTGACTTAAAAATAAAAAAAGTTAGTAGGAAGCTGCCAGAAAAAGTAAAGGGGAGGAGAGAGAAGAAGGTGACTGTATTAGAGAAAAAGGGGAATACCGGAAAAAATAAAAAGCTGTGGGTTCTTATTTCACGTAGTGCGGTGCGCCATAAGTCTATTTTCTCTTTTAAATCTTAACTGTTAATTTCTATTTAGTTCAATCGTGGCCGTTCATTTTAAATAGAACTAATCTAACCATAGATTTATTTAAAAACTCATCTTCATAAAGCAAGTTTTGTTTTATCTCAATCCAATTATTTTCAAACTTCTCCCAATATATATTTTTATTATTTAGGAAGCCCTAAACTAGTTACATTAAACTTTCACAATCTTTATAAATAATTTATCAACTACAAATTGTTTTTATAAATTCATATACTCCTACTCACTAAAACTTATTTCTCAACTTATAAGAAATTTATTATAAAATAATTTTAATTTAATCTTAGATTAATAATGACCATAAAAATAAATAATTTTCATACTCATCATTTATCATTTTTTGAAAACCTTTAATTTGAAAAATAAATTTAAAACCTAAATATTAATTGATTGATAAATAATTATTCACAAATAGTGAAATTTATAAAATTTAAATTTTGAGATATTACAAAAATACACAAAACTAATTAAATCATAAGAAACAATCAATTGACATGTACAAAAACATTACAAAACAGCAACAAATTGAGATAATTTTTTATAATAGTGTAATTAATTGTAAGAACTTTTATATAAAGTTTTTAAACTCTCATTTACACATCAAAATACAAGTTACAATAAATTATTTATAATAAATCTAACTGTTAGTAACTAATTTACAACAACCTGATAAATTACAAAATTAATAATATTTAGGAACATCTAAAACTATTCATTGTAGTTCAACTCTGGTTTTAAGGAAACATTTTATCCAAAACTCTCTAGCCTTATCAAGTTATTCTTCATTTTATGGTTAGGGCTTTTCCTCAAAGTATTGAAAATTATATATAATTAATATATTATCATTAAGACCAGTTTAGTTAATTAATCTAGTATATGAATAACTATAAACAAGCAAATAATTGCTTTAATAGGGAATTATGAGCAGATGACAAATAAAACATGTAGTGTATGATATGAAAGCCATACTTTGAATTTCTAAATTGTTTTAGGTACTACAATAAAATAAAAGGTTAGCTTGATTCCATTGATGCACAATCTTCCAATTCGGACATGATACAATCTTACTATGAAAACATACCTTCATTTTTTTCCCATTTGAAAAATTTTCCTAGCTTTAATTTGAAGTCTTACTTAGAAGTTATGGTTATAGTTTCGTCCAAGGAATTCTTCAAAACATATCACACTTCTCCCAATAAAGGATCTATTTAGTTGATAAGCTTGCTTTTCAGCATTACTAGAGTAAGAATTCGATGGCCACTACAATATAATGTAACTATTAAAATCTGTTTAAGAAAAAAATATCATAATTGAAGCATAGATGAGACTTATCCTCATAATATAATACAAAGTAAAAGTTTTTCCTAGACTAATGTAGTAAAGCATTGACAATGTAGTCCTACCTTTTATCCTTTTCAATATGGATTACTCATCAAGTTAATATAGATCTGGGAAGCTATATGTAGCATTCATGGTTAGCAACATGTCAAAGCAATACTTTTAAACCTATATTCCAACAATAGTTCAATTAATTTATGTTTAGACAAAGAAGTGGTATAAATTTATTTGATCCAAAGTTAGATGCAAATCACATCGAACTTCTCAAAATTTAGCAACTGTTCAATTAAAACTTTTCTAATGAAAATTATATTTTCCATTCCTAGCACACTTATCCAATTGAGAGTGTGACTTAGGAATCCTTACCTCAAAACCTATCAAGACATCATTCTAGCTTATTTCAAGCAAGATTGAAAGGTTGTAACTCCTTCTAAGCATAATCATAATGTTACTAAAACATAAATAATAATAGTTAGTAGTTTTACATAACAATACTAAAATAACTTTAAAAAATATATAAAAACTTTATTAATGGGAGAATGCATGTTGATACTGTTAGTGTATATGCCTTAAAACTAATCATATTTGTGATTATAATTTTGAATCATGTTATTTTAATGGCAATTCCAATTATGATATTTATATATATTATCTAAGTAATATATTTAATTATAATAATAACCTTAGAATAATTGTATTCTTAAATATCCCTAATCATATATCATTGTGGATTAGGTTGCTTTGATATGTTAAGACTAGCATGTTTGATGACTTATATAGGATATTAGGTTTACACATGAGTACAAGTTAGAGAACTTGTATACTGGACTAACCCATCCTAAAAATACTACATGGATCGTTATATAAGTGTTATGAGTGATTCTTAGTGATTATTATTTATATGGTCTTTTAACTTGAGATCACTAAGGTTCCCTACATGTGAGTTTCTATTGGTGTGTGTCCTAGAACCAATCATATAGATGATTGAAGTTATACACAATGTATTATGTTTTATTTTAGGCAATTTAATTATTATATTATATTTTTATAATTTTATTATTATTATGCGCAATTTATAACTTAATATAATAATTATCCTTGGAATAGCTTTGCTATTCCTAAAATAGCCCTGGTCAAGTATTATTATGAAAAGGATAGTAATAATACATTGAGACTAACATATATAGTGACTGATGATTACGAATCATGGATATGTGATATCAAGTCAATACATGAGTACATTGCTAGTGAACAATGTATTGGACTGACCCACTATGAGAATATTACATGGATAGATGTATCATAAGTTATTCTTATATGATCACAAATACACATAAACCTTTGATCTAAAGTCACTACGGTTCCCTACATGAGGAATTACTCACTTTAATATTGTCCTATATCACTTTTAATTAGGATGACAAGTAGGGCATTGATTGGGTGTGTCATAAATCGTGCAGAGGGAAGTGAGTGATATAGATGAGATTTTGTTACTCGTGTATAAAAGAAAAATATCCTTGAGCCCCTTGATTGAGTGAGACTTAGAAATGCATGGCTATGCTCAATTTAATTAATATGTGATATTAATCATTTATTTTAAGTTTACTTAGTATCAAGAAATATAAATTGAACATTGACGAGGATGACACATTCCATGCCTCCAGTTCAATTTGGATATTATTACAAAAGGGTTATGATGCAAAACGTTGATCATGTATTAGGTGGATGTCGAATCACAGACATTCTTACTACTTTAGTGGCAGTGATGTATTGCTAGATACCGCTTACTATCTATAGTTCAATAATGAGTCATTGTCAACGTAGTAAGAACCTACAGGGTCACACAAAAGGAGTAGGAATAAGACAATAATTAATTGGACTTCAATTATATTAATATCCAATTCATTGGACTTATTTTCATGCATATATATTATTATTAAGAATAATAATAAGTTATTCACGTAATATATATAATATTATGTAATATTATTTGATATTAAAGTAATATTAAATAATTACTTTATCAGATATTAGATAAATATATTATGAGAAAATATTATTATCTAATATTAAATAATTAATAGATAAGTCCTATCTCTTCCCATTATCTCTAGGATAAGAATAAGATGAGTTGTTAAGTGTGATTAGGATTTTGGAAGCATTATCCTAGTAGGATTAGGATTATAGCTTGCCTAAGTTCTATAAAAAGGGACTTGAGGGCAGCACTTTTACAACACATTCAAAGCTTCCATATAAACCCTAAATCACTCAAAAAACATCCAATCCTAATTCTTAGAAGAAAAATGCATCCTAGCAGATTCGTGGAGGGTGAGAGGTCATTGTTCACTCCGTGTGGCTACCATAGAGACGCTGTACCTTCTGGCCGGCGTTTGACTCATCCGCTCTCAAGTTTTGATCAATAGAAACATGAGTGCCCAATAGGTAAAATCCTAATCATTGACTTATGCTTTTTGCATGGATCCTAGATAGAATTCGGATCAAAATTTTGAAATTCCGCTGCATGTGATAATCTGAATTCCCAATAGTGGTATCAGAGCATCTTGCAAAAATATAGTTTTGATTATGTGTTTTACCATCTTTGATGAATATTTATATGATAAATACATATCAAATCTATTTTGGTTTAAATCAAAAGTTACACGTTTTGATGAATGTTTATGTGATAAATTAATATCAAATTAGTTTTTGTCTAAACTAAATATATATGAAATATATGCAAACTCGTGTATGGTTTTGATTTTGTAAATATATATATGATATATATGATCTAAATTTTGAATCTGATTATCAATTGATGAGATTAATTGTATGAATATGATCATGCATTTTTCTGCTTCATATTCAAGTTTATTTTATGCGTAATTCTGAGCTTTTCAAATGATAAACCCATGAATCTATTCTGAATATGTGATGTTCTCTGCGTTTAATAGCATATAACCTAGTCAGCACAAAATTAATGTGATTAATTCTAAATCTGTAAAGACTTGTTTAAATTCCTTAAGTTGAATATGGTCTATGAGGCATATGTATGCATTAATTTAATCTAGTCTATGACTTGAATGTCAATCATATAGTCGAATTGTTCGACTTGGGATGTGTCAATTGTTGGCAAAATGAATTAAAATTTGAACGTCAGATGTATCCAAAAGTTAGCGGGACCGCCGTGCTAACTTTGCATAGCGTTCAAAAAAATTATTTTTGTTCTTAAGGCGCTACTTTAGAACATGATTTTTTATGATGAATATGTTATGAAATATATATGTCAATCATCCTCCTTATCTTGGTCACATATATTTCTTAGCAATTATTACATATGATGCATGAATATGTTGCATAGTATGGCCCTTGGAGTTTTTAATGGATGGATTTTAAAATACGACCTACGTGTCGTGTCTTCCTCTATTTCTCTAATGTATATTCTCTTCTCATCTCAATTCCCCGAATGTAACTTGGGGTTTCTGTTGTAAATTTGTAATTGCAATGGAGTATTCTTTGCTTGGAACAAGGAGAAGCTAAGGAGCTATGGGACAAGAAGAAGCTAAGGAGTTAGTTAGGAATGTCATTAGAAAATAGAATTTTAGGCCATACTATGTGACATTTTAATTTCTTTATTATGTGATGATATTGATAAGCGTGCATTTATTATGTGATAGAATGTGTTCCTACTATGTGATAGTTCTATTCATTGCATGATATATGATATATGGTAGTCTATTTTATTCATTTACTTTATATGATATATGAGATATGCTAGATATATTGCATGAATAAATAGGCTAGTTATGGTGAGATCTGATAATAATTAAGTTGAAATCCCACATCTAAAATATTAAGTCAGTAATAATTAATGATGCCCTCCAATATTTGGCACTCATCAAGGCCTCAATCGATATAAGGTAGGTTTGCCAAAGCAAGGTACCTCGTTTATCTTGGTGAGATGCGACTGGATAATAGTGATATCCGAATGTTAAATATTGGGTCTGACTTAACTAGGATATCTCAAATAGGATTGAGACCTAGAGGCATAGAGTTAGGCCTTTGTTCATAAGATGGACTAGAACAAGTGTTATTCACCCAACTATCCAAGAGTTGTATATGATACAATTGGCAAGTGTTGCTTACCTAAATAACTAAGTTTTAAGTGATTAGCCAAAGCTAACTTGGTGAAATATGGATCTTGGCCCACTAGAAAGCTTAAACAATATGACTTTCCAAATTAATAGTGAGGGTTATTAATTTGAATGAAATAGTGGGAGGTACATTTAATAAAATACCTTATTAAATGTTTTAAATTTAATACTTACTTTGTATATTTCTGTCATAGATAACTAATGGCTAATACATCAAATAACTTATCACTGCAATCGGTCTTTGAGAAGGACAAATTGAATGGAACAAACTTCCTGAATTGGTATAGGAATTTGAGGATAGTCCTCAAACATGAGCGCAAAATGTATGTCCTAGAGGGACCTGTTCCTCAAGAACCTAAAGCTACTGCCCCTCGAGCTTAAAAGGATGCTTATAAGAAGTATCATGATGATGCATTAGATGTCGATTGTCTCATATGGGCTACCATGGACTCTGAGCTTCAGAAGCAACATGAGAACATGGAAGCTTATGACATGCTTGAGCATCTTAAGAAGCTTTATGAAGGCCAAGCTCAACATGAGAGGTTTGAGGTGATAAAAGCCTTGTTTCAGTGCAAACTGGCAGAAGGAAACCCTGTTGGGCCTCATGTACTCAAAATGATTAGGTATGTTGAGAACATTGAGAGATTGGGTGCTCTACTAGGTCAAGAGTTGGCCACTGACTTAATTTTGCAATCGTTGCCACAAAGTTATGGTCAATTTATCATGAATTACAACATGAATGAAATTGACAAACCATTGCCAGAATTGTTAAGCATGTTAAGAACTGCTAAACAAAATTTGCAAAAGACTAAGCCTAATACCATAATGATGGTTCAAAAGGGCAAAGGAAAAGGAAAAGGCAAGGGCAAAAACAAGAAGGATTCCAAATCCAAAGGCAAGCCTAAGTCTAAATCCTCTGCACTGAAACCAAAAAGGGGTGTGGCTAAGGAAGGGACATGCTTCCATTGCAGTGAAACCGGACATTAGAAAAGAAACTGTAAGGTCTATTTGGAAGATCTGAAAAAGAAGAAAGGAAGTGAGACATCCACTTTAGGTATCTATGTTATAAAAATTAATGTTTCAACTTCTACATCTTGGGTATTAGATACTGGATGCAGTTCTCACATTTGTACAAATGTGCAGGAACTACAAAGGAGTAGGACTCTAGCTAAAGGCGAAGTGGACCTACAAGTTGGCAATGGAGCAAGAGTTGCTGCGCTAGCTGTAGGGACATATTATCTATCTTTACCTTCTAGTTTAGTAATAGAATTAGAGGATTGTTATTTTGTGCCTGCTATCAGCAGGAATATTATTTTTATTTCTTGTTTGGACAAGAAAGATTTTTCATTTATAATAAAGGACAAAAGTTGTTCAGTTTATTTAAATGAAATGTTTTACTGCAATGCACAAATGTTCAATGGGCTCTATATTCTTGATCTCTGTCTATAACATAAACACTAAGCGATTTAAATCAAATGATTTAAATCCAACCCATCTCTGGCATTGTCGTTTGGGCCATATAAACGAGAAACGCGTATCTAAGCTTTATAAGGATGGATTCTTGGATTCATTTGATTTTGAATCATATGAAATATGCGAATCTTGTTTGCTAAGAAAAATGACTAAAATACCATTCATTGGACACAGTGAAAGGGCTAATGATCTATTGAGTCTCATACATACTGATGTATGTGGGCCTATTAGTTCACCTGCTAGAAGAGGTTTCCAGTACTTCATTACATTTACTGATGATTTCAGTAGATATGGATATGTGTATCTTATGAAACACAAATCATAATCCTTTGAAAAGTTCAAGGAATTCAAGAATGAAATGCAAAACCAACTTGGTAAAAGTATTAAAAAATTTCAATCAGATCAAGGTGGAGAATACTTAAGCTAAGAATTTGATGACTATCTAAAGGAGTGTGGTATAGTATCACAACTCACTCCACCTGGAATGCCACAATGGAATGGTGTTTCAGAAAGGAGGAATCGTACCTTGCTAAACATGGTACGATCTATGATGAGTCATATAGATCTTTCAATTTCCTTTTAGGGGCATTCTCTAGAAATAGCTGCTTTTACACTTAACCGTGTTCCCTCTAAAATGGTTCAAAAGACTCCATATGAGATATGGACTGGGAAACATCCCAGCTTATCTTTTATGAAGATTTGGGGTTGCGAGGCCTATGTAAAACATTAAGTTTTTGATAAGCTTGGACCGAAATCGGACAAATGCTACTTTGTAGGGTATCTTAAGGAAACTAAGGGATACTATTTCTATAATCCTAGTGAAGGCAAAGTGTTTGTCGCACGAACTGGTGTTTTTCTGGAAAGAGAATTTATCTCTAAGAAAAACTGTGGGAGAAAAGTAGAAATCGAAGAAGTGCGAGACTCACAAAGTAACATTGAACCTATAATAGAGCCTAGAAAAGGACCATAAGATGTTGTGGGTTAAGAACTAGCTCAAGTAACACAAGGCCCACGTAAGTCTAGTAGGATACGCCATGAGCCCGAGAGATATGGATTTCTTGTAACTCAAAATGGCGATGTTTTGCTCATGGATCAAGATGAGCCTACAACTTACTAAGAAGCTATAAAAAGGCCAGACTCTGAGAAGTGGCTTGAGGCCATGAAATCTGAGATGGATTCCATGTATACTAACTAAGTATAGACTTTGATTGATCCACCTGAAGGGATAAAACCTATTGGGTGCAAATGGGTTTTCAAGAAGAAAATCGACATGGATGGTAATGTGCAAACCTTTAAGGGATGATTAGTCGCAAAAGGTTATAGGCAAGTTCATGGTATAGACTATGATGAGACCTATTCCCTAGTTGTCATGCTTAAATTCATCCGAATTTTGCTTGCTATTACAGCTTTTTATGATTACGAAATCTGGCAAATGGATGTCAAAACTGCTTTTCTTAATGGAAAGCTCCTCGAGGATGTGTACATGACATAGCCCGAGGGTTTTGTCATTCCTGAAACTACTGGAAAGGTATGTAAGCTACAACGATCCATTTATGGATTAAAGCAAGCTTCACGGAGTTGGAATCTTTGTTTTGATGAGGTAATCAAAGAATTTGGTTTCATCAAAAATGAAGATGAATCTTGTGTTTACAAAAAGATTAGTGGGAGCATAATTATTTTCCTTGTATTGTATGTGGATGACATACTACTCATCGGAAATGATATCCCTACACTACAAATAATAAAGACTTGGTTAGGGAATTGTTTCTCGATGAAAGACTTAAGCGAAGCTGCCTATATACTAGGTATTAAGATCTATAGAGATAGATCAAGAAAATTGCTTAGCCTAAGTCAGAGTACATACATAGATAAAGTGTTAAAATAGTTTAACATGCAAGAATCTAAAAGAGGATTTTTGCCTATGTCGCATGGCATAAATTTGTCCAAAGCTCAATGTCCTTCGACACAAGATAAGAAGGACCACATGAATAAGATATCATATGCGTCAACAATTATATCTATCATGTATGCCATGATATATACTTGTCCTGATGTCTCGTATGCTTTAAGCATGACGAGCAGGTACCAATCAAATCCAGGTGAACCTCACTGGACTATTGTTAAGAATATCCTTAAGTACTTAAGAAGGACTAAGGATTCATTCTTAATATATGGAGAAGAGCAAGAACTTGTTGTAAAAGGTTACACTGATGCCAGTTTCCAATCCAACAAGGATGACTTTAGATAGCAGTCAGGTTATGTATTTAGCCTAAATGGTGGTGTTGTGTGCTGGAAGAGTTCAAAGCAGGAAACAGTGGCCGACTCTACTACAGAGGCTGAGTATATTGCTGCATCTAATGCGTCAAAAGAGGCTGTTTGGATCAAAAAGTTCATTACTGAACTTGGCGTAGTTCCTAGTATTGCAAACCCAGTGGATCTCTATTGTGACAATAATGGAGCCATTACACAAGCCAAGGAACCCAAATCTCACCAGCGATCCAAACATATACTTAGGCGCTTCCATTTTATTCAAGAAATCATCGATAGAGGAGATGTGAAAATATGTAAAGTACCAACAGATGATAATATCACCGACCCACTGACAAAGCCTTTAGCGCAGAAAAAGCATGATGCTCATACTATGTCACTTGGTATTAGATACATGAGTGATTGGCTCTAGTCCAAGTGGGAGATTGTTAGTGTGTGTCCTAGAACCAATCATATAGATGATTGAAGTTATACACAATGTATTATGTTTTATTTTAGGCAATTTAATTATTATATTTTATTTTTATAATTTTATTATTATTATGCGCAATTTATAACTTAATATAATAATTATCCTTGGAATAGCTTTGCTTTTCTTAAAATGCCCCTAGTCAAGTATTATTATGAAAAGGATAGTAATAATACATTGAGACTAACATGTATAGTGACTGATGATTACGAATCATGGATATGTGATATCAAATCAATACATGAGTACATTGCTAGTGAATAATGTATTGGACTGACCCACTATAAGAATATTGCATGGATAGACGTGTCATAAGTTATTCTCATATGATCACAAATACATATAAACCTTTGACCTGAAGTCACTACGGTTCCCTACATGAGCAATTACTCACTTTAATATTATCGTATGTCACTTTTAATTAGGATGACAAGTAGGGCATTGATTGGGTGTATTATAAATTGTGTAGAAGGAAGTGAGTGATGTAGATGGGATTTTGTTACTCTTGTATAAAAGAAAAATATCCTTGAGCCCATTGATTGAGTGAGACTTAGAAATGCATGGCCATGCTGAATTGAATTAATATGTGATATTAATCATTTATTTTAAGTCTACTCAGTGTCAAGAAATATAAATTGAACATTGACGAGGATGATACATTCCATGCCTCTAGTTCAATTTGGATATTATTACAAAAGGGTTATGATGCAAAACGTTGATCATGTATTAGGTGGATGTCGAATCACAGACATTCTTACTACTTGAGTAGCAATGATGTATTGCTAGATACCGCTTACTATCTATGGTTCAATAATGAGTCATTGTCAACATAGTAAGAACCTACAGGGTCACACAAAAGGAGTAGGAATAAGATAATAATTAATTAAATTTTAATTATATTAATATCTAATTAATTGGACTTGTTTTCATGCATATATATTATTATTAAGAATAATAATAAGTTATTCATGTAATATATATATATAATATTATATGATATTATTTGATATTAAAGTAATATTAAATAATTACGTTATCAAATATTAGATAAATATATTATGAGATAATATTATTTTGATATTTGATAACTATATGCAATTATCTAATAATTAAGACATTTATATTATGAGATAATATTATTATCTAATATTAGATAATTAATAAATAAGTCCTATCTCTTCCCATTATTTCTAGGATAAGGATAAGATGAGTTATTAAGTGTGACTAGGATTTTGGAAGCATTATCCTAGTAGGATTAGGATTATAGCTTGCCTAAGTTCTATAAAAAAGGACTTGAGGGCAACACTTTTACAACATGTTCAAAGCTTCCATATAAACCCTAAATCACTCAGAAAACATCCAATCCTATTTCTTAGAGAGAAAAATGCATCCTAGCAGATTCGTGGAGGGTGAAAGGTCGTTGTTCACTCCATGTGGATACCGTAGAGATGCTGTACCTTCCGGCTGGCATTTGATTCATCCGTTCTCAAGTTTTGATCAGTAGAAACACGAGTGCCCAATAGGTAAAACCCTAATCATTGACTTATGCTTTTTTGCATGGATCTTAGGTAAAATTCGGATCAAAATTTTGAAATTTCGTTGCATGTGATAATCCGAATTCCTAATAGTTTCATATTTTGATACTATTCTAGGTCACTCATGGTTAAGTGAATGCAAGGGTAGTTATTGGATGTTTCACATATCATGTGGAGGGATTTGTATGATCAAGATAAAATTTATCCCTCCTATATAACAAGAGTAACATCTATAGGCCCCTCGATTAAGTAAAGATGAGGAAATGCATGGTCATACTCAAATGAATTGACATGGGATATCAATTATATTTGCTTTAGTAAGCTTACTTAGGGATCAAGAAACCTCAAGATAGGGCTATACAGGAATGACATGGTCCATGTCTCGTGCTCAATCTAGATATTTAGGATAAAAGGACATAGATAACGATCATGTGTAAAAGTTTAGTCAAATCACCGACTTTCTCATTACTTGGATAACAATGATGTGTTGTTAGATACCGATCATTGTTGATGATCATTAATATGATTAATGATCATTACTAACATAATGAGAACCTGTAGAGTTGCACACTTAGAGCTTGGTGAATTTGGAATTAATGGATCAAATTGTTTAGGCCTAATATTTAGGAATTCATTTTATAATTATAAGGCCTAATAGTAAGCTTATAATTATATATGGAATAAAGCCCAAATAGGTTAAGATTTTCTATGCACCTATTTAAATAGGCTTATTGGGTAATAATAGTTGATTCTTTTTTATTCACGCATCTCAAAGCATAAAAAAATCCTAACACCTCTTCTTGATCAAAATCCTTGAAGAGGCGTAGCTAGCACTACGAGGCAAAAGAGAACAATTCCAATCGGTGTTCGTGTGGATGTTCATCGGTGATTCACGAGTTCGTGTGGATACCTTAGAGTCTTCGATCGTAAAGGAAGCTTAAAAGGTAATCAATGGCCGAGTCCTAGAGTCATCATCAAAGGTATTGAATGAATCTTACATTCTATTTTAACGTTTTGCATGGATCCATTGGCTGGGATCGATTTATTCCGTTGCACTTGTATGGCTCCCGATCCCAATAGATACCTCTATTAGATATTGAATGAAGACTGTCAATCATGTGATGAAGGTTTTATTGGCTTCATCTACTATCCTAATTATATCATTTGACATCGACACCTCTACCTTACGAACCAAAAGCTTGTCAATTACCACTTTAACTTAACTATTAGGCAATGATTAATGGTATAATTAATGACTTTTCAAAACTCATCCATCCACAACCTTTCGCAAAGGTGGTTTTGCCAAATTTAGAGCATTTTAGGCTCTAACTTATACAATATGAACTCTTACCATAGAAAACTCGATTCATGCATAAATATATAAGAAAATGCTTTAGGATTAAGCGTGATACTTACCTGAAGTACGATCTTCAACATTTCTTCTGCAATGGTGGCTGATGCTTTAGGTGTTAGTGCATCCTACCTGCAATTCACAAAAAAAGTCAACATACCTCACGAATCAAGAATTCACCTAGATAGCAAAGCATTAATTATAAAAGCCACCCCATTCATAAAAGTAATAAGCCTTGGGGCTTGCTAGATAGATCCAATAAAACTTGAAGCTACAGTAAGTGACCTAGTTACCTACTCTTATAGGATATAAAATATAGCATCCTATTACTCCAACTATTGTTACATATGTTGCTACTCCTGTAAATGCTTCATAACCATCTACTACAACCTTGCCTTAAAATCCATATTAAGTTTTCATTTCCCTTTATCAATGACCTTTACTTCCACTTATGCCAAACTAACTATAAATTTTCCTACTAGAAGGCCTTCTTACATTAAAACCTCCTTACAACCAACAAGACATTTGACAGCCTAAATAAGGCTAGGATGCTCTTTAGTTCCTAAAATTATAGTCAAGATGTCTTGCATCCTAACTAACTAAAATTCAACTTAGATGGCTTGCTATGTGAAAGCATCTTATAATAATTAACATAGAATAGATTGTTAGAAATAACTTAGTTAAAATGGAAGCTTCAAAATGAAACAACATATTTTGGTATGAATCATAATGTTTTCAATCTTCTCCATATTAGTTTTACTCTCCAGGGTTGTAACCACTCATGTTTATTTACTTTCCTTTAGTTCCATAACTCTGAGAGAAATAAAAGTTGTCCCACCGACATCTTTACCCTCCTCTTTTTTGGCACATATTTCAATTAATAAGTCTTTCTCTAACTTCTTATGACCCTCTTAGAAGAGTTTGTATAGATGTGTATTCTTCTTTCTTTTCTACCTATTAGACTTACTTAACACTTATTAACAAGAGGATGTAATAGTTCACAAGTGCAAATGATATACAAATAAAACATTGAAATGAATTAGATAGTAGAAGGTAAAAATTTTACTTTTAAGTGCTCATCCTTGTATTATTTTTGGAACTTTTCCTATAATTCTTAGTCAGGGTAGTTCTATCACTACATTAGGTCAATTTTTGTTACAATCTCAAGACAAATGTATTCTCGCCTCAAAGTTAACTTAAAGTCCTTCCATAGGGTTGTCGCATGCTATAGTACTTTGCTGCACATCAACATTTCACTTAGAATATCAAAGAATTTCTCGAAAAAAAAAACATATGTGAAAGAAAATATGAATATATTATAAATATAGTTTTCATATACATAGCATGAATATATCCAAATCAAGTGTACATATTAACATCTCTTCCTAAATGTTATCCTTGAATCCTTTAGGTACTTTTTTCTAATAAGGAATAGTTATCAAAACTTTAGATCATGCAATTATTCTAATAAAACTGATAAACTAGTTGGCATTTTCTCTATCCAACCACTATTTTTCATTAACCTCAATTAGTAATCTCTCATCCTTGATTCATGTTATGGTAATGCCTTTCAAAGTAGTAGAACCTCTTATGTTTCTTTTGGTAAGGGTAATTATCTTATGAAAAGCATCCATTTTTTAGATTTATCAAAAAAATCCTAGCATCAATCATATATACAAAGCAAAGTTTTAGCTAACATTATTAAACAGTGAACAAAGAAAAAGAAAACATCCATGACAAGCAATTAAACTAAGATTACATTAGTCATTATAGACTTCTCCACTAATTCACATAACTATGGACCAAACTAGAATTATTGAAATATATGATAAATTTGACAAGTTCAAAAGACATAACAGCATATAATGGTGAAGGCAACATGTGAAAATAGCAAGGACATTACCATCGAATAAAGCATATTACAGCCATATAACTTAAGTATGATTAAACCCTAAAAGCATCACCTAACACAACATATAGTATAATAAAAAACTTAATGATGAACTAAGTTCTCATAATATCACTACATAGATACATAAACATCCTAACTGGATAAAGCTAGATTTAACCACTTTATAAGCAAAAATATAATGAAAATGAGAAAGGAAAATGTACTTGACCAAAATTGTTAATGACAAGAATGAGCACTAAGCAAACTGAGTGTAGAAGATAGGTAATGATGGTTTAGGACACATCAGAGAAATTTTGGTGGCAAAGATAATATTTAGGAAGTCGGTTTCACATATTAAAATTGATTAGAAACAAAAGAGCAAATGCAAGTTATGTAGATAAAATAATGTATATTGATTTCTTACTTGAAAATAAACATTTTTAATAAATGATGTCAGATTGCCATGTAGCATATGCAAACAAAATATTGCATCCCTTCTTTGAAAGTTTCTTTTTCCTTCATAAGCTTTTTAAATTTTAGCATATCTTTTTAAAAATTCAATTAGGATGACAAGTATTTAAAATAAGACAAATCTTTTTCAAACTTAGGTGGTCTATTTTAGGTTTTTTTAACTTTGATTAATAGCCATTTCCTTAAATGATTTCAAGTTGACCAAAAAAGCTTTAATTATAGCTTTGGCAGAAGTTATTTGACTAACTTAAGGAAACTAAAGCAATATCCTAGGTCTAAATCCCTTAAGGAACCTTTTGATTATTTTTTTCTTTTCCCTTATACCTATTCAATTAAATGTGCTTTCAAAAGACTTAATCCTTTATTTAACTATTTTATATGTGCTTAATGGTTTAAGTTATCTCATGATTTAACTAATTTTAGTAATGTCTAAATTTAGTTAAAATTTCTTTATCCTTAATTAATCTTAACTAGTTTACCTTATGATTATGCTTCATCTACTTATAATATTTTACCAAATATTTTGTCTCACCAATTCAGCCGTATCTAAGTTATCCTTTTGACCTTATTAATAATTTTTTTCAAGGGTGGCCTTGAAAATGACAAATATACCTACCATAAAGGACCTTAACAAATCTTTGGTCAAACACTTTAAGTTGCATAATTATTCTACCTATTATGCTTGCACCTATACCTTTAAAGATCGATGGTTCAACCATATGACCAATTTTTTCAACATGATCATAGATGAAAATTTGACTCACATTACTTTTGTGCAAATAATTGAAGCTTCTAAGAAAATAGTAGGTATACATTATGATAAAATTATTACCTTTGGAAAGCATTATAAAGTTGAACATAACTTTATATGTATAAATCATACCTTTTTGCAAAGCTTAGGTAACTATGAAAAAGAAAAGGGAAGCTTATTAAAATAACTTTCAGAAGAAATTCTTCAATGCTTTTATAAAAGACTTTAGATTTGAATTGGCTTTAATTAAACCTCCTTTTTAGCTAAACCTTATATCTCTATGAATAATGGTTTTGACTTAGCAAAATAAATAATACCAAAAAGGTTAAATAAACTCATTCTTGGAGTGACTACTGCATATTATTCTCCTTACATTTCTAGTTATATAGCTAGGCTAGGCAAAACCTTACCTCAAACCATAACTATTTGACAATTAAGTAAACTTTAAATCTTTCTCCAATAATATCAATACCACTGAAAAGTAACTTGTATTTTAGCTTTCATTTTTAGCTAAGGGTTTGATTATGCCTTTAGATCATATATTAGGATTTATGATTAATGTTGAATAGGCAGCTTAACAAGTTAAATTAACAAAGAGAAAAATATGAGAAAGCATAACAAATGGTCCTTAAGGAATATATGACTAAACTTCAAACTTGAAAAAGAAAACATTTTAAGTTGAAAAAAGAGCAAATTGACCATTACCAGTCGTCAGGCTAAAAAGGAGACCCATTTAAAGTCTAAGAGAATTAAGTTAAAGATGTTAGACATTGACTTGATCCGTAAGTGCACGAATTTGGTCGAGTTATAGTATAAAAGATATCATCTCCACAGGGATTAAGTATTGATTATTAACTGAATTTCGAGATAAATTATTTAGGTGTACTAATTGTGATTGTGAATTAAGAGTAAAATGTGAAATAAAATTTAGTTATAAAAAAGAAAGCAAATTAAACTAGAATGAGTTAAGTAAAGATCTAATTCAAATGGGATGAAAATGTACTCAGCTTTGGGGTTTCCTTGTTCAATTCATTATGGAATGAAGACAACTTTCTAGCCTAGTTTACTATTAATTTAGATTGCTGGATTACCGAAAGTAAGCTATACCTTATTGCAAGTCTACTAGCTATTAACCAATAGATAAAGTGCCTAGAATTTCTCTAGTAATCACTCACCTAGGTTGCATTAACAGTGTTTTAAGAATACAATTTTAGACATTTCATCTTGTGCAAAAGAATCCAATTAGCTTAATTCCTAAATCTAATAGAGATTCCCAATGATTATGCAAGGTTTGATTGATTAATTGGTAATTCCAACCTATAATCAACTAATCCTTTACACAAATCCAATATTCTGAAAGTATTAGGTTGTTGAATTACAAAACAGCATAATCAAATCATAAATTAATAATAAATTAAGCTAGATTATATTAAAATCAAATCCATATATTCATGAACAAGTCTACCCCAGCTGAGCACTGAGGTTTAGTGTGAGTTCATTACAAAACCAGTAGAAAACTAGAAAATAGGGAGAGGAATCAAACTAGTCATGAAGCTCTACAAATTCCTTACTTAAATCTTCAATCCTTTGCTTAAATCCAATCCTCTAAGGCTAGCAGTCACCCTCAGTGTCTCTAGGTCTCACCAGGGTTTCTATAGATGGCTCCCTTTCTAAATTTTTCGACCCCCTCCCCTATGCAAATTCTCCGCATAAAACTGATATCAGCAAAGTAGATGGGGTATGACATGTCCCGTGTTGTACCCCGTGTTCTTTTGCGAAGGGTTTAAAAACTGCTTAGCAAGGCTTCAAAACACATAGAAAGGTACATGGCCCTCCACACAGGATTCTCATACCATGTGTTCTTTGCCAAATGAGCGTATTTGCTTCGATTCTCCACATTTTGCATGGTTTTAGTTCGGATCCTTTTCTAATGCTTTAATGAGTCACTTTGAAACCTAAAAATGAAATATCAAGCATTTAAATACTTTTTCCAATGAATTTGCACAAAATACTTAATAAATTAGCAATGAAGCACATAAAATATAAGTGCAAATATGCATTTATCAATTCCCTCACACTTAAATCTTGCTCGCCCTCGAATAAGGAAGCAAGAGGACAAAAGTTTACTCCACTTTTCTGCTAATATTATCGAGCAATCATTCAGTGAATCAGAAATTAGGATCAAGTCATGCAAAGCATCTAAATGAAAATCAAAGTAGCAAAATAAGTTAATCCTTAGCATAAAAGTAAAAGAGAAGAGCCTCACAAGTAAAATATTCATTCAAACTCTCAAGATAAGGTTTGTGTATACTCTCAAATCAATCAACTCAAGACTTAATGCGACAGTATGCTTGCAAAAGCTTTAGTTTCCACTACTATATTGTAAAATACATGCAAATCAGAGGGCTTTATTAGGGCAAATAATGAGGGTAGAGGAAGGGAAGATTAAGGGATGAAAAGCAACAAAGTTAAAGAAGTAAAAAGATGCATTAGCTTTAAGTTTGACCACTGTTAAGTTCAATTGCTCAACTTAGCATATTACTTTGCTTCTATTCTTTGCCTCAACTTTTTATATGACAGTAAATAAAATTTTTATTTCTTTCTTATTTCCCAACAAGCTTTTCTTCTTCTTCTCCCTAAATTATTTATTTATTATTTTTTCTTTCTTTATTATTATTATTATTATATATATTTTGTTATTTTTTTAATTAATAATAAATCATTAACTTACTCAGCTGAGCAACCCTATGAAAGAGCCTCTAAGTAATAGCCAAACTCATTTAACGATGTCTAAGTTTCCCTAAACTCCGAAGTTCAAGTTCACTTGGGTGGTGGCTTTGAATGCATATAGGATGGCTAGGCTTGAAATGAGAGTCCAAGGCTTAAAGTGGCTAGCTAGAGGTAAATCTGAAAATATTCTAGGATAAATCAAAAAAGGGACTCAAATAACCAAACAAATAAAAAGGGTAAAGAAACATGGCCTCATCATTTTTGACATACAAAATACATAAAATATAGCCTCAAAAAGAACAAATGCAAGTTCTAGAGCAAAAAGTCAAGAGTGAGACATAATCCCTTAAGAAAATAAGAGTGAGCCTCAAATTCTAATGTGAAAAGTTACTCAATAGGCTCAAGTCTCGTGAGTATCAATTATGCTCATTACTCCTAACTTCAAGCTTTAGACTTTCCTTATTAAGTTATCAGTTAATCATTAAAAGAGTAAAGCATGAACAAATCCACTTTAGTCAAAAGACTGTCCTAAAAAAATTTAAAAATTTTCACACATCATTGCATTTGGAGTAAATTCCAGTACTCTAAATCAATCAAGCAGATTCAAGTGCAATACATTCTAAAAGCTGCTCCCCCACACTTAAAATTGGATATTGTACTCAACGTACAAAAAGTAAATAGAAAAGAGACAGAGAAGAGATAGGGGACTGAAACTTCCCTGACAAGTGGAGCTTTGTTCTCAATTACAAAGCATGACATCCGGTAGATCCACAAGCAGAGAAAGATTAGGAGACAAAGGGGAGACTGCTAATGCAAAAGAAAGGAGATGCATTATTGGAATAAAGTATGCCGACAGTTAGTTATTACAAACATAAATAGTAAAAGTGCAAGAAAATAAAAGACAAAGAGTTAAAGAAATAAAAACTAAATGAAAGTGCATCATAAATATAAGTACAAACCAAGACAAATGAGAATAGAAAAGAGGAAAAAAGGAAAAGGAGAGTGGTGAGTATTCTGCTGGTGAAAGTGTAATATAAGCTATTGAGTAGGAGGATCTGGATCGGCAGGAGATGAGAGGTGGAAAAGCTGAAAAAGGGCCTCAACCATGCTCTCAGTGTATTTGGACCTCCTATCCAAGTCATTATAGAGGCCCTCAATCCTCAACGAATGCTCAAATATGTACTGCTGCTCAGTTAGAATCTACTGTTAATGGGACAAGATATCTCTAAAATAGGCCTCATATGAAACTCTCCCGCCTGCAGAAGATGATGGACCCATGTTAGGAGCTACATCAACATTATCATCATCCGTAGGAAAATCAATCTCATTCTCAGGCGGTGGCTGCTGCATAAGATGGATCCCCATAACTAGAAGGATGCTCCTACGAAGGGGGGTCATTTGAGATGCCACAAAAAGGGATCCATAAGGCCGATTAAAAAGTCCTAATCACTTAGCTAATTTGGTGATGTATGGACTGGCAGTAATACTCCTAGCATGTCTATTTGATGTCTGAGCTGAAAGGAAGTGTGTAAGTGCAGCTCCAATATAGATGGGGACCTTTTGTATCATGCTGTACAAGAAGAGAATGTCAGTTGCCCCTACCACTCCGTGACTATACCCCCGACCATTCAAAGTATGACGAGAATAGAGTGGATAACTCGCCATGCTACTTTCCGAAAGCTAGATGCCTTGCTCTCTGTCAGATCATAAAAGCTCTCGATAGCAATGGTGGACCATACCTGCCATTCCTAGGTCCTATAAGGCAATCCTATCCAAATATCCTGATACTCTAAGGTGGCTATAAAGTCTCCAGAGTAAATCCCCATGTGTATTGAAAATTGGGTGACACTTATAGAATATATGACTATCCCGAGGTGAAACTGTACTGTGTCAGCAGAGTCAACAGTGCTGAAGTATCTCTCCAGATGGAAAGTGCTAAGAAACTCCAAGGTAAGCTTTCTATATGTAGGCTCTATGATCTAAAAGAAGATCTCCTAAGCAACTACACTGATGAGCTCTTTGATCTCATCCTTGAGCCCAAACTCTCTCAAGACTACCTAATCTATATATCACCCCTCTACAAATGATCGGTCTCTGTGTCTACTAAATGCTTGGATATAGGCCTCATCTGTGAACTCGAGGAACTAGAAAGTAATAGATCCCCCAGAGGAGGTTCATCTAGAAGTATTACCTTTAGAGGTCTGCGTAGTAGTCATCTTTTATCTTTTTAACATGATCTGTAAGGGAAGTCTAGAATGTGAGAGAGACTTTTAAAATAACAAAAAAATTTGGCAGAGTTTCCCTTAAAAATTAAACAGTTCTAAGTTCAGAAACTCAGAGATTGTACTAAAATAAATGCAAAGAAATTAATCAATAATCTATGAGTATGTCATATAGTGCCAATGAGCTATTGAGAGTCATACTTTGTCCACAAAGAACTCAGTCATAGTGAGCAATTCTAATGAGTATTCAGCGTTAAAGGAAGTGCAAGTCAGAGCTTGATGGTATTAATGCAAGCAAGTCAACAAAACAAATGAGGTAAATTATTCAATTAGGTTTCCCAGGTAAACATTAAACTCTAAAGAATTTCACTACAATTAGTAAGAGCTAGCCAAAAAAATTCAGAGGCTATGTATATTCCTATAAGTCCTACTATCATTGAAGCTAAATAAACACAAGTAAGTTTAAATTTCTTTAAAGAACTCGAGAGAAAGGCTCTTACCTCGTGAATGTTAGAGAAAAACCTAAAGTCACTGCTCAAGATTCAAAAGGAACCCAAAACTTGCAATTGCACCGATTAAATCAAAGATTAAATAGTAAAAATGCTTCAAATAGCTAAGAAAAACACTTTAATCAGTGTATTTTAGGAAAAGAAGGGCCGAAAATGGGTGTAGGAAAACTAGGTCATAGTGGGTGTTGAAGAAGATGAAGGAAAATAGAGGAAGTCGGCCATTAAAAGCTCCATCATCCAGGAACACAGGGTTTGACATGGCCCATGTCATGCCCCGTGTTCTTCTATGAATGAGCTTTCTGAAGAACAAGTTTAAAAAGAATTTTCATAAGAGTACATGGATTTTGACATAGCCCATGTTGTGTCTCGTATATCTCTCTAGAAGGCATTTTGAAGAGCATATTTTAAAAAACAAAACTTTACAAGAGTACACGAGATTTGACACGGCCCGTGTCATTCCCAATGTATCTATCTAGAAGGCATTAAATACAAAAATTATCAATATGAATCAGACAATAAGGTACACGGGGTTTGACACAACTTGTGTCGTACCCCATATATCTCACTGGAATGAATTCTAAGCCTTCTATACACGAAAATGAATAGCAAAAATGCATATATGCCTAATTTACCTAGAAATAATGACTAAATGCAACAAATGAGTATCTTAAATCAATAAACAATAACTTAAATGCCTAAAACCAGTCAGAAACTCAAAGAAGAAAAATGAAAAAAAAAAGATTAAACGTAATAAGAATGAAAAAATTTGCTTGGGTTGCCTCTCAAGAAGTGCTTATTTAAGATCATAAGCTCGACCTCTGTTTCAATTAGCCTGAAGGTACCATTATTAGTGCCAAGGTAACATAATGTTTCAATTCTGGCTATTAACCTTGAAATTTCTGGTACTCTTACTCCAAATTTCTATAGCTCCAAATAGATACACCTTTTTCACATGAAATGGCCCAGTCCACCTTATTTTGAGCTTTCCTGGAAAGAGTTTAAATTTGGAACTGAATAATAACACCAAGTTTCCTTGATGGAATTCCCTCCTGAGAATATGCTTGTCATGCCAAATCTTTGTTCTTTCTTTGTACATCTTGGCATTATTGTAAGCATTATTTATCAGTTCTTCAAGTTTAAAAAGTTGAAGCTTTCTTTTCTTCCCAGCAGATTGCAAGTCAAAATTTAGTAACTTTATTACCCAATATGTCTTATGTTCTATCTCTACCGGCAAATGACAATGCTTACCATAAATAAGCCTAAATGGTGCCATTCCAATGGGAGTCTCGAAGGTAGTCCTGTAAGCCCATAAAGCATCATCCAACTTGAGGGCCCAATTTCTCTTTAATTTAGACATAGTCTTTTTCAGTATGCTTTTGATTTCTCTATTTGAAAGCTCCACTTGCCTACTGGTTTATGGGTGATATGGAGTAAAGATCTTATAGGTTACACTATACCCTTTCAAGAGGGATTAAAATTGAGTGGCAATAAAGTGAGACCTTCCATCATTGATGACTGCTCTTGGGATCCCAAATATAGGAAACAACACCTTCTTGAAGAATCTAACTATAACTTTTGCATCACATGTCCGAGTGGCAATTGTCTCCACCCATTTAGAGATATAATCTACCGCCACAAGTATGTATTTGTTACTGTAAGAAGGTGGGAATGGTCCCATAAAATCAATTCCCCAGATATCGAATATTTTCACTTCCAAAATGTTATTCAAAGGCATCTGATGCCTTTTTGATATACTACTAACTCTCTGACATTGGTCACATGAAGTAACATACTGATGAATATCCTTGAATAGAGTTAGCCAGTAGAAACCTATCTGGGCACTCTTTGCAACTGTCCTTGAGGTACCGAAGTGTCCTCTATAGGGGGAGGAATCACAATGGAATAGAATACTAGCAATTTCTTCATGAGGCACACACCTTTTGAACAAGCCATTGGCACATCTTCTATAGAGAAGAGGTTCATCCTAAAAATAATGTTTTACCTCTACTAGGAACTTCTTTTTCTCTTGATATCCTACATCCGGAGGTAAAACTCCACTCACAATATAGTTATCATAGTTAGCAAACCATGGGATAGCTAAACAAGAGACAGCCAATAGATAATCATCTAGAAGAGAATCATTTATTAGCATCTCCTTGTCTACCTCATCCTCTAACTTCTACTTCAACCTTGAAAAGCGATCAGCCACCACATTCTATGTACCCTTTTTATCTCAAATTTTTAGATCAAATTCTTGTAATAAAAGAATCCATCTGATTAGGTAAGGCTTGGCTTCTTTCTTGCTTAAAAGGTATCTGATTGCTGCATGATCTATAAAGACCACCATCTTAGAATCCACCAAATAGGATCAAAACTTATCAACTGCAAAAACTACTGCCAATAGTTCCTTATCAGTTGTAACATAATTCAGCTGAGCCTTATCCAAGGTCTTGCTAGCATAGTATATAGCATGAACATTCCTATCCTTCCTCTGTCCAAGTATCGTGCCTACTGCATAGTCGCTTGCATCACACATTACCTTAAATGGTAGACTCTAGTTCGGTGCTTGCATGATTAGGGCAAAAATCAAAGCCTCCTTTAACCTGCAAAATGCATCCAAACAATTTTGATTAAAATCAAAAGCAACATCTTTTACAAGCAAGTTAGTTAAAGGTTTGACAATTTTAGAGAAATCTTTGATGAAGCGTCGGTAGAAGCCGTCGTGTCCTAGAAAACTCCTCACTTCCTTTACAGAAGTTAGGGTAAGTAATTTCTCTATGATTTCCACCTTAGCCTTGTCTACCTTAATACCATGCTCTGATACTTAATGGCCAAGGACAATCTCTTCTCTCACCATAAAATAGCATTTCTCCTAATTGAGTACTAAATTTACCTCCTCACATCTCTGTAGCACTTGAGATAAATTAGTCAAACAGTTATTAAAGGAAGTACCATATACAAAAAAATCATCCATAAAGACTTCCATGATGTTTTCAATAAAATCAGAGAAAATAGCCATCATGCAACGTTGAAATGTAGTAGGAGCATTATAAAGTTGAACATAACTTTATATGTATAAATCATACCTTTTGTGAAGCTTAGGTAACTATGAAAAAGAAAAGGGAAGCTTATTAAAATAACTTTCAGAAGAAATTCTTCAATGCTTTTATAAAAGACTTTAGATCTGAATTGGCTTTAATCAAACCGCCCTTTTAGCTAAACCTTATATCTCTATGAATAATGGTTTTAACTTAGCAAAATAAATAATACCAAAAAGGTTAAATAAACTCATTCTTGGAGTGACTATTGCATATTATTCTCCTTAAATTTCTAGTTATATAGCTAGGTTAGGTAAAACCTTACCTTAAACCATAACCATTTGACTATTAAGTAAACTTTAAATCTTTCTCTAATAATATCAATACCATTGAAAAGTAACTTGTATTTTAGCTTCCATTTTTAGCTAAGGGTTTGATTATGCCTTTAGATCATATATTAGGATTTATAATTAATGTTAAATAGACAGCTTAACAAGTTGAATTAACAAAGAAAAAAAATATGAGAAAGCATAATAAATGGTCCTTAAGGAATATATGACTAAACTTCAAACTTGAAAAAGAAAACATTTTAGGTTGAAAATAGCAAATTGACCACTACCAGTCATCAGGCTAAAAAGGAGACCCATTTAAAGTCTAAGAGAATTAAGTTAAAGATGTTGGACATTGACATGATCCCGCAAGTACACGGGTTTGGTCAAGTTAAAGTATAAAAGATATCATCTCCACAGGGATTAAGTATTGATTACTAACTGAATTTCAAGACAAATTATCTAGGTGTACTAATTGTAATTATGAATTAATAGTAAAATGTAAAATAAAATTTAGTTATAAAAAAGGAAGCAAATGAAACTAGAATGAGTTAAGTAAAGATCTAATTCAAATGGAATGAAAATGTACTCAACTTTGGGGTTTCCTTGCTAAACTCATTATGGAATGAAGATAACTTTCTGGCCTAGTTTACTATTAATTTAGATTGCTGGATTACCGAAAGTAAGCTATACTTCATTGCAAGGTTATTAGCTATTAACTAATATATAAAGTGCCTAGAATTTCTTTAGTAATCACTCACCTAGGTTGCATTAACAGTGCTTTGAGAATCCAATTTTAGACATTTTGTTTTGTACAAAAGAATCCAATTAGCTTAATTCCTATGTCTAATTGAGTTTCCCAATGATTATGCAAGGCCTGATTAATTAATTGGTCATTCCAACCTAGAGTCAACTAATCTTTTATACAAATCTAATATTCCGGAAGTATTGGATTGTTGAATTACAAAACAGCATAATCAAATCATAAATTAACAATAAATCAAGCTAGATTATATTAAAATTAAATCCATAAATCTATGAATAAGTCTACCCCAACTGAGCACTGAGGTTTAGTGTGAGCTCATTACAAAATTAGCAGAAAACCAGAAAATAGAGAGAGGAATCAAACTAGTCATGAAGCTCTACAAATTCCTTACTTGAATCTTCAATCCTTCACTTAAATCCAATCTTCCAAGGCTAGCAGTCACCCTCAATGTCTCTAGGTTTCACCAGGGTTTCTATAGATGGCTCCTTTTCTAAATTTTTCGGCCCCCTCCCCTATGTAAATTCTCCGCATAAAACTGATATCAGTAAAGTAGACAGGGTATGACATGTGCCATGTCGTACCTCGTGTTCTTTTGCGAAGGGCTTAAAAACTGCTCAGCAAGGCTTTGAAATACATAGAAAGGTACACGCCTCTCCACTCAGGGTTCCCATACCTTATGTTCTTTGCCAAATGAGCGTATTTGCTTCGATTCTCCACATTTTGCATGGTTTTAGTTTCGGATCCTTTTCTAATGCTTTAATGAGTCACTTTGAAATCTAAAAATGAAATATCAAGCACTAAGTACCTTTTTCCAATGAATTTGTACAAAATACTCAATAAATAAGCAATAAAGCACATAAAATATAAGTACAAATATGCATTTATCAGACATTTAATGCATTTCTTCCTCTATAACTTCTATTGACACTTTAACCAACCATCTATTCTTCCTATTCAAGCATTGGCAAAGCCAAAAGGAACCATACTACTATAGCCATTAAGGTATATTTTCTTCAATCTTTTAATTTGCTATTATCTTTTTCTTCCTTTTCTTAACTTTATTCCCTTTTATAGGTAGTTAAACAACCTTATAACATCTCCTTTGTAGGGTTTGAAAGAACTTATACATATTCTCATCTAAGCATAATTGACTCAACTTTTGAGGTCTAAAAGAAGAAAACCCATAGTCTAATAGCTAGAAGCCCTATTTTAACTGCTAATGAAACTTCTAATGTGAGATTCCTCTTAACCAAGCTTGATAACACACTTTTGATAACCTAACAATGGATCCCAACAATGCTTCTCCAACAAAATTGACTTAAAATGCATAAGTTCAGGACTTTGAAGTCCAATGAACATCAATAATTTGAACTAAGCAACATTTGATTGAAGGTAATCCAGAAAAACAACTTGATGTCAATGATTACCTTCACAATAATAACCTTGAACACTTAGACATTAACCTTAACTAAGTCAAGTGTAATTAATTAAATGCTATTCATAACTTATCAAGGCATTTTTCCAATGAAAAAGATAAAAGTGATGAGGACCTTTTTGTAATCTTAAATTCTTTATCTTTTAGATGTAGCCATTTGACATCTTTTATTCAATTAACTATTCATTCAACTAAAAATCCTCATGTTAATCAAAACTAAATGGAAGAAATTAAATCAGTTGTGACCACTATATAGGAAATTTTGAGTTAGGAATTAAGGGTAATATTGTCAAAACTCCAAAATGTTGATAAAAGTTAGAATTAAGTTTGAAATTTTTGAAAGAGACCATAGATGCGAATTTCAAAATTATAGTAGGCTTCAAGTCATATATTCTAGATGTGATAGAGAATTTCTCATCCATGCCAACTATTAAGTGAAGCTTCAATTATAGAAAAGGTTTATGAATGCCTTACCTAAAGGAAACAATATTTAATTAATTTTAGTGAAGTTAGAGCGTAGCATCGCAAATCTTTTATCAAGAGGTATAAATATTGTGAAGACATAATTTCAATTTTAAAGGCTAAAATATTAAAACTTCAACAAGAGTTAAAATAACTTAAGGAAATTCAACCAATTTTAGATTTTGAACTTTAGGCTGTGAAATTAATGCAATAAGAACTTTGACAAAAGGATGAAGAGGTGGTTAAGGAATACAAATTGATCGATGCTAAACTTGGATAAAGGGTGAATATAGAGCCATGTCAAAATTGAATACTTTAACTAAAGAAAAATAAGATAGTTTTACAACTAACTTCAAATCTCCTTCCCATAGTTCATAGATACACTTTTTTAGTTCGAAAAGTTGAACTTTTGGGATATTTTAAGCCATATTTTGGCTTTATGTTTTGTACTTTTATGAATATTATAGCAGTGTTTTGGCTCATTTTTAATTACAATTTTTAGTCAAAAATTTACTTTTTCCTAATGTTTATTTCGTGAACACTTAGTTTATATTACTTTAAGTACTCACTATTTATATTTCAACCTTCTGCTATTTTATGTTTTTGATTCTATAACTATTCTTGTTAAAACATTTTATAATCATGAATGATCCTCTCCAATAAGGTGACCATTTCCTAAAATTCAACTCAACTTGCTTAAATAGAGTAATTTTCCATACTTATTAACCTCAAGAAGATCTCTTTATTTAACATGTTTATTATATAGTTTAACAAATTTTCCTTATTATTAATCAAAATGTCTAAAGCATCCTAATGCATTTCACCTAACTATGCTAAGTTATTAAGTACCAAATTATGATAATTTCCTTGCAATAATTCATTTTGTTTTTATACCCTCAAAGTTTGTATAAACAATGCCATGTCCTAATGTTAATTTAAAGGTGTAATTCTAATTGAACCTTATAGCTAACTTCAAATTGCTTATAGTAAAGTTTCAAGCATATGATGCCAATTTCATATGTATTAACAAATGTGTTATTTAATCAAGTTAATGATAAGCTTATTTACATATTTGACTTATCCATTGGCCTGGGCATAGCACTCCTGATTCGCCATATTTTTTAACCATTTGACCTATGAACATAGTCCTATACTCTGATGCTATCATATTAAGTAAACCAAATTTACACATTAATTTATTTTATATAAAGTTAATAACATTTTGTTACTGTATATACCCTAAAACTAATCATATGGATGATTGTAAATTTAAATCATGTTATTTTAAAAGTAATTTCAATTATCATATTTATATATATATTATCTGCATAATATATTTAATTATGATAATAACCTTACAATAATTATATTCTTAAATATCCTTAGTTATATTGCTGGAAATCGCGCATCATACATGCGCAGTGGAATAAAAATTTTGCACGATTTCCACCAAGGATCCATGCGAATTTAGAACGCCATAGATTAGGGATTAGGGTTTATACTTTTCGGCCAAAAATCTTCTGTCCGCTACACAGCAAATATGATCTGCTTCCAAATCACGAACCAGAATGGAAACTAGAAGATCAGATCACCAGTACAACGTTTATATGGCTGCACCTCTGTGGTATCCACACGAACCCGTGAATCACCGATGAATGTCTACTACACACACCGGTTGGAATTGATCTCTTTACACCTCATAGTGCTAGCTACGCCTCTTCAGGGGTTTTGGTCAAGGAGAGGTGCTAGGGTTTTCTATACCTCTTTGGGGTGCGTGAATAATGATAGTAAACCTATTATTACCCAATAAGCCTATTTAAATAGGTGCATAGAAAAACCTAACCTATTTGGGCTTTATTCCATGTATAATTATAGGCTTACTATTGGGCCTTATAATTATAACATGAATTCCTAAATTTTAAACCTAAACAATTTGGTCCATTAATTCCAAATTCACTAGGCTCTAAGTGTGCTACCCTACAAGCTCTTATTACGTTGGCAATAACCATTAATCATATTAATGATTATAAACAATGATTAGTGTCTAGCAACACATCATTATTACCCAAGTAATGAGAAAGTCGGTGATTTGAAACCTTTACACGTGATCATCACTTATGTCCTTTTGTCCTATATATCTAGATTGAGTACGAGACATGGACCATGTCATTCCCGTATAGCCCAATCTTAAGGTTTCTTGATTCCTAAGTAAGCTAACTGAAACAAATGTAATCAATATCTCATGTCAATTCATCTGAGCATGGCCATGCATTTTCTCAACTTTACTTAATCAAGGGGCTCATAGATGTTACTCCTGTTATATAGGAGGGACAAATCCCATCTTAATCACACAAATCCCTCCGCATGATATGTGACATATCCAATATCTATCCTTGCATTCACTTAACCATTAGTGACATAGAATAGTATCAAAATATGAAACTCACACGTAGGGAACCTTGGTGATCTCAGGTCAAAGGACCATATTAATAATGATCACTAAGAACTACTTATGATACTCATATAACGATCCATGTAGTGTTCTAAATATAGGTCGGTTTAGTATACAAGTTCTCTAACTTGTACTCATGTGTAAACTTAATATCCCATATAAGTCTTCACACATTCTAGTCTTAACATATCAAAGTAACCTAATCCACAATGATATATGACTAGGGACATTTAAGAATACAATTATTCTAAGGTTATTATTATAATTGAATATATTATGCAGATAATATATATAAATATAATAATTGGAATTGCCATTAAAATAACATGATTCAAAATTACAATAACCAATATGATTAGTTTTAGGGCATATACACTAACATATATATCATTGTGGATTAGGTTGTATTGATCTGTTAAGACTAGCATATATGGTGACTTATATAAGATACTAACTCTACACATGAGTACAAGTTAGAAAACTTGTATACTAGACCGACCCACCTTAAGAACACTACATAGATTGTTATATTAGTGTTATGAGTGATTCTTAGTAATCATCATTAATATGGTCCTTTAACTTGAGATTGCCAAGGTTCCTACATGTGAGTTTCATATTTTGATACTATTTTATGTCACTCATAGTTAAGTGAATGCAAGGGTAGTTATTAAATATGTCACATATCATAGGAAAGAATTTGTGTAATTAAGATAGAATTTATCTCTCTTATATAATAGGAGTGATATCTATAAGTCTCTTGATTAAGTAAAGTTAAGAAAAATGCATGACCATGCTCGAATGGATTGACATGGGATATCAATTATATTTGATTTAGTTAGCTTACTTAAAAATTTAGAAACCTTTGAATTGGGCTATATGGGAATAACATGGATCATGTCTTATACTCAATCTAGATGTTTAGGATAATAGGTCATAATTGATGATCACATATATAGGTTTAGTCAAATCATCAACTTTCTCATTACTTGGGCAACAATGATATATTATTAAATACCGCTCATTGTTGATGATCATTAATATGATTTATGATCATTGTTAATGTAATAAAAGCTTGTAGGGTTGCACACTTAGAACCTAGTGGATTTGGAATTGATGGACCAAATTGTTTGGGCTATTATATGGGAATTCCATATTATAATTATAAGGCCCAATTATAAACCTATAATTATAAATGGAATGAAGCCTAATTAGTTAGGATTTTTTATGCACCTATTTAAATAAGCTTGTTAGGTAATAATATATGATTATTCACGTATCCTAAAATATAAAAAATCCTAGCAGCCCTTCTTGACCATAACCCTTGAAGAGGCGTAGCTAGCACTATAAGGTAAAAAAGGAGAATTCCAATCAGTTGTTATAGATGTTCATTGGTGATTTGTTAGTTCATGTGGATACCTAAGAGTTTTTGATAAAAAATAAGTTAAAAAGGTGATTAACGAATGAGCTTTTGAATCATTTGAAAAGGTATCGACTGAATCCTTATTTTGATAAAATGTTTTGCATGGATCCTTTGATTGGGATCAATTAATTTTCACTACAACTATTTGGCTCTCGATCCTAACACATCTAACTATTTAGTTTCTTTGAACAAAAATGTATTTACACATTTTATTAAATAATCAATGGTAATAAGAATGAAATGATGATATGACCTTTGATTAGAAGAGGATAAATTTTGCTAACTTTATCAAAAGCTAGCCTCAAAATGGCCATGGCTTAATTATATACTTAAGTTCAATAGTTAGCACTTGTTGAATTAACCTATGACACTTTTCACAACATTTGACAAAACCTATACATTCTTTGGTTATTTGTAGCTAATAAATCCCTTGCCTTCTTAACACCTATCTCATTTTAATTTCAACTTGATATGTCCTATATATTCCTTTATAAACCTCTTTCATGGCCAAAATCGCTTCAACCTCACTAAAACATCTTAATAATTGACTACCAAAACCTTTTTTTATATAATTCATCATCCAAACCCACAAATTATAAAGTTTTAATTCTAATTATTTGACTTTCTTTATTGGATGGAGTGTTAAGATAAATGATTAGGGGTGCCCTCTAATCCATTATGGTTTAGTCAACACATGCATATATAGTAGTATAGAATTAAAAATCTATGTTGATCGATAGATGTCAATTTATAACAAAATCAACATTTATTTTGACATGATGGTATTTTTGAAATTATATGATGACTTAAGATAATAGGTACGAATACAACAAATATATAAATATTTTTAAAAAATTTATAATATTTGTTATATATGAAATTATCATCTAAAATGAATTTCAAAAGTCTCATTAGAAATTGCAAATCATAAGCTTTGATTATAGTAAACAATTATCATCTACAAAGTATTTCAAAAGTTTTGTTGGAAACCATAGAAGCATAAAACATTCATCCTTATCAAAACTATCATCTAAGTGTCATTTAAGGAATCTCCTTTGAAATTACAAAAGAATACGATGTTAATTTTGTTTAATAATTAATATCTAATTTTTCCTACATATCTTTGCTTGAACTCTCTTTTTTCATATGATCTATTTTGACATCTTTCTGATATGCTTTTGAGTATGATGAGTTTAGTACCTAATGTTATTGTTGATTTCTCACTCCACTTTTATCTAGAGAGTTTATAATGGAATAACCTTAGAAGTGTAGATAATGAATCACAAGCACAATCAACTAAAGGTGCCTTTATGGTATCCATATGAAGTGAATGATGACTTCTTTACCTCTTGAATCTACTTGGAGATGTTCCTCTCATATGGGACTAGGGTTTTGGTGCAATTTTTTCTAATGGCAATTTGTATGTCTATATCAAAGTGACACCTTCATTCCTTTTATATAGAACTAAGGCATGCCACTTTCCTAGTCCTATTAGGAAAATACCTCCAATTTTTAATTTCACTAAACACTAAAATCTTATCCCTATTATGGTAAGAGTGAGGAGTGATAGGCCTTATCTATTAGTCATATAATATTGTCTTAATATTAATAACTAAATATTATCAAATAAAAATATTATCTCATAATATAATTATGTAATATCAAACAACATAAGTTTCTGATTTACTTTAATATTAAATAGTATCACGTTATATGCTATATATTACATTAATAATATATATTATTACTTTGATAATATATATATGCATTAAAAAACAAGCTCAATTAATAAGATTTTAATTCAACTAAAACCTAATTAATTACTATCTTATTCCCACTTTTTGGTGATTCTATAGGTTCTTACTATTTTGGCAATGATCCATTTATGGACTATAGACAGTGAGTAGCATCTATTAATACATCACTGTCACTCAAGTAGTAAGAATATCTATGATTTCACATTTACCTAATGTATGAACAATACTTTACAATATAGTCCCTCTTATAATGATATCCGAATTGAACTAAAGGCATGGAGTGTGTTATCGTTATTAATGTTCAATTCATATTTTTTAATATCGAGTAGATTAACTTAAACAAATGATCAATATTACATATTAATCCATTTGAGTATGACTATGCATTTCTTAGTCTCACTCAATCAAGAGGCCTATGGATATTTCTCCTTTATACAGGAGGAGCAAAATCCTATCTACATCACTCACATCTCTCTACATGATTTGTGACACACCTAATCAACACTCTACACATCATCCTGGTTAAAGGTGATATAAAGTGGCATCAAAGTGTGTAACTTCTCATGTAGGAAATTGTAGTGACTTTAGGTTAAAGGACAATGTGCAATGTAGTTACATGAGAATAGTTATGACCACACAATAAACCATATAATATTCTCACAACGGATTAATCTAGTACATCTATTCATTAATAATGTACCCATGTATTGACTTGATACCACATCATAATTCATAATCATCAGTCATAATATATACTAATTTCAATGTATTATTGCTATCCCTTTTGTAATAATATTCAATTAAGGATATTTTAGGAATAATAAAACTATTCCAAGGATAATTATTCTATTAAATTATAAATTATGTCGATATTAAAATGAAACAAAATATAATAATTGCATCGCCTAAAATAAAACATAATTCATTATATGCTATTTCAATAATCTTATGACTAACTCATAGGAACACACACCAATAATCTTCCATTGTATACTCTTTCATGTCACATAGAGTAAAAGTGGAATGAAAGGATAATTATTTCTAATCTCTTCATTTCTATCCACTTATCCTATTGTATAATCTCTCATTTCCTATAGAGTAATCAAAGCAAAGAAATTGTAGTAGCAATGCTAGAACATCCATTAAAGATGAAGATTTTGATAGCTTGCATTAAAGATAAAGATTTTGATACATAATGGGTTTTCTATTATTTTTATGTATTCATATGTAGATATATGGTTTTTGTTTGTTGATGATTTAGTGCAGCTATTTTGTGTAAACTTACATAGAATATTGTTTCTCTTTACTCATTTACTTATACTTTCATTATGAATAGAGAGATAACAATTAATTTTTTTAAAAATTTGCATAATTCTTTCTGTTTGCTCATCTATATGTTATTTTTCCTTAAAATTTTATAATAGGCATTTGGATTATACAAATTAACAAAGAGAATACATATCAAAACAAATATAACATTTTATGTTAAATTAATTCAAAAGTAACTCTCTTCATATTTGATTTTTTACTTATAGCAATTTTTAACAATTAAAAGGCCACTATTGATGGAATGGTAAATATAAGAATATTGTTTCTGTGATTAACCAGTATCTAATATGATGGCATTTTCTCATAATCTATTGATGTCTAAATAAATGTCATTTATGAATAAGTTTAAATGAATGAAATTGAATATGTCTAAATGAATGAATTTAAGAAGAAGTTTGAATAAATGAAATTGAATAAGTTTAAATGAATGGGATTGAATATGACTTCATTAATTGAATTAATGAAGGAACTTAAAATGTTAATTATTTTTTATGATCATCATTCAAGTTCATTTCAATTATTATGATAGTTCATTAACTTGAAATTACAACATTAGTTTGTTTTTAGTGATCATCGTGTAAGCTTTTCTTAGTCATTATGATAGTTTATCAATAGTTTACATGTCATTTTATCACTTAACCAATGTCTTGAACTTCAGTTTTAAATTAATAAGTGATGTCTCTTTCCCTAAAAAAAGAGGGCTTTTTAGGTACTTCATTCCATTAATTTTGTGTAAGGTTCTTAATTTCTTTATTTGGTATGTGCTTTTTTACTATCATTGTGTTTTAATACGTGATTGGAGACATATTGCTTGCTCTATATACTATCTTAAACATGGGAAAACAAGTCCTATTTGTCCATTAGTAATTAGTACCATTTGAGGCAGGGCTATTGTTATGGAATATCTTTTATGTATAAATATAGAATATGATTGTGCATAAATCGTGAGTTATAATAAGATTACAGGCCACTAAAACTCATACCTTTATGTACTAAGCTTTGACCCACTATAAAATACCTGATTCATAAAGTTGTGGGCTTTGATACTCCATCATCTTACTATAACTTGTAATTTTTACACCACCATATTTTATATCTTAAATGAAACTTTGAGAAATTCTAGAACAATTGCTTGGCATCAAATAGTACCAATTGGCATGGCACCATTAGAACATTTATTACCAAATTTAAGATAAAACATAAAGCAAGTAGCAAAACATGTCCTTACATTAAAAAATAAGAACAAATAGTAGTGCATAGCAAATAAAACAATCAAGCAATATGAATGAATTTTGAGCAGAAGATAACCACTTTTCCATTCAATTTATGCAAAGATGCCATGTATGTTTATTGTAAATGAAAAGTTTATTATTAATTGTAAGTAATAGATTTATCTTTGGATATGTTTATGTACTGATATAGAAATAAATAAAATGATAGAATCAATTTTCCTAATAGATTATCTCCTTTCTCATATGTTTCATTTACACTTAATCTATTTCTATTTGTATTTGTTTAATTATCTAAGAAAAATATTGTAATGCATAAAAAAAAGAATTTTAATGCTACTGTTCACTTACTGTAACTTGAATAAAAAATACAAAAGATTAGTTCACAAAATGATGTCAAAATACTTTATTGGATTTAAATTAATGACATATAATATCATTGCCTATATATATATGATATGTATAAGTTGTATTTTTGGATTCTTGTTTGATATATATGTATGTGTATGTGTGGATGATATAAACTACAAATTGTAAATTGTAATGCATATGATATGTGCAATTGAATTAGTTTTAGTCTAATATGTAACTCCCTTATTTATTAACGCCTTAATCCTCATTAAATAGGTACTTATTGCACAATTAGGTCTTTTTGAGACTAAATTATGATTTTATAAAACAAAATATTACAGATTCCGAGTTTCAGAATCTTTCTGCTCATTTCTAGAATTACTAGACCAAATTCAAAAATATGAAAAACTACCTTACGAAACTCCAAAAATCATGAAATTTATACCTATTAACCTTTCACGTGTTGGATTCATCCCGTAAAAATTTGACATAATTTAGACATCATTTGGCCTCTCAACACTCACAGCAAAGTATTCCTGTTCTAGTGCTGTCCAGAATTTACAACTGTAAAAGTAAGCCCTTAGTTCAGCAGGTAAATCAACTCCGAATAATCTCAAATTTGGCATGGAACTTTTTTAACATGTTATATACTTTTCATAAAATTTTCATATCAAAACTCATCCATTTACTACTTCTGATCACTGAGTTACAATTAGTGCTCAGCACTATGACGGTAACAGGACAGTCCAAAATGTATAATAAATTCACATAGTAAATAAACTTATTTTTGGATGAATTTTGTCACAGAGATCATTGAGTATGTAAGGTTCATACCTGAATTTTTTCATAATTTTTTGAGCATTAAAAATCCACCATAAGTCTCTGCAAACATACTCAACCTGCTGCCTACGAGTTCACTGTTCATTGGGTCATTTACTATTCATTTGGTCATTTCCAATTTCACACATATTACATACTAAATTGCCTTCTACTCCAAACTAGCTCACAATACCTCAAATTCATGTATTTCATACAATATAGGCAAGGGTTATATAATTATACAAAAAGTTCAACTTACAAAAACATATATCCATCACATACTAACATCACAAATTCTAAGAACATTACAATATAACTTCAAGACATCATTCTCTTCTATCATGAGAGCCTTTAGAAGCATCACCTGGAATGGTTAATAACAATATAGAAACATAAGAAATAAAGTTTTTCAATAGCTAGCTATTACTATAAAAATATATTAAGCCATTCCAGATCCTTAAGCAAATAAAACATATATTTCAAAATCAATTAATCGTTTATCATCTCATTCCATACCATTGTAAGAAATGTGCATCATACATAGCAATCATCAAGCCCATTCAATGACTCATAAAGATATCAAGATGGCCATCACAGATAGTCATACCTAGGCCTCATATACAACAATTTCACTATTTTTTCGGGGAACTCGGGCCATAAGCCTCACACACAACAATCTCACTGTCTTCCCGGGATACTCGGGTCATAGGTACCACATACAATAATTTTATGCACATCAATTTCATACACATTCCATACAATGGCATAAAATACAGAAAACACATAAATGAAAAATAGAGCTTAAGGATAAAGCTATCTACCTTTTAAAAACTTCCAATAGAGATGATTCTTTGGCCCTCACTTAAAAACTTCTTTACAATTTCTCTTGCCTTCCTAACTTGTCACTTCTTAGTCTACATAAATACACATCATAATTCTTATTAGAACATCATCATTTTTCTTAAATTTCATGCATTCTTCATTTCCTCCACACACACCAAACCATGAAGGAAGTGATCAAAATTTTAATGTACATACCAATACCTCCTAAATTTCATTGTAATACATTATTCCAATCTTCCAAAAATACAATTTAAATGGCTAAATCTCCTTCCCTCCTTCTTTTCCATATTCACGGTTTTGGCTTCTCAAAAGGGAAGTTTCACACACACTTTCATAATTCAAAATTTCATCTTCCATAGGCTTCATAATTCATAAGAATCATTCTAGTTTCATCAATTTAGCCAAATTCCAAACAAATCATGCCAAATCCATACATGCACCATTATGCCTCTAAAACCCTAATGTGTACATCATGGTTTCTTATTGTTTTTACACCAAACCAAAGCCATAGATCAATATAACAACATCTAAAACACCATTAGATATATTCAAATCATCCAAAACTCCATGGTCAACTACCTTTGACCACACCAATATCAAAATTTCAAGAAACTAAAAAAAGTACATTAAAGAGCTTTTAGAGGAGAACATTTTTACCTCTTGGTGCAACTTGAAAATCCTCACTTAGAGCTCACCAAACTTGATCAAACTTGAGGTTTCTTCAATCTAAACACACCAATAAATAGAGCTTGATGAGAGGAGCAACTTTGTCTTCTACACCTAAGCCTAATTCTCACTATTTTTAGGTGAAAAAGCCAAAAGAAATGTTCTCTCTCTTCCTTCTCTCTCTTACACGTTTTTGGTGCTTTCATGGAGGTGGTCTACCGCTTGGAGAAGAAAGGAGAAGGAAAAAGAGTTTTCATGAAGTTTCAAGGGTATTTGATCATTTTTAGAATTTTCAAGGGCATTTTGGTCCTTTTTCACCAATTAGTAAGGCTATTCTTGCCATTTTTTTTATCATGACACTTGTCATGTGTCTATTGATCACACTTTATGGAATTACGTACTACACCCCAAATTCTTGATTATTCATATTAGATCTCAAATTCTTGATTATTCACATTTTAACCACACTCGATTTTGCACTTTTGTAATTTAGTCTATAGGATTTCTGTTTGTTTAAAATTCCTTACACTATTAGACTTAGACAACTCCCCTTTCTAGGATTTTCTAACTTCCTCTAATCATCTATACTATTTAGGAGAATTAAATCTTTTCCTACTACCCTTTTTCCTTCAAAATTTTGATTACACTTACACTTAATTCCTTTCAACTTAGGATTCACCCACCAAGCTAATTCAAATGTGCTCTTCATTTCTACAGCCTCAGAATTTAGAGATTCAAATGATAGAATTAAAAATTTAGGACATTACACAATATATACATACTTGTTGCATCTTGCTATATCAAAATGACTTTAAGGTTATTCTAGAATGTTTATAGAAGAAATTGCCAAAAAGAAAAGAAAACCCTTTTTAATTGAAATACATTCATATATTAAGATGTCTTTTTTGTGTAGTTACCAATGTTGACTATGCTTTAATAGGATGACATCGTTGTATTAAAAACAATAATGTTCTTTGAAAACTAACATCTAGTATTAAATTTAAACATCGGCTCATTGTATGAACCAACCTAGAAACTTAGGCCATCAGAATGAATTGAAAATTGAAAGGTTAAAGCATGGTGCAAGTGAAAAATAAAGAGTGAAAGATAACACCATTTGTAAATTTCATCTAAAATTTATTCTAACCTTAAAAATATTCTTCATCTAATAAGATATGCTCTCCTTCAAAATATGAGATTATTCTCTTCAATTTTATATATTTCTCACTAATTATTTTGTAGAAATAAAACTTATTTAACTTATGGCCAAATATGTGAGGTTTAGTACTTGCTAAAAAAGTGTCGAATATAATTTGTGAGAAATTTTTTGCTTTTGTATTTATTTTTGCAATTTCATTTTTGGTTTTCTATTTGATGTTATTTTGTTGCTTATCATTTTCATACAACTTTTATAAGTTCTTACAAGTAAGAAATTTGATTCTATTAATCTTCTTTAGCATTCTATCATATTATATACTATATTTTAATATGAAAATGTCTAATACACCAATTTTCACAAATGCTCAATGCATTTATATGTATTGTATACAAAATGCCCTTTTCGAGAGTGTAAACTTTAGATATTGAGGAAAGGATATTAAGATAGATTTAGCAAAACATCTATCTCTGATTATGGTTTTGTATATAATATTTTATTATTTTCAATCTTTTGTTATTTACTTTATTTTTTAAAGTTATTTAAATTAGGATTCTCTATAATGATAAGGAATATCGGCTTTTTATATTTGGTTAGGAGTATAACAAAAATAAGGAGGATAAATAAGTGAAGAACATGGGGATAGGGTTAAAGTTTAGGACAAGGGAGTAAAAAACTAACCGTTAGCGTTTAGGTGGGTGGACATATAATGTTGTTTATTTAAATAACCTAGTGTGGTATTATAGGAATTAAACATCAATTGTTAGAAAGAAAATGATGTTTAATGTTATTTTTTAGGATTACAGAAACATAAACGAAATTAGTTTTCCTAGAATAAAAGCCAATGTTGTTTTTCTACTCTATGACAATTTGCAAATCAATATTAAAACCATATAAACTATAACAATTGATTACATGTTGGTCTTTTCCTAACTTGTAATCCTTTAAATATCTAATGTCTATCAATTGTTCAATATTAGTGACAATAATACCTTTTTCTTCTACTGATTCAAGGTATGTGAGCATTTTATTTAGCTAAGTTAATTTCAAGCTACTAATCTTATACCTAAAGCCATTTAAGCTAATGCATTAATTTCCTCATTTTTTATTTGAGTAATATGTTGAATGACCATGTCATTGAACTCATACAATATTTTGCCCAAAATGGCTAAATACTTGTCATTTTAAGATTCACATATTTATATTTTCATGATATTTATTTAACAATTAGTTATGAATCCTTGCAAGTTTTGAACATTATGCATTCTTTATTCTAATAAAAATTTGAGGTCGATTATCAATGCTTCATATGTGACCTCATTCTTCAAGCATGTTATATTTAACAAAAACATAAACTCGACTTGCTAACCTTATGATGTTACTATCAATATGCCTTAAACTAGCTCTATTTTTAGCTATCATAATATAACTTTTAACTTTTTGCTTTAACAAAATTGAGAGGTTATTTGTGATGTTCGATTACTAAATTAGCCATGACTTAGCTTTTTATTGCTTTTAAAAGCAATATTGTATGATAAATTTGATTAAGGCCAAAGCCCATTTTCCAACTGAGCCATATACTAGTGGTTTTGCTAACAAATATTTTAAAATGTAGGATTTGACGATTACCAGGATAGTAGTTAACAATAAATAATACATGAGTGTAGAACATGAGAAATACAAAGCAAGGCATAATTTTTTGATTACTGAATACTTTTTTTTTTACATTTGACATTTTAGATGAATAATAAACTGCATTATCTTTCCTTTCAGCATTTTCTTAAACTATAAAAGAACCTATTACATCATTAAAAGCTAAAACATACATCTTTAAAGGTTGGTTAAGGATAAGTGAAAATATTATCAATGAATTACTCAAATACTTCTTCATGTCCTTGAATGTGACTTGATGTTAGTCCTATTATTCGAACTACACTCTATCTTCAAGCTTTAACAAAGGTGTGAATACCCTAATTTGACCAAAAAGGTTAGATATGAATCTTCTTAAGAAATTAACTTTTCCTAAGAACCATTATAGCTTATTTTTGTTAGTCAGTGCCAAAGTTTTCATGATGGCTTTGGCTATATTCTTATCAACTTTAATTCCTTTTTGGTGGATTAAAAAACCTAAAAATCTTCTTATTGAGATGTAAAAGCATGTTTAAAGGGATTCATTTTTAAATTATCTTTACGCATTTAATTAAATGCCTGCTTTAAGCTTTTCAAATGTTGATTATAAAAACTCCTCTTACCTATAACATTATCGATATGTTATGGAAGATAGTGTTCATTGCTCACTAGTAAGTGGCTCTAATATTTTTGAGTCCAAGGGCATCTCTACCCATTTGAATGCACCAATTGAACTTAGGCACCAAATTGCTATCTTACGTATATCCTCTTTAGCTATTTTCACTTGATTATATTCATCATTCTTTTCCATTAAATTGATCATTATGTGTCCAAAAGCCATATTAATCAATATATCTATGATTGGCATAGGGTATTTATCTTTGGGCATTACATTATTTAAGTCTCTAAAATTGATACACTCTTATAATTTCATATTTTTCTTTATTATAGGAAACAAATTCAAAATCTATTTGATAAATGCACAATTGTACTTAAATTTTATGTGTTTCATCACTGATTTACTTAGTATCTTGTGCAAAATTAATTGAAAAGGATACTTAGATGCTCAATATTTTGTTTTCAGGTTTTGGAGTGACACATTTGAGCATTAGAAAAGGATCCGGAGTCAAAACTGTGCAAATTGTGGAGAATCGAAGCAAAGTTGCTCACCTGGCAAAGAACATGGGGTATGGGAACCCCGTGTATAGGGCCGTGTATCTTTTTGGATTGCTTTGAAGCTTCACTGAGCTGCTCAGAGAAGAACAGGGGGGTAAACATGGGATGTGTCATACCCCGTGTACCATACTACCCTTCACTTCGAAGGTAAACAAGGGGAGTGTCATACCTCGTGTATCATGCTGCTCAACCTTCGCAGAAGAACATGGGGTACGACATGGGCCATGTCATACCCCGTGTATCATGCTGACCATCCTTCGCAGAGAAACACAGGGTAGAACATTGGGCGTGTCACACCCCGTGTACATTACCCATATAAGTATTGTGCGAAAAAATTAGAGGAAGTGGGGAGAACCGAAAATAAGAAAGGGGAGCTGTGAGTAGAAACCCTAGGAGAGACCCAAAGTCACCAAGGGCACCTGCTAGCATTGGATTCAAGCAAAGGATTGAATATTCAAGCAAGGAATTTGTAGAGCTTCATGATTTGTTTGATTTCCCTATCTGTTTTCTGGTTTTCTGCTAGTTTTGTAATGACTTTACACTAAACCCTTGTGCTCAGCTGGGGTGAACTTGTTCATGGATCTATGAAATTGATTTCTATATAATCTAGCTTGATTTACTGTTGATTTATGGTTTGATTATGCTATTTTGCACTTGAACAAACTAATACTTTTGGAATATTGGATTTGTGTTAAGGATTAGTTGATTCTAGGTTGAAATAACCAATTAATTAATCAGACCTTGCATGATCATTGGGAATATCAATTAGACTTAGGAATTAAGTTAATTGGATTCTTTTGCACAGGATGAAATGTCTAAGAATAGATTCTAAAGCAATATTAATGCAACCTAGATGAGTGATTACTAGAGAAATTCTGGGCACTTAATCTTTTAGTTAGTAGCCGGTAGCCTTACAATGAGGTATAGCTTATTTTTGGTAATCCAGCAATCTAAATTAACAGTAAACCAAGTTAGAGGATTATCTTCATTCCATAATGAAATGTACAAGGGAACCCTAAGCTGAGTACGCTTCCATTTCAATTGAATTAAATCTTTTTAATAACTAAGCTTTGTTTTGCATTTTATCCTTAATTCACAATATCAATTGATATACCTAGATAATTCACCTCGAAATTTAGTTAGTATTCAACATTCAATCCCTGTGGAGATGATATCTTTTATACTGTAACTCGACTAAACCCGTGCACTTGTGGGAACACGTCAAGTTTTTGGCGCCATTGCCAGGGATTGCAATTGGTTGATATTAACAGGAACTTTTGAGTGAATTAGACTAGGCAATTCATTTTCTTTTAGTTCTTGATTCATATTGTTCTGATTTTCTTATTTTTATAGTATTTCTTTCTTATTTTGTTCTGTTCGAGTATTACCTACTCTTTTTACAGAAAATCTTTGTATATGCGAAGGAGAAGTCTTGAAGGAATTCTTGACTTAGACCCGGAGATTGAATGAACTCTGCTTAAGAGAAGGAGAGAGCAAAAATTAGTAGATATCAAAGAAGCAATTGACATTGAACCAGTGATTGAAGACATGGATAACAAATCTCTTAGAGAATTTGCAGCACCTGACACCATTGGGCTTCAATCCAGTATAAGAAGGCCTGTTGTTGAAGCTAATAACTTCGAATTGAAGCCAGCTCTTTTATCTATGGTGTAGCAAAACCAGTTTGGTGGACTACCAATGGAGGATCCAAACCTCCATATTCAAATTTTCTTAGAGTACTGTGATACAATTAAGATTAATGGTGTAGCAGCAAATGCTATCAAGCTTAGACTCTTCCCATTCTCTTTGAGGGATAGAGCAAGGGCCTAGTTGCACTCTTTATCAGCAGGGTCTATCACTACATGGGAAAAGCTACTGAGGGCTTTTCTATAACGATATTTTCCTCCAAGCAAGACTGCTTAATTAAGGAATGAAATTACCACATTTTCTCAGAGAGAAGGGGAATCTCTATTTGATGCTTGGGATAGATATAAGGAACTGTTGAGGTTGTGCCCACATCATGGGTTAGAGAAATTGCTAATTCTTCATACTTTCTACAGTGGTTTGAACTACAATACTAAGCTTACTGTGGATGATGCTGCTGGAGGTGCTTTGATGAATAAAAAGTTAGATGAAGCATATGAGTTAATTGAGGATATGGCTTTGAACCATTACCAATGGTCAAATAAGAGGGGATCTTCAAGAAAAGCTTCAAATAAGTATGAATTAGATGCTTTTAATCATTTGTCAGCTAAGGTAGATGCACTAGGAAGTCTAGGTAGCAAAGTAGATGCACTTATGGCTAAGTTTGATAAATTTCAAGTTAATAGTGTAAATGCAACAGGTGCTACTGACCTTCCTTGTGAGATTTGTGGCATGATAGGTCATATGGCAACTGAGTGTACATTGGGGCAGGATTTCACTGAGCAAGTGAACTATGTGCATAATAGTGGGTATGGATAGAAGAATCCGAATGAACCATTTGGAAACACCTACAATCCATCATGAAGGAACCACCCAAACCTATCCTACAAGCCCCACCAGCTGTACAATACTCAAAACACTCATACTAGGCCGCTACCACCACCACCACCACCACCACCTGATTTTCAAAACCAAAGACCCTATAACCCACCAGCTCAACCCTCTTCCACTGCTAAGTTAGAAGGCCTCCTGGAGAAATTTCTCATTTCCCAAGAGAAAACTAATGAAGAGTTTAGACAACATGGTAAAGCCATAGAGGATTCCATTAGGCAATTGTCCTCCAAAGTTAACTCATTGGCCACACATGGAAAAATGCTGGAAACCCAAATAGCTCAACAAGCTTCTGCTTCTTCCTCTAGAGCTTTTGGTCAACTCCCTGCTCAATCTGAATCAAATCCTAGGGAGCATTGTAAAGCAATCACTCTTAAAAGTGGGAGGCTATTGAAGGTTCCAAATGCTACTCATGAAGGTGAAGAAGAGATAGTTGAGGGGGAAGAGCAGAAAGAAGGCAAAAAAACTTCAATTCCTGATAATGCTGAAGTAAAAGAAGGGGAATTATTTGAAATGCCAAAATATATCCCTCTAGAACCATACAAACCACCTATCACTTATCCTCAAAGACTAGCAAAGGCTAAACTTGATAAGCAGTTTGAGAAGTTCTTGGAAGTATTGAAGAAGTTATATATCAATATCCCCTTCACTGATGCTCTTTCATAAATGCCATCATATGCAAAGTTCTTGAAGGACATTCTCTCGAACAAAAGGAAGCTAGAGGAGCATGAGACTGTAGCTCTAACGGAGGAGTGTAGTGCCGTTATTCAGAATAAATTACCTCCTAAGCTAAAGGACTTAGGCGGCTTCTCCATTCCTTGTGTGATTGGAAATGTTCTTATTGACCGGGCATTGTGTGACTTAGGAGCAAGTGTGAGCCTCATGCCACTGTCTGTTGCAAAGAGACTCAACATAGAAGAAATGAAGCCCACCATAATTTCACTTCAATTAGCAGACCGATTAGTGAAATACCGAGTAGGTATACTTGAGGATATACTTATCAAGGTTGGTAAGTTTTTCATTCCTGTTGATTTTGTTATGCTTGAAATGGAAGAGGATACACAAATCCCTATCATTTTGGTAGACCCTTTTTAGCCACTGCGGGTCCTTTGATTGATGTAAAAAATGGAAGGTTTTCATTATCTGTTGGGGATGAAAAAGTTGAGTTTAATTTGAATGAATCAATTAAATTACCTGTTTGTGAAGATTCAATATGCAGGATTGATGTGGTAGACAAGGTTGTGAAAGAAATCCTTCTGATAGGGCACCTTTAAGATCCACTTGAAGCATGTCTAGTCACAAATAGAGTTATTGAAAATGAGGAGATTGTTGCATATGCAGAATTTTTGGAGGCAAGCCCATCATTTAATGGCTAGGGATTGAAACATTATGTTGTCGGGCCACCAATAATGGTAGCACCAGATTGATTAAAATAGGGGTCGAGCTTATGACCTTAAACAAGCACTTCTTGGGAGGCAACCCAAGCTTATTTTTCTATTTTTCTTGCTTTTAAATTTTAGTCTTCCTATTTTCATTTTGAGTTTCTGAGTAGTTTGAGGCATATAAGTCATTAGTTGTTGATTTAGGATGTTCATTTTTGCACTTAGTCTCTGTCTCTTGGATAAATTAGGCATATATGCATGTTTGTTATTCATTTTCTTGCACAGAAGGCTCAAAATGCAGTCCAGTGAGATACACGGTATTGAACACGGGCCGTGTCTTACCCCGTGTACCTCACTGACTGAACCAATGATAAGGATTTTTTAATATGATTTTCCAAGAGATGATGGCGATGGTGATGCAGCTCTTGATATGGGTCCATCATCTTTTGCGGGGAGCAGAGTTTCATCCGAGGCTTACTTTTGAGACATACTGTCTGGTCAGCAGCAGATTCTGGCTGAGCTTCAGCACATATCTGAGCGTTAGACGAGGATTAAGGGTCTTTATGACGACTTGGATAGGAGATCCAAACACATTGAGAGCATGGTTGAGCCTCTGTTCAAGCTTTTCCACCCCTCTTCCCCAGCTGATCCAGACCCTCCTGCTCAGTAGCTTAGATTGTTTCGTTTTTCTTTTTACTTATATATTCTACTTTTTACTTGTTTCTCCTTTCTATTTCCATTTATCTTGGTCTGTACATATATTGGCTATGCACTTTCATTTACTTTTTATCATTTTAACTATTTCTCTTTTATTTTCTTGCACTCTTAATATTAATGTCTGTAATAACTATAAATTTTTTTTTTAGATTAGCAGTCTGCTCCTTCTCTCCTACTCTGTCTCTACTTCTAAATCTCTCTGAAGTCATGATCTATACTGGACAACCATGCTCCATTTGTCAGGAAAGTTTCAGTCCCCCATCTATTCTCTGTCTCTTTTCCATTTACTTTTCTGTACATTGAGAATAATGTCCAATTTTAAGTGTGGGGGAGCAGCGTTTAGATTGTTTTGCAATGTTTTGCACTTGAATCTGCTTGATTAATTTAAAGTACTGAAATTTACTCCAAATTCAATTATATGTAAAAAAAATTTAAATTTTTTTTAATTAGGACAATCTTTTGAATAAAGTGATATTGGTTCATGCCTTGCTCCTTTAATGATTATCTGGCAACTTAATAAGGAAAATCTAAAGCTTGAAACTAAGAGTAATAAGCATAATTAATCCTCATGAGATTTAAGCCTTTGAGCAATTTTCACATTAGAAATTAAAGCTCATTTTTATCTTCTTGAGGGATTATGTCATTGCTCTTGACTTTTTGCTCTAGAACTTGCATTTGTTCTTTTTGAGGCTACATTTTATGTATTTTGCATGTAAAAAATGATGAGGCCATGTTTCTTTACCCTTTTTATTTGTTTTGCTTATTTGAATCCTTTTCTTTGATATACCCTAAATCATTTTCAATTTTACCCCTAGTTAGCCACTTTGAGCCTTGGACCTTTATTTCTAACCTAGCCCAACCCATCCCATGTGCATCTAAAGCCACTGCCCAAGTGAACTTGACCCTTAGAGTTTAAGGGAACTTAGACACATTATATGAGTTTAGCTATCACTTAGAGGTCCTTACTTAGTGTTGCTAGTTGGATAAGTTAATTTATAGCTTTGATTGTTATATAAAAAAAATGGTGTCAAATAAATAATTTGGGAAGAAGAAGAGGAAGAAAAGCTTGTTGGGAAATAATAAAAAAAAGGAAAAAAAAAGAAAATGTTGTGTTTGCTGATATATATATATATATATATATATATGATTTTTATATAAAAAATAAAAAAGAGAAAAAAAAAGAAAAAAAAAGAAGGGAGAGAATGGGGGTTGAAGCAAGGTAATATACTAAGATGAGTAATGGAACTCGACAATGGTCAAACTCAAGACTAATGTATCTTTTCCCTTCTCTGACTCTATCACTTTTCATGCCTTGATTTTCCTTTCTCTTATCTTCATCATTTTCTCGAATAAAGTCCTCTGATTTGCATGCATTTTACAATATAGTAGTGGAGATTAGAGTTTTGGCAAGCATATGGTAGCATTAAGTCCTGAGCTGATTGATTTGAGAGCATACACAAGCCTTATGCTGAGAGTTTGAGTAAACACTATACCTGTGAGGTTATTCTCTTTTGCTTTTATGCTGAGGATTGACTTATTTCGTTGCTTGACATGACTTGATCCTAATCTTTGCTTCGTTGAATGATTGCCTGATGTACATATCTATATAAAAAGAAAAAGAAAAAGAAGAAAAGAATAAAAATTGAAGTAGATTTTTTGTTCTCTTACTTCCTTACTCGAGGATGAGCAAGATTCAAGTATGGGGGAATTGATAATGCACAATTGTACTTAAATTTTATATGTTTCATAACTGATTTGCTTAGTATCTTGTGCAAAATTGATTGAAAAGGATACTTAGATGCTCGATATTTTGTTTTCAGGTTTTGGAGTGACACATTTGAGCATTAGAAAAGGATCCGGAGTCAAAACTGTGCGAATTGTGGAGAATCGAAGCAAAGTTGCTCACCTGGCAAAGAACACGGGGTATGGGAACCCCGTGTATAGGGTCGTGTATCTTTCTGGATTGCTTCGAAGCTTCACTGAGCTGCTCAGAGAAGAACACGGGGGTAAACACGGGACGTGTCATACCCTGTGTACCATACTGCCCTTCACTTCAAAGGTAAACACGGGGAGTGTCATATCCCGTGTATCATGCTGCTCAACCTTCGCAGAAGAACACGGGGTACAACATGGGCTGTGTCATACCCCGGGTATCATACTGACCATCCTTTGCAGAGAAACACGGGGTAGAACACGGGACGTGTCACACCCCGTGTACATTACCCATATAAGTATTGTGCAAAAAAATTAGAGGAAGTGGGGAGAATCAAAAATTAGAAAAGGGAGCTGTGAGTAGAAACCCTAGGAGAGACCCAAAGTCACTAAGGGCACCTGCTAGCATTAGATTCAAGCAAAGGATTGAAGATTCAAGCAAGGAATTTGTAGAACTTCATGATTTGTTTGATTTCCCTCTCTGTTTTCTTGTTTTTTCTGCTAGTTTTGTAATGACTTCACACTAAACCCTTGTGCTCAGCTGGGGTGAACTTGTTCATGGATTTATGGAATTGATTTCTATATAATCTAGCTTGATTTACTGTTGATTTATGGTTTGATTATGCTGTTTGTACTTGAACAAACCAATACTTCCGAAATATTGGATTTGTGTTAAGGATTAGTTGATTCTAGGTTGAAATGACCAATTAATTAATCGGACCTTGCATGATCATTGGGAATATCAATTAGACTTAGGAATTAAGTTAATTGGATTCTTTTCCATAAGATGAAATGTCTAAGAATGGATTCTAAAGCAATGTTAATGCAACTTAGATGAGTGATTACTAGAGAAATTCTAGACACTTAATCTTTTGGTTAGTAGCTAATAGCCTTACAATGAGGTATAGCTTATTTTTGGTATTCCAGCAATCTAAATTAACAGTAAACCAAGTTAAAGGATTATCTTCATTCCATAATGAAATGTACAAGGGAACCCTAAGCTGAGTACGCTTCCATCTCAATTGAATTAAATCTTTTTAATAACTAAGCTCTGTTTTGCATTTTGTCCTTAATTCACAATATCAATTGATATACCTAGATAATTCACCTCGAAATTCAGTTAGTATTCAACATTCAATTCCTGTGGAGACGATATCTTTTATACTATAACTCGACTAAACCCGTGCACTTGCGGGAACACGTCACTATTTAACAAATATGGTTATCTTTATAAATTTGGCCTTCAATAGCCTTTCTATTTCTTCTTTGATATTCAAATATAACCTATGGTGAAAAACATTAAGCTAGTTATTTAATTGAAAATCCTTCTTTAATATTTGACCAAATCCCTGCCTAATCCTAACATTTCATTTTAAATCTAATTGAAACAATCTTTGTAATCCTTTAGAATGTCGACTATTTGCTTTTTTATGTTTTCTAGTAAGGTTGCATTGATGAAAGTTGGCCTTTTGTCATCTTCAATCCCTAAATTAACCTTTTGTAGAGGATCATAGACTTTCTTTTTTTTAGTATCCTCTTTTATTGAAAACTCATGAAATCCAAGTGTAAAGTCATTGTGTATGCAATTAGGGACTTTTCCTTAAGCTTGTTTAATAATATAGGCTAAGAGTTGAGCAAGTTGTTATTGATAATTACTCATTGGGGCTATAAGTTGATCCTAGCCTTTGGGATTTTTTTGAAACCAAATGTGTCCAAAATGCACATCTCAATTGTTATAAGATCAAAGCAACTATTAAATTTCAAGGGATAGACATTAGGATTATATACCTTGAAGTTGGCATTACATTGTAATACTTGTCATTTCATACAAAAAATTAAACATCAAACTGTGCTTAAAATATAGTAGAGACAAGTTCAAGTCATAACTAAGGGAATAGAGCCAAATAACATGAACATAATATAAAAGTAAAAGGGTTTTCAAAAGTAGTTTTAAATAAATAATGAAAACAAAATTAAATATAAAGCAACAAAAGAGAGAATTTAAATCTAAAGGATTTCACATTCTTATTCTCATATTTTAATTGGTACTTAATGGTTCATCTTATAATTAAAACATTTAACCAATGAATACCTCAAAGTTAGTAGTAATTATACAAATTCTTAATATAGATTAAATAGAATAAGTGACTAATCAATTTTTTTTACTAAATTAATTTAAAAAATTGACTAAATTCTATTAATAATAGTTTTAAACATTCAGAATCAGGTTAAGTCAAATTTAACAATTTTATACGTGATAATTGTTAAATTTATTCTATGATTTTCATTAATATCGTAAAATAAACAAGTGAATTTTAGATATCTATTTGCTATTATTTTACAATTAATCATTCTAATTCTTAAAGTTGAAATTAACAATAATCAATCATATAATATCAAATTACTAAGAATAATCAACTAATAGGTCTTACCAATTAATCACTAAAGTAGTCATAATTAATGAAGTACAAAAAATCAAGAGATCAATGGATTATAAACAACTTGAAAAGAGAAGCCAAAATCCAAATTGAATTAGAAGCATTTAAACCCTTGAACCTAGAAGAAAAATTATTCATTTATGATAGAATATAAAAAAATTTAGAAGAAAAATATTAGCTACTTAGAGAAAGTGTATTTTGTCATTGGAGGCACAAAACCCCTTAAATATGATTTTCCTAACTAAAATAACTAATAGGCCAAGTGAATATGTCTCTTAAGATTATAAAAAGAGTAAACGTGTTATATATAACATAATACAAGGAAGGAATAGGTGTAATGAATGAAAAAAATCCAAAATTCTTCAAAAGAGAAATTATTTTAAAATTTATCCCATGCTAATAACCTTCAATATTTTTTTCTTAATCAAATGTTAGGAAGGAGAGGTTTCCCAAATCCTACAAAGTAGGGTGCTAATGGCATGTCAAGATTGCTAACAGAGACTTACTCAAAGATTACTGCCAACTTCAATTACAATTAGATTGAAAGATAACAATTCAACTAGGTCTTGAATAATCGAAGATCTCTTAAAGAGAGTTACCTACACACTATAGGAAGAGAAACTATCAACAACGACAAATGTCATCGGTATAGGTTTGTTGCTAAAGCAACCTACACTAACAACATTTTTATCGTTGGTAAAAAATGACTTTTAGCAACAATTTTTTCATTGCTAAAAGACATTTCAAATTTCAAAATTGGAGGCTTTTAGCAATGACTTTGTCATCACCAAAAGTGAAACTATCAGCGACGATAAAGTCATCATTGAAAGTTTTACTTTCAGTAATGACAAAGTCATTGTTAAAAGCCTTAAAAATAAAAAATAGAATTACTTTTTAGTGACGGCTAAAACTTTCGTGATGACTTTGTCGTTGCTAAAAGTTTTAAAAATAAAAAATAGAATTACATTTTAGTCATCGCTAAAAGTAATTATATATTTTTTATTTTAAACCTTTAGCGATGATAAAATGTCATTGCTAAAAGTTTATAATATTTTTTTAAATAAGGAGTAATTAGTATTTTATATTTAATAATATAGATAATACTTTATATTTTGAATCAATTGAGTTAATTTGTTAATTTTCAATTTAATTTTATATAATTCAAATTTTATAACTTAAATTCTATAATTTTATATAATAATATTTTTTATTTCAAACAAGCTAATAGTATGAATATAATAAAATCACGTAATTAATATAAAAAATTAAATACTTATAAAATAACTGTAAAATTGGTCATACACATAAAAAATTTTATATACATGATTCATATAAATATCTATACATAAAAATCCTAAATACAAAATCTAAAGAGAAGGAAAATGCAAATAGCCTGATGTATCGTCATCTATGGTAAGATTATCATTATCGTTGTTATCATTATCATTATTCTCCTGGCAATGTGGATGATACATAGAGGGTTGTGGTTGAGATAGAGTGGTAGGCTAGGAGGAAATAGCTAGCTGGGTAGTAGTTGTGGGTGCAAATCTGCTCAGCCCTAATGGTGTAATGACTATCGAAGTGTTAGTGTATATGCCTTAAAATCAATCATTTTGATGATTGTAAATTTGAATCATGTTATTTTAATCGTAATTCCAATTATTATATTTATACATATATTGCCTATGTAATATATTTAATTATGATAATAACCTTAGAATAATTATATTCTTAAATGTCCCTAGTCATATATCATTGTGGATTGGGTTATTTTGATATGTTAAAACTAGCATGTATGGTAACTTATATGAGATATTATGTCTGCACATGAGTACAAGTTAGAGAACTTATATACTGGATCGATCCACCTTAAGAACACTACACGGATCATTATATGAGTGTCATAGGTAATTCTTAGTGATTATTATTAAAATAGTCCTTTAAGTTGAGATCTCCAAGGTTCCCTATATGTAAGTTTCATATTTTGATACTACTCTATGTCAGTTATGGTTGGGTGAATGCAAGGGTAGTTATTGGATATGTCACATATCGTGTGGAGAGATTTATGTGATCAAGATGGAATTTGTCCCTCTTATATAATGAAGTAACATCTTGTTAGTGTATATGCCCTAAAACCAGTTATATTGGTGATTGTAATTTTGAATCATGTTATTTTAATGGCAATTCCAATTATTATAATTATGTATATTGTCTGCGTAATATATTCAATTATGATAATAACCTTAGAATAATTGTATTCTTAAATGTCCCTGGTCATATATCATTGTGGATTAGGTTGCTTTGATATGTTAAGACTAGTATGTGTGAAGACTTATATGGGATATTAAGTTTACACATGAGTACAAGTTAGAGAACTTGTATATTGGACCGACCCATATTAAGAACACTACATGGATCGTTATATGAGTGTCATAAGTGGTTCTTAGTGATCATTATTAATATGGTCCTTTAACCTGAGATCACCAAGTTTTCCTACATGTAAGTTTCATATTTTGATACTATTCTATGCCACTAATGGTTGAGTGAATGCAAAGGTAGATATTGGATATGTCACATATCATGCGAAGGGATTTGTGTGATCAAGATGAGATTTGTCCCTCTTATATAACAGGAGTAACATCTATGGGCCCCTTGATTAAGTGAAGCTGAGAAAATGCATGGCCATGCTCAGATGAAATGACATGGGATGTCGATTACATTTGTTTCATTCAGCTTACTTAGGAATTAAGAAACCTTAAGATTGAGCTATATGGGAATGACACGGTCCATGTCTCGTGTTCAATCTAGATGTATAGGACAAAAGGACATAAGTGATGATCACGTGTAAAGGTTTAGTCAAATCACCGACTTTCTCATTACTTGGGTAACAATGATGTGTTGCTAGACACCAATCATTGTTTATGATCATTAATATGATTAATGGTCATTGCCAACATAATGAGAGCCTGTAGGATCGCACACTTAGAGCCAAGTGAATTTGAAATTAATGGACCAAATTGTTTGAGCTTAATATTTGGGAATTCATGTTATATAAGGCCCAATAATAAGCCTATAATTGTACATGGAATAAAGCCCAAATAGGTTAAGTTTTTCTATGCACCTATTTAATATAGGCTTGTTAGGTAATAATAGGATTACTATCATTATTCACACACCCCAAAAGGCATAGAAAACCCTGGCACCTCTCCTTGACCAAAACCCCTGAAGAGGCGTAACTAGCACTACGAGGTGAAAGGAGATCAATTCCAACCATTGTGTGTAGTGGACATTCATCGATGATTCACGGGTTCGTGTGGATACTATAGAGGTGCAGCCACATAAACACTACACTGGTGATCTAATCTTCTAGTTTCTATTCCGGTTCATGATTTGGAGAGTAGATTGGATTGGAAAACGGACAGAAGCAGATCGGATTTGCTGTGTAGCGGACAGAAGATTTTTGGCCGAAAGGTATAAACCCTAATCCTTAATCTATGACGTTCTAAATTCGCATGGATCCTTGGTGGAAATCATGTAAAATTTTTATTCTGCTGTGCATGTATGATGTGCAATTTCCAGTACATCTGTAGGCCCCTTGATTAAGTAAAGCTGAGAAAATGCAAGGCCATGCTCAGATGAATTGACATGAGATGTCAATTACATTTGCTTCAGTCAACTTACTTAGGAATCAAGAAACCTTTGGATTGGACTATACAGGAATGACATAGTCCATATCTCATGTTTAATCTAGATGTCTAAGAAAAAAGGACATAGATAATGATTCATGTAAAGGTTCAATCAAATCACTAACTTTTTCATTACTTGAATAATAATAATGTGTTGCTAAATACCACTCATTATTTATGATCATTACCAATATAATGAAAACCTATAGGATCACACACTTAGAACCTAATAGATTTGGAATTGATAGACTAAATTGTTTGGACCTAATATTTGAGAATTCCATGTTATAATTATAAGGCCCAATAATAAGCCTATAATTATGCATGGAACAAAGCTCAATAGTTAGGGTTTTTTGTGCACCTATTTAAATAGGCTTGTTGGGTAATAATAGAGATTATTCACATACCCCAAAGGATAAAAAATCCTAGTAGCCCTTCTTAACCATAATCCTTAAAGAGGCGTAACTAGTACTACAATGCAAATGAGAAGAATTATAATCAGTAGTTACGAATGTTCATTGGTAATTTGTTAGTTCGTATGGATATCTCGGAGTTTTCGACTGATAGGAAGTCGAAAAGGTGATTAACGAATGAGTCCTTGAATCATTAGAGAGGAATTAGCTGAATTTTTATTCTAATATAACATTTTGCATGGATCCATTGTTTGGGATCAATTAATTTCTACTGTGTTTTGATCCTAACATGGAAGCATAGGCAACATGAAACCCTTCTATTTGAGTATATATGTTAGCTCCATTAAGTATGTCCTGAGCTACTGCTGCTGTTGAGCAAGCTGCTACTACTAAGCATACTGCTATTACTGCTCTTAAATCAACAATTGAATTTGTTGAAACTCCTTTCGACTCTATTGCAGTAACTGCTGCAACTCCTCTACCTAGGACACACAATGCAAGCTCCCCCGAAAGTTAGAAGTGCTTGTTGAGTGGTACATTTGGCTAACCAGCACACGATCGACTGCCTTCTTGTATCCTCAACAAGTGCCAACCACCTTATCAGGAATGCTAGCCTTGTTGATTTGTATAGGAGTACTAGGTGAGCCAGTGGATGATACATAAGACTGCGTGTGTTGGGTTACCAGCTCAGTCATCCTCATCTTAAATTTTTAAAATAAGAATTAATTATATAAACTACAACAAAATTTATATCGTTAAACTTACAAGGTTTAAGGTACTTACATACTACTTCGCAAGGGTTGGATGCACCCATTCTCCTATCTTACACATGTGTCAGTCCTTGAAATTTTCTGGGCCTGATTGCAGCTTATCGATCTCCTTACTTCTATATTCATATTTTATAATAAAAAGAAATGATGAATATAATTATTGAATTAGTAATAGATTATACATTTAAATAATGAATAATAAATTGAATTACCTTATTATAATGATGTGTAGCAATGGAATTTGATCCATGTCCATTGTTCACCACTTTCTTTGCTCGGATAACTACATTTCTCATAAACAACTCTTGCAAATTAAGAATTAATCATACAATATGGTTACATTTACTATTAAATATATGAAATTGTGACATAATTTTATGAAATATCATGTTTACCTTGTAATTGTCGCTATTAAAGAAATTCATACACTTATGCCACATCTGGGGCAAGACAGATTATGGCACAAAGCACCTAGCATGGTCAAGGTCGAAATCCTAGTTCCAATTACCCTCGTGCTTTAGAAAGTGCCTGTTCAACCTGTACTTCCAGTCTCTTTACAAGTCAGTGGCACTTCGTATCAAGCCACTGAGTGCTCTATCTCACTTAGCCTCAATGATGCCTTGAAAGTGAAAGTGAGATTGTAGTAAAAGACATTTAACAAATTAGTGAGAACTATGTCCAAAAATTTCCCCTAACAAATATAATTAAGTTAACATAAGGAGGAGATGGATACTTAAGCAAACCTCCTGCATAACCTTATCTCGCAGCTGTTGGGGCACTGATCGCCATGATTTATAATAAGATGGCACTATTAGGAATTCGGATTATCATATGTAGCGAAAATTCAAAATTTGATCCGAATTCTACCTAAGATCCATGCAAAAAAAATATAAATCAATGATTAGAGTTTTACCTATTGGGCACTTGTGTTTCTACTAATCAAAACTTGAGAGCAGATGAATCAAATGCCAGCCGAAAGGTACAGCATCTTTACAGTATCCACACGGAGTAAACAACGACCTCTCACCCTCCATGAATCTGCTAGGATGTGTTTTTCTCTCTAGGAATTAGGATTGGATATTTTCTGAGTGATTTATGATTTGTATGGAAGCTTTGAACGTATTGTTAAAGTGCTGCCCTCAAGTCCCTTTCTATAGAACTTAAGTAAGCCATAATCCTAGTCTAATTAGGATAATGCTTCTAAAATCCTAATCACACTTAACAACTCATCTTATCCTTATCTTAGAGATAATGGGGAGAGATAGGACTTATCTATTAATTATCTAATATTAGATAACAATATTATCTCATAATATAAATATCTTAATATTAGATAATTGCATATAGTTATCAAATATCAAAATAATATTATCTCATAATATATTTATTTAATATCTAATAAGATAATTATTTTATATTACTTTAATATTAAATAATATCACATAATATATATATATATATTACGTAAATTTATTATTCTTAATAATATATATATATGCACAAAAATAAGTCCAATTAATTGGATATTAATATAATTAAAGTCCAATTAATTATTGTCTTATTCCTACTCTTTTTGTATGACCCTGTAGGTTCTTACTACGTTGACAATGGCTTATTATTGAGCCATAGAAGTAAGTGGTATCTAGCAATACATCACTGCTACTCAAGTAGTAAGAATGTCTGTGATTCGACATCCACCTAATACATGATCAATATTTTGCATCATGACCTTTTGTAATAATATCCAAATTGAACTAAAGGCATGGAACATGTCATCCTCGTCAATGTTCAATTTATATTTCGTGATACTAAGCAGACTTAAAATAAATGATTAATATCACATATTAATTCAATTGAGCATGGCCCATGCATTTCTAAGTCTCACTCAATCAAGGGGCCAAAGGATATTTCTCTTTTATACAAGAGTAACAAAATTTCATCTACATCACTCACTTCCTTCTGCATGATTTATGACATACCCAATCAATGCCTTACTTGTCATCTTGATTAAAGGGGACATAGGACAATATTAAAGTGATTAATTCCTCATGTAGGGAACCGTAGTGACTTCAGGTCAAAGGTTTATGTGTATTTGTGATCATATGAGAATAACTTATGACACGTCTATCCATGCAATATTCTCATAATAGGTCAGTCCAGTACATTGTTCACTAGCAATATACTCATGTACTAACTTGATATCACATATCCATGATTCGTAATCATCAGTCACTATATATGCTAGTCTCGATGTATTATTACTATCCTTTTCGTAATAATACTTGACTAGAGGCACTTTAAGAATAGCTAAGCTATTCCAAGGATAATTATTATATTAATTTATAAATTGCACATAATAATAATAAAATTATAAAAATAAAATATAATAATTAAATTACCTAAAATAAAACATAATACATTGTGTATAACTTCAATCATCTATATGATTGGTTCTAGGACACACACCAATAGGCACATGCGCTTAAATGATCTACCTATGTCGTGGGTGCGATGGCTGGCATTTTCCCCAACCAAATGCTATGTACCAATCATATCAAACTATACAGGCACCAATCTCCCTTCGCTCCTTTCCATCTTTTCATGTAGCTTGAGAGATTTATTCAAACCCCTCTTTCTTAAAGCTGCACCTTTGATGGATAATAAAAAGTATCAGTACTATAAAATCATATTTAATAGATAATCAACATAACTGGAGATAGTTATAAACAATACCTAATGCCTGACATTGTGAGGGAATGTGAATGAACCGATGTGGAAGATCCCCTCTAATGTCACCACTATGGTGTCATGCCTCAACATCCACCATGATTAGAATAATACACATTGTGTAAGCATTTTAGAGAGAAGCCTACAATTGAATTAGATGAAAAGATGCAAATTATCATATTCATATAATAAAAGTACACAATAATTCTTGCATAATTGTGAGTTATCATGCCAAAAAATAATTCTATTTCCTAATTTGATTCAGTGTTGGTAGACCTCATCGCGATGGTTGTCTATTTTTTTGCCATCCTCAAACTGTACAAGTACATCCTCCATATAATCTTCAATTGTTTCATCTTCAAAGTTATCATCATCATCGATGAAGACGTCCATTCCCTCCATTGCAAACCTAGTATTCATAAAAGGTGAAATAATTGAAGGATTATTTCTTTGATCCCTTAAGTTGACTAAATAGAAATCTCCAAAATCAACTATGAGGTTAAAATTGGAAGAGTTGCTTTCCAACAGGAATGATGAGTCTTATACATTGACATCATCATTAGGTAAATCCCATATGTTGTGATGTATAATAGTATGGACGACCTTCCAATGTGACCTATTAAAAAGATCATCGATATAGAAGACTTATTGTGCTTGAGTTACAAGAATATAAGGGTCATCCCTGTACCATTACCTACTGATGGAAATGCTTATGATGCTTTTATTAATGTAAATCTTCTTCTTCCTAATATTAGTATCATACCATACATTTAAATAAACTCACAATGTAGTTGTTTAGATAAGCCAGCTTTATAATGTCCTCCAGTGCACCATAAAATATGTTGCCATCATCTCCCAGAATAGAAATGCCATTATTTTGTGTTTTATGCTTCACATCCTGAGTTTCAACTATGTAACACACTCCATTAATAATGCATGCTGAGTATATCATAACAGTAAAATTGGGGCTAGAAGCTAATGATATTAGCTCTTCAGTGGCTTTAGGGGAACCATTTCTATATAAATGATACATCTATATAAATAACATTTCTATGAATAGTTAAACTAGGAAAAAATTATAAATAGGGAATAACATTTACATGATTGATATAAAACATTTGGAAAGAATAAACTTTTACCTTAGAGTAAAACCATGTAGGAAATTTTATTCTCTATAGTTAATCTATGTTATCAACATCGCTTCATTTGAGCTCTTGTCAATGCTCACTATAGAACATATGTATTTTAGTCCATTGTAATTATTTAGGAGAAATGTACGAATAAATATAAAAACTTACTAAAGATACTTGTTGATCTCCACGCAATTATTTAAGATTTACCATATAGTAACATCTCGATCCTTCCTATCAAAGTAAGATATAATCTTTTTTCCCAAGGGCTGACATTGAGATTGAAATACTGACAATGCCCTGTCTATATGTTTGGATGCTACATCTTGGTTTTGGTCAGGCCGATTGAATTTACTTTCCACCCCTTTTAGATACATGGAACAAAATGCCAATGCTTTATCAACAACATATCTTTTTGCATTCAAACCCTCAGGTCGAGCACGATTCCTAATATAATCCTTTAGCTTTTTTATATATCTTTCATATGGGTACATTCATTGAAAATGAATATAACCACCTAGCAATGCTTCATCGAGTAAATGCATTAATAGGTGGACCATTATATCAAAGAATGTCAGAGGGTATATCCTTTCAAACTTGCATAGAACGATGATAATATCATGCTTGGCTTGCAAGATATCCCTCTTATTGAGAGTTCTAGTGCATATTTGGTTGAAGAAATTATACAACTCAACAATAGGAGATGATAATTCCTTCAGAAAAAAATGCTCAAACTGAAGATCCTAACAACCTTTACATAATAATATGATAGTTATGTGATTTGAACCCTTTTAACCTCATATCATGATCAGTCACTTTCTTCTTAAGACTCCCAATTAACCCATTAGGAAATTCCATTTTTTTTTATAAACTGGCAAAATTATCGTTGTTCTCCCTGCTTGAGGGTGTATGCAGCATATGGTTTGAAAAGCTGGCCCCTCTCTTTATACAGATGCATGTTTAGCCTTATCTTTATATCTACTAGATCTCGCCTCGCATTATCTGTATCCTTTGTCTTATGCTCAATATCCAATAATGTACCTAAAAGACTATCATATACATTTTTCTCAACGTGCATCATATCAATATTGTGTCTCAAAATCATTTTTGACTAAAAAAAGAGGTTAAAAAATATGCTTCACTTACTCTAATTAAGTTCTTTAGCACTCCTCTTTTGCTTTACATCATCAAACTAAACATATTTACTAGGAAGTCTCTATGACACCTTTCCCAACTAGTCCATGATAATATCATTAGTAAGAGGACGAGGAGGGGCTTTCCTCTCTGTTTTCCCTTTGAATTCCTTTTAATTTCTCCATGTGTGACTCTTTGGAAGCCAATGACAATGACCAACATAAGCAATTTTCCCCTAACTCAAATTAATGGAGTATCATCATTACACGTAAGACATATTTTATAACCCTGTCTGCTTCACCCAAAGAGACTACTTGGAGTAGGAAAATCATTTATAGTCCACAACAAAGTAGCCCGCTATTAGATTTTGGATCAGCATACGCAACAAAAATTAATTTTTTTTTATCTAAATCCTACCAAGGATCAATGTTAGGGTTTTACCTTTTTGTGTACTCGCATTCTTTCTGAATAAATCTTTAAGAGACTGAGATGAATCACAAATCAAATGTCGGCCTAAAGGTATAATGTCTCTACGATGTCCACATGGAGTAAATAATGACTTTTCACCCTCCATAAATCTACTAGGATACGTCTCTCTCACTTGGATTAGGATTAGTGCATTTTTCTTGAATGATTTAGGGTTTAATGACAGCTAATGCATATCATTAAAGTGTTGCCTTCAAGTTCCTTTTATAGAACTAAAACACACTACATTCCTAGTCCTGCTAGGATAATACTTCTAAAATCCTAATCTCACTTAACAACTATCACTTTGTCCTTATCATGGAGAGAGTGAGAAGAGATAGTGCTTATCCATTAATGATCTAATATTAAATAATAACATTATCTTATAATATAATTTTTTTAATATCTAATAACGTAATTATCTGATATTACTTTAATATCAAATAATATCACATAATATACCATATGTATTACATGAAAATATATTATTATTTTAATAATATATATATATGTACAAAAATAAGCCCAATTAATTAAATTTTAGTCTAACTATAGCCTAATTAATTATTATCTCATTCTTACTTTTTGTGTGTGATCTTATAGATTCTTACTATATTGATAATAGCTTATTTATGGACCATACACAATGAGTAGTATCTAGTAATACATCACTACTATCCAAGTAGTAAAAAATGTCTGTGACTCAATATTCACTTAATATATAAACAACACTTTGCAACATAGTCTTTTTTATAATGATATCCAAATCGAACTATGGGCATGGAATGTATCATTCTCGTTGATGTTTAACTTATGTTTCTTGATGCCAAGTAGACTAACTTAAACAAATGATCAATATCTTATATTGATCATTTGAGTATGGCTATACATTTCTTAATTTTACTCAATCAAAGGGTCCAAGGATATCATTCCGACTATGTAATAAGAATAAAATTCCCATCTATATCACTCATATCCCTCTGCATGGTTCATGACACACTTAATCAACGTCTTACAACACATCCTGATTAAAGGTGATACAGAATGACCTCAAAGTGTGTAACTCCTCATGTAGGGAACCATAGTAACTTCAAGTCAAAGGATTACGTGCATTTTAGTCACGTGAGAATAACTAATAACATATGACAATCCATGTAGTTTTCTCATTGCAGGCCAGTCCAGTACATCTATTCACTAATAATGTACTCATATATTGACTTGATATCATATATCCATGATTTATAATTATTAGTCACTATACATGCTAGTCTCGATGTAATATTACTATCTTTTTCATAATAATACTTAACTAGAGGGATTTTAGGAATAATAAAACTATTCTAGGGACAATTATTATATTAAGTTATAGTTGCATAGATATGTAAAAGAATGAAAACAAAATATAATAATTACATTCCCTGAAATAAAATATAATACATTGTGCCATATTACAATCATCTTTATAATTGGCTCCTAGGACACACACCAATACCTGTATGTTAAATATAGTATTTGTATTAGCATCTCGAGTCTCGACCCCCTCTTCTAAAGATGCCTTAACTCCTTTACAATCAGTCTTAAGAACACATCTATATCCTTGCCTGGGGATTGGGGCCTTAGTATTAATAGAGTTAAAATAAAAAAAGATTAAGACATGCAAATCTATAGTGGAAAGTTATAGGTAGTTATGACAATTGGCCATATGTTGTACGATAAATTCCTATCACTAAAAGGATTAAATTCATCTACACTTAATCCTAGCCTAACATTTTGTGAGTTGGTGGAAAAATTAGGATGCTTCCTATTGAATTCCTGCCAAGCTTCCCTATCAACAAGATATTACATTACCCTATCCTCTATTGACCCACTAGTATGATGCCATGTTATATCCTTTGCAATATGGCTTGACCCACACAATCGCCTCAATCAAGGAGTCAATGGAAAATGTAGAAGTACTTTTTAAGGGACCTTTTTCCTTTTCATGTTTTTGTTAACCCATTAGCTCTCCCTATATATCGAACGATTATCCTTCGAGGCATTTTTTTCCAAAAAAGTGCACAGTCATGCTTACATACATGGATTGACTTGTACCCTAACCCTAAATTATTGAGTCATTTCTTTGTATCATAATGTGAATTAGGCAATTTATTGTCCATTGGAAGCAACTCATTTAATAAATTTAAGAGAGTATCAAATGACTTATTAATCCACTTATGTAACACTTTCGAGTGCATGAGTTTTACTAGAAAGTTTAAGGCTGAGAATGATATGCAACTTAGATATAGTTCTATTTTTATTTGAACAAATAAATCATCATAACCGTTATGATTCAATCTAATGTCCCCTTTAGATACGCAGTTATTCTCCTCTCCTTCATTGCTAACTATTTCTTTAATTTCATGAGGGCCGATAAAATCATGTATAATATCCACCATCACATCTTTATCATTAGGAGATGCCCCTTAATTCCCCTAGAAATGGAAACATCTGCTTTATCACGGTGTACCTAATTTGTGTATAAAGGCTGAAATCCAATATCTATGATATGTGGCTCCAATGTTCCTAAATTTTGGAACAATAGATTCACACACATTTTACATAGACATCTCACCAAGCCACTTTCATCTACAAAGTTTTTAGCTTTATCAACAAACCTCATCACACCATTCCAATACTTGTCTAACAAGCAATTTCCTAGATGGATCCAACTTTTATTTATCGACATTGCACCACTTAATAGGAAAAAATGACTTCATATGGAATTAAGGGCTAGGATTAATGTTTGTTGTATGTCTTAAATCCACTGTATCACTCCAATTCTAAAAGGTAGGATCCTGTCCTATTCGAGATATTTCTATAGTTATCAATTCACCCACACTCATCGTTTCTTCCATGAAAAAATTTCGGCAGCATCTCCGTATAGTTTTCTAAGTGTGTAAACTATACGTCGATATAATTCAAGCCCAGAGAATAGTTAGGATGCCAAAAAAATTCTACAATGTGAAATAAGAGCTAGATAAATTTTTAATAATAACTACAAGACATATTTCAAATTGTTCAACTTTATAAGATAATTCAAGGGTTGGTTAATATATAGAGATCAACTAACCCTTGAATGGGTCTAAGCTTATAATGGAAGTGCAATTCTATTTAAAATTACTGTAAAAATTTGTTTACAATAATCTTAAACTTACAATGAAACATTTTATGAATACCCTTATTTCGGTATGTTATGATCTGTATGGTTAGTTATTTTAAATATCCACATAAATTTTCACTGTTTAATAATTTGGAACTAGGAATTCAAATTTGTAACCTACTCTACCACATTCAAAAGATGTATAGTTCAACTCATTTGCCCTGACGTGTATTTTATAAATATTCAACTCTTTTGTTTAACCTTATATCTTAGGAGTATAGATATATTTTCAAAGGCTTAAAGTTTTCAAATTTCTATTAGTGAACAATTGCCAAATTTATTTTGATTGTAATTTTTATGAGAATTCATGTTCACGTAGAAATTTAAATCTTCATAATCCCTTTAAATTTTGTACTCATGTATAATCCTATTGTTAGTATTTTGTAATTTTTTTATTTTTATCATGTATAAAACATCCAATATATATTATTATTGAATCTATAAAAAATCTATTTTCAAATATTTAATATCCAATATTAATATATTCAATTGAAACATTTTTATGTATTTATATTTTAAATATTTAATATTTTTAATTCACATTTTCAAATAGATTGTATCTTATTAAAAATTCATATCATATTTGAAAATATTTGCATTAAATAAATACAAATGATCAATATTGAATAAATATTATTTTTATACAAAATAAAAATGTTAGATACTATATAAATTCATAAATAAAATGAAAAATATTAATTTTTGAATTACAATAAAATGTATTTGAATTATTGTTGATTGGTTATTATTTTTAATACATTACCAATTAAAACATTGAAAATATGACAATTTGAGTACATATTGATCATTATTGAATAAACGTTATATATTGTTATGAAATTTATGTAACTTCTAATCCCTATTAAAGTATATATTCATATGAAATTCTTATATTAGTAATAATTTGTAATATGAAATTTCTTTTCTATATTGATAAATGTTTTTTATTTTAATCAATATATAATGTTATGAATTATTTATGGCAACAATAAATGGAAATTTTCTTCATTTGAATTTTTTACATTAAAAAATTAAAAAAATAATAAACATCTCCATTCACATTATATCATATGACAAATTTCATATAACAATTTATTTTCATTTAATTTTATATTAACAATATTTTATGTAACAATTTATCTCCATTTTTAATATAATTTTTTTGCATAAATTGTTATATGAACTATTTATTAAATTATATAAAAATAATTATTGAATGATAATTTATTTTTATATTACTCAATTTACATTGTTATGAAATTTTTATGAATTATGCTCCCTATTAAATTATATAATCATATAAAATTGTATTTCATTGTGAGAAATTCTAAAAATATGTCTTGAATTTTTTAATGTTATTTGTAAATATACAGTTTTTTATTAGATACAATGTTTTCATCAAATATTTTATTAGCAAACTTTCTTTATTATATTTATTCTTTAAAGTATGTTTATAAAGTCATATTGAAGAAATTTATTAACATACATAAAAGTTTATTTTCGCGTTGATATTTTTTTAACATATTTATATAATTGTTCTAATTCAATGTATTATTATGTTTCAACAAAATGACTAAATTTTGTGTTCTAAAACTACATCCTAAATTTGATCTACAGAATAATCTACTTAACTTAATAATCTACACATATATCAAAATTTTCAAAACTACATTTGTACTCAGTAATATAATAATAATAAATTTATATTTATAAATTACATATGAAAGAAAAATTATACAAACACATTTAACATATAAATCAAACTAATATTAATTCCATGCTAAAGATATCATACCATCAAAATAAATTAATCATTATATATTATTATAGCAGAAAAATTCATATCAAATTGTTCACTTCCTAAATTACATAAAGAAATAAAATTTTATAAAATTTAATACATATACCTCATTGGAATATATCTATTGATCAAATTTTCTCGACCCGAACAAAAATAACAATAAATAGCAACAATATCTAATAAAGCAAAACAATATACAATATATATAAATAACAAAATTAAATTAATAAAAAATATTGAAACATAAAAAATTACCTAAATCTTTAGCTTTAACTTCCCTCGCCGCATGCAAAGAAGGTAGAGAGCATAGTGAGGGTATATAAAGCTAAACTCTTCAATGATGACAAATTGTTCGGTCATTGTTGAGGACAAAGCCTATAGCGATGACAACATCATCACTAAAGGGTTGACACTGGAAATTGTTCTAATCTTTCAACAATGATAATGTCGTCGTTGAAGGTCATGACCTTTGGCAATGACAATGTTGTCATTGAAATGTGGCATTGGAAATTGTGCTAGCCCCTTAGCGATGACAATGTCATCATCAAAGGTCTAGCTGTCAACAATGATGTTTTGCCCTTTAACGACAACATTGTCATCACTAAAGGACTTTAACCTTCAACGATGACAAATATCGTTGCTGAAGTATTTCATTTCCCGCTCACTCAATTTGTAATGGCACTATTTTATTACCAACGACATTGTTGTTGGTAAAACTTTTTACCATCTACAGTAACAATCAAATGTTTGTCATCGCTAAAAAAGTCGTTGGTATTAATCTATTTTGTTGTAGTGACAATGTAGAATGACTAGCATTGAAGGATGATAATTCTGAACTTTATTATCGTCATTGATAACATTCTTTTTTAATATAGAAGTTGAAAACCTTGATATTTTACTTGCAAACAGATTTTATTTTATATTACATGAAATTATATTGAATTAAAAGAATTAATATCAAATAATGAATTAATAATTATATATAATTTTTATTATATATTATGTAATCAACATAAAATTTCACAGCCACAATTTTCGTAAGCTAAATTTATACTCTCGCATCATCTATAATTGGGAAAAATCCATCACAATTGCAACCATAACTATAACCATAATTTAGAACAGTGAATGTGACTTTGAACAAATCGTTCATTGTTTAAACAGACTATATTGATCAATAAAAATAGGGATGAAAAAAAGAGGGAAATTATGGCTTCTTCCATTTATTTACTTATTTTTTTAAGATGACAGCCCATTCTTTCTCAGTTTTTTCTTTTTATCCATTTAACACGATCTAAACAAACTACATTAGTACTGTAACCTTAAAACACACAGATGATTACTTAACATAAACTAGAAGAGGATAATGTAAAAGAAAAGTCAGCAAGCAATCAGTTAAGTACACTAATGCGTACACCAACCAAGTTTAGTAATTAATTAGGCGGACAAAAAGATTCCATCTAAGTCTCAAAAGCCATGTATTTGGAGTGCAAAAGAAACGAAGCGAGCAAACACTAGAAACAGATTATGGCCTTGAAAGCTAATTAAGAACTTCAAACCCATGTATATGGAAGATCTGCACCATAATCAGCCTTAATTATCTATGTATACATATGTTTACTTTTCCCTTAATTAAACACCAAATTAGGACACATGGCTGCTTTGATTGGTAAATTGTGAACCTTGGTTGCTTTCTTCCCGTTTGATCTTGCTCTTAAAGGAGGGTAAGTTTTTAGTGAATCTTTTTTGCTTTTCATATATTGTGAATATTAATCTATTTTGTTATGATTCTAAAATATAATTTTAAACTGCAATATTGATATTGAAATAAATTCTTCAATTGTAATTTTCAATAAATTTTCTTTGTAATGTTCATATTTTTCTAAATTTATTCGTAATTTTTTAAAACGTAGTATCATCACTACCGTACTTTATAATCATGATTTTTACTCTAATGTAACAGGAAACGAAACTGTTTTGTTTCGTTAAAAATGTGTGTGTGTGTGTGTATATATATAAGTAAAATTTCTAGTGATATATTAGAGTTACCGAAAAATTGATGAGTAAAGTTTTTCTTATCCTTAGAGACACTCACACAGACTCATTATTGCTGTTTTATTGGGCTCTAAACATATTTTTTCTTTAAAATTTTATTAATAGTGATATCACACTAATAATACAGAATCATAATAAGCAGTAAATGGTCCTTTTCTCTTGAATTTATACGCAGAGTTAGAGCTTATGGAAGCAAAAATATGTGCCAGACCAAGTGGAAGATTTCACGGGCCTTGTATATTCATAATACATGACATTGACGGTAGCTAGTTGTGCAACGGGGAAGGGGGTGCATATGGCGGTGGTCGTAAATGGCCGCCACCATGAGAGTGCTACTATAATTGTGATTAACAAGTTAAACTCAAGACAATCATCCATATCTAGTTCACTTCATGGGTATAACGTACGACGATTGTATGCGAGCAATCACCTATTCGTTTACAGCTTATTTTCTTCTTTTATAACTTACGTTCACCATCAAATTAAACACTTATAATTCCATTCAATATTTAAAATTAATCTCTTTGATTCTAAATTAAACTAATATATCTTATAATTCACATAAAGAGGTTGACTTGATTCATTCTAATCGGTTGGGGGAAGAAAGGGTTTCGAGAGCTGATGGGATTGGCAATTTAGACCACGGCATCCACCGGCGGTGTCGGGAAAGAGAACAAATGAAATTCAAAAGATGATGGCAGAAAATGACATGGGCATTGTCACAAAGTTAGTAGTTTTAAGAGTTTGACAAGCAAACATACTCTAATTGAGACGAGACTTTGTAAAAAAATTCAACATGTTGTGATGGTCCTGTAACTATAATTTGGGATCAATTCGGTTAATGTACTATTTTTTCTCGAATTTTCCAAGTTTGGGAGTTTTTTTATCATTTCGGATGGTTCGAAAATTTAGTGGAGTTTGAGAAGCTTATACTTGTGATCTTCGCATTATCATCTTTGTATCAATTGGTTTTCATGTGAATTAAACACTTGGAGTATGGCAAAAAAGACTTATGAGAGTTCAGAAAATGTATGTCTACTTCTAGCAGAAGTCCTTTGGATCAAAATGTTCTTTAAGGAGATGAAGTGTTCTAAAGGCTTGCGAGGCATCCGCCTGCACACTCTAAACTATGGAATGAGGCATAACCAAGCGAACGAAGTGTTCCTTTCCCTATTTAATTACCCTTTTGGCTCATACAACCTAGAGGCTTCCTGTTTGGAAAGATTATGTAGTTTGGTATGCGCAAGTATTTTAACAACATACGATATTGTTGCATGGACATGTTGTACATGAGACTTATTATATGGGCGATGAGTCTTTGATATCCTATTATCTCTATCAAGCATGCCAATAGAGAGTATTTTAAGAGGGAAGGATGGCATGTTTGCCAAGAATGGCCAGCATCCGCTGCACGATTTTGGCTGGAGAGCCACCAGTCCGTAACATTTGGTATCAGAGCCCAGTTAGTGCTAGAGGGCCTAGATTAGATAGGCATAATTGGTTTTGATGCAATTTGTCTAATGATATGTGGTTTGTAAAAAGCCATTATTCTCACAAATTTAGTGGTATAGTAGCGAAAGACTTAACTAGAGAGGGTGCGAGAAATTGGATCATCTCAAGAAGTTAGCATGCGATGGAATAGTACATACGAGAGTGACCATAGATTGGTACAGCAGGCCCAAGCATTTGTGCCAAATAGGCTATCTTGCTTATTGGTGTGTATGGGACATTAGTTATGCGATCATTTATAATAGTGGCATCGAGGGATACAAACCACTATCCAATGGAGTAAGGGAATTGACGACTAATCCAATGGGAAGAGCTTGAGTCTTGCTAAAAAACTTGACTATTGCTTGAGGGATTGGTGGAACCAAAGGGTGAAGCAATTAATCATGCAAGAGTGCATGACCACAGTTATAGGGCATGAGTGGATCGTTCCAGAGGGAGTGGTCCAAAATCATGTCAAAGAGATTTGGAGGGATCATCCATGTGTTTCTTAAAGGATTGGTGGAGCCGAAGGGCAAAGCTATTGGTCATGCAAGTGTGCATGACCATAGTTGTAGGGCATAAGTAGATCGTTCTAGTGGGAGTGGTCCAAAATCATGTCGAGGAGGTCCAAAGGAATCATCTGTGTTACTCAAAGGAGCATTGCGAGTGGGCAAAGTGGTTTGCTCTAATGGGAGTATTCCACATTATGTAAAGATGATTTAGAGGGATAATTCAAGTTGCTTAGGGGAGCATTGCTGGAGGGCATAGTGGATACTAAAAGTAGTATTACTTAAGGGAGCATAGTTGGAAGGCTAACAATGTGCATAATCTAGAGGTTGGATAGAAAGCAGGTATTCACCTACAAGATTTGAGAGGAGATGTTAGGAAGCTAACACATCATAGTCACATATAGTGGTAATGATTTTTTGATGTAGTGAGCTAGGCTACATAGTTACTTGGTGGAGCAACAATGACTCAAAGGAGGGTAGCATACTACTACATCATTGCTTGGTTGAGAAGACTTTGCAACATGTAGTTTACATTTACTCATGCATAGGCAAAGTATAACTCAAGCTAGAGTGTGAGAGGACTCTATGCTTAACCCTTTCTTGTCATAAAGTAGGGGAGCTATTAAGTGGATGTGCTTGAAGAAGCCGTTAATGGACGCATAAGTTAGAAGGGGTCGTGAGGACCATGATGCTAAGTGTACATTAACTTCGATCGAGTGTGAAAATGGCATTGCAAAGTGCAATGAATTGATCAAAAGCAAATGAGTAGCTAGGGAGTGAGGTTATAGGGCCTCTCTACATAGATCCAGTATAAGTCTTATCTCTTGTACCAGTGCAATGGAAAGCTTGATGCAAGACACCTTAGTAGGTGATTCAAAGTGCTAAGCATTGTTCATAAGCCATAATGTTGGTACACACTTATGCTATTGTGGCGGCACTGTGCTAGCTGCAAGTGGCAGTGAACACATAGTTACAGAGGCAATTACTTGTCGGACAAGTTATGGATGTAATGAGTTCGGGAGAGCTATGGGGGATAATGGCACTAGAGAGTGCCGAGACACTTTGAAGGAGACTATAAAGGTAGCCCTTTGAGACTTTTGTAGAAGATGCATTTTGCTTAAAGAATACCTATGTTGTAGAGGCAATAGATAACCCAAATTCAAGATAGGGAGCGCTGAAAGAGACAAGCTTTAAGTTAGTCAAAGGAGTAACTCAAGTGGAGTAGGCTAAATATTGCCATGAAGTTTTGAGAGTAAATTTTTCATGGAACCGTGTCAGATTGAGGTGTCAATAAAGGCATTGACAATTAAAGTAAGGGAGAATGTCACAAGCTGGTAGTTATGACAGTTTAACAGGCTAACATGCTCGAATTGAGACGAGGCTTTGTGAAAAAAATCTAGCATGTTGTGATGGTCTTGTGACTACAATATGGGATCAATCCAGCTAGTGTACTATTCTTCCTGATATCCCTGAGTTTAGGGATATTTTGATCATTTTAGATCGTTCGAGAATTCAATGGAGTTCAAAAGGCCTATATTTGTGATCCTCAAATTATTATCTTCGTATCAATTAGTTTTCGTGTGAATTGGACACCTAGAGCATGGCGAAAAGGATTTATGATAATTCAAAAAAAAGTATGTCTACTTCTACCAGAAGCCCTTTAGTTCAAAATGCTCTTTAAGAAGGTGGAATGCTCTAAGGGCTTACAGGACGCTTAGATACTAAGCTAAAGATGAGAGTGTGTTAACTTGTAGCCGTCCCTTTGCACACTCTAAACTATGGAATGAGGCATTACTAAACAAATAGAATGTCCTTCTGCCTATTCAATTATCCCTTCAACTCATACAACCAGAAGGCTTCCTATGTAGAAGGGTTATGTGGTCCAGTATGTGTGGGTTCTTCAACGACATACGATATTGGTGCATGGACATGTTGTACATGGGACTTGTTGTATGGGTGATAAGTCTTCAACATCTTGTTACCTCTACTAAGCATGCCAATAAAGAGTATTTTAAAAAGGAAGGCTAACATGTTTGTCAAGAGTGACTAACATGCGTTGCATAGTTTTGGTTAGAGAGTTGCCGAACCATAACACCATCCTAGAGTAGCTCATCGAAGATTATTAGATTTTTCTTTGAAACACGAGTTCCTCACTACGTTGAAATTAGGATTCCCATAATCTTTAGGATTCAAGTCAATATCAAAGTCCATAAATTTTGGAGAAAAAGTGCCCAAATTTTGTTGTTAGTTGCCCAAGTTTTATTGTTAGTTTTTGTTAAGGATTTAAATCGTAGTTACGATTGTAATTATGATTTTGTTATGATGTATAATTATAGCTAAATATGGAAAAATATGATCATTACCATACAAAATTATAGACGCGATATGCCCTGCAAATACAATTTAAATCCTTAGTTTACTTTAATACTTTATCATGGCTGATTTATGGCTTTATTTGTTAGATTTCTACTGACCAAGTGGCTATTGATGGCCATAAATACTTAATTGATATAAGAAGATATTATTTTCATCTTTAATATTGCATATAAATTCTTGATTGATATCCATCAGGAATTTATTTTCATATTTTATGCTATTTAGATGCTTTTAATCCATATTAACTACGATAGTTTCATTGATTTTAGGGTAATAAATATATTTAGGGGCATATTTATTTAATTTAATCTTTAATAAGTTTCTTGAATATATGATTTTTCTAATTTTAGGAAGAAAAATTATCTTATAAATTTTGGTTATTTTTCTCACGTTATCTAATTATGAATAGAAATTATGAGGGATTTATTTTCATATTTTATGCTTCTTAAATGCTTTTAATTCATAAAAACTAGGATAGTTTTGCTGACTTTAGAAAAATGAATGTATTCAGATTGTATTTATTTATTTATTGAGTTTCTTGAATTTATAGTTTTTGTGACTTTAGGAACCAAAAATTTGGTTATATTTCACAACTTATCTAATTTTTTGTGCTTTTTTTGTGATTACAAATTATGAAAATAAACATATTAAATAACAAAAATATTTTCTTAAGAAGAGAACAATAATAAATTAACTCATTAAATAACTTTTATTTGCATAAATTGGCTCACAATGTGTAGTTCAAATTAAATATACGAAATAATAAAATAATTTACATATATATATATATATATATATATATATATATATATATATATATATATATATATATATATATATATATATATATATATAATTTTAAAATTGCAGTTTGCAACCACAATATTGCCTTGTGTGCAATATTGCGGTTGTGAACTATACTATATTCATAATTTTCCACAACTTTGTATTGCAATAATTGCATTTTCATGTATTTGCTTGCAATTTTGCAACCACAATATTTGCTTGCATTTTCCAATAAACATTATCCATGATTTTCTTTCAAATGTATAAAATAGATTAACATTTAATTAAAGCTATGAATAATAATTAATTAATTACTTATAAAATAAATTTTTGAAACATTGATAGAAAATAAATAAGGCTTAAGACCTCCATTATTGACGTACAAAAGTCGTAAATATTGATGAGGGACATTTTTAGTCTTTGATTAAAGGTAGTTTAGCAATTAAAATTTTAAAGATGATGGTGAGATCATCATTCAATAGAAAACGTTCAATGAATTTTAACGGAAACGGACAAAGTCTCGCGAAAGTAGTTCTACCAACACCAGAGCTCCACTTGTATTATCGTCAAATGAGGTGAGCAAACCAAGTCCACGGTATCTGGTTGGGTTTGGAAAATTGAAGGGAGAGGAGCGCATTTAAATCAAGAATGTAATTTATACTAACACTATAGCAAAAAAGACTTTTAGCGGCGACATTTGTCGTCGCTAAAAAGTATTCGGTCGTCGTTAAAAAAAATTCGTCGCTAAAAATGTTGTCTGTATAGGTTGTCCCTAAAAAGGTCATTAGCGACGACAATTTGTCATCGCTAAAAGTCCGACCTTTTGCGATGACAATGTCGTCGCAGAAAATAATTTTAAAATTCAAAAAATTTAGAAATTTGATTTTTAGCGGCGACATTGTCGTCGCTATAGGGAAAGAAGTCGTCGCTGAAGATCAACTTTCAGCGATGACAAAGTTGTCGCTAAAAGCAAAAAATATTAGCAAAAGTCTGAAGATATTTTGCCCTATAGGGACGACAAGTATCGTCGCTAAAGGTTTTTTGAATTTTTTTAAAAAAATTTAAATTCAAATTATCGTATATTTCAAATAATATATTATCTAAAATATTCTTTATTTTAATTAACTTGAATTGTTCAATATTTTTTTAAAATTTAATTTAATATAAATTATGCAATTATAATATATCAGTAATATTATTAATAATATCTAACAATTTCATCCAACATAAAAAATTAATACTCATAAAGCAATAGTAAAAATAATATGGACTTCCTAGTTATAAATTATATTTATAAATTTTATGCTAAGTTAAATTTAAATAAATAAATTTAAAATTTACAACATACAAAATTAAATAATATGAAATTTCATATTAAATTAAACATACTATCAATTCTATTAATTTATTACAAATTATTTGAGTAAATTAAATATATTATTACACAAAAAAATATTATAACTTTTTATTCACATACTTCAATGGTAAAAATCTACTGATCAACTCTGAATACTTTCCACAAACTAAGCTAAGTGCTAATAATTACTAACAAATTAAAAGATACAACATACAAAATTAATACATATCAGCATATATAAAAAATAAATATATTAAAATAAAAAAATTTAAAAGAAAGAGAAAGTTCAGAAACTTAACTCAAGTCTAAAAATTTTAAACACGCAAATGAGGAGGGAGGAGGCATTGTGAATAAATAGTCAAAACTTTTACCGACAACTAAAAAATTTTGATCATCGGTGAAGGCTTCAGCGACGACCGAGGGACTTTCAACGATACAATGTCGTCGCTAAAGCCTTACTTTTAGCGACGACTTTAATAAATTTTTGGCGGCAAAATTTGGCCTTCAGCAGCGACAATTGTCGTCGTTAAAAGTCTTAAATTTTTAGCGATGACACTATTGTCGCTAATGGTCCCCCCTTCAGCGACAACAGTGTCATCGCTGAAAGTCTTGAATCTTCAACAACAACAATTGTCGCCGTTGAAAGCTAAGACTTTCAACGACGACACTGTTGCCGCTGAAGGGGGCACTATCAGCGATGACAGTGTCATCGCTGAAAGTCTTGAATCTTCAGCGACGATAATTGTCGCCGCTGAAGGCTAAATTTTGCTGTCAAAAATTTTTTAGGCTTTTAGCGACGACTTTTGTCATCGCTAAAAGCCTAAAGTCGTCGCTAAAAGCCTAATTCCTTCCCGCCCAAAGTCACGTCATTTTTACTGACGACAATGTCGCCGGAAATACCTTTAACAACGATCAAAATTTTGTCGCCGCTAAAAATGTCGTCGTTGTTGCTTCTTTTTCTTGTAGTGTAATTATCATATATCGGATTTTTTTAGTTTCAATTTTTTAGGTTATATGTATTAATTTTTTACATTTATTTATTTTTAAATTCAATACATGAAATTTGATTGTAAGGTGTTTGTTGCTTGGGTTGTTTTGTTATAAAAGTGGGCAACATATTAACAACATTTCTTAAATTAGGTACAGCATTAGTGGCAAATTTTTCAGTAACAATACTTACAATTTTTCAAAAATTCCTAAATTAGCAACAATGGAATTACTGACAAAATATTCCATTGCTAACTAGAAACAATATACACATATTTTACGAACTTTACCAATGGATTTAGTGGCAAACATTCCATCCCTACTTTAGCAATGGACTAAATCTATCGCCAATTTATAGTGTGGTCATTGGCTCTAAGTCATCATGAGGTGACAACTTTATTTATAGAATTGCTGACAAGAGTTTGCAACAAATAATTTAATTCATCACTAAATCAATTACCACTGCATACTTTATTGATAATTTTTCATTCATTATTAATTTCATGGCTAATATATTTAGCAACAAACAAAAATAAATTTAGGGACGAATTTTTCTGCTGCAAAAAAAAATTGTAGTGATTACGATTAGTTATATTGTTTTCTTATTTAATTAGGGAGGGATCAAAATCCTCTCCCTCATAAATTCAATATTTTAATAAACCATTTCTAATAAACTCATTAAAATAAAAAGATACAAATAGAATTTCCTTTTATTATAAGTTTTTTGAACTTTATATTTCCAAGAAAAAATAACAAATTTCTAAAAGAAAATGACAAACACTCATATTAAATCAAAATAAATCTTTTTTAATAAGAATTGGAAGAAATATCTTAATTTTTATATTTATTATTATTTTTTAAAAAATCAAGTGATGAATATTGTATAATAAAATGATAACTAATAATTAAGAGTTAAATTTTTATATTTTATATTTTTTGTTTCTCAAATATAACAAAAGACTACTTATTATAATAAGTTATGACTAATAAAATAGAAATAAAATTAATATCAATACATTAAAATTTTATTTTTTATAATATTAAAATAAGAAAAATTAATATTTTGTATTTTTAAAAATTTTTCTTTTTTGGACATTTTAAAAATATTTTCGAATGTGGCATGCATAAAATATGGTGTTCATAGTGTAAAAGAGTAAATGCGTATATAATATATATGTAATGATTAAAAAAAAGTAAGCATGTTATTTATGTGTGTGTAATAAATGCAAAAAGAGTAACCGTATTATATATAATAATTATGTTACGAACTTGGACCCGCACTTTGTGGGTACCAACAAGTATCATTAGGTGCGGGTGGGTTTAAGATACTTTAAATAAAAATATCTTACACACCAATTATTTTATAAACAAGTTCACCACTTACTTTCTTGTATGTAATTTTATCATAGAGCAAACTAGATTTATGTGAAATATTATTATTTCAACCCACAAAATTAACATAAAAGAACTAGTAAGTATTTTCCCATTAAATGGAATTAGCTATACATAGATCACTATTGTACTCTATTAAAGAAATTAGTGGAATTAAAATTGAAATTCAAATAAGATATAAATGCAAATGCAATATATTTTAGAGAGTAAATTGGAAATTAGCTATACATAGAGTAAATTAGTGGAATTAGCTATACATAAATCACTATTGTACTCTATTAAAGAAATTAGTGGAATTAAAATTGAAATTCAAATAAGATATAAATGCAAATGCAATTTATTTCAGTAACATTTCTAGTTTTTATTTTACTTTATATAGATGAAATGAATAAATAAACTTAGTGTGTTTTCCAAATATATAGAATCCTTAGGTAAATGAATTAGGTATATATAGATCACTAAGGTTGAGTTGCTTTCTATGGATGAAGTGGAGGACAAAAGATTAGGTTGTATTTTCGATATTTGTCATCTCTGTCTAATGAATAATAATGAGGAAGAAGCTAGCAAATTTTTTTTTAGTAATCAATGCCTAAAATAATCTTGTCCTTTCAATATTAGCGGGCAAGTTGCAATTAGTATTGGATAGTGAATTTTAACCCGCACTCACCCACATAACTAATTTTTTTTTTAGATTTCACTTGCTTCTATTCATTATAATATTTAATCCAATCAAAACTGCATAAGTTTGGATTTGGGCAGGTGGTTTATACTAGTTGGACCCAAAACTTCCAGCCATAAAATATACTATATATCTGAGGCAGTGTCATGAGCTAGTAGCTCTCTACTCGAAAGCTTACAATGCATGCATGCCACTATTGACAAATATATTAGTCTTCTCATTAAACTCATGTGACACTCTTAGAATAGATAATGGAACTTGCAAATCTATAAGCCATAATTGAATATTGATGAAGCACTTGTGCATACCGAGTTACAAGACTACCTCACATAAAAAGCCTTTAGGCACAACAAGCCTAAGAAGGATAATTTTGAATAAGGAGATGGACACTCTATTTGCTTGGTCTATGGCTCATTTCATAGTTTTAAATGTGTAAAAGGATAGTTACAAGTTAACACACTTAAATCCCTAACTCAATACTAAGACTCACACTTGATCTACACATAAACCCCATAACCTTTGTCATAATTCTACTTGCATTGCTTTTAATCTATTCATAACACTTCACAATTCAACTTTTACACTCAATTAGATCATCTAATCCTCATTAAATCAATACCCTCTAGTATCTCATTGGTCACCACGGTCATCATTTGGAGTTCTAGCATTATGGTCCTTACAACCCTCCTATGTGTGTCCTCTAATGACTTTTATGAGCACATCCATTTTGATGACTCTTCTACATCAATAGCTTGATAGAGTTGAACATAAAGTCCTCTCACACTTGAGTTCAAGTGCCACTTTACTTGTATATGAGCAGACATGAACTCATAGTCGTTGTCACTCAGTCTTTCGACATCACAACTACATGGTGCTAGTCTACTACCTTTCCTTCATGTTAATGTTGTCATTCCATAAAACAACTATGCAGCCTAACTCGTTACATCAAAGAATCATTGCCACTATTATTTGATTATGATGTGCTAACGCCTTGGCATCTCATCTCAAATCTTTGGGGTGATTGCATGCTCTCTATTAAATACATAGATTGTGCGCATTACATTGATTCCTCTACTCCACCTATTGGTTATACTCTGTTGAGTAAAATATGTAAAATAAGGCCAATGCCGAGTTTGCACGATTTTAAATATACATGCCTAAGTTTAGTCCATTTGCAAAATAAGGCATAAATTTTTGTTTAAATTTGACCTTTAAATTTAACTTCTCAAATTCAAATTCTATTTATTAGGTTGGGCTGGGGTCAAAAATCAACTCGAGCCATATTTGCCCACGCCTATAGTAGACCTCCAGTAAGGAGTTGGCATTGTCAACGTCCTCCAAAAGGATGATCGGATTGGCAAGACATTCGTCATCCTGCACACAGCTGCACCAATCGGTTGTGCTTTAGGATCGGATGCTATACTATATTACATTTGGTTTGTATTTGTATAAAATTATTTTTTATTTATTATCATATTGTGCAAGAATAAAAAAATTTAAAAATAATTAATTTAATTAAAATATCTTTACATAAATAATAAAATTATTTATATAAATTTGAAGTGCATAATTAAATTAAAATGCCCTTCAACGACATTATAAGAATATAATAATATATACATATAAATTAGAGAATTACACTATGGTAATAATATATAACATGTTTCACTTCAGATATATATATGTATGTATGTACATGTATATAAAACAAATAAGTAAAAGATAATGAAAAATCAATTTAAGAATATAAAATTCAATAAATATATTTTATAGAGTCTTACAAAATTTAAGAAAATAATATACACTATCTATAAGTATCATAAAAATGATTTAATATTATAAAATAAAAAATTAAAAAATAAAAATGATTTAATATTATCAAATAAAAAATTAAAGATACTAAATCAAAATATAAGTTTCAACATAAATTAATTTTTTAGATTATTTTAACATTAACATACTAGCCCTTATTTGCTTCCATTGAATGAATGGCCTTATATTAAATTTAATGTATATGATGAGATTTTTGGATAATAACCTATATATATAAGTTGTGATTGTATAGATATTCTATATTGTCGGGGTATACCAAACGAAAGATGAAAATTTAGCTACTTATATTAATTTTACTTTGATATTATACAAGAATTAAATTTAAAAATAGATTTAAAGATGCTAGTTAATATCTAAAATAAATTGATGTAATAATCCTGCGTACATTGTAAAGTAATTCCATAAAAATAATTACTTGCAACACTTTTTTCCATAGATAAACCCACATTGGAAACATTAATACAGGCAAGAAATCTATATTATTTCTACTTTTTCAGACATTTTTACTATTTTATTTAATAGACGACAGACATAACTTTGAGGTACATTAATTCTCCTACGTAAAGAGAGATTCCCTTGTGAATGAAATCTAAGATTCTAAGTGTCTATAAAACATGAGGAAACACAGAATAGCTGCAACAGTGAAAACATAGCTACGATTCAAGGAGTAAAGATGACGGTTTAACAGTTGCCAACGCACATACAGGTTAAACCATAGCAGTATCCATTCATTGCGCTCTCATAAGTCCTGCAGTGATATTGGCAGTTGCTACTCACAAAACACCACCCGAAGAATGACCGGCTTTTCTGTTCACACTGTGCTTTCACAACTTTCAGCTCCACGCAACAACCATGTTATGCTTGGTTATGATCCTCAACAAGTATGTAGAGAACATATAATTCTCTTTTTCAAGGTTTCTAAATTGCAGTCATAGTGCAATTGTGATTTTACTATGATTAGCAAAATTCCATAAAAATATGGTCCTTGCCACGGAAAATTGCGGTTTGTAATAGTAATATTATGCATAATATTACAATCATGGACCACAATTTAAGTCCCTCCTCTGTTTTAAATTATAATTGCAATTGCATTGTAAGATTAAAAAAAATACTACAAGTAAAGACAACAATTATATTAGGGGACAAAAAAAAAAGAAAAAAATATATAAGCTAAAAAATGTATGGGACGTATGATACTATACAATCTATACATATCAAACAGGAAAAAAAAATTAAAGAATGCTACAAGAACAGTGAAAGAGAGAAGAAAATTGTGCAACATGATAGGAAAATTTTCTTCAAAATTAGAAGAATGTAATAAAGTTGTGTTTTAAGCCAAGAGATTTGCATGCATGTTCAAACGAAAAAATAAAGACACCTTCTTAATTGGACACATAAGATAGCAGGTTAGACATGTTCTCTATGATTGTTAAACAAGTATCCATATCTGTAAGATTTTATTGTTTATATGTGTCTGTATTTATTTTCTTCTAGAATGGAAAAAAGGGGTTTACATTAATAAGTGTTATGATAGGTACACTTCTTTAAAAAGACCAAAGTTATTCTTTCTTACATGCTATAAACAGAGGTGGATCTATTAACAAACTTTGTAAAATCCTTCTAGTATAGTAGCGTGAGATATACTTTTTATCTCAAATAAAAATTTAGACTTGCCCCTAAAGCAATTGTTTTTATAGAAGGTTTTTTTTAATAAATAAAACTATCTGTACTTCAAGAAAATGCTATTTTTACTCGATTTCTATTACAAACTTGCAAACTGTTATTTAATTTATATGTGAAAAAGTTTGATTGAAATTGATCTTATTGTATCAATCTGGCTATTGGAAAAAAATAGTTTATTACATCAAATTAGAGTTAAAATATTAAAAAAATTATATCCTTAAAAATTAATATTTTAAAACAATTGAAATTAATTATTAAATGTTGGCGCTGAATGATTTAATACTCATTTATCCTTTGCATAGAAGCATTCACTATGATGAATGGTTGTATATGGTTTTTGTATATAATTAATTTGTGAGAGAAGATAAAAATTAAATGCAAAATTAGGAAATAATACCAAAAAAATAAAAATAAAAAATATAGTATGATTAAAACGTGTTTCAAAGAACATTATCATTTAAATAACTCTGCCCTCCACTGTTTCGAAATCCTGAAGATGTCCGGCTTAGCTCTGTACAAACTCCTTCCACATTTTTCAACTCCGTGGAACAACAAATATATAATAATAGAAAACAAGCCAATAAGTGGTGGACCACGAAGAATTTGAGTGGTATATTGAAGGCATGGTTTTAAAATACCGTTCGTAATCACAAATTTGTACACAATATTACTAACCGTATAATATCTGTGATTATCCACAATTTTGTAGTGTAACAGTAATATTTTTTTAATATTTATTACAGTAATATTTTTTATATTTATTCATAATTTTATGTTTATTAATTATAATAAAATCATAATCACGATTGCAACCACAATTTAAAATCATGATCGGACGTTTTAAGTTCACACTCCCTCGCTGTGGATGTGCCTAAAAAAATAGTCAGTAAACAACTTACAGAAGCACTCCCAACCAACACAAGTATAACATAAATACTATGTCATTTCTATGCTAAGACATTTAGAATTCGTTGCCAATAAATTCTATCTTATTATCAATTGAGTTTGCACATTAGCATACTTGGCCAGACACGTTGTAGAATTAGTTGAAGGGCTCACCGTTGGTGGAGAAAAGCAGAAAGGCTAGGCAGAGGAAAGCCATAAATGTAGACGATTTGCTATTTGAATAGCCATGTTTTCTCAAGATCTTGCTGCTTCTAGGGCTGCCCAAAGCCATGAGTTTAGTGTGTATATGAGTAGAAAGAAAAGAGTAAGGAGTAGGACCATGAATCATCCATTTCCTATAACTACAACTAAAAAACTTTGACATCCTTTTCTCAATGCCGGTCCCTTCTGTGTCCCAATGACTTGTAATTTGTACGATTTATCCTTTTTTTTGTTGTTTCGGAGTTTAGGCGGCAAACAAGGGAAAATATGTACCGTTTGTATTATTTCTTAAGGTTGGTTTGGGAGTCAGGAGGCACTACAACATTTTCAAAAAAAAAAATTGAAAAAAAAAATCTCTTGATTGGAAATCTATGAGAGGAATAGCCTCTCATTTAGAAAATATTTAAAAATTCTTAAATTAGAGAACACAAAATCACTACTATTAAAAGATTTTGGGATGTTTTGAGGGATTATAATCCCTTATTCCTTTTTCCTTCTTTACAGGAACTCCCAACACGAGGGAAAGGTTAAACATCTCTTTTCCTTCCATTATTCTCAATATAAATATACCATTAGGGTGTTTTTGATGCGTTGTGTAAGAGAAACATAATAAGATATACTTATATAATCACATCTTAACAGATATTTGGCATCCGTATCGAATAGTATAATTCAATCCAATTAATGCATATTATTCAATCAGCATAGGATAAATTTATTACCCCTTGAGGACCTATTTAAGACTATAGATAGATAGAGGTAAATCTTTCTTTCCTTTTTTATAAACTATGTACCTCACCTTTTGTTCGTCTTCATTGAAACAGAGAAACAATCTTTTATGTGATATTTGGAAGTTAAGAAGGGAATAAAGGTGAAGATAACAAAAGAGAAAGAAAAGAAAAAGATGAGCCATTGTTGTCCTTTTTCTTGTTTGAATTTTTGAAAAATTCTTCCGAAATTCCCAGACTAGAGAATCATAAATTTAATAGTGACGGGGTGTTATAAACTTCCAATTTCTTTCCCCATAATGAAAATTTTAAAATTTGGAGATGATTATGATATAATTATCCTTCCTTCCTTCTTCTTCCTCTTTGTTCTTGTCCATCCAAACCAGGATTTTAAATTACAGTTACGATTTTATTGCGAATAACAAATCTTTAGATAAATGCTAGAAATTGCAGCTGTTGCAGTGTAAAATTTTGAAAAATTGTAATGCACTGCAATCAGCAACTGCAATAATATGCGCAATATTACAGTCGTAGATCACAATCCTTGATCCAAATACATTTTAATTACAAATTTTGGATGGACAGAATTTACCTCTGGTGAATGGAATAGAGATCATGATCAGTCCCAAAGAAAATATGTGACGCAGATCTGATTAATTTTAACGCTACCATATTATATACAACCAGATAAACAATTGATTGGATAACATTGTATTATTCAATATCTTGTACGATCACGTCTAAAATAATGGATAGTATTTTATATTATTTTTACTTATTATTATATATTATATATATTATTATATCAATTTATTCTATTTTATCATATGTTATCATATTGTTTAAACGAATGAGCGTCTTGAGAGCTCATATGATGTATAAAATTGTCGGAAGAAAGGCGAAGTTTACAATGGTAAATATGTTATATTAATAATGTATATATCATTCCCATATGCTCTCATCGATCGACCAAAGAAATATTATTGAAAGGTATTCATTCAACAGTGTGCATGTCCACAGTTTTACGGAACGGATGGAAATTATCAAGAATTATTTAATGGCAAAACTAATGTTGATTGTATTATTTTATAATCCACCACTAGGAAACAACTTGCGGAAAGAAGTCCTTCGTTACCTAGCTCATGAGGGACTTAACATCTCTAAAATGCAAGAAGTAATTTAGAAGATAAAATGTTACCTGACAATATTTGATAAAATAATTGAATGGATTGTTACAAATTTAAAATAAAATTTTAATTTATTATTATTTATTAAATTCAAAACTTAAATCTTCTTATTAAAAATTATAAAATTATATTTTACCTTTTAAAATATATCTTACGCTTTACAGTATCACAATTCCTGTAGCTTGCTCAGGCGTGGTGAAAATGTAAGCTACCACTTTACATAAATTCTTACTTTTTGTTGTTTTCATTTCGAGATTGGTCGATATTTGAGCTATCTTTAGTGGATATGAGCTGTCTCTAACTTTAAGAGAACAGTAGTGGCGAACATGAGAGCAAATATTTATATATTATAGGTGAAAAATATGTCATGAAATAACAGATTATTAATAGATATTTAATTATTTTTGTAAAAATATAGATATAATATAGTTGTGTGTGATAGTTATAATAGAAAAAATATAATCAATTTTTTATCTACATGGCTTAAGTACTAAAAAAATTAATACATCTAAAAACAAATATAAAGGCCAAGTTCTAGAAATATATATATATATATATATTCCATGTGCGATAAAATTTATAAATACTTTGAGTGATTGATTAATTTATAGAAATAAGTGATTTATTGTGAGAGTTTTAAATTTTGATTATTTAATATTACATGAATTATATGAATTAAAAGTTAATTTTTTTCATTTTCTAACTTTCATTTAAGCTTCGATAATATTTACCAGCTTTTAATTGAATCAATTGTAACACCTAATTTCTAAAATAAATGTAATCATCTATTCATGGTTAGGTGGAATACTAATTATACCATAAAATGTTAATCATATTACAACATATTTGATTGAAGTAAAATCTTTTTATTTAAAACAGCACTCTTTGCAAGTTCAAAGTAAAAATTATGTTTTGCCAAAAGCGTATGGCCTAAGTAACATTTAATGTCTCTTGTAGGTTTTGTACCTTCTATTATATCAAAGATTCAATCCCTAGTTCTTGCATGTATACTTCCAATTGTTTAGCCACTTCTCTATCTACCAAAAAAAAAGTAAAAACCATGTTTTCATATTTAATGTACTCTTTCCACATTTTAAACAAAAACACTTGCTATTATTGGGTAAAATGTTGAGTAATTGAACAAAAGAGAATAATAAACTTGTAAATTCCTAATTGAATATGAATAAGAACATTTTAATTTTATTCACTGAAACAAGAAAAATTATGCTCACTTAAAAAAATACTCAAATATTACTTGCAATTGTGTGATTATATTTAACGTATAAGATCCATCTAAAGGGCAAGTATAAAGTATTACACACTTAAAACATATTTACTAGCAAATAAAGGAATACTCAAAACACTAACACACTAATTGAAGAAGCCTTACTTTGTTTCGCTTTGATGCTCCTGGCTTGCTTTTATTGAATGGAAGTGGCTTCTATTTATAGCTATTTTGCAAAGTTTCACATTAAATGCAAATCCAACTCTATTGCCATTGTATGAAAACAAAAAACAAAAAATAGAAAGCAAAATTGACTTGTTTTCATGGTTAATAGGAGGCTATGGCAACAAACCTGTATAACCATATTAATAACGCATGGGTACTATGAGGTCAAGATTGGTGGCTTGAATCAGTCCTCTCATAATTAACTATATAATCAATTATGAGTGTCTAGAGGCTAATTAATCTAAACATAATCGATTATTAGTGTCTAAAGGCTTAGTCATAGTTGTTATAACTTATTATATTTCAAAATTTTGCAATAGTGGCTTGTATAATTGATTATATGTGCCCTTGATTTAAAAAAAATTACAAGTATATCAATAAGTAATGACCATTTCTCTTGTCAAACTCAAATATAAAAGCTCAAAAACCATTTCTAACTAGGGGAGGCACATGAGAAACCTAGATTATACTGGGCTTACATTCTTTAAGTTGCAAATCACTATTTCAACCATCCTTTGAAAATCTCTTCATCTTAAAGCTTCAACTTATAAAGAACACAATTCTTGTTCTCTTTATCCCAAGCCTTCTAGAATGAGTTAGCTTTAAGGAGAGTTCTTTCTTGCATGAAGTATCAGAAGGTATGGGATTGTATGTTTTCCTATAGATTGTAAGGTCCTTTTAGAACTATTAATCTTGAAGGAATATATAGTGCTACAGCTACAAAATTGATGTTTGATTCCAGAGAGTGGACGTACATAAAGAGAAAATTTTCTTTTTGATGGAACCACTATACATAGTTTGTACCTTCGCTTCCCTATCTCAATTTTCTATAGTTTTATTATTCATTGCATATATAAGCTATTCTATTTGATTATTAATTCATAAGATATGGGTCTTGGCCAAGTAAATCTTGGTTAGGTTATTTCTTCCATTTCCATGCTTTTATTTTTAATACCTTATTTTTAGGACATAAAAACTCTATGTTTATTGTGAAAATTTGAAAAAAAAAAGCTTCAATTCACCCCCTTTTAATATATCCTTGTTTTACAGAACTATTTATATATCTATAGAGATATATTGTTATTACTCTTTTTTAAGAAAGATATTATAATTCTCTTCTCATAGGATGTTTATTGGGAATCTAATTTTTCATGTATAATTAATTATAGTTGCCTCTTTTGAGATGTTAATTATTTCATAAGAAACTATGTTAATTTTCTAGAGAAGATTTGGTGACTATGTTAATCTTCAAAAGAAGATTTGGTGACTTTCATGAAAAAGACCATAATGACAACTTTTACACAAAAGCATAGGTGGATCATCTGCCACAATAATAGAAATGCCTTTTAACATTAATTATTTAAACCATTCCACATCAATGATTAACTAACATCTATAAAGACATCATTCTATGTCTAGTATATTCAATGATAGTTTTTGACTGATATTGAATGTAAGCAATAACGTTAGTTCTTCTGTTGAATACTGACACATTTTTTCTAGATATTATTGAATAATTAAGATAAGACATTAGTTGTTAGTTTAACAACTAACAATATTGTTTATATAAAAATAAATGTTAATCCATCAACCCCAATTGAAAGTGAAATTTTTCATATCTTAAATTTCATATAATATGACAGTTTTCATTAAATAATTGAAATTTAACACTGGATAGGATGACGATTTTATAAAACAACCGATGTTATTTACTAGTATTTTTTTTTAATCATTAAAGTTCTCCTAAATCTTACTATTCCTAAAGTAGTATCTAAACTTAATTATAAAGTCCTTTAACTTATATTATTATACAAGTAATAAGACAAAAGTATTCAAGCTCTATCTCAATGTCTCTATAGACAAAAATAATATCTCAACTACAAAAAATACCTATCAACAATAATTTCATACATTTAATTAGGTCTAAATAGTTGAAGACATATGATATGAACATGTTGCAAACTTTGGAAATAATACTTTTAAATGTATAAAAAAAAGTTACATTGTCTTCCAATGACATGGCCATTAATAAAAATTCTTATAAATCCCACTATGGCAAAAAAAGAAAAAGGTACAAACACATCAAAATTGATGTTATAAATGGAAAGTTAATATAACATGCCACTATAGAAAAGAAATTTATTACCTAATTTATGCCATTAAACTTTAGTGGTATTAAATATTATTTGTATAGTGCTCTTGTTATCTTGACCTTTCATATAGAAATGCCCATTGATTTACTTTTATAAGCAAGAAATATGTTATTTTTTCTCCAAGAAACCCACACAATCCAAAGTCCTAAATAATGAAATCAGAAACACATAATTCAAACATATGAACACAATACACAAAAAATAAACATTCTTTATTAGATTTATTTACAAAATAAGGAGTTATGTTTGAAATGGTTTATCAATTAATGTAAGTGTACATTATCATAAACAAATAATAAAGTAATTGGTAGAATAACGTTCCCACAAGTATTGTTTTACTAGGTACCAAAATTTATAATTTTGACACTATTTGGCAAATTGATTAGTTAAGAATTGAAGTAATTAAATAAAAATTTATGCAAAGAAATGAATGCAATTGGAATAAAAGTAAATATGAATAAAGTCTTAGGGATTAGACTTCACTTAACAAATTTGGATTAAATCATCTATTTACTCTAATCCAATTTTAATCTTCCTGATTGATAATTAAGTTTTCTTAAATTAATTATTAGCATTTTCCAAGAACAAGTAATTCTATCATTAATTGCTAATTCACTATATTCCTATGTGAATTGAAACAACTAATAATGCATTATGATTTGTGAAACTCATTAAGATCGCATAAATCATATGAATATATTCCTATTTCATATGCAGTTTATGGTTTTAATTATAGGATTCACACACATGTATCTCTTTCCGGTCTTAACATGCATACTGAAATCATTCAAAAGGTGGCTAATTAATTAAAAGCATTAAGAACAATAATTAAAACTTAATCATGGAGAAGAAAACTAAAATTAGATTTAATAAACTAGAATTCAATCTATTCTTATTAAGCTACATCATCACCTTAGGAAATTGAATATTTAGTTCATAATAGAATTAAAAATAAACTCAAAATAAAATGGAAACATCATAAACACAACATCAAACTTATTTATTCATGATCAAAACATAAAGATACAACTACATCTACATAAGAATGGAAAATTTAGCCATCCATATTGGTGGTAACCTAAACCATCCATATAAAAGGACTATCTAACCCTCTATTGAGGAGGCATGTAAGAAGAGCTAAACATGCATAAAACTAAATTCTAGATGCTCTCTAAAAATGTTGTCCCCTTATGTCTTCTACTCTTTTATATATATAAATGAATGAGTGCAAAGATTTCAATTTGCTAAGTCACCAATCTTGACCTTATAATCATAATAATGCATATAACACAATATATATATTTATAAGTAATTGTACTAAGTTATGCAAGCATAAGTATATATGCATTTTCAACTACAATTAGACCTATTAAGTTATACATTGAGCAACTGCCTTAAACCAATGCTTATCTCTCTCTTAATACATATGTAGTTCATTCTTCCTGTAAAGCTTTTATATCTTCCTTATTATAAAGTGCTATTTTTCCTTAAAAGAATTGCATCTTTGCATACAAAACTCAATAAAAATACAAAACTACATATTTTCCATAAGTTTCTTCCTAATTGAAATTCAAGCAAAGTATCTTATCAAGCCTTTCACTCCTCTTTATGTCCATAATCATGTCTTGCATATATTTCATTATGAAGTACCCATACTCAATGTTGCCTATTTATTTAGGCCATTACAAGAAATTGACTCAAAATAATATCAATTTCATGTAATGATGATCAATCAATATATTAGGCACTCAAACAAGCACAAGAACATATCTTCACATGCAAACATTTCATAGTGATTGTCTTGCTGTAAAAATTAATTACCTTATAATGTATGTCATTGCCTCTATGAATACTACCTCCCAACCCTTATTATTTGTAAGTTTTTGGCTTGGTTCTCCTTATTTTGTACACTTATAGCCTAATTATAAAAAAAATAATAAGAAGACTCTAGTCACTATTAATAATGGAAGAAAGACAATAGTACTAAGATGGCTACATTTATCTAGAACTTGTTTGAATGGCAAATCTTCACAAGTTTTTCCCACATCTTCTTGCCAACCTAGTGATATTTTTTAAGGACAAGTACTACCTTTATCTCTATGGAACCAATGTACTACTTCTTTAAGTTATACTTAAAATCCTTCCACCTTATGCTCACTAATAGAAAGACATGGCCTTTGTAATTTTGGTGAATATTGAAGGTAGCTAGCAAGGTAACCCACAAATGAATGACAAATATGAATAGTAATCTAGTATTAGTGTATGTTTTAGTAGTCAATTATAGGATGATTATATTTGCATACATTGTATTACATTTTCTTTATATATATATATATATATATATATATATATATATATATATATATATATATATATAAAGTTATTTCAATTGATTGTTATGCTTAATGTTATATCTATATAATATAAATAAATATATTAATTATCCTTGGAATAATTTATATTATTCCTAGTAGATCTCCAATTAAGTATTATTATAAGTTAGGATGATAGAAATACATTGAGACTAATATATATATTAGCTAATGACCACAATAAAAAATATAAGGTATGAAGTCAACTCATGGGTACCTATTAGAGAATAAATGTACTAGATTGATCCGCATGAGAATGCTACATGGATCATTATATAAGTATCATAAACAATTTTTATAATAGCCATAATATACATAATCCTTTGACCTGAAATCATTACAATTCCTTATATAAGAAATTATGTACTTTGATACCATCTAATGTCACCTATAATATGATCATCCTAAAAAATGGTGATTAGGTATATTATGAATCATGTAGAGGGATGTAAATAATTTAGATGGGATTTTGACCCTCCTACGTAAGAAGAGTAAAAGCTATAAGCCCTTTAATTAAATGAAACTATAAAATGCAAGATTGTGCTCAAGTGAATTAATATATAATATTAATTCATTTGTTTTTAGTTAGTTTTCTCAATAACCAAGAAACACATAGATTAAACTATAAAAAGGAAAACACATTCCATACCTCGAGTTTAATCTAGATATCCAAGAAAAAAAAAGACTAAATTACATTGAATATTGGTTACAAAAAGGTTATGTCAAATCATTGACATTCTCATTATTTAGGTGGCAATGATATATTGCTAAATATTACTCACTATCTATCATACTAAAATAGGACTTTAGCATCACTACTAATGTAATGAGAACTTATAAGTTCATACATAAAAAGAGTATTAAATATTGAGATTATTGTGTAATTAGGAACTTTTAATCAAACTAAAACTCCTAATTAAGATAAGCTCAACGCAATTAGGCTTCATTAAGTAATAGTGCCATATGATTAAACTATACTTAGGGAACACTTGATACAAACCGATTACTAACCAATCATATTTAGGTCTAGTCAATAACTAAAGCCCAATGATCTCTTCTCTCTTCAGGTATAGTTAAGTTAAAGACCATTGATAATAAATGCACAAGTGATCATATTCAAATTATAAAAACCCTAGCTCTCTTATTTGATATAAAGCATCTAGGGTTATGTGAGGTTGAAACCAACTGAAAACCAAAAACCAAAACCCCTAGCTAGTAGTGCATTAAGAGTTAACAATAATGGGCACCTTGGTATATACCAAGGAATCAAAATAATTTTTAAATTTAATTCCATTACCCCTACATGTAACTTTATTATCTTTGAAATCTATACTCAGTTTTATCCCTAAGGGCACACTTAAAGATCATGCCCCTTATAATTGTAGGACCCTATCACCTTTCCTATTCTTACCACCATTACCAGAACTAGTTGAATTTATGTTGCTTCTATTTAAAGAGTTTTAACAAAGTTAACATAAACATTTAACTTATGCACCAAGCAACATCTGATAAGCAACCAAGCACATATATTTGATAAATTAAATAACAAGGAACAATTGCATATTATCATATTTAGCTTGATCCTAAAATAAAACTTTGCCTCCATAAATTGAGATTTTCAAAAAATAGCATGCAAGTAACAAAGTCACACTAATGTAGAAAGTTACTCTAAAAAGTAGTATCTAAGCAAAAATAACATTTTCAAAAATATAAGTACAAAATAGCATATGAATTTAGGTATGTCAATTATCCATAAATAATACTTTTAAAACATGCAAACAAAGATTGAAGAGTAATTTTAAAATATAAAAATGAAACATTTTCAACAATAAATGGAAATGGTACTTATCTAACCCCAAAGACCACTATCAAAACACAAAATGCTCACAAAGTATAAGAGAACAGAGGAAAATACTTTAGATAAATAGGAGTAGATGTACAAAGATAGTAGAAAGTTAATGGTACACAATCACCGAAAAAATATTGGAGAAAATCAAAGGCAAAGCACAAAAAAAAGGAGAGCAAATCATTATATAATACTCGTTTATTTGTGGATCTAAGAAAATAAGATATTATATATACTATAAGTAGCAACTTATTAATAAACAATCGACATCCATATATTTTCATATTATTTATCACTAAAATTGATATCTAATATTTCCCATAAAATTGCTTCCAATATCGGCTATGTGTAAGTCTAATGTTTGCATACTCTTCAAATCTAATAGTTTATCTTCATTTTTATGTCAGTTTTTAAACAACCAATCTAGGATTTTTTTTAACCCATTTTCCAACTCTTTGCCTCATATTAGATATTATACCTTTATAATGTCAACTTCTTATTTGAACTAATGTAATAAGTTGCACTTATTTTATAAATGTCACTGCCCCATTTTATATGTTCATTTTCACTTTAACTAGTGTTAATATGGCAACGTTAAAGGGAAATTCTGTAGTTGTGTATGTTGGTGTGTATCCTAGGAACTAATCATATAGATGATTGAAATAATACACAATGTATTATATTTTATTTCAGACAATGCAATTATTATATTTTATTTTTAATTTTTTACGTAATTTATAACTTAATATAATAATTATCCTTGGAATAGTTTTATTATTCCTAAAATACCCTTAATCAAGTATTATAATGAAAGGGATAGTAATAATACATCGAGGCTGGCATATATAGTGACTGATGATTATAAATCATAGATATGTGATATCAAATCAATACATGAGTACATTATTAGTAAACAGATGTACTGGACTAACCCAATATGAGAATACTGCATGGATAAGACTTGTGTCATTAGTAGTTCTAATATGGTCATAATTGCATATAGTCCTTTAACTTGAAGTCACTACGGTTCCCTATATGAGGGGTTACTATTAGGAATTCGGATTATTATATGCAGCGAAAATTCAAAATTTGATCCGAATTCTACCTAAGATTCATGCAAAAAAATATAAATCAATGATTAGGATTTTCCCTATTGGGCACTCATGTTTCTACTGATCAAAACTTGAGAGCGGATGAATCAAATGCCGGCTGGAAGATACAGCATCTCTACAGTATCCACACGGAGTGAACAACAACCTCTCACCCTCCACGAATCTACTAGGATGCATTTTTCTCTCTAGGAATTAGGATTGGATGTTTTCTGAGTGATTTAGGATTTGTATGGAAGCTTTGAACATGTTGTTAAAGTGCTGCCCTCAAGTCCCTTTTTATAGAACTTAGGCAAGCCATAATCCTAGTCCAACTAGGATAATGCTTCCAAAATCCTAATCACACTTAACAGCTCATCTTATCCTTATCCTAGAGATAATGGGGAGAGATAGGACTTATCTATTAATTATCTAATATTAGATAATAATATTATCTCATAATGTATTTATCTAATATCTGATAAGATAATTATTTGATATTACTTTAATATCAAATAATATCATATAATATATATATATAAATATATTACGTGAATTTATTATTCTTAATAATATATATGCATAAAAATAAGTCCAATTAATTGGATATTAATATAATTAAATTCTAATTAATTATTATCTTATTCTTACTCCTTTTGTGTGACCCTGTAGGTTCTTACTACGTTGATAATGACTTATTATTGAGTCATAGACAGTAAGCGGTATCTAGCAATACATCACTACCACTCAAGCAGTAAGAATGTTTGTGATTCGACATCTACCTAATACATGATCAATGTTTTGCATTATAGCCCTTTTGTAATAATATCCAAATTAAACTAGAGGCATGGAATGTGTCATCCTCATCAATGTTCAATTTATATTTCTTGATATTGATTAGACTTAAAATAAATGATTAATATCACATATTAATTCAATTGAGCATGGTCATGCATTTCTAAGTCTCACTCAATCAAGGGGCCTAAGGATATTTCTCTTTTATACAAGAGTAACAAAATTTCATCTACATCACTCACTTTCCTCTGCATGATTTATGACACACCCAATCAATACCCTACTTGTCATCCTGATTAAAGGTGACATAGGATAATATTAAAGTGAGTAATTTCTCATGTAGGGAACCGTAGTGACTTCAGGTCAAAGGTTTATGTATATTTGTGATCATATGAGAATAACTTATAACACGTCTATCCATGCAATACTCTCATAGTGGGTCAGTCCAGTACATTGTTTACTAGCAATATACTCATGTATTGACTTGATATCATATATCCATGATTCGTAATCATCATTCACTATACATTCTAGTCTCGATGTATTATTACTATCCTTTTAATAATAATACTTGACTAGGGGCATTTTAGAAATAGCGAAGCTATTCCAAGGATAATTATTATATTAAGTTATAAATTACGCATAATAATAATAAAATTATAAAAACAAGATATAATAATTAAATTGCCTAAAATAAAACATAATACATTGTGTATAACTTCAATCATCTATACGATTGGTTTTAAGACACACACCAACAATCTCCCACTTGGACTAGAACCAATCACTCATGTATCTAATACCAAGTGACATAGTATAATCATCATGCTTTTTCTGCGCTAAAGGCTTTGTCAGTGGGTCGGTGATATTATCATCAGTTAGTACTTTGCATATCTTCATATCTCCTCTATCGATGATTTCTCGAATGAGATGGAAGCACCTAAGTATATGTTTGGATCGCTGGTGAAATCTGGGTTCCTTGGCTTGTGCAATGGCTCCATTGTTATCATAATAGAGATCTACTGGGTTTACAATGCTAGGAATAATGCCAAGTTTAGTAATGAACTTTTTTATGCAAACAATCTTTTTTACGCATCAGATGCAGCAATATACTCAGCCTCCGTAGTAGAGTCGGCCATTGTTTCCTGCTTTAAACTCTTCCAGCACACATTACCACCATTTAGGCTAAATACATAACCTGATTGTGATCTAAAGTCATCCTTATCAGATTGAAAACTGACATCAGTGTAACCTTTTACAACAAGTTCTTCCTCTCCTCCATATATTAAGAATGAATCCTTAGTCCTTCTTAAGTACTTAAGGATATTCTTAACGGCAGTCCAGTGAGGTTCACCTGGATTTGACTGGTACTTGCTCGTCATGCTTAAAGCATACGAGACATCAGGACGAGTACTTATCATGGAATACATGATAGATCCAATTGCTGATGCATATGGTATCTTATTCATGTGGTCCTTTTCATCTTGTGTCGAAGGACACTGAGCTTTAGACAAATTTATGCCATGCAACATAGACAAAAATCCTCTTTTAGATTCTTGCATGTTAAATTATTTTAACACTTTATCTATGTATGTACTCAGACTTAGGCCAAGCAATTTTCTTGATCTATCTCTATAGATCTTAATACCTAATATATAGGCAGCTTCACCTAAGTCTTTCATCCAGAAACAATTCCCTAACCAATTTTTTATTGTTTGTAGTGTAGCGATATCATTTTCGATGAGTAGAATGTCATCCATATACAATACAAAAAAAATAATTGTGCTCCCACTAACCCTTTTGTAAACACAAGATTCATCTTCATTTTTTATGAAACCAAATTCTTTGATTCCCTCATCAAAACAAAGATTCCAACTTCGTGAAGTTTGATTTAATCCATAAATGGATCGTTGTAACTTACATACCTTTCCAGTAGTTTCAGGAATGACAATACCCTCGAGCTGTGTCATGTACACATCCTCGAGGAGCTTTTCATCAAGAAAAGCAGTTTTGACATCCATCTGCCAAATTTCGTAATCATAAAAAGCTGCAATAGCAAGCAAAATTCTGATGGATTTAAGCATGGCAACTGGGGAATAGGTCTCATCATAGTCTATACCATGAACTTGCCTATAACCTTTTGCGACTAATCATCCCTTAAAGGTTTGCACGTTACCATCCATGTCAATTTTCTTCTTGAAAATCCATTTGCACCCATTGGGTTTTACCCCTTCAGGTGGATCAACCAAAGTCCATACTTGGTTAGTATACATGGAATCCATCTCAGATTTCATGGCCTCAAGCCACTTCTCAGAGTTTGGCCCTTTTATAGCTTCTTGATAAGTTGTAGGCTCATCTTGATCCATGAGCAAAACATCGCCATTTTGATTTACAAGAAATTCATATCTCTCGAGATCATGGCGTATCCTACCAGACTTACGTAGGCCTTGTGTTACTTGAGCTAGTTCCTAACCCACAACATCTTGTGGTCTTTTTTCAAGCTCTATTATAGGTTCATTGTTACTTTGTGAGTCTCGCACTTCTTCGATTTCTACTTTTCTCCCATAGTTTTTCTTAGAGATAAATTCTCTTTCCAGAAAAATACTAGTTCGTGTGACAAACACTTTGCCTTCACTAGGATTATAGAAATAGTATCCTTTAGTTTCCTTAGGATACCCTACAAAGTAGCACTTGTCCGATTTGGGTCCAAGCTTATTAGAAACTTGATGTTTTACATAGGCCTCACAACCTCAAATCCTCATAAAAGATAAGTTAGGACGTTTCCCAGTCCATATCTCATATGGAGTCTTTTGAACCGTTTTAGAGGGAACACGGTTGAGCGTAAAAGTAACTGTCTCTAGAGAATGCCCCTAAAAGGAAATTAGAAGATTTATATGATCATCATAGATCGTACCATGTCTAACAAGGTACGATTCCTCCTTTTTGAAACACCATTCCATTGTGGCGTTCTAGGTGCAGTGAGTTGTGATACTATACCACACTCCTTTAGATAGTCATCAAATTCTTGGCTTAAGTATTCTCCACCTCGATCTGATTGAAGTGTTTTAATACTTTTACCAAGTTAGTTTTGCACTTCATTCTTGAATTCCTTGAACTTTTCAAAGGATTCTGATTTATGTTTCATAAGATACACATATTCATATCTACTAAAATCATCAGTAAATGTAATGAAGTATTGGAAACCTCCTCTAGCAGGTGAACTAATAGGCCCACATACATCAGTATGTATGAGACTTAATAGATCATTAGCCCTTTCACTATGTCCAGTGAATGGTGTTTTAGTCATTTTTTCTAGCAAACAAGATTTGCATATTTCATATGATTCAAAATCAAATGAATCCAAGAATCCATCCTTATAAAGCTTGGATATGCGCTTCTCATTTATATGGCCCAAACGACAATGCCAGAGATAGGTTGGATTTAAATCATTTGATTTAAATCGCTTAGTGTTTATGTTATAAACAGGCATTTCAAGATCAAGAATATAGAGCCTATTGAACATTTTGTGCCCTGCAGCAAAACATTTTATTTAAATAAATTGAACAACTTTTATCCTGTATTATAAATGAAAAATCTTTCTTGTCCAAACAAGAAACAGAAATAATATTCCTGCTGATAGCAGGCATAAAATAACAATTCTCTAATTCTATTACTAAACCAGAAGGTAAAGATAGATAATATGTCCCTACAGCTATTACAGCAACTCTTGCTCCATTGCTAACTCGTAGGTCCATTTCGCCTTTAGCTAGAGTCCTACTCCTTTGTAGTTCCTGCTCATTTCTATAAATGTGAGAACCGCAGCCAGTATCTAATACCCAAGATGTAGAAGTTGAAACATTAATTTCTATAACATAGATACCTAAAGTGGAAGTCTCACTTCCCTTCTTCTTTTTCAGATCTTCCAGATAGACCTTGCAGTTTCTTTTCCAATGTCCGGTTTAACTGCAATGGAAGCATGTCCCTTCCTTAGCCACACCCCCTTTTGGTTTTAGTGCAGAGGATTTAGACTTGGGCTTGCCTTTGGATTTGGAATCCTTCCTGTTTTTGCCTTTGCCTTTTCCTTTGCCTTTGCCCTTTTGAACTATCATTATAGTATTAGGCTTAGTCTTTTGCAAATTTTGTTCAACAGTTCTTAACATGCTTAACAATTCCGGCAGTGGTTTGTCAATTTCATTCATGTTGTAATTAATGATAAATTGACCATAACTCTGTGGCAACGATTGCAGAATTAAGTCAGTGGCCAACTCTTGACCTAGTGGAGCACCCAATCTCTCAAGGTTCTCAACATACCCAATCATATTGAGTACATGAGGCCTAACAGGGTTTCCTTCTGCCAGTTTGCACTGAAACAAGGCTTTTGTCACCTTAAACCTCTCATGTCGAGCTTGGCCTTCATAAAGCTTCTTAAGATGCTCAAGCATGTCATAAGCTTCCATGTTCTCATGTTGCTTCTGAAGCTCAGAGTCCATGGTAACCAACATGAGACAACCGACATCTAATGCGTCATCATGATGCTTCTTATAAACATCCTTTTGAGCTCAAGGGGCAGTAGCTTCAGATTCTTGAGGAAGAGGTTCCTCTAGGACATACATTTTGCACTCATGTTTGAGGACTATCCTCAATTTCTTGTACCAGTCCAGGAAGTTTGTTCCATTCAGTTTGTCCTTTTTAAGGACCGATCGCAGTGATAAGTTATTTAATGTATTAGCCATTAGTTATCTACGACAGAAATATGCAAAGTATTAAATTTAAAATATTTAATAAGGCCTTTTATTAAATGTACCTCCCACTATTTCATTCAAATTAATAGCCCTCACTATTAATTCGAAAAGTCATATTGTTTAAGCTTTCTAGTGGGCCAAGATCCATATTTCACCAAGCCTTAAGTTAGCTTTAGCTAATCACTTAAAACTTGGTTATTTAGGTAAGCAACACTTGCCAATTGTATTATATACAACTCCTAGATAGTTGGGTGAACAACACTTGTTCTAGTCCATCTTATAAACTAAAGCCTAACTCTATGCCTCTAGGTCTCAATCCTATTAAGATATCCTATTTAAGTTGGACCTAATATTTAACATTCGAATATCACTATTATCCAGTTGCATCTCACCAAGATAAATAGGTACCTTGCTTTGGCAAACCTACCTTATGTCGATCGAGGCCTTGATGAGTGCCAAACATTGGAAGGCATCATTAATTATTACTGACTTAATATTTTAGATGAGGAATTTTAACTTAATTATTATTAGATCTCAGCATAACTAACCTATTTATTCATGCAATATATCTATCATATCTCATATATCATATAAAGTAAATGAATAAAATAGACTGTTGTATATTATATATCATGCAATGAATAGAACTATCACATAGTAAGAACACATTCTATCACATAATAAATGCATGCTCATCAATATCATCACATAATAAAGAAATCAAAATGTCACATAGTATGGCCCCAAAATTCTATTTTCTAATGACATTCCTAACTAACTCCTTAGCTTCTTCTTATCCCATAACTTCTTAGCTTCTCCTTGTTCCAAGCCAAGAATACTCCATTGCAATTACAATTTTACAACAGAAACCCCAAGTTACATTCGGGGGGAATTGAGATGAGAAGAGAATATACATTAGAAAAATAGAAGAAGACACAACACGCAGGTCATATTTTAAAATCCATCCATTAAAAACTCCAAGGGCCATACTATGCAACACATTCATGCATCATATGTAATAATTGCTGAGAAATATATGTAACCAAGATAAGCAGGATGATTGACATATATATTTGATAACATTATCATTATAAAAAATCATGTTTTAAAATAGTGCCTTAAGAACAAAAATAATTTTTTGAATGCTATGCAGAGTTAGTATGGTGTCGGGGGGTGTGAGGGGTGGAGCCCCCCGGGCTAAAAATTGAATTCATTTGACATTCAAATTTTAATTCATCTTGCCAACAATTGACACACTTCAAGTCGAACAATTCGACTATATGATTGACATTCAAATCATAGTTTAAAATAGGATTTATGTCCAAACACTTTGAATAATTTTAATCATGTCAATACAAATCTAGCCATGTTTAAATTAAAGCATACATATACCTCATAGACCAAATTCAACTTAACGAATTTAAACAAGTCTTTACAGATTTTGAATTAATCACATTAATTCTGTGCTGACTAGGTTATATGCTATTAAACGTAGAGAACATCACATATTCAGAACAAATTCATAGGTTTATCATTTGAAAAACTCATAATTACGCATAAAATAGATTTGAATATGAAGCAGAAAAACACATGATCATATTCATACAATTAATCTCATCAATTGATAATCAAATTCAAAATTTAGATCATATGTATCATATATATATTTACGAAATCAGAACCATACACGAGTTAGCATATATCTCATATATATCTAGTTTAAACAGAAACTAATTTGATATTAATTTATCACATAAACATTCATCAAAATGTGTAACTTCTTATTTAAACCAAAATAGATTTGACATATATTTATCATATAAATATTCATCAAAGACGATAAAACACATAATCAGAACTATGTTTTTGCAAGAAGCTTTGATACCACTGTTAGGAATTCGGATTATCATATGCGGTGAAAATTCAAAATTTGATCTGAATTCTACCTAAGATCCATGCAAAAAAACATAAATCAATGATTAGGGTTTTACCAATTGGGCACTCGTATTTCTACTGCTCAAAACTTGAGAGCGGATGAATCAAATGCCGGCCGGAAGGTACAGTGTCTCTACGGTATCCATACAGAGTGAACAACGACCTCTCACCCTCCACGAATATGCTAGGATGCATTTTTCTCTCTAGGAATTAGGATTGGATATTTTTTTAGTGATTTAAGATTTGTATGGAAGCTTTGAACGTGTTGTTAAAGTGTTGCCCTCAAGTCCCTTTTTATAGAACTTAGGCAAGCCATAATCCTAGTCCAACTAGGATAATGCTTCCAAAATCCTAATCACACTTAACAACTCATCTTATCCTTATCCTAGAGATAGATAATAGGGAGAGATAGGACTTATCTATTAATTATCTAATATTAGATAATAATATTATCTCATAATATAAATATCTTAATATTAGATAATTACATATAATTATCAAATATCAAAATAATATTATCTCATGATATATTTATCTAATATCTAATAAGATAATTATTTGATATTACTTTAATATCAAATAATATCACATAATATATATATTACGTGAATTTATTATTCTTAATAATATATATATGCACGAAAATAAGTTCAATTAATTGGATATTAATATAATTAAAGTCCAATTAATTATTGTCTTATTCCTACTCCTTTTGTGTAACCCTATAAGTTCTTACTACGTTGACAATGACTTATTATTGAGCCATAGACAGTAAGCGGTATCTAGCAATACATCACTGCCACTCAAGAAGTAAGAATGTCTGTGATTCAACATCCACCTAATACATGATCAATGTTTTGCATCATAACCCTTTTGTAATAATATCCAAATTGAACTAAAGGCATGGAATGTGTCATCCTCGTCAATGTTCAATTTATATTTCTTGATACCAAGTAGACTTAAAATAAATGATTAATATCACATATTAATTCAATTGAGCATGGCCATGCATTTCTAAGTCTCACTCAATCAAGGGGCCTAAGGATATTTCTCTTTTATACAAGAGTAACAAAATTTCATCTACATCACTCACTTTCCTCTGCATGATTTATGACACACCTAATAAATGCCCTACTTGTCATCCTGATTAAAGGTGACATAGGATAATATTAAAGTGAGTAATTCCTCATGTAAGGAACCATAGTGACTTCAGGTCAAAGGTTTATGTGTATTTGTAATCATATGAGAATAACTTATGACACGTCTATCTATGCAATATTCTCATAGTGGGTCAGTCTAGTACATTGTTTACTAGCAATATACTCATGTATTGACTTGATATCACATATTCATGATTCGTAATCATCAGTCACTATACATTCTAGTCTCGATGTATTATTACTATCCTTTTCGTAATAATACTTGACTAGGGGCATTTTAGGAATAGCGAAGCTATTCCAAGGATAATTATTATATTAAGTTATAAATTGCGCATAATAATAATAAAATTATAAAAATAAAATATAATAATTAAATTACCTAAAATAAAATATAATACATTGTGTATAACTTCAATCATCTATATGATTGGTTTTAGGACACACACCAACAGTTACTCACTTTGATGTCCTCCTATGTCACATTTAATCAGGATGACAAGTAGGACGTTGTTTGGGTGTGTCACGAATCATGCAGAGTGATGTAGATGAGATTTTGTTACTCTTATAAAAAAGAGATATATCCTTAGGCCCCTTGATTGAGTAAGACTTAGAAATGCATGGCCATGCTTAAATGGATCAATATATGATATTAATCATTTATTTTGAAGTTTATTGAATATCAAGAAATATAAATTAAACATTGACGAGGATGACACATTCTATGCCTTCAGTTCAATTTGGATATTATTATAAAAGAGATTATTATGTAAAATATTAATCATTTATTAGGCGGATATCAAATCACAGTTATTCTTACTACTTGAGTGGCAGTGATGTATTGCTAGATACTGCTCACTGTCTATAGCTTAATAATGAGTTATTATCAATGTAGTAAGAACCTACAGGGTCACACAAAAGGAGTAGGAATAAGACAATAATTAATTAGACTTTAATTATATTAATATCCAATTAATTGAACTTATTTTCATGCATATATATTATTATTAGGAATAATAATATGTTGTTCACATAATATATATATATATAATATTATGTGATATTATTTGATATTAAAGTAATATCAAAATAATTACGTTATCAGATATTAGATAAATATATATTATGAGATAATATTATTTTGATATTTGATAACTATATGCAATTATCTAATATTAAGATATTTATATTATGAGATAATGTTATCTAATATTAGATAATTAATAGATGAGTCCTATCTTTTCTCATTATCTCTAGGATAAGGATAAGATGAGTTGTTAAGTGTGATTAAGTTTTTAGAAGCATTAGTCTAGTAGGACTAGGATTGTAGCTTGCCTAAGTTCTATAAAAAGGGGCTTGAGGGCAGCACTTTTAATACACGCTTATAAGCTTCTTAAAACCCTAAATCACTTAGGAAATACCCAATCATAAATCCTAGAGAGAAAAATGTATTTTAGCAGAGTCGTGGAGGGTGAGAGGTCGTTATTCACTCCGTGTGGATATCGTAGAGACGCTGTACCTTTCGAGCGGCATTTGATTCATCCACTCTCAAGTGTTAATCAGTAGAAACACGAGTGCCCAATAGGTAAAACCTTAATTATTGATTTATATTTTTTGCATGGATCCTAGGTAGAATTTGGATCAAATTTTGAATTTCCGCCGCATATAATAATACGAATTCCCAACAGTATAGCTTTACTATATGTGTAACTACATTGTCCTATTTGTGCGATTATGTCAATGTCATAATTGGCTTATGCAATTATGAATGTTATATATGTTTATACAGTATATTTCTTGTCTACAGTTAATTATTTTATTAATTTGATCATGATCTTTGATGGGTTTATTTAGTTATATTAGATTTAGCAATTATTTTATTTATTTGCTCAACCCAATAGCCATTTTGGAAATGATTTTACAAAATATGTAAAACCCAATCAATATTAGTCTAAGTGAGAGAATGTTGAAATATTTTTATATTTATTACGCTTTAATGGCTTAGGTGTTTGGTTTATGAAAATGAGTTGAATGCCCAAACATAACCTATAAACCTAATTGTATTAGTGATCCAATTAGTTAGGTTACACCTCTTTGGCTTAAGGTTCAATGTATTGGATATGATGTTTTAGTTTGATACAAGCCTATAGTTGATAACTGTAATGAAAAGTTAGTCAATTATGTGAAAGAACTATTTATAAAGCAAGTCTCCTCTACACTCTACAAGGTCCAAACATACTGCTCTATTGAAGTATATCTTTTAGTTGATCATGGAGAAGTAAGGGAAGAACTTAATCTCCAAATATATTGCATACTTTCATGATGGGATTGCTTTTGAAACAAAAATTATAACTCAAGAGGCAAGAATTTCCTATTTGATTTATATTTAATTATTCTATGGTTCCAGGTTTGACATAAATAGTCCATGAAAATGCAAAAATTTTCTAACAACATTTTCACTTTTTCTTTTTCCCCAAATCTCACTTACTCCATGTAAATATTTAGAAGGGAAATATATAAATACTTCATTCAACATTGATAGGGTTGCATTTTATCCGTTGAATTTTGAAAAGTTGTAAATTCAATCTTTTTAATTATATAAAATTTAAAACTAACACTCATCATTCACTTAATTAACTATTTTATTGAATTAAATGATTTTTTTAAGAAACTTTTAAACAAAAATCCCTATATAATTGTATATTTGTTTATTATATCATTTTTCACACAAAATTTTATATATAATTAATAGATATTAATTAAAAAATATGTAAGTTTGATTAAATCCTTGAAAATGGGTTGCGAAATTGTTTATAAAAAAGACTTAAGAAACTAATAGAATAATATTGTGATTCTTTTTAAAAAAATTGGTAAAAATTACACATTTTAATAAAATAGTTAACTAAGCGAATGATAGGTACAATTTTAAGTTTTTATAATTTATAAATTTGATTTTTAAATTTTCAAAATCAGGAAAAGCAAATATAACATTGAAAGAAATATTTTACATACATATATAGAATGATAAAAGTTAAAACAACAGATAGATGTAATTAGGTGACACACCTAATTAAATTGTTTTTATTACACTTGAAGCAAGGTTGTAGTTATGTATACATAAGCATCACAGGGAGTGCCAAATTCAATTCAAACCATAAGGAATCCCCTTCTAGCAAGCCCAACATGATAAAACATCTTACATAGTACACTTTTATAATAATAATAATAATAATAATAATAATAATAATAATAATAATAATACATCGTACTTTGCAATGTTATTCTCCAATAAAAATTACAAGCATCTTTTTTCTCCTAGAAAGAAATTAGATACACACATATAGGAAACATTTATGTCGGCTAGAAATCTATCTATTTTAATTATTTTAAATATGATTATTATCATTTTATTTTATAAAGAGAGACATAACATTGAGGCACGTTAATTTTCCCTATGTGAGGACTTATTCCCTTGTAAAGGAAATCTGATCTAAATGTCTATAAAAGATGAGAAAACACAAAAGAGCAGCAGCAGTGAATATATAGCAACGATCCAACGACTAAAGATGACGAGTTAACAGTTGCCAACGCACATGCAAGTTAAACCATAACAGTATCCATTTATTGCACCCTCATAAGTCCTGCAGTGATATTGACAATTGCTACTCGCAAAACACCACCCGAAGAATGACCGGCTTGGCTGTTCACATTGTGCTTCCACAACTTTCAGCTCTGCACAACAACCAATTTATAAGATATGCTTGGTTTTATAGTCCTCAAGAAATTGGGAATATGATACATGCATTTCTTTAAAAGTATTTCAAAGTTATTCTTCCATAGAAATGATAATTAGGAATGGATCTATTGTGACAAGATTGTGAAGGATATTGCCCCCATAGTAATGTAAAATATAGGGTGGAGAGTAACGCACATTTTAGGCATGATCAAAGACTATTTAAAATATTTTTTTGGTAGATGAAGAATTATGAGTTATAAATAAATCAACTCGAACCAAACATCTATTTGTTTAATTTTAAATTTGATAAAAATAAATGATATGGATCTCAAGCTAAAATTCATCTGATTTAAAAATTTTTGAATTCAAATTTAAATATTACTGGTTAAATTTTATTAAGTTTTGATACATTTAAAAGTTATTTTTAACAATTTAAATTTAACTCATTATTAATATAAATTTTTTTACAATCAATTAATAAGAAAAAGATATATATTAAATAATAATAATAATTAAAAATTTTAGTGAGAATGAGAGTATTTATAATTTTTTAATTAATGCAGCAACACATGAGCTAGTGCTCAATAGTGTAAATTTAGTTTATATTAATAATGGATGAAATTTAAACCTTATTTTTAATAATAATAAGAAGAAGAAGAAGAAGAAGAGGAGATATGAGCCCTAAGATCAATGAGGCCCTGCTTTTCGTAAAATGTAATTATTATCCCAATTAAAAATTTAGACTTGCCTCCAAAATAATTAAATATTTTTATGGAAGGTTTTAATTTTTTTAAATAAATAAAATTATTTAAAATAAAAAATAATGCTATTTTTATTCAATTTGTCTTACAAGCTTCCGAATTGTTTTTATTTTATATATATTTGATAAAGTTTAACTGAAATTGATCTCATTTTAGTTTTTTTTTACTTGTTTATGTTCTTGTCAACATAAAGTATAACAGTACTTAAATGCATACACTTGAGTATATACGTTATTAAGAGAAAGTTTATTAACCTAGTACGTTATGTGTCCTTGCTATCATAAGAAATACTTTATTACATCAATTTAGATATAAAACATTGAAAATGATATCCTTTAAAATAAATATTTTTTAATAATTAAAATAAATTATTAGGATCATAACAAAAAATTCTATATTTCAACCCAAATCTAGCTCTGCTTGATTTTTAAAAAAGAAAATAATAATTATCAAATTATAATTTAAAATTTTTAGATTAAATTTACTAAAAATAATTAAATTAAAAATAAAAATATATATATTTAATTTATTTATGTTTATATGTTGCCCTCACTATTTAAATTTTTCTTTTTGGATGTGACCCTGATTATTAGACCTAAAGTTCTATGATCCTTCCTGTTTATTAGATGAAATGAGTGATGTGTTCCTAAAATAGAGGTGTAACAAACCTTTTTTTTAATAACAAAAGTTGGAATTTTCACGAGTAGACTTACTCTAATGATATGGACAATTCTGTAAACATCGCAACTTATTACGGATCCACTACTATCACAGCCTCAATCGTATAGCATTAGTCGCAATCCCTTTTCATAAGAAATCCGTTACCTTTTATCCCTCTTAACATTTTTAAATAATTTTTAATATTTAACGACATTTTAAATTCATAGGAGGGAAGTCATAGGGCTAACAAATGTAGGGAGCTTTAGATTTGTAGGAGGTATATAATTTCAATTTTTAAATGTATATTTATTTCTTGTAAAGTATTTCAAAATTGATTAAAAAAATATAAAACTAGTTACACAAATCAATATGTTAACTAGATAAAATTTTATAGTTAAGAAATAATTATTATATTATCTGTGATTTTAGGATTATCACATAATACTTTTTCATCTATTAGAAGGAATGAATAATATATTTTTAAAATAAAAGTTTATCAAAGTTCCTTCTCAAAATAAGTCACAATTTCTCCGTACAAATATACTCTCATGACGCGAGTCAATCCAAAGAAAGAGACGGATGGAGACTATGCATTTACTATTAATTTGTGGCAAACACCCTATCGTTAATTTTGTAAATAGGCATACGTAGAACGTTGTTGAGTTAGTTGAAAGACTAACCGTTGGTGGAGAAAAAGAGAAAGGAAAGGCAAAGGAAAGCCATGAAAGTAGACCATTTGGTATTTGAGGTAGCCATGTTTTCTTGAGATCTTGCTGCTCCGATGGATTCTCAAAGCCAAGAGTTTATTGAATATATACCAATAGAGAGGGCAAGGGCCAAGGATTTTATATGCCATATTCGCGGCTTCTTTTTATTTGAACGAAGATTACAAGTGAATATGCTGCCGTTGTTTTCATAGTGGCGGTCTATTCCAAGTCCAGCCGTGACTTGTAATTTTTATGGTTATTACTTTTGCTTTGTACTTCACGCGGAAAACAAGTGAGGATATAATCAATGTGCACGGCTCGCTATTTTCTTAGCATCTTCTGAGTTTATCCTCACTTGTTTTATTATTCAAAATTACAGCCTTTTATATAAAATTAGAATTTTTTTCACTTTTTATGAAATTTTTTTAATTTTTATTTGCAATTTTGAATAATTAAATTGTAATGCTTGTCATATGTGAAAACTGCACATTAAACTTTCAGCTTTTTATAGAAAAGGGCATAAAATTTTATATAAAAGATTACGAGTTTCTTTTTTTTGGTATTAAACTTCTATGAAAAAAAATTGCAACTTTCAAAGGGGAGCATAACGCAGCAAAACCAAAATAATAAGACATAGATACAATATATAATTAAATAATATTTTATAAAGTATATTTATATAATATATAAGTAAATAATATACGGGTTTGGGGATTATATTATTCAACTTTCTTTATACTCATATGATATGATATATAAAAAATAATATCATAAAGTTTGCTTATATATAAATTTGATATACAATAAAAAGATAAATTAAAATTATATATATATATAAAGTTAATTTAAATATGAAAAATTCTTTAAAATAAATTTTAATAAAGGAATTCATGTTATTCTTATTGTATTATTATTATTAGAATTTTCAAGTAACTATTATTTTATTAGAAAATAATAAGATCTAATAATTATAATAAATATAATAAGATATAAATAAATTATAATCAAATAAATAGAATAAAAATAATAAGATATCTCCAATTTTCATTACATAATATTATAATACAATATAGATAAATAGGTATCATTTAAATAAAATGGAGTAAGGGGGATAAGTAAGGGATTTGAATACTTGATGGGATGGAAATGAGTATTAAAACCCCTACCTATATCTAAAACCGCATAATATTTTGGAATGAGAATAGATACACGGATCTTTATCCCTTACCCAAACCATTCCCCTTATCATTCTTATTGTAGTACCTATAAAGACCCTCACACTCTACATCCCCTACCCATCTAGGCTTAGCTAGCCTCTTCTTTCTAACTTTAGTCATAATATCCTTTAATTTTATGGAACATAATGGTTGAAATTCTTTCAAAATTGATGCTCATAATCATGGTTTCATATGTTATACTTCTACATTTTTAAGAAATAAGCATTAAAATTGTTAGCCAGTAAGGAAAAAAATTATAAAAACAACAAATCAAGTGCAACAACATTAACGATTGTAATGATTATAAATATTAAAAAATATCTACCCTAAACTCATTCAAAAAAAATCTTTAAGAAGGCTTTGGAATCTACTTTTAGGCAAGTTATACACCCTTATACTTGCTTTATATGAGGTGAGCAAGTGATTTAATAGGCTCCTTAGTGAGAAAGAACTTCTTACTAAAATCAACATATAATTAACATATTGCTTTATTTTAATGAAGAAATTTAAATATACAAAAATAAATTAAATTTGAATATGAACTTGTCTTTTCAAGATATGATACTCTCCTCGAGATCAAGAGTGAGCTACCGAAGAATACTAGACACGTTTGAAGAAGGCTGCAGTATCAAGGTGGACCTAGCAGTTATAAGCACCTATTTCTGTGTCAATAAGGAGGCTCCCATAGTACCAAGAATGACCACAATCATTTATTTAAGTGATCTGTGTACAAGTAGTGATGTCTAAGTAGTAAAAGCTAGGATACTTCATCTCTTATCCTATCCTAATCATATGTCCATGACCTTACCTAGTCATCTATATATATATACACACAAAGAGGTTAAAACTAGTAAATTTTTCCAATTAATTAGCTAAATTGTCCTAATGATTAACTAAATGACACTAACTAAATATTTTGAATTAGCTACTCTTGAAGAAATTAACATTAATAATTCTAATAAAGTAAATAAATTAAGTAAATGTAATCTTAATAAATTTGCAAAGCAAAATAACTAATAACTAAGTCTTTCTAATTAACTAAATAAAATTAACTGAACATAATTCTAATAAACTTGCTAAGGAAAATAATTAATAACTAAGCCTTTATAATCATTAAACAATCAACTAAATGTTTGTAATCAACTTACTAATAATAATGAAGCTAATTAACATACCTCGATCCCTAATTAACTGACTAAATAAACTTAACTAAAATTTCTAATAAACTACTCCGCTTAAGTAAATAAATTAACTAAACATAATTCGAATAAACTAAATGAGGAAGGTAGTTAATGATTAAACCTTTTAATTAACTAAACAATTAGCAAGACATTCCTCAATAACTTAATGAAACTATTTAACACATAAGTTTTTTTTATTAATTGATCAACCAACTAAGTCAACTTAACCGGAAGTTACTAATTAACTTTTCTAATTAAGTAAATAAATTAACTAAGCAATTAACTAAATAAATTAAATTTTTTTATTTTTAAGAAAATGAAAAAAAATAAACTACCAACCTCTGTCCTAACATGAAAAATGTGGAAAGAAAAGAATCTCTAAAAACCGTAGGCTAAAAATGTACCAAACACTCAAAAATAGTAAAAATCAAATGATAAAATTAGCAAACAAAGTATTAGAAATAATTTAATCAATTCAAGATTTTTAAATTTACCTCTCAATTGCAAAAATGTTACTCAACAAGTTTCAAGAACACATATGTGACCCAAGGGAAAAAGGAAATGTTAAGGGAAAACGTTCTGTGCATCATTTCATACGGTTTGAACTTTCTAATGGATTTTTTTTCAAATATCCATTGAAATTTTAACATAAAAATTCATACCATTTTTTCAACAATTTTTTTTAAATTTCTGATGAAAATAAAATCCATCATAAATAGCCAGACTTTCTAACTTTGTCGGCCATTTCCAAAAAAAAAAATTCATTTTTCTAACAAATTATATTCACTGAAAGTACGAGATTTCTAGTAATGTGAGAGAATATCATTCTATATTTATGAATTTATTTTTGAATCACTTACTGAGATTATGATGGTTTTTTAAAAGAAATTCAAACCTACAATCTCGCAACATAAAATTAGCAACATTTTCTCTTCCCTAATAAACAAATTTCATTAAATTACTGATTATTCATAAGTACAAACTTCCATAAGTTACGGAGGGACTTGTGATGCAGATCTCAATCCACTCCTAATTACATTGAACGCCCAATAAGCACACTCATGTCATATTGCACAAATGACTAATTCAAACAAGACAAACATTAGGATTGTCCTCTAAACATAATTTAATATCCTCTACTAAAGCTAAAACAGCAAGGACAGATATTGAATCTTAATATAGCATCAACAAGAGGCTTAAAATCACTTTCAATTATAATATATAAGTAATTTGAGACTTAGCACTTCCACAGGCCTTTAAAACTGCTTTGGCCAGCTTCCAAAACATATGGGGGTTGTACTTTTGAAACCACAATCCGCAGACCTTGCCTTTATCATCACGAGACAAGACTGCTATGGCAGTTTGTCCATCCTTCCAGCCCACATCTACATTAATCTTTAGGCAGTCTTTCGTGGGGGAATCCATGCCACGGCCACCTCAACATGTTGGAAGACAAGGTCATTACGGGCTTGCCAAACTCTTTTCAAGATACTGGCTGCAGTTGCCGCAATTCTTGTCCAGTCATCTTGATTTAGTAAAAGACCTAGTTTTTTATTAGCATGAGTAACAACAGCCAAAAAAAAAAAAAAAAAACAAGGGGTTCAGTAAAATATGAGTAATGTAAATGCAAACCTAATAATCTAAACCATAAGGCTCGAGCGTGATATCACAATTAACCATAATATGGAGATCAGTTTTGATAACAGCAAGACAAAGTGGGCAATAAATATCCTCCAAATGAGCAAAGTCCCCGTTGGCAGCATCCCCAAGAAAAGTTCCATAGCATCACCTTTAACCAATCATATATCTTCAAGCACCAGAGTTTATGCCATATGTAAGCCTTGTCACAGTTGAAATAATATATATTCCTAGCGTGGTATGTGGACTTCACTGAGAAGTTGCCAGAAGATTCGAGTATCCAGATGGGCTCCTCCTCGCCTTGCTGTGGAATCCGAAGCTCAATTACCCAATCAACGTCTTCTTTCAGAAAAAATGTTTTGAACCATTTGTTGTATTCCAGTGTCTAGTATTTGGCGACCGGAAGTCTTTGACACCCAGATATATCCAGCCTTTAAATGAGGGAGTTGAATGGAAGTTAAGAGCAGTTGATAGCCATGGCGTGTCAGTTATTAACGCATTTCCTGACTTGATCATATAACATGCCCCCAATTTCGGGTTTTCAACCGCCTCCTCTAGTCCACTGCAAACCCATATGCCATCCTTATGATTACTTGAAGTTAATAGGTCAATCCCACTCACCTACTTTTCTCTAAAGGCTTGAACCCATAACTTCCCATCATCAATCTGTAACTGCCATCCCGGTTTAGTGAGTAAAGACATATTAATATCTGTGGAAGTTTTTAAACCCTAACCTAAACCACTAAATTTTTTCGGGTAGTAGAGATTTTGCCAACTCATCGAACTAAAATAATGGATTTTATCCTCTGGTGCATTCTATCGAAACCTTTTATTTAGGGAATCCAGCTTTTGACATACCTTTGATGGAATCTTCATAATACACCTTGCGTGAAAGGGAATGCTCAATTATAGTGATGTTATCAAAGTCACCCTACCCCCTGCCCCCAAGATAATGTTTTCTACCTCCATCCTATTTGCCTTGAATAGACTCTATCAATTAGGTACCGGAAATTCCTAGATTTATTTTTGATAAGGAACATAAGAATACCGAGTTATTTAGCATGATAAATCATGCCCCTAAGACATGGCAGCAGAAATATCTCCCTTCTAGCTTCCCTAGAGATGTTTGGGGAGTAAAGAAATATCAGAGTTACGGATATTTACCTACCGTCCAGGCCACTTGTCATATTTGCTAATACATCCTTTTAAATTTTCAGCTTCCCATTTGTTAGCTTGCAAGAAGACATGTCATTCGCATGATATGGTGAGATATGAAGAAATGGGATCTCCTTGATAAATACGACGTGATGGTGAAAATCTGCCAAACAGACTTCCACTGAGTAGAATTGTGAAAGAGAACGTTGAAATACATTGATAAACCCACCGGATGAACTTTTCTACACAACCAAAACTCCTAAGAACTGATAACACAAAATTCCATTAAATTCTGTCATATGCCCTTCTGCATATCAAACCTAACATCAACCCGCCACAACATTTCTTCTTTTGAACCGTACCTGTAAGTTCTTGTGTCATAAGTCTATTCTTGTGAATCCATCTACCTGGAACAAATGCTGACTGAGATGGATCAATGATGTGTTTCAATGAGTCCCTCTTATGACTAACAAGTATCTCTGATATAACTTTTTAAATGAAGTTACACAAACTAATCGGTCTAAATTCCAGAAAGCTATTGGTTCGGGCATGTTTTAGGAATTGGGATTAAAACTATGTAAGTATAATTTAATTGAAAATCACAGAAGAACCAACAATATCCCAACATTCTGTATAAAAAATAACTGGAAATCCATCCAGTTCAGGTGCTTTGTTTTGATTCACTGCCTTAACGGTTGCATGAATTTCAGGAAGGGATGAAATCCTAGTAAGTCGTGTTCTCCTCCTCAGTAATTTCACATTGTATTAAATCCTCCAAGTTATCTTGGAATAACAGGACTCTCAGTCTTGATAAATTCTGGTAATTCAATGGCAGGACTCAGTATTGAACAAATTCTAGTAATTCTGTATAATATAGTTGCGAATATTTTGCTTGTCCTTGGAACATACTGTGTTTGATATTCTCATCTGAGCTATATTATTTTTCCTCCGACTAGCCACGGTGGACAGATGGAAAGAAATTTGAGTTAGTATCTACATGATGTAACCACATTTACCTTGGCTTCTGCTTCCAAATTTCATCATGCCGTGCGAACTGCTCATCTAATTCAAATTCTAGATGTTGTTGAATCTCGAGATTTTCCTGGGTGGGTGACAAGCTCCAGACTTCGTCTAAAATACTAGTAAGCTGCTGAATCCTTGTGTAAGTGTAGCCAGTAGTATTTTTGTTCCATTTTTTCAGATGACCCCTCATTGCCCCTCACTGCCTTGCCTTTTTGCATTAATTGATATGAGAATGAGTCAGAAAACTTTGTTGGCTATGCACCTTGTATGACCTCCTTGCAACTAGTGTCTCGAAACCAAGCGAAAAAGAATCGAAACGGATGTTAACCTTGGTCCAGATCAGCAAAGGTATCTAGTAAAATTAGGAAGTGGTAAGATTTTGAGGAAGTGAGGTGAAGAACTCAACCCCTTGGTAATTCAGGTGCCAATATGACCAATATATCGCCCTGTCTAGCCCCCTTATGCCGAACGGACTCACATACAGCTGCTAGCTTCAAGGTTTTACATGATGAATTTTGAGGATGATGAATAAGTGATTGCAATAGTATTGTATGTTTTTCTACCAAAGTGTTATAAAATCTTCAATTGACAATCTACACTGTGGTTACAATAGCAATACTTAATTATGTATTAAAAATGTTATATCTTATACAAGTATAACTAGACATATGATTGATCAATATATACATCATGACATGATGATTGATATGTAAAATATTTACATATTTATTTTCTCTTATATGATGCATTTTTTTATGTTATCTAAGCTTAATTTAATAAATTCAGTCGCATTTTGTGAATGGGTTGTGATTTTGATAAGAAATTAGATTTTTTAGATAATACTAGATTTCAACCTTGTTTCAAGTTTTAAGTCATATTTAAAGCTCTAAATATCGGATTGGGTTGTTCTTTATATGGATCAAAAGTTAAGAAAGAGTCCTACAACTCTCATGTTTCAAGAAAAGCCAAGTTCAACCCTTAAGGACTTTAAATTCTGCTTAGAAGTTGAAGCTTAGAAGTTGAAATAGTGGTTCTCACCGAATCTGATCTTTGCTCACTAATTTAACCATAATTGAAGCTACAAATATCAAATTGGGGGTTCTTTAATGCGTTTTAAAGCTTACATTTAGCTTTACAACTTTCATGTTGACTGAAAAATCTAAATCAACCATTATGATTGTCAAAAGTTAGCATCAATCCAGAAGAATGGTTGCTGCAAGAGTTAAAGTTGGTAACTAATGGTCAAGGTTGTCAGCTAATGGTCAAGATTAATGATTAGGCAAATGAAATCCTTGCATATACTTATCTATAAATAGTAAGGAGCAGAAGATATAAGTGGGGGATCTTAAAGGGTAGTTTAGTTCATACATTGTAGTTTTTCTTACATGGCTCCTTAATGGAAGGCTGAGTAGTTCTCCTATATGGATGATTTTACCTCCTACATGGATAGCTAGTATCTCTATTTTTATATATTTGTAATTGAATCTTTATATTTTGTTCATGAATGTGATGATGTTTTTATTTCATTTTGAGTTTGTTTCAATTTCATTATGTACTAAGCCTTCATTTTCCTAAAGTGATGACGTAACTTAACAATGACAAATTGAATTCTAATCTATTAGAACTAATTTCAATTTTCTTCTTCTTGATTGAGTTTTAATTATTGTTCTTAATACTTTCAATTGATTAGCCACCTTTTGAATTATCTCAATATGTATGTTGAGACCGGAAGGAAATACATGTGTATGAATCCTATAATTAAAATCATAAATTACATATAAAATAGGAATATATTCATATAGTTTGTGTAGTTTTAATGAGTTCCATAAATCTTAATGCATGATTAGTTATTTTAATTTACATAGGAATATAGTGAATTAATAATTAATAATAGAATTACTTGACCTTGAAAGAGGTGGGTAATTAATTTAGGAAAACTCAACTATTAATCAGAAAGATTTAAATTGGATTAGAATAGATACATGATTCAATCCAAAATTGTTAAGTGAAATCTGATCCTTAGGGTTTCATTCATATTTGTTTTTACCCTAATTACATTCATTTTCATTTCCATTACTCTTTATAAATTTTTATTTAGTTATTTCAATTTCAACTAATTGATTTGCCAAATAGTATTAAGATTATTAATTTTGGTACTTAGTGAAACAATCCTTATAGGAACGATACTTTATTTATTACTTTATTACTTGTTTAGGATAGTGTACACTTACACTAATTGACAAACTATTTTACATGTAACAATGATTGTAGATATTCTTGTACTAATTTGTAATATATTTCATGTATGAATCATATATATCATCTTAACATATTAGATTGGAATAACGTTATGGCTTACAAAGTTTACATACTTTTATATAAGGAACTCCTATAAGAAGAATGTGAGTTAGCATTGAAGTAAAGAAATGAAAATTCTTATCATGCTCAATCAAGAATGAATGAGGAAAAAAAATCAAGAAAGAAGATGTGATTCAAATATTGAAGAATTGAAAAATACAAAGCTTAGAAGCTTGGAAGTATCAAAAAAGGCTTAAGACTTCATTAGTGTGTGTATATAGATATTAGGCTTAGATCTTCTTATAAAATAGAGTTTTTCATGATATAGAGTTCAAACATATTTTTTAAAATCTTAGTTTAATCAAAATGTTTCAAAAATATAGCCCATAACTATGCTTTTATAAGATAACACATGGGACAATTCAAAAGCTAATAAGATATGAATTTTTGGCCTTTTCAATTTTGACCTTTGATCACTATTTTTATCATATCTCACAAAATACATATAATTTAATTGTGAATCTTTTTATTATAAGAATAGACTTAAAGAGCTTTCCATAGAGAAGTCATTTGCTTAAAATGATCCAAATATGAAAGAATTATAAAATTTTCAATTTAAGTCTTAAAATTAGAGTTTTACAATCCAATCTTTTTTATCTTTGCTCATTATTTTAATAATATCTTAAAAGTTGCATATGATAAAAGTCTCATTTAAAGTAGACACAAATATCTTTTTAATGATAGGTCATTTGCTCAAAATAAAATTAAAAAATGAAAAAGTTGTGATGCTCAAAATAAAATTAAAAAATAAAAAATTTATAATCTTTTAAAGTTTACAATTTTTTCTTTAGCAAGCACTTCATAAAGAGCTTCCTCTTACTAGAAAGTTATTGGATGACTAGAATTGCTTTGAGTAGTGATCTTATTTGTTCTGGTCATGAATAATGGCTATAAATGACAAATTTTTCAATTCTATATGTTCCAAATGACTATAATACCTATAGGCTTCTTATATAAGTTAAGAAAAATCAAATACAATACATAGAAAGCAAGAACTTCATCTTTTAATATCATTTTACTCTTTCTTTTATCCAAATCATGATTTAATGTCTTTTTTCTGAAATTCTTCAATTCTAAGAGCTTTATTTGTTTTATTCACTTTAAGAGGGTTCATTCAAGTTATTCTTGATCTTGTATTAATTTTCATTGTATCTTAGGTGAGGAATCCCAAAGAAATCAAGAGTGAGATATCTTTTGGGAATTAAAAGGTTTGAGTGAGAAATCTCAAAATGAGTTAACTATATTAAGAAAAAAAGATTGTAAGGCTTCTTCAAGTATCAATTGAAATTTGAAGGTGTTAGTGTGTATGTCCTAGAAGCTAATCATAAGATGATTGAAATAACACATAATGTATCATATTTTATTTTAGGCAATACAATTATTTTATTTTGTTTCATTTTAATATTTACACAATTTATAACTTAATATAAAAATTCGCCCTGGAATAATTTTATTATTCCTAAAATGTCTTTAGTCAAGTATTATTGCAGAAGGGATAGCAATAGTATATCGAGACAAGCATGTATACTAACTGATAATTGTGAATCATGAATATGTGATATCAAGTCAATATATGGGTACATTGCTAGTGAACAAATGTACCGAACTGATCCACTATAAGAATACTATATGAATTGTCATGTGTTATTAGTTATTCTTATGTGACCATAGAGCATGTAGTCCTCTAACTTGAAGTCACTATGATTCTTTACATGAGGAGTCACATACCTTAACGTCATCCTATATCACCTTTAACTAAGATGCCACATAGGACATTGATTAGATATGTCATGAATCATGAAAGATGTAAGTGATATAGATGATATTTTGTTCCACTTGTATAAAAGGAGTGATATCCTTGGACCCTTTCATTAAGTGAGACTAAAAAATGTATGATCATGCTCAAATGGATCAATATGTAATATTGATCATTTTTTAAGTTAATATGATCAATATCAAGAAATTTAGATTGAATATTAATGAGGATGATACATTTTATGCCTTTCGTTCAATTTAGATATCATTATAAAAGGGACCATGTTGCAAAGTTTTATTCACACATTAGGTGAATGTCAAATCATAGATATTTTTACTACTTGAGTGGCAATGGTATACAGCTAGATATCGCTCACTACCTATAGTCCACAAATGGATTATTGCTAATATAGTAAGAACCTACAAGGTTACACAAAAAGAGTAGGAATGACACAATAATTAATTAGATTATAATTGGATTGAAATCCTATTAATTGGTTTTATTATTTAGTATATATATATATATATATTATTAAGGTATTGATATATTATCCACATAATATATAGTATATTATGTGATATTATCTGATATTAAAGTAATATTAAATAATTTTACTATTTAATATTAGATAATTATATTATGAAATAATATTATTATTTAATAAAATTTAGTTATTAATATTATGATAATATTAGATAACTAACTAATAAGCCTTATCTCTCCTCACTCTCGCATTGATAGGGATAATGTATTAGTAGTTGAATGAAATAAATAAATAAATAGGAGGCAATTTCCTAGAATATGGATTGCCACCAGAATAATCAAAATGCATTAAAACCTTAATCTCTTGTGAGAAAAGCATTTCCTAGCAGATTTGCAGAGGTTAAGAAGTCGTCATTTACTCTGTGTGGATACCGTAGAGGCACATCTCTTGATTGTACTTGTGATTCATGATTTGTACTCCAAAAGATAATCTTCTTGATCTATGTCCCTATGTATTATTCTAAGAAGGTTTCACAAAATTTTGAGATTTTGTTGTGTTTAAATGTGTGTGAAACCTAACAGAAGAGATATTGGATTGAAATGCAAGTTTAAAAAGCCTTAAGACTAGATGTACACCTTGAAAAGAATATTCAAATGGGAACCACTATAAATTTTTATGTTTGATCTATCTATCATTACTCCCTTTACATTGGACTAAATGCTCTATTTTTATTGATAATATTTGTTAAATGTATTGTGTTATAATTCTTATCTTATTGCTTTAATGATTAAATGCTTGAAAGATATATCTATTTATGCATGTACTTCTTGATTCTTTATCTATACATAATTGAATGAGTTGCTTCATATAAGTGCATTAAACTATTATATGTTATGTGTAAACTTTTTCGTTAAATTATCTTGGATTTGCTTCTTGACAATTTATTTATACATAGTTGAATGAGTTGATTTGTACTAATTTTTGGAATTATTATATCTTGAGTGCAAACATTTTCATAAAGGTTTCTTGAATTTGTTTAAATTAAAAATATCCTTATGGCTTCCCACAATCAAAAGATTTTTAAACAAGATTTTAAAATTTGTGAAAGTTTTTAAAATATCCAATCCCCTCTTTTAGGTCTAGATTGCCAAAGCCTACAAAAGCCACATCATGAGAGTTGCATACATGGCATTTGTCATATTTATCTTCTGATGTGAGTAGGGCATTCAAGTCTCATGTGATTTACCCATGGGTAGGAGATCTCAATATAGAAAAATTCTTGTATGTAGTAACAATGTTACATGTATTTAGTCATAACTAATAAATAAAAGACATTTGTCAATTTTGTAAGCCTATGCACATTAAAAATATGACTTTTCAAACATTAAAACTTGTTAAAATTGACAAATATCTTTTATTTATTAATCATGGATACTGACATAATTAAAACATACAAAAAAAATTTCCACAATATAAAGTCTAAATAAACTGTTCCATGGTGACTTCCGTGGTGCAGAACTTTCTTCAAGTTGATTTGGAATGGTATTTCACTTAGTCATGGACCAATCCACCTCATTAGACTGTTTCAGTGAAACTAACATCCTCCCCTTCCTCGTTCATTTTCCGTTTGGTGAGAAACCGAGCTAGTGCAGAGTTTTCTCCATAGACATACTCATTATGTTTAAACCATAGTGACATTTTAATAAGATTGAAATCTACTAATCTACTATCTACACAATGGAGCATGCAATTTCACTCCATACGTCACTTTTTCATTCTCTCTTTGCGCCAAACCTCATTTCTTGCAAATATATACTAGGAAAAACACAAAAAATCACTTTTAATTTTGGGTTAGTCATATTTTACCCCATGATATAAACCTTCCATTTAGACCAACATAGGTCAGATCAGATACAACACTCACTATATATTATGTGGGTATCTCCCTACTCTGGACACATAAACCTTAACCGCTTGAATTTATTTGAGCCGATTGGACTACACCCAACCTACACAGATAACTCTTGGCCAATGAGACATATGAATCTACATTTATACAAACATCTGAGTCTCATATTTACATCTCTCAACACCTTCCCTGTAAATAGGCATTTAGTACTCCATCTCAAGCCAAGACCATACGTATATTTTTTCCGGGCTCCTTACCAAGAACCTATGACTTGAAGAATTTATCACCTTAATCTATGAGTTTTGGAAACATATAAATTCAAACCTATAATTATATAAAATTTAAAATTAATAATTATCAACTACTTAATTAATTATTTTATTGAATTACATAATTTTTTTAAAAAAATTAAATAAAAATCACTATATTGTTGTATGTTGATTTATCATATCATTCTTTTGCATATAATTTTTCCCTTATAATTTATAAGTTATATAATTAATAAAAAATTAAATTACATATATAAATTTAAATTAAATACTTGAAAAACAAATTAAAAATTAGAATTTTGAATTTAAGATGACATAATAAATTAATATAGAATAATATTATATTATAATTCTTACTAAAAGAGTTAATAAAAAATACGCAATTTAATAAAATAATTAAATAAATAAATAATATATTTGAATTTTAATTTTTTATAATTCAAAATTTTAATTTATAAATTTTTAAAATTAATAAAATAAAATACAACCGCCTTAGAAAGGTCATTTTGCATCTTTCCGTATACTAAGAGCAGTTTGAAACAATTGATACAGGGCTGCTGCACGCCCAATTTGTTTTTAACACAAGGCAGGACTCCGGTCCCCCAGATGCGATGGAAACTCCGGACAAATGGCTCATTATTGACCTTTGCTTTCTGGTAAATATTTTACATCTAACGTGGAGTATCATCTTCCTTAGTCAAAGAAGTAGTTATGTGATGTTTCAAATTTGACATTTTTAAAGACTGATTAATTTTTTTGTACACGGAGGTTATATTAGATTTCTTTTTTTAGGTAATTTTTTATTGAATTTCAATGTAATTATTTTTTAAAAAATGATGATAGTTAATAATAATTTTTTGTAATTTCAATATCAAAACAAAAATATGTCAATCGTACAAATTAATAAGAAGTTATCATAAAGGATTTAAATAAAAAATTATTATTTATTTATTTATTTACACCTTGTAATGAAATAGCTTAATTTAATATTGTAAATATGATAATTTTTTATTTTAATGATTCTTAACGTAAATAAATTCTATGTTCACTTAAAAAATGTGAAAATGGTGCGCATTATCAAAAATAATTATAAAAATAGCAATTTTACATGTACAGAGAAAATTTAAAACATCTATCATCAAAAACTTAATCAAAATTTGAACTTTACTTACACCGAAATCAAATGAAGCTGTAGAAAAATGTAAAAGCCAATGAGTAAAAGACTTGAGATACTATGAAGACTATTTATAGAAAAGAAGATTATAGTAGTTATTTTTTTAGATTTAAATTTACAGATTCCAAAACTGATTATGAATTGATTCTGAGACTATGATGGCTCTTCCAAATTGCCTGCTTCAAAGCCTGATGATGTTGGAGAAGTTTGCTTTGATTACAAAGCCCATAAAAAAGTTACGTACATTACTAAAACTCTTAAGAATTAATCATAAGACTAAAATAATTACTTAAACTTACCATTTTTCCCTATTAGAATGCGTGGTTTAGCGTTCTTTTTGTTTTTGTAGTTGTTTCTCCTAAGATTCACAAGGGGTGATTTTCAAGTCAAGAACTATAGTTTTGTTGATGAAGTTGATTCTTATGATCGCATAGTAATTGAGGTACGGAAATATATTTTCATTTATCTTGTTCAATGATTTTTCTGTTTTAAGTTAACTTCGCTAGTCATACTGTACTAGAGAGCTTTGAATACTAGGGATTTGCAATATTAGTATAAAAGGTGGCTCAAAGAATAAGAAAAATGATCAGCTCATGTTTTTCATTTATTAATACCAAATTCTAGGTTCGAAATTTTTCATTGGTTTTTATTAGTAACTTATTAAATTCATTTTTTTGGGTAAGTTTTTCTATCCCATTTCAGGAAGAGTGAATTTTTTCTGCAAAAATCATTAAAATTGAGTTTCCTCGATGCTATTAATTAGGTTATTAATTGTAAAAATAGCAATTTAAGTAGACAAATTATTTTAGTGGTATTTGTACTCTCTAATTTAATGCAACCAGCAAACCTCATTACTTAAATTGCAATTTTATAACTTTGTACAATAATAAATAATCATAATTAAATTTAAATAAATAATTACTTTTATATATACATGTTATATTTTTTTAATATTGATAAATAATAATTTTAAATTTTAATCTTATTTGAATTAACAAAAAATTCAATCTAAATCTTATTTAAATAAATAAGGATAAATTTATATTTTTATAAGGATCAATAATGCATAATAAAAGAATAATGTAAATTATAATTTCACATTTGTAGTATTAAATTAATCATTCAATAATATAATATTCAATTAACAATCGTATAATAATTAATTATATAATATTAATTTAAAATATTTATTACCAGGTCCTACTAGTGTTTAAAATTAAATGGTTGATTTGATAAACATCCACCATATATGTAATATGCCATTTTTTTATTAGCTTGTCAGGTATCAATATCCATAGTTTAAGTACTAGAAAATATTTGATGTAAAATTGCTATTTTTACAATTATTTTTTATAATGCTTTAATGGCACCATTTTCACATTTTTAAGCAAATATAGCATTTATTTACGTTAAGAATTATTAAAATAAAAAAAGAAAAATTATATTTACCCCTTCAACTATGATGTCACGGGATTTTACCTCCTTCAATTTTATAAAACTTAAATTTTACTTCCTATTATTATCAAATTAATGACTGTAATACTTAGTAACAGTTTTGTAATACTTAACGGTAGTTAGAAATTGATGCTATCATTTTTAACGGTGGTTCATAACTGCCACTAAGTGAAATATGATAGTGGCAATTTTCTTAATAGATTCTATTAACTTAATAACGGTAAGAGTAAAATTAAAGTTTTATAAATTTAAGAAGGATAAAATATAAGTTTTCATAATTAAAGGGGGTAAAATATAATTTTATTTAAAAAAATACAGCATTCGCATTATTAAATTAAGTTAATTCCATTACAAGGTGTAAATAAATAAATAAATAATTTTTTATTTAAACCCTTTATGATAACTTCTTCTTAATTTGTATGATTGACATATTTTTGTTTTGATATTGAAATTATAAAAAAATTATTTATTAAATATTATTATTTAAAAAATAATTACATTAAAATTCAATAAAAAATTGGTTAAAAAAAGAAGCTTAATATAACCTCAGTCTTTGCTTAAATAAAATAAAAAATACAAAAGAAATCAATTAATCCTTAAAAAAGTCAAATTTAAAACATTTGACGCTACCACCTATTTAATCAAAATAATACTTGTATTAAATTTATAATATTTACTAGAAAGTAGAGATCAATAATTGATCGTCTGTCTGAAATTTGCATCCCCGGGATGCGTCGGGGGAGGGAAGTCCTGCCATTTTAACGCACTTGAAGCAAGGTTACAGCTATGTAAATTAAGCATCTTAAGGAGTGCCAAATGTCAAATCACCTTTCTAGATAACATGGACTTCACCCAAGGTGAAGTGTATGGTGCAATTGGTAAAATCCCCTTCTAAAATATTTGCTAAAAAAAAGGTAATTTATTCCCCCCCCCATAATAATAAAATAATCACTATAATGTATTTAATTTTATACATCTTTTCTCGCAAAGATGTTAATAGTGTAGCTATTATCCATGTTTAAAGTCCTTATCTTTTCAATAATAAGAAATATAATGGTAACTCATGACTTAAATGCGTGCTCGGAGATTTTTTCACTTCACTGTCTACACTATTTTTTTAGATAATTATTTGTTATTGTTGAAATATTGATTATAAAATATTTGTTATTAGTCAGAGTTTAATTATTTGTTTTAGTTATTTATGCCCACACAGAGATTCCATTCGAAGTCAGGGATCCGTTGTGGGAATGCGATGATATGCGCAGGGAACTTTTGTAATTTCAGAAAGCTCAAGGTTTGAAGAAAATTTTAATTGGGGCCATATGCAGCACATATAAATCAATGATACCTCGCCACATGCCATTGTTTTGGTGTGTTGGATTTTACCAATTGCACCATAAACTTCACCCAAAACATATTACATAGCATATTATAAATTTTAAATTGCAGTTTACAATCTAATGTTATTATTGCGAATTCTATCCTATTTTTAAGTTTTCATAATTTTAAGTTTAACGATTGTATTTTTTTATGTTTATTTATAATTTTACTAATCGTAAAAAAAATTATAATTACAATTGTAATGTAGAAATTATGATGTAAAAAAATACACCATACATTGTAGAGTAATTCCTTAACAACAAGTGCATGCATTTTTCTTTTTTCCTTACAAAGACATTAGATAAACACATATAAGAAACATTTATATAGAGAAGAAGTCTATCTTTATTTCAATTTTTTTTAGACATGATTATTATTTTATTTTATCAAAGAGAGACAAAACGTTGAGGTACGTTATGTAAAGGGAGACTCCCTTGAAACGAAATCCAAGTGTTCGTAAAAACATGATTACGTGAGGAAACACAAATAGCAGCAGCAGTGAATATATAGCAACGATGGAGCGAGCAAAGATGGCGGGTTAACAGCTGTCCACGCGTAAACAAGTTAAACCACTACAGTATCCCTTTAACGAACCCTCAAACCTGCAGCGATCACAGCAGTTCCTGCTGGCAAAACACCACCCTCGAAATGACCAGCTCGCTCGTTCACACGCTGCTTCCACAACTTTCAGCTCTGTATATCAACCAATTTATATGATATGCTTGGTTATGATCCTCAAGAAGCAGAGGACATTTAATGCTTTATTTTAAATTACAACTGCAGTTATGAAAAAAATCTCGGGGCATAATCGTGGAATTACGCCTCCAATAGTAATTTTCTAAAATTGATGTAATAATTATCTTAAACTCAAATAATAATTAATTATAAAGGTATAAATAAAGTTAAGAGTTTTTTACTCAAATAATATATGATATTATTTAAAAAAAATTGTACTTTCCTCTGTTTTTAAAATTTGATTCCTAATTCTTGCATGCATATTTAATAATTTAATTATTGTTACTGTTACCAAAAAAAAGATATAAACAATGCTGCAAGAAAGGTGAGAGAGGAAAGAAATTTTTGAAAATTAAAATAAAAAATGTAATGAAGTTATATCTAAGTGAGGTCCATTTATCTTTTGAAAGATATTTTTCATGGAAGAAACTCACAAGTTGCTATCAAACTCACAAGTTGTTATATGGTAAAAAAGTGCATATTATTTCCTTACTTTATAATTAAAAAAAGTAACACCTAAAGTTATGGTGACAAAGGAAAACAATTTCTTCTTTAAAAAAGGGTAAATTGTCTTTCACTAGATTCTCTATATTTAATATAGAATGTGTATAAAAAATATTTTTCATTATATTGACAATTTATAACTATATTTATATAAAAGATATTTTACATCAAAATAAATAGAATCATACCTGCATCCATAATCAACCCAAAAGATGAAAGTACCTTCTTAATTTGGACACATAAGAAAGCAAGGAGGACGTGCATTATGAGTGTTAAGCAAATATCTATATCTGTGAGATTTTTTTTGTTTAAATACGTCTATTTATTTTCTTCTAGAATGAAAAAAAAATGATTTACATTGATAAGAATTATGAAATGTGCACTTCTTAAAAACATTTTGAACTTACTCTTTCAACAAGGTGGATTCTCTTTGAAGAATAAGTTAAAATACTGTAATGTTATATGTACTCTATATAAAATTCAAAATTAAATTCTTAATATGAATCAATGGATATTTAACCAATTCAAAATAATAGAATAAATTTGTAAAACTTAACTCAATATATATAAAAAATTCAAAATCAAATATCAAATTTCATTTTTAGCACATATATCATTTTTGGTTAGAAAATATACATAGATGTTACTCTTATGATACAAACAATTCTATAAATTTTATTATTTATTTAAAAAATCACCTATACATTCTCAAATTTCTTCTAAAATAAATTAGAATTTTTACATCGTGATGTGGTCAATCAAAAGAAAGAGAGGAATGTATCTACTATTTGTATATCCTAGAGTTAATTTTGTACCTATGCATATGTACAACGGTGTTGAGTTAGTGGAGAGACTAACCGTTGGTGGAGAAAAAGAGGAAGGCAAGGCAAAGGAAAACCATGACTGTACACCATTTACTATTTGAAGTAGCCATGTTTTCCTGAGATCTCGCTGCTGCAATGAATTCTCAAATCCAAGAGTTAGTGAATTTATAGCAAGAGAAAGGGCAAGGATGTTAAAACGAATTAATCCAATCCAATTAAGTTAATCCAATGAACAAAAATTATACGTTGAGCTAGTACTAAGTTAAGTTCAAATCAGGTTGTTAGACTGCCAATCCTAATTTTAGTCCTAAGTTGATATTTATCAAGTGAATTTTTATAATTCATTACATTTTATTATTATTATCATATTAATTATTTATTTATTATTAATTTTACATTATTAATTAATTAAAATCTATTATTATTTATTAAATATTATTATGACTTAAAATTTATTATATATATCAATGAGTCATATATATTATATATGAAATAAATAAATATATACTATTAAAATCTAGTAAATATGTGAATTTACATTTAATAATATATATATTTAATAAAATAATTTAAATTTTATATTAAACAAGAATTTTATATTATATATTTATTTTATTTAATAAAATAAATATATATTATTATATATTATATATTTATATATTTATTTTATATTATATATTTATTGTATGTATTTATTTTATTTAATATAATAAATATATATCATTAAATATGTATTGATCAAGTTTAAAGTATTATATATAAAAATGAATATATTTAATAATTTATATATTATCAAATATATAAATAAATAATTATTCACATAATATATTAATAAAAATAATTATAATAATTTCTATATAATAATAAAAAAATAAATAATAATGTATTATATTATATATATGTATATAATATATGTAAATTAATACTAGAATTATTTATTTAAATTTTTTAAATAATTCAAAACTTTAATATTAAAGTATTAATTTAAATTTTAATATAATTATTTATTTTAATAAATTTATATAATATTAGAATGAAATAATTTCTACTCCCATTTTTAGGAGGGCAAAAGCAAATATGGTCCTTTAATTTTACAATTTGCATTTGGCTGAAAATAGTATGGTATGTGGTATCAACAAATGCACAAAATAATAATAAATGACATTCATTGCATTTACTTGATTGTAATTTATCTAGAGCAACTCAACAATTCTAAATTTATGCCTAGTTAGTAACTTTTGCTTGTGTTGATTAAAAATAAAATGGTACTTAACATCAACAAATGCACAAAACAATTGATGCATATTACACTTACTAAATCATAATTTCTATAAAGAGACTCAGCCAATCGAGATTCATGCCTAATCAATTGCTTTTACTTTCATCAAAGATATGATTAAACTTTCATGCTAATTAGTGATGCAACATAAATTTTAAGATTAGACTACATGATTAAGCTTTCATCAATTTTATGATCAATAACGTGAGAGCATCGTTAAGCTATTTGAAATTCAAAACAAAACCAATTCTATTAAAATCTTAGTCCTAATGAAAGATTTTGTATTATTATACATAATTGTATATCCAAGTCAAGACAATTTGAGTATATTTTAGGGCAAAAACTGTTGTAACGACAAAGTGTTATACTGAATGTAATTCTTAAAACACATTTGTTTATGGTGAAAAGTATTTAATTGTTAGACTATTTCAATTAACTTGTTGTAATGAGTGCAATAAAATAGTCCATTAAATTAAAGATACATCATAGTTGCATAACAAAAAAAGGAATGAGGACACTCATAAAATAAACAAACAAGCCAAATGATTTAGTTGAACTCATTATCAATTTAACCTTTTAATGCATGCCATTTTCAATAAGCTAAACTATAATGAAATCACTTACAAACTAACCGTTCTTAAACCATGCTTTCTAGCCACATACATAAATCAATTTGTCAAGGAGATGAAATGCCATTTATAACCATGAAACATAGAAATAAGAAATATAAGTGAAACTTGTGAAATGATTATAGACTATCTATACATATGAACTGTGAGAATAAGTGCCACCAATGCAACCAAGGTTATGACAAATAAATTGTTTGCTACCACTGCTATGAGACACATCAAAGAAAGAAATTATATAAAAATAGACATTTTCTCAATCCACTTCTGCAAGTAGTCATATAATAGCCGACTTAAAAAAAGACAAAAATAAAAGCAGATTATGAAAGTTTCAAAGATTAGGAAAAAGAATTAAAAATGAAAGAACTTTTTTCTTTTCTATTGTAGGGTTGAACAAAAAATGCAACTGAGTTACTTTTCAATTTTAATTTTCTTTGAGAAGAAATTGAGGGAAGGCTACATTTCAAAAGAAGAGGAAGGGGAACCTATAGTTGCATCACCTCCATTGCTATAATCATTAGTACAAAGTAAAGTGGTCTCATCTTACCCTATTGTTTCCTATTTTTTTATCTTAAATCAAATCAGATGCAATCCTATACCTATCATTCAATTTTTCTCAATATTGACTTTCATATAGGAGATATAGAAGATTCAAAGCAATTATAGAGCCAAATATAAAGATGAATGTGAAAATTTTGATTTGGGATTCAAAGGAATAGAAGAGACAATAGACTTCAACGACAATGAAAACTAAAATTGGGGTTTCGAAGATGTAAAAGATTCAGAGCAATTATAAAGATGGATACAAAGATGGATGAAAAAAAAGTGGATTTGAAATTCGGAAGAATAGAGAAGGTAACAAACTTTAATGACAAAGAAAATTGAAATTGTGAAAGTTTACGTGCTTTGAAAGACTATTGACTATCACAGCATGAATTCCTCCTTGGGCATGTGAAAGCTTACATGCTTTGAGAAAATATCGAGCCAAAAAATTTTAGGAGTCCAAACCATGGCTAATATAGAATTAGGAGATTTGTTGATCATGACTTAAGACAAATAACATAATTGGTACATATGAGAATTTCTCTACAATATGAATTCTATATAAACTGTTCCACGGTGACTTTCATGGTGCAGAAATTTCTTCACGTTGCTTTAGAATAGTGTTATCTCACCCAATATTGAAATCGAACTTAGTCATGGACCAAGACATTACTTATTGTATTTCCAGGCTCCTCACCAAGAACCTGTGAATTAAAGAATTTATCACCTTAGCTTATTAGTTTTGGAAACATGAAAATTCAATCTTTTAATTATATAAAATTTAAAATTAAAACTTATCAATTATTTAATTAATTATTTTATTAATTACATAATTTTTTCAAAAAAATTTTAAATAAAAATTATTATATTATTATATATTAATTTATCATATTATTCCTTCGCACATAATTTTTTCTTTTATAAAATAAAAGTTAAATTAAATACATAAAATTTAAATTAAATACTTGAAAATAAATTAAAAAATAGAATTTAAAATTTATGATGACATAATAAATCAACATAAAATAATGTTGTAATTCTTCTTAAAAAAGTCAATGAAAAATTATATAATTTAATAAAATAATTAAATAAGTAAATAATATATTTGAATTTTAAATTTTTTATAATTTGAAATTTTAATTTATAAATTTTTTAAAATTAATAAAAAAAATACAACCGCCTTAGAAGGGTTATTTTGCATCTTCCCTACAGTAAGAGGAGTCTGAAAAAATGGATACAGGGCTGCTGCACACCTAATTTGTTTTTAGCACACTTGAAGCAAGGTTGCAGCTATCAGCTATGTAAATTAAGCATCGCACGGAGTGCCACAAGTCGAATCATAAGGAATCCCTTTCTTGATAGCGTAGACTTCACCCAAAGGTGAAGTGTGTGGGGCAACTGGTAAAATCGAATGGACCAAAAGAATGGGCATGGCGCGAAGCACCATCGGTTCATGTGTCGGTATATGAGCCCCACTCAAAATTTGCCTTAAACCTTGTGAAATTATAAAAGTTCCTCGAGCCAATTATCGCATTCCCGGATTGCTGACTTAGAATGGAATCTCCACGTGAGCACAAATAACTGAAACAAATAATTAAACTCCTCCTAATAACGAATGTTTTATAGTCAATATTTCGATAATAACACAATTATTTAAAATAATAGTGCATACGGTGAAGTAAAAAAAAAAAAATCCGAGATCCATTCAAGCCATGAGTTATTATTATGTTTTTAATTATTGAAAAAGTATTATCAATAATGACTTTAAACATGCATAATAGTTGCACTATTGGCAAATAACTCATGGCTTAAATTGACAGATAGCATCAAATGACAATTATCTAAAATATTTTATGACTCGTTAGAGTTTTACAATTCAATTTGGCCATGATAATGAAATAATTGTCACACTATTATTTATGTTTCTTAAATTAATTCCATAGCATATATTCATTTCATCCAAATCTATTGTCAATGCTCGTATAAATATTATTTGTAAACCATTAATATGAAAAAGTATTACTTATTTATATTTAAGCCATGATGTATAAATATTTCACTCTAATTCCAAAGATATTAATTATAAACTATTATAATTGTTTCCAATAATTGTTTCATGAATAATATAATATTTGTATTTACATTTTATATGCACTATACATGAGTTATTAAAATATTTATAGACCAAAGTAGCATCATAAAATATTTGTAGATGTTTTCTTTTTAAAAAACGAGTTATGATAGATATTCAAATTTTAATCATATACTCAATAATAAAAATTTAAGTTTTCATTTGTTAGAAAGATGTTATAATTAATACAATAATATTTACAATTTATAATAATGCCTAAAGTTTTCATTTTTTTTTTTACAGAAGCCAATTAGTACACTTAATGCATGTGAATAAAAAGAAAAAGTTAAAAGGTACATGATAGAAAATATTCAAAAATTAATATTTTTATTTTCATAATCATAATTCTATATTCAATGAAATCATGAGCTCAAAAAAAATTTTTTCGTTTGGCAAGAACTACCATTGTCGTTGAAATAAATCAAAGTGAATATATTCATGAATGGGTGATTGCACAATCATATTTATTAAGTTAATTTACGATAGAAATCTTTATATCCAATTTCTTGAATAGAACAAAAATAATTCATACTGCTATATAAAAGGGATTAGTAGGTTTGTGTTTACTTTTTTCCCCTCAAAAATTAAATATTATATAAATACATTTTAAATAAGTAATCATTTATTTAATCTACATGAAAATTTTATAACCTTTATGTCCATCCATAATGATATAACTTCTTACTAATTCTTTCCCTTTCTAAATATATAAGACCAATGATGAGGGTTGTTTAATAATTTGTTATTCAATTTTTATTTAAGAAACTAATTTTTTATTTTATTTTATCAAATCATATGATTAGGAATACAAAATTTTAATCATCTTTTAATATATTATATTAACTTGAGAGGTTTAAAATTTAATGTTGTTAGGAGCTCTTATTATCTTTAAAAAACTTGAAAGATTACATTTTAGATATTACTATTAAATAAAAATATATTTATAATTATTTTCTTATTTTTTAGCAACCAAATATTTTTAATTTGATCATAAAATTTTGTTTGGAATTATGTCTCATTTTATTATATGTATTAGTAATACACGTACTTTTTACAAAATTCAATTTCTATCACTTTATTATGTATTTTCGTTCATATTTAAATGTTTGTTAGAAAAGTAATTTCCTCTTCCTAATAATAATAAAATAATTATTATAATTTATTTAATTTTTTTTACATTTTTATTTCTTTGCTAATAGTGTAACTATTATGCATGTTTAAAGTTATTATTGATAAGACGTTTTCAATAATTAAAAATATAATAATAAATCATGACTTAAATGCGTGCTCAGACATTTTTTTTTTTTACTTCATCGTGAGCACTATTTTTTTAGATAATTATTTGTCATTGTTGAAATATCGATTATAAAATATTTGTTATTAGGGGGAGTTTAATTATTTGTTTTAGTTACTTATGCCCACACGGAGATTCCATTACAAATCAGCGATTCGCTGGGGGAATTTAATAATAGGCCTAGAGAACTTCTGTAATTTCAGAAAGTTTAAGGTTTAAAGCAAATTTTGAGTGGGGCCATATACGGCACATATAAACCAATGATACGTCCCCACATGCCCATTGTTTTGATGTATTTAATTTTACCAATTGCACCATAGGCTTAACTCAAAACATATTACATAGTACGCGAATATTATAAGATTTAAACTACAATTTACGATTGTAATATTATTATTGCGAATCATTTGTATTTATAAGTTTTCATAATTTTATGTTTAATTATTGTATTTTTTTTATATTTATTCATAATTTTATTCATCACAATAAAATTACAATTATAATTGTAATATAGAATCATGATGTAAAAAAAAAAATACACATACATTGTAGAGTAATTCCATAATAACAAGCACATGCATTTTTTTTTCCTCCAAAGACATTAGATAAATACACATAAAAAGCATTTATATGGGCAAGAAGTCTATCTTTATTTCAAATTTTTTAGACATGATTATTATTTTATTTTATAAAGAGAGACATAATGTTAAGGTAATCCAAGTGTTTATAAAAACATGATTACACGAGGATACACAAATAGCAGCAGCAGTGAATATATAGCAACGATGGAGAGAGTAAAGATTATGGGTTAGCAGTTGTCCACGCATATACAAGTTAAACCACTACAGTATCCCTTTAACGCACCCTCCAACCTGCAGCGATCACGGCAGTTCCTACTCACAAAACACCGCCCTCGAAATGATCAGCTCGCTTGTTCACACACTGCTTCCACAACTTTCAGCTCTGCACATCAGCCAATTTATATGATATGCGTGGTTACAATCCTCAAGAAGTGGAGGACATATAATGCTTTGTTTTAAATTACAACTGCAGTTATGAAAAAAGCTTGAGACACAATCGTGGAAATATACCTTCAATAGTAATTTTCTAAAATTAATGTAACAATTATCTTAAACTCAAATAATAATTAATTATAAAAGTATAAATAGAATCGAGAATTTTTTACTCAAATTATATATGATATTATTTAAAAAATTTGTACTTTGCTCTAGTTTTAAGATTTGATTTTTTATTCTTCCATGTATATCTAGTAATTTAATCATTGTTACCATTACCAAAAAAAAAAAATAAAGGTATAAATAATGCCACAAGAAAGGTGAGAGAGGGAAGAAAATTTTGAAAATTAAAAAAAAAATCTAATGAAGTTGTATCTAAGGGAGGTCCATTTATCTTTGGAAAGATATTGTTCATAGAAAAAACTTACATGTTGTTATATTGATAAAAAAAAAATGACATATTATCTCTTTACCTTATTATTAAAAAAAAAGTAATACCTAAAGTTATGGTAATAAATAAAAATAACTTTTTCTTTAAAAAATGATAAATTATCTTCCACTAAATTTTCTATATTTAGTATAGAATATATATAAGATATTTTTTATTATATTAACAATTTATAATTATATTTTAATAAAAGATATTTTATAATAAAATAAACGGAATCTTACCTGCGTCCATAATCAAACCAAAAGATAAAAATACCTTCTCAATTTGGACACATAAGAAAGCAAGAAGGAGACGTATTACGAGTGTTAAACAAATATCTGTATCTGTGAGATTTTTATTGTTTATACACGTCTATTTATTATCTTCTAGAATGAAAAAATGATTTATATGGATAGAATTATGATATGTACACTTCTTAAAAACATTTTAAAGTTACTCTTTCAGCAAGGTGGATTCTAGAATAAGATAAACCACCAAAATGCTATATGTACTAAATATAAAATTTAAAATTAGACTCCTAATATAAATCAATGGATTTTCAATCAATGCAGAATAATAAAACAAATTTGCAAATTTTAATTTAATATATATAAAAATTCAAAGTCAAATATCAAATTTTATTTTTAGCATATATAGCATTTTTTGTTAGAAAATATGCATACACGTTACTCTTATGATGCAAACAATTTTATGAATTTCATTATTTATTTGAGAATTCAACTATACATTCTCAAATTTCTTCTAAAATAAATTAGAATTTTTACATCGTGATGTGGTCAATCAAAAGGAAGAGAGGAATGTATCTACTATTTGTATACCCTAGCGTTAATTTTGTGCTTATGCATATGTATAACGATGTTGAGTTAGTTGAGGGACTAACCGTTGGTGGAGAAAAAGAGGAAGGCAAGGCAAAGGAAAACCATGATTGTAGACCATTTGCTATTTGAAGTAGCCATGTTTTCTTGAGATCTCGCTGCTGCAATGAATTCTCAAATCCAAGAGTTAGTGAATTTATAGCAAGAGAAAGGGCAAGGACCAAGAATTTTTCATGCCGTACCTGCGGCTTCTTTTGATTTGAACGAAGATTACAAATGCATATGTTGCCATTCTTTTCATAGTGTAGGTCTCTTCCATGTCCAACCGGGACCCCCCTGTAATTTGTACGGTTTATACTTTTATTTTGTACTTTCAGAGCTTACAACCTTGGGAGAAACAAAAGGCTATCATTTGTACTTTTCTTCGAATCTTCTCAGTTTATACCACAAAAATATAAAAGAAAGGTGAAGATTACAATACAAATATGATATGTGTGATGACTATCGTGTAAGTTTTTTTAATTTCTATCTAATTTTGATATCAAAATTCCTTAATTATTTATAATATACAAAATCTTAAAAATTCATAAATTTTCACAAATTCATTATAAATTTCATATTATTAAATTAAGGATAAATTATATACCTTAATCTATAACTTGATAACCTAAATCTTGAAATATACCCTTTGATCTATAAAACCAAAAGAAAATTATACAAGAAAGAGAATTGTGTTTTTATTTTTTGGCCTCTCTTAATTTTCACACTTACGTTAATGATGGAAAGAAAGAGCGTAAAACTTTATAGGTAAAGATAAGAATCAATTTTGCAAATAAATTTTTATTTATCTATCAAATAACCTTTTAAATAAATTTTTATTTATTTATTTATCATATAACTATTTATTATCTGATAATTCCCTATTGACCATTCATATCAAGTAGTAGCTTACTTTAGAAAAATCACATCTCAAACTTACCAATAAGAAATTAACTCATTTAATATTTATTTATTTAACTATAATGATCACTTATCAATATTACTTGGGCTACTTAAGTTTTACATTCTTCCACTTGACTCGTGTAATATTGGCTTACTTTATGATGAAATAAATAAATCAACATTATAGGCATAGACAAGGCTAATTTTTCTATACATCAGTTACTTCATTCATCATATATAAGAATAAGAATTAATACAAGTTATGGTGGTTGTATAGCATTTATTAGATATATTCCCATCCATGTACTACTATACCAGTCCTTTTCCTTTATTATAACCTAAAAGTAAGAAGTGTATAATTAGTCCAATATTATGTCTTTAGCAAAGGCAAAACCTATTATTATGATTCAAAAATGTATACAATATTTAATTAATAGGACCATCAAAAACGTATTCATTAGAGAGCTCACAGTATCAAAATGCATTAACATAAAATCAACAATAATGTTCAACAGTCATCATTAGCAATGATGCCCATATTCATAACATGATCATTAAATGTTTTAGGTAGTAACCCTTTTGTCAAAAGGTCAGCTATCATAAAACTGGTGTTAATATACTCTATTGACATTATATGTTTTTGAACTTCTTCTTTAAGGTCAAAATATTTCAATTCCATATGTTTAGTACCTTTAAAGTACTTATCAATCTTAAAGAAGAAAACTACTACGAAATTATCATAATAAATTTTCAACGGCCTAGTAATACTATTAATTACCTTATGTCTTAAAATAAAGTTCCACAGCCACTTAGCATGAGCCATAGCCTCAAAGCATGCCATAAATTCAACTTCCATGGTGGATACAACAATTACTAATTACTTTGCACTCTTCCATGAGATGGCTCTTCTAGCTAAAAGTAAACTTTTTGATCCATACAGCTAGCAAAGTCAAAATCTGAATATATGATCCCCTCAAAGTGATTAAATTTTCTATACATAAGCATGTGACCTTTAGTTCCTTGCAAGTATTTGAGAACTTTCTTTGTAACTTTCTAATGATCCAATCCTAGATTACTTTGGTACATGTGTAGCATTCCAATTGCAAAGTCGATATCTGGTTTTGTACATATTTAAGTATACATTAAACTCTCAACCACAAATGCATAAGGAACATCTTCCATTTGTTTCCACTATAAGTCATTCTTTAGACATTATTTGAGGCTAAACTTATTTCCTTTATGAATTAAAATGGGAGATGTTGAACAATTTTCCATCATGAATCTCTCTAAAATTTTATTGATATATGCTTTCTGAGATAAACCTAACAATCCTTGTGATCTATCCTGGAATATTTCTATTCTAATCATATAATTTGCCTCTCCTATATCCTTTATTTCAAAGTTATTTGAAAGAATATTCTTAGTCTCATATATTAGATCAAGGTCATTAGCTACAAGCAAGATATCATTAAAATACAGAATCAAAAATATAAACTTACTTCTATTAGCCTTTAGATATATGCACAGGTCAATAGTGTTTTCTTTAAATTTAAAGGCAAAATTAGTATTATTGAACTTAAGATATCATTGCTTGGAAGTTTGTTTAAGTGTGTACATTAATTTCTTTAATTTATACACCATGTGTTCTTTTTCTTCAATTGAAAACCCTATTAGTTAATCCTTATAATTTTTTCTGCCAAATCCCCATTAAGAAATACTATTTTCACATCTATTTGATGTGGTTTTAAATTAGAATGAGCTACCGGTGCCATGATAATTGTAAAAGAGTCTTTCTTAGATATTGGTGAAAAAGTCTCATTATAGTCAATGCTATTCTCTTAAGTAAAACCTTTAGTAATGAGTCTAGCCTTATAGTGCTTAAAGCTACCATGAGAGACACATTTGGTCTTAAAAACTCATTTACATTCGACTTTTTTACAACCTTTAACCAATTCTATAAGGTCCTATACTTTATTATGTTCTATAAATTTTAACTATTCTTTCATGGCATCCAACCACTCATCAACATTATCACTATTAATGGTATATGAAAATAAAATTAGATCATTATCAATTCTTAAATCAACTTCTAACTCTTATAGATAAACAATATAATCATTTGAGATAGCTGCTCTTTCCCTATGGGATCTTCTTAATACTATTTCTTGTGGTTCTTCTATAATAGGTTCATTATGAGTTATAGGATCAATAATTTGTTGTTCTTTTTCATTGTTTTGTGGTTCAATAATTTAAGGAATAACTACTTTAGAAGAACTGCAAGTTAATAGAACTTGCATTTTTATTTCTTCAACTTACATATTTCGTGGAACCTCACTCCCACTAGTTTCACCATTCTTAATGAACATAACATTTCCAGTTTCAATAATTCTTATGTTATGGTTAGAACAATAAAATATATATATATCCCTTAGATTTTTATAGATAACTAATGAAATAACCATAGATTGTTCTCATATCCAGTTTCTTTTCTTATGGATTATATACCAATATTTCTACTTGGCATCCCCAAACATACAAGCTTGCTACCAATCCACAATTTAAAAAGTGTCTTTGGAACTGCTTTATTAAGAACTCTATTCAATAAATACATAACAATTTTCAATGAATACATCCACAATGAAATAGGTAAAGATGAGTTTTTTATCATGCTCCTAACTATATCCATTAATGTTCTATTACATTTTTTTGATACACTATTTTGTTATGGTTTACCTAGCATTGTATATTGTGCACATATGCGATGTTTCACAAGCAATTTAGCAAATAGACTTGGGTGTTGTCCAATTTCATCATATATTTTATTACATGTGAAATGGTTTGTCAATTAGTGTATGGGTATACTATCATAAACAAGTAATAAAGTAATAAGTAGAGTATCATTCCCATGAGGATTATTTCACTAAGTACCATGAGAATTATTTCACTAAGTGCCAAAATTTATAATCTTAACACTATTTGGCAAATCAATTATTCAAGAATTGAAGTAGTTAAATACAAAATTTATGCAAAATAATGAATGTAATTGAAATAAAAGCAAATATGAATAAGGCCCTAGGGATCAAACTTCACTTAACAAATTTGGATTGAATCATCTATCTACTATAATCTAAATTTAATCTAAATTTAATTTTTCTTGATTGATAATTTAGTTTTCCTAAATTAATTGCTAGCTTTTTTCTAAGGTCAAGTAATTCTATCATCAATTGCTAATTCACTATATTCCTATGTGAATTAAAGCAACTAATAATGCATTACGATCTCATTAAGATTAAACAAACCATATGAATATGTTCCTATTTCATATGCAGTTTATGGTTTTGATTATAGAATCCACACACATGCATCTCATTCGAGTCTCAACATGCATATTAAAATAATTCAAAAGATGGCCAATCAATTAAAAGTATTAAAAATAATAATTAAAACTCAATTATTGAGAAGATAACTGAAATTAGATTCAATAAACTAGAATTCAATCCATTATTATTAAGTTACACCATCACCTTAGGAAAATAGAGATTTAGTTCATAATGGAATTAAAAACAAACTTAAAATAAAATGAAAAAATCATGAACACAACATGAAACTTATTTGTTCATGATCAAAAAATAAAGATACAACTACAAATGTATGAGAATAAAAAATCTAGCTATCCATATAGGTAGCAACCTAAACCATCTATATAGGAGGATTACCTAACTTTCCATTGAGGAGACATGCAAAAAGAACTAAACATGTATAAAACTAAACTCTAGATGCTCTTTAAATGCTCTCTAAAAATTGTTATCCTTTTATATCTTTTGCTCCTTTCTATTTAAAAATGAATGGGCGTAAAGATTTTAACTTGCCAAGTCACTAATCTTGACTACTAGCCACCAATCTTGATCTTATAGCATCCATGCTTTTGGATTGTTGCCAGCTTTTGTCAATCAAAACGGTGGATTCTCATTTTTTGTATTAACATAAAAGTTGTAAAGTTAGATCTTAACTGTAAAACACATTTAAAAAGTATAAATTTTGACATCTATAACTCTAATTATAGTCAAATTAGTGGGCAAAAGTTGAATTCAAATAGAACCACTGCTTTATCTTCTAAGCAAAATTTGAAATCCTTAAAGATAAAATTGAGCTTTAACTGCAACATGAAAGTTGTGAGGCTTTCTTTTAATTTTTAATACATGTAAAGAACAACCCAATCCGATATTCAAAGCTCCAAATATGGCCTAAAACCTAAAATAGGAACATTATTTGAAAAAATTAATTTCTTCTCAAAATCATAACCCATTCACAAAATACAATCAAATTTATTAAATTAATTTTATATAACATCCTAAAATGCATTGTATAAGGGAATATTTTACTCATCATCTTCCATAGTAGTCACCACATTTATCAAGTTAGGCAAACTCTACTTTTCTATCCAATTACCTTCAAACTTCATTTATGAATATTTATAATGCATTCACTGCTTGAGATTTCTCATGCAATAAATAGAAATATTCATAACATGAATAGTCATCAATAAAGGTAATGAAGTACTTTTATTTATTAAAAAGATTAATATTAAAAGGTTTATATATATTGGTATGTATAATTTCAAGAAGCTATGTGCTTCTTGCGACTCCTTTCTTTGTGTGTTTTGTTTATTTTCCCTTTATACAATCCACACAAATATTTAGGTCGGTAAAATCTAAATCTGGAAAGATTTCATTCTTTACTAATCTATCAAGTCTTTCCTAAGAAATATGACCCAAATGTCTATGCCACAAGTTAGTGGAATGTTCATGTACTAAACGTAGTACGTTTAGTACCAACATGATGATCCAAGGTTAAAAGTATTTTAGTATAAAGACTATCAAGATTCAACTTGTATAATCCATCACAAAGAATACCAAAACTAATAAGATATTTATGCTTAAATAAACTTAAACATCCATTACCAAAATTAACAAAATATCTAGTAACATCAAGTTTAGACAATGAAATTAAACTTCGAGAAATACCAGGTACATAAGAGGTTTTCAATAAGTCTAAATGATGTCCAATGTCTAGGATTAAACAATAAGTCCTAACAGCTTCCATTGGAACTTTCATTTTATTTCCTATGAAAATGAACTTCTCATTTAAGTTTATAGTTCAGATTGTAAGGAATCCTTGCATTGTATTAGAAACATAAGTAATACATCTTGAGTCAATCCATCAAGTATTATGAGGAACTTCAATTGAGTTTGATTCAAAACATACATAAGCATTGAGCTTATCATTCTTTTCAAACCAAGCTTTATGTTTTAGGCAATTCTTTTGGAAGTGTCTAGTTTTCTTACAAAAATAACGTTTGTCATTCCTGTACTCCTTTTTATGGATTTGAGAGGGGGACTTATTTAACTTTAGTGATTCTCTTTTCTTACCATGTTTCTTTCCTAATTTCTTTCTAACTTCTTGATGGTTCATATAATAAATAGAATGATTTCCTTGATTATTAAGCCTTATTTCCTCCTAAACTAACATATTGTGCAATTCATGTGTATTCGATCTATCTTTCATGTTGTTATAATTCATTTGGAAAAGGTGATACCTAGATGTAATAAGTTAATAATGAACTATACAAGGAAATTTTCATCCATATTTATTCCTAATGACTTAAGTCTTGATGCTATATTTGTCATCTTAATGACATAAGGTACCCATTAATGTCCCGGCAAGAGACTTATCAACAATTTGGGAGTGCTTTCTTAATAGATTTCATAAATTCTATAACATTTTCAGTTTTGGAAAGAGTTAACTTAATATTATTTGTTATGCTCATCCCTTTAAACATCAAGCTTACTCTGTTTGACCTTTCCTAATTCTTATAATAAGCATTTTGTTTATTGCTACTAGCATTAATAATAGCAATAAGCCTATCAACTTAGAGTGCCAAATCAAGATCCGATACACTAAAGCGAAATTGGATTTGTTTGCTCCAATCAAGAAAATTCAACCTATTAAAGATCTGGATGGATGAAGCATGCAAATGAAGTAAATTTGGAATTGATACTACAAGAAATAATATGCAAAATTAATGCTTTGAGTTATAACTAATGTATACATAGATTCAAAAACAATTCATTAAACAATCAGATGCATATTAATATTCTTCTTTGAGTGATACACCAATCTACAACAATAAAACATAATTAATGCTAAATTTCAAATTTGCATAATTGGTAATTATGTTACTCTAATTTGACATATTTTCTATCTTTGGATATACTAAACATATCCAACTGAGTACATTAATTAACCACAATTATGTTCATAATTATAAAATGATTAATCAACCTTTAGGCAATCCTTAAATATTTTATAATCAATGAACTTCAATATACCTATAAATAGCAATCATTACATCTTTCATACCATCATATAATCATGGGTAATTGAAGTTTTATTTAACTTGATATCTATTATAACTTTTTATTTTAGCTACTTTGGCGACTAACAAATTATTTATAATATAGATATCAAAATAAATAAATGAATAATAACATTATAAAATTTGATAATGTGAAATTTAATTGTCATTATTTAATATTATAATAAAATATGCCTCATAGCCATTCATATTCATACATTGAACATTAATGACCCATTATGCAGCTAAGTTATGAAATCAACATTTATATTCAAACTTAAGTGACCCATTATGCTTTACATCCAATCATGCAACTAAGTTATGTATAAGAGATAAAATGCATATTCATATGTATATGACTAATTCTTATAATATTCAAGTAAATGCAATTGTACAGTAATTCATAAGAGACAATTCATTTGCAATCATGCAGCAAAGTGACAAAATGTATGAAAAATAGTAATTATTTCCTAAATCATATAAATTTTATAAAATCCTATTTTTTCAAAATTAAGGTTCATTGATGGAAAATTATAAGTTTTTGAACCAAGTGCTCTAGTACCAAATGTAAGTTTTCTCAATTTCTATCTAATTCTAATGATAAAATTCATTAATTATCTATAATGCACGGGATCTTGGAAGCTTATAAGGTTTCACAAACTCATTATAAATTTCATATTATCAAATTAAATATAGACTACATACCTTGGTCAATAACTTGATAGCCTAAATCCTAAAATATATCCTTTGATCTTTAAAATCAAAAGAACACTATGTGAGAAAAAGAACTATATTTCTATCTATTGGCCTTTCTTAATTTTCATGCTTATATTAGTGATTGGGAGAAAGAGCGTAAAACTTTATAAATAGAGATAGGGACCGGTTTCCTAGATAAATATTTATTTATCTATCATATAACCATTTATTATGTGATAACTCCTTAGTAACCACTCCTATCAAGTAGTTGGTTACTTTAGAAAAATTGCATCCTAAACTTATCAATAAAAAATTAACTTATTTAATATTTATTTTTTTATTTAAACATAATAATCACTTATTAATATCACTTGGGCCATTTAGTATTACATATCACAGCTACTAGTGACAAAGTGTGAATATTGTCATCAATAGAAGATACTTTCTGAATTTATAAGTCAAAATCAGCCTTCTAACTCCAAATACTTACTATGTTTTTAATTGTGGTCTAATCTTTTTCTATTTGTTGTTTCAAATTTTACTTTATTCTATAAATGGTATTAAAGGAGGCATATGTAGGAATTTAGTTTAAGCCTTATATAGAATTTAAGATAGTAGAAAATAAGTGAAATCGTATCTATTCATAAGTCTCTTTGAAATTAATACTATACCATCATAGACATAATATTTCTCCTCTTTCACATGGGTCCAATGGGACAAGTCAATGTATTAAGTTGGAAGTCAAAAAAGGGATCTAACCAATATAGATAAAGCCCTAACAAGCCCTCCTATTATGGACTGATAAATATACAATTCTATATTTTCACCGCTAAACACATTAACCTAATTAGGTATCCAAAAATTATAATAAGTAATAGATGACTTTTAAGATTGGGCTTTTGAAAATAGACCTTTTAAATCATTATTCAATCAATTTTATTAAAATCAAAACACTTACAATTAATGATAACTCATAAAAATTTTAATATTCTCCTATTTAAGCAATATTAATTGTAAAGATTTTATTTTAAGATATATTATATGAAAATGACCCTCAAGTTGAATATAAATTTAGAACATGTGGCCTTAATTTTGAAAACTCACTATCCAAGAAATGATACTTAAAACTTAACTTGATTTTAAGTAATCCATAATATCAAATCATGATGGTAATTGCATTATTATTAATGCAAGACCTCCTATAGTTATATATATTATCAATTATTTAAACATAAATCATTAATGTGAAAGTGTAGTGTGATCTATAATAGAACATGCTATTTTTAGGTCATTCCTTGACAATTTCTCTATAAGAAGCTAAATAATAAGATAGAAAAATCTTCCAGTAACAACAAAATAAATTCTATTAAAAACCTAAATTAGTGACAATTAAAAGACAAATATTAAATCCAAGAGCTAGCAATTGATATTAAGCCTTATTCCTCATAAATCTACCACTAAAATATCTCAAAGTTTTAAAAAATAGTATTAACTAAGAGTCAAATTTATTAACTAATGATTGAAACATAATCTTAGTCCTCATAAGGTATTACAAAGAAAAATATTAGACCTAATACATAATTCTTAAAAAGGAAAATCTCATTATCTTAAGGTGATGCTGATAAGAGATCATAAGCACAAGTTCATGAACAAATGACTGACACCAAGTCTTAGTTCTTATAAAACTACAATAGTATGATACATTATATATGAATAAAGAAAAGAGAAAAAATTGGATATATAAATGTACCACTATGATTAAGATTAAATATAATAATGGTACGCAAAATGTATGTCAATAGATTATATAATAATATATATTATACGTGCGTGTTGTGTACTAGTAACCTTATAACGATCATTAAATAAATGAAAGGTTGAATAATTCACAATATCAAAATCTTATAGCCAAGCATATTATAGTAAAATAAAATTAAATGCCTAAATCTTAACAAGCATCTTTTATAAACATCAAAATTTTGTTTGGGAAAAAAATAACATTTAATCTCCACGTACATATTTCAATGATATGTAGAATTATGATTTCTCACATCGCCAATTTTAAAATTAGTAATATAATCTAATTAAAAAAATCAATAGTTATGAAAAATTAATTATATAATTAACTTTAAGCCCTTAGAAACTTACATAGCTATTAAAAGAAGAGACTAAAATTGATACAAAATTAATTTAGTAAAAGAGTTTTTAGAAAATATTTTTTGAGGTCAATTAAACAAAATATAAATAAAAGTTTTAAATTTGACTTATAATAATTTGAAAAACTCTCCTAATAGCAATATACACTAGTTAACTTCAAAAAAAATGTCATAAAAAGTCCAAGAAATAAATCTGAATTTATAGCACAAATGTCAAGAACTTTATAAGTTATTTTATAATATTCTCAAAAAAAAGAAAACATGTTAAATTTATTACTATTAATAGAAAATATACATGATAACAATACAAAGTATTTCAAAATTCAAATATTATATATATAAAAGAGATCTTAATGAAATTTCTACCCTTTTATCCATGAATGTTTGCTAACAAATAATTGTGTGTGTGTGTCTGTGTGTGTATTATTACAAAATAAACTATATAAGTAAAAGTAATTTCAAAGATCATTAAATAATCTTTGACTAAAATAAGCTCTTAAATATAGGTATCACATTTTGCACTACAAATAGAATTTCATAATATTAGACCAAACTCCTACTAATGTCATGATTGATGCAATTATGAAGGGCAAAAAAATATGCACCACTATTCATATAATTTGTGCTATTTTATAATCTCAACAACATAACAAAATATCACCATTATAATAACCATTATGTCATAACGCACACAAGATTATATATAAAGTGTTATTAATGGCTATAAAAAAATTCTCCAACTAACAAATATTTAAAATGTCACAAGACAATTTATAATAGATAACTAACATAAGTAAGTAAATTATAAAAACAATATTTTACTTATGTTTATGAAAGTGGAGCATAATATTATTACAAATATAATGAGCATCTCAAGAAAACTATTATTACAAAATCATATAATTTTAAAATCATGTGAACAAAAGATAAAATACTTGTGTTTAAAAAAAATCTAGGATTTGAAAATATGAAAAATTTTATATTCTCAAATCAAATCCAATATTTTAAAAAATATATAGAAACTTCATCACATAGAAATATATTACATCATCAAAAAATTATTATGCTTGAAGTGTGATGTGAAAATTTTATTATTCTTATTCAACTATAATTTCAAAGAATAATAATTAGGCTCTGTTTAGACCAGTTTACCTATGTATCTAAGTAATTAAAAAACTTTAAAATAAATTAACATGTTATTTATATGTTGAAAAGGTTTAATATTAAAGCAATAATAATGTAACTCTTAGTTCATGAATATATATATATATATATATATATATAGGAAATTGCTACATCCTTTTAAGCAAAAAATCCTCCTATTCATAAAGTTAACTAAGAGAATATTGAACCATTAAAAACTTATCCCTTTTAAGTAGACAGTTTTCCAAATAAAAGCACCCTTAGAAATTTACAAGCTTTGTAAAACAATTTAATTAAAATATGTGACACCTCTCTTTAGGTAGACTATTGCATGCAATAATCATAAAACAATCTCGTATGACATAATTCAAATACTTTATGAACAATATGAATAACCTTACTTTAATGATAGTTACTCATAATAATTCAAAAATCTTTCAAAAAATTTGAGATACACAAACTTGTCCAAAACAATAATTAAAATATTTTAAATTAAAAGTTGCTTTTTAATTGCTTCAGTGTTATATAATTTTGCACATATAACATGTAAATAACAAATTATGTAATATAAAGTATAATTATTCATTTATTTATAACATTAGGCCAAAATCAATATGAGGATAAATTTATAATTTTAACTAGATCCCTTCAACATATTTCTTTTTAGAAATATAAATTATATGTAAAAATTATAAAATAAAAATATGAAAAATAATATTAATATCGCTCAATAATGAACCTTACTTGATCCATGCAAAATTCACGATAAAATTAGATTTTTTGTAAACATAAACATCATGTATCAAAATGATATAAAAAAATTTACAAATACCATGTGTAAAATAAAATATATTTACACTAAAAGAGATTATATAAAAATAATTAAAATATAATAAGTTAGTTCTAAGCATTTAAAATATCAATGATTATACTTAAGAGTATATAAATATCACTACATTCTTTCTTTTAGGCAAAGAATGTTATACATAATGACCCTTCTAAGATCCAAGTCAATTAGGATAATACATTATTATTACAAATTTATCCCCTTTGGACAAATAAAATTTATGAGTCATTTGATTCACATGAAAAATAAGTTCTTATGGAAAGTTAAACTTCCCAAGAAGTAATTTTCTATACAAACTTCTTGAGAAATGCTCAAAATCGTTTAGTTAAAATTTAGGAAATGGCACTTCTTAAAAATTAATTTCTTGTATTTTGTTTAGTTCAACTTTGAACTTCCTAAATAGTATTAATAAAATAATTACTACATCCTTAATATTATTATAATACAAATTAATAAATTTTAATTATTATTAATTAGATTTAGTAAGGATAATTTTATTTTTGTATCCATAAAGAATATAGGAAGTAAAACTTACCTAAAAAAGGTGGGTAAGAAACTTATAATGTTTTATGAAAACTAAGACTTTTTGAAAAGTCTTATTTCTCCTAATTTGTTAGATAATGGTTAACCAAAGAACCTACTCTCTTTTTTATTTTCTGAAAAATACAACTTTCTTTATTATTGTTGCCAACTAAACAACTCTTTACAATAATAAAATAAATCTAAAAACATAATTGCTTCATTAAACCAATTTTTAATTACAACATACCTAAAAAAAATCTTTGAACATATTATTGTATGAAATAATTAAAAATTAATTTATTAAGCTCATTTCTAATCATAATATATACTCACCCCTTTGAGCAGATAAATATATAAAATAAATAAAAATCAATCCCATAAATATTTATTAATAATTTGAAGGCCTATAAATTAATGTAAATAATTTCGTTTTTGTAATAATTATTCAAATCAACCCTAAAGTCTCCCAAAATAATCAAGATATTCAAATTAAGTCCAAAATTATTAAATAAATTATTAAAAAATAAAAAAAAGATCAATCCATTAAAAGATGCTAAATAATATGTAGCAATACTAATAATCAAAATCACACTACTTCATATCACAATCCCAAATTATGTCAATTTTGCTACAAATTATCTAAAAAAATTGAATTTTCTTATTTTTTTCTCTAACTTTTATAAGTGATTATACATTCTCATATTGCACTTTAAGATAATAAAATACAATAGTACAAATTTGGCAAATTATTTTATTTTTCCAACAATTTTGGTAATTTTCTTTTACTAAAAAATATTTTTAGTAGTTAAATAGTAAATAAATATATAAAAATAATTTATGCAGAAAAAATAATTAAATTAATATAGAAAAAGTATATAATAACATAAAAGCACAATTTATCTAAGTCATCCATGTGCAAGGTGACTTTAATATTATTTGTAGGAATTTAATTTAAGTCTTACATAAAATTTGAGATACCAAAAAAATAAGCCAAAATATATCTATTTGTAAGTCTCCATGAAGTTGATAGTGCGCCATTACAATCGTACTCTAATCGGACAAGCCAATGTATTAGGTTATAAGTAGAGAGTAGATATAATCAATATAAATAAAAATCCTAACAAGTTCTCCTATTATAAACTAGTAAAGGTACATGCTTACTCTTTACCCATTAAACATATTAATTAAATCAAGTATTCATAAGCTCATAATAAGTAATAGATCACTTTTAAGATTGAGCTTTAAGACAGCAAAAAAATTCTTGAATCATTATTCAATTAGTTTTATTAAAATTAAAATACTTATAATTAATAGTAACCCATAAAAATTTTAATATTATATTTCCTTTCGATCTTGTATATTGTTGGATGTGTGACAAAAAAAAATAGTGAATGACGCTACTTTAGTGCACAAAATTATAATTATAATTCTCATATAAACTTAGTGGAGAGCTCATGCCCAATATAGTATAAAATAATTTAAGCTTTATTTCATATAAATAACTAATAAGTTAACTAATACCTAAAAAATTAGATAGTAGTTGATAACTGATAATTGATACACTAATTAATTGTGTAAAAATATTTTATAAAATTAAGTATTGAACTAATTAAAATTATAAAATGACATAAAAATATATTAATAAAAATAAATATATAAATTAAAATAATTTATATTAATAAGAGATATGAGTTATAAATTAATAAAAAAAAATAAGGATAGATTTTTAAAAAGTTTAAAGAGTTAGCAGTTTATAAACTATAAATTACTCAATGTATCTCATTAAATCAAAATTTACTTTTTCAATACACTAGTACACAAATTACATTTATGCTCTATTTGACATAAGTAACTGATAAATTATTAGATAACTGATAAATTGTTGGTTATTAATAAGTTAACTGATAGCTAATAACTAATAAGTTAGATAAAATATTTTATAAAATTAGTTGTTAAACTAGCTGAAATTATAAAATAACATAAAAAAATATATTAAGAGAAATAAATATATAATTGAAATAATACATATTTATCTAAAAATTAAATTATATTAATGCAATTAAGAAGTTAAAATAAAAATGTAATATTTAATATTTAATTAATTACATTTTATAAACTTATATTTATCTACTTACACAATTTTTATTTTATTATTTATAATAAAATTATAATTACTTAAAATATAATTAATTATATTTTATGATATTATTTATTTACATATATATTTTTATATATTTATAATTTAAAAATAGCATATATTTATGTTAAAATTAAATTAATTATATTTTATAAAAAATATTTAGATTTATATTATAAAGGGCATGAGTTGTAAATTAATAAAAATAATAAACATAAATTTGAAAAGAATTTAAAAATATAGTAACTTATAAGTTATAAATTATTTCAGGTAACTTATTAAATAAGAACTTATTTTTTTTTAATAAGTTAATGTGAAAAATACTTTTAGAAGTTAACTTATAACTTATTGATCAAGTCATTAAATTATAAGTTAACTTATTTATGTGAAATAAAGCTTATAATTTATAATTTATTGATCTGATTAATAAGTTATAAATTAATTTATTTATTGTGCTAAACAGAACCTAACCTAATTATAACTATTTCAATAACAAATAATTTGTTATAATTAAAAAAATCTTATGAAATAATTATTATTATTAACTTCATTTGATAAAGAATCTCAATGGAAATGTAATATACCAAATATAACATCATTGTTAGAACCACTTTCAAGAAAAAGGAGAAATTCAAAACTTTACTAAATTATATATCAACTAATTTACAACAATATCATCCATAGTATAAGGACAAATCAACGTAAATAAATTTATCACTTACTTATTTTCATAAAAAAATAATAATTAGAAATTGTTCCAACTTCCAAGCTCTATCTTCCTATTAGAAAAGAAAGGTTTAAAATATTTAAAATAATATTAAGTATCTTGTAGGAGATATATAATGCTTGTTAAAATTTATAATATATAAATTATCATATATACTTACTACTAAATATTAATTATATATCTCTTATTATATTATTTTCCTATTACTTATTTATGTATTTATATATTACTTATTAAGATCAAGGGGAAGACGTTATCTTGAATAAATATATATATTAAAAATTAATTATTATGTAGCTTATTAGTGAATTATAAAATTTAAGGTAAAATATGCTTTGGTTATGAAAGAAAATTATAATTTAGAAAGAAAATATTATTGATTGGTATATATATATATATATATATATATATATATATATATATATATATATATATATATATATATATATATATATATATATATATAATAATAATAATAAAAGTAATAATTCATTTAACATGTATATACAAAATTTAGGATTCGAATTTCAGACATAACAGAGTGTATATGCAAAATTTAGGATTCAAATTTCAAACATAATAGAGTAAAGCCCCTACATGTAGAGGAGTAAAGCCTCCCTTACCATAATGTCAAGTGTTATTGCACCGTTAAAGCATTGATTGATATATACATACATATATGTGTGTGTGTGTTTTTGTATGTGCATGTATATAAACTCATAATCTAAAATCAATTCACTGCTACTTAATAGATACCCACATATCAATTGTGTTATATTTACATAATTTGCCACAAGATAAATAAATAGATAAATAGTAACACATAAAATCATCAAAATCATTATTATTGTATACTAAAAAAATATGTCTCATTCTCACTTGTCCACATGATATGCTTATAGATTATAAGTTTGAATTTACAAAGAGAAATATTAATTTCTTCAGATTTATTAACCAATGTATTCAAATTGAAATTTAAAAGGTACTTACGTTCATCTAGGCTATACTTTTCCCCTTTTTCAACAATGCTAACCCCAAAGATTGATATCATATACACATTACCCTCAAGTAGCGCATCCTTAAATCTACAAACTTAATTTTTTTTGGCACAATTACTTGAATGGTTGAAGTCTAAATAAAAATTATGTACAACAAAATTGAGTCTCAATATAATTCATAAAATGATTATAATACAAAGGAAATAAAATAAATCTCAAGTATAATTTAAAATCGTTAAAAAAGAATAATTGAAAATAATACTTCATTGTCAAGAGCACAAACTTGATGGAAGCAAGTTTATTCCATTCATAATAACTTGCAACTTACCAAAAATCAAATGATACGGACCTTGATTGTTAGCACGTTGTTGTCACATGTTGCATTTTTCAATTTTGTGATTGTTATAAGTGAGACAATAGTTACGGTCTCCCCATAAATAAATAATATTAAATAGGATATTGATCATAATACATTTAGTTGCACTATCAACTATTTATATTCATACAGTGAAAAATAATTTTGAAAAATATTTTAAAAGAATTAAAAGTATTAATTCAATTACGTGAAATATTTGTTAAAATATTTGATTGACTGTAAAATAGAAGGAAGTGAATAATAAAAAATATCTACTTGATAATGTATTTATTGAATGATAATACCTTTCTCTAACCCCATAGATTTAATTTGGAAAATTTAAAGATTTATACAATTAATGAGGAATTGTTTATAAATAAAATAATTTGGGAAAAATATCATAGTCAAATTCTTATAACATGCTGCAATAATTGATTGTTGCAATCGATGACAAAAATCAATTTGCAAATCATAATACTAAATCAATTTCACTTTAATTTCAATTAGATTTGGTTTAGACTTTAAATTAACATAGATTTTCTTAGTCATTTTACCTCTGTTCCTACTCATCTACTTATCACAATATTTAATTAATAATAATCCATTAAAAATATCAAACTAATATATTGAAATATATTTTTATATTCTTGTAAATATTAAATTGTAATAATTTTATATTATTAAAATAAATATGAATGAATAAATTTTATTTTTATTTTTTATAAATTCTTATGTTTTCATTATAAATAATGTTACCCATTATTTATTATGAAAATGCAATTAAATATTATAATTATTTTTAATTTTATTTTAAAAATGAAAATTGGTATATTATTTTGAAATTTTAAAATTTGAAATTTTCAATTAATTTTAATTTAGATTTTGTTTATATTTTAGTATAGAATTTAATTAATATTATTATTTAATTTTATTATTTAACTACATTTGTTGACATGTATTTTGCCATTTGACATTAATATTGTTATTTAATTACATTTATTATCATGTATTTTTCCTTGAAACTTCTTTTATTAATAGATTGATATGTACCACTTATACATGTTAATTTTATATATTAAAATATAAATATAAATTTTGAATCCTTATTAAATGTTGTGACCTTTTTTTTATAAAAATTTTCTTTTGCAACTTTAAATAATGAAGTTACAATTTTTTATATCTTTATTACACATAAAATTTATACACACTTATTATGAAAAGAATTCTAAAATTTTATATAAAAAATTGCATGTTTTATAATTTTTGTATTGCACTTCCATAAAACCTTGCAACTTTGTCAAGGGTATAACACAGAAAAACCCATATTCTAATATTTTAAATTAGTCCTTCAACAATAAGCATATAAACGTTCTTATAAATGTATAAAGGTTTTTCATAGAAAGAATTACTTAACGACAAGACATAATGTTGACTGTATTATTACGTATTTAAAAATTTTGCACCTATTTGTATTTTATAATTTTAGTAAAAAATTATACCTTTTATAACTTCTATCAAAAGTTATAAGTTTTATTTCATAAATAAGAAAATTTTAGAAAAAAAATCTGAATGCATAGGAAGGTAAGACCTTTAAGTAGTATCATATACTACTTAAACTAAAGGTGCATATTTAACTTTTTATATATTTATTACATACAAC